>CM032897.1:6358989-6958989 GCA_019176425.1 Megalops atlanticus | reverse complement strand
AGTTAATTTCTCTTTCTCTCAAAGTTGAACACATGAGTATCTGCGCTAAGGAACTACATTTCCCAGATGTATATCAGTGGAAACCCCTTTACATGGGAGTCATGTGTTTCTCTGCCTGTGCCCTGAGGTACAGTACCAGAAACCAGGCTGTTGGGAAGTGAAGAAGCCTGAGTAGAAATAGCAAAGAAGAGCATAAGAAGTGCATAAGATGACACAAGCTGTGAATTTCCTCTCCTAACCCATACTGACGTTTGTTTGATTTATTATTTATTGCCTTGCCTTGCTATTGCCAGCAAGAGAAGCATTTCGTTGAAATATTAGATTAGACAGGCTAAAGCTACACACATTTCTGATTAATTTGAGAAACATATGACTCACTTTTTAAATGATCTGCCACTGATTGAAACCTGATGAGGAAAACGAGTTGTAAGATGTACTTCCTGAATCTGTGTAGCAGAGCAGTTGTGAAAGCACTTTGTCTATCTATTCCTATCTATTCCTCATGCACTCTGTAATGGCCCCTGTTGCTTGGCTTTATAATATGCCACCAGGGAATTTCCAGGCTTGTTGTTTTTAACACATGTGAAATCTAACAGCAATACAAAACCAACAAGCTGTTTTTTTAAACCAGTGGTAATTTCTTTGTCAAGCAGTCGGAGTTATTTAAGTTGATGTTTTAAGTGTCTACCTAGCAAACCTTACGGATACAACCTGTTCAGGTAGTCAGCTACTGTGATGATCATAATTTAGGATACATGCTTTTTAATATAGGCTTAATTCTTAAGATCTTAAATAATTTTAAGGTCTGATTTGTCCTGTCACCCCTCTTGTAACGGGTTTAATGAAGGATTAGGCCTTTAAATGGTAGTTACACTTAACTGATTTAATTCTAAGGTACGTCAGGATGAAGGGTTATCCATCGCGTAAAGCGATATATGAACAGAATGCAAATTAATGCGCAAATCAAATACAATACACAGATACTCTTGAATTCTGGTTTGAGCCTGTCAAGGTATAGCAGTTAAATCAGAATGGGTTTGGTTCTCTAAAGTCATTGCATTTAAGGACTCTAAAACCACAGACATTTAGATGATGTATATCAATGTCAATTGATAAGCCCTTTAAAAAGTGGCCAGTATCACTTTATAAACATTTCAGAGGTCATCCTCTTGCTGCTTTGGAAATACAATGCCATATATGGCACCTATATTGAAAAGGCTTATCGGCTTTGTGCTTTTCCTCTTGTTTTATCAGTGGAGGCTGTCTGAAGGTCTGTGTGTAGGTAGCAGAAGTGTGGCTCTAACAGCTCCACATCGGGTAGTGGTTCCTCAGTGTCAGCAGAATGATTCGCTGGCCCCCTGTGGCCCCCTCCCCAGTATATAATATGCAGAGACATTGGTCCAGTCTTGCAGGAACACTGCAGGGTCATTCTGTGTGAAGTGAGACTGACTTTGGCATGAGCCTTACAGATTATCCTTGATATTTGCCCTGAAGAGATTCACATGTAGGCAACATTTCCAGTTTGCATTGTAATTGATTTTTGCGATATTTATGAAAACTGACTACTTCAATTGTCCACGCTTATGTGCACCTAGGCATCCTTTAAGGTAGTGTAAGATGCATTTGCAGTTTGGTGTCATATCATTAATGCTGCTTGTGTGCCCTGAAACATGAATAAGCAGTAATTTTCAGAAATCTTTAACCTTCAAATATGTACATATGCATAAGCAAATTTGAAACCACAGTGAGACCTGCTGTGGTGTTAGAGATATCTCCCATGGGGTTAGTGGGTGAGGGGATTATCAAAGCTATTCACCGTAAAGAGTATGATTGCCAGTGCACTGTACGTTTGCTCATTTTGGATGCTCTTTGCAGTTGTAATACGCAAATGTGAAGCCATACCAGTGTCGTCCTCAGACGTATGGTAAGGCCCCCTCTTTTAAAGGGTCTGCATTTGTCAGGACTTGCTTCCATCACTTCATAAGGATATGAATAATCTTTAACAATGTAGAAGCTGGTCCAGCTGCTTGGAGGAAATTTACTTTTACCTTGTATTGTGGAAAATCTTCTGTATTATTGCACAAGGACAAATCCTCTGATCTTTTCAAGGGCTGGCTAATACCAGCAACAGACACCCTGTGGTAATGATCTCCACATTACTAATGCATGTGCAGACCTTGAAGAAGACCTCAGAGGCCATGTAAGGGTCGGTACTGTTTCACACAGAACTACCCCATGGTCCCGCTGAGAGTCCCTATGCAGTGCTGCTGCTTAGGCAGGGTCCAGCCAGAAACAGGTCAAGACTGCAGAGTCAGAGTTTAGTGTGGGGAAGAGAAGGGGGTGCGCGTGTGTGTGTGTGTGTGTGTGTGTACGTGTACAGTCAGACAGGGAAAGGTGTCAGTCTTATGGGGAGTGCTCCCTCTTCCAGCTGGTTTCTGCTTCATGCTCTGAACGTGTCCTCTTATGTAGAGCGGACCAGCAGTAGGCTACAGCCTAACCACATCTATGAGCCAAACACACTTACAGTCAATAGACTGAGGATGGCTTTGTTTTATAACCCTAATTCAGGAATTCAAGTATATTTCTAGAGGTACACACAAATGCTGATTACTATTATTGTTTTATTCTTCCATTCTAAGCTCCTGTTGAATTAAATAATATAAGCATTTGTTTGTTCTGGAATTTTGTTTTGATCTGTAGTTGGCTGTGAAATTGGAATTTCAAAACATGAAATACCTGAAATGTGTTTATATAATTTCATGTATTCATGCAGTTGTTAAGCACTCAACAGTTATGCCTTTGCAATTTAAAAAATGATAATGCTAAGTGTTAGTGCTTATTCAACATTGCAGCTTATTTGCATTCTTGATAGCGCAGCCATCATAGCCTAAAACCCTCCAGAAAATAAAACACTGTGACAGAAAAGTACAAACAATTTTGACCCAAAAAGAGACCCATGGTCTCAAATCTCCACTAGCACCACAGCCCACCACCTAAACTAACCAGATTTCCTCAAGAAGAGGTGAACTTGTGCGCTCTTTTATATGCCAGGTCAAAGTCGCTTTTGTGAACCTCTGTCGTATGCACTCCATTTGCAGGTGGCCTCCGGTGTTTGAGCAGCATCTAAACACCGCACAGCAGATAACCGGCGCATCGATTTACTGTTTAATCAGTTCACCGGCGCGGGAAAGCTTTGCCAACCCGCCGTCTGTTTGGTGGGTGTAGCTCCAGTAGTCCTGGTGCAGTGAACGGGCAGAGTGTGGAGCCACTGCCATTATAGACCGGATGGTTACATCTCAGCCAAGCTATCATCCCCATCACATGCCTTTATTTGACTGTTTGCCAGCAGGCATGTGAACAGTAATCAGGGATGAACAACCCACTTGAAATAGTGACAGATACTTAGCTTTTCAAGCTTGTGTGCTGTTTCTTCTAAATTTCCCCAGTGTCTCCCAATTTGTGGGCTGCAAGAAAGCTGTGAATATAATGCTATATTAGTTAATTTATCAGCAGTTAATGAAAAGGAAATAATGGAGAATGTTATGCAATTTTATTATAATGTATATAAGAGTACATGCATTCTGTTAGATATAAGACAGTATGAACTCAACTGTTCACTAAATGGCATGTGGGCATTTTTGAACAACTTTCTTTTTCCAAATGTTGACACGTGAATGTGCATTTGGCTGGGTTTTCTAGCGTTCTAAAATAGGCTCTAAAATTTCTAGAGGCTCTAAAAATGTTCCTCCCTGAAACTTTCCATGAATCCTTTAACTGATGCTTAAATCCAGAGACACAGAACAACCTGTGGCACTGAGGAATGCGCCCATGTTGAGAGAACTGATGGTAGCTGATGGTATTGCTTTTCTGTTTGGGAAGAGCAGCTGAGCACCACATCTGCTGGCATGCTGAGGCTGATACTTCAGTTTTGATCGACAGCACTCATTAACATTTTAAACAAGTGACAGTTGGAGGAAGAAAATGCATAAATGAATGATGAACCAATCAGCAAGCCCATAAAAATGACCTACTTATATCATTTATTCTTATATTTGTCAGTGAATGTGAATGGGCTGATCTGTAAAGTTTGTAAAAAGTTAGTATCGGGTACTGTGTATTAACACAGCAGATATGCAAACGCCACTGCCCTCTAATAGCCCATTTCACATGTTTCCTAAAAAAGGACACCTACCTTGGGCCGGGGCTTTGCCTCTCTGACCTCTCGGCTGGGTGCAGGAAGGACCAATAACGCTGAATGGAGACCAGACGTGGGGAGGCCAGTGACTGTCTTATGCTGTCTGTTCTTCCCTTTAAAGAGAGAATGAGGGCCAGCCCCTCCTCCCAAACCATGCAGGGGACAGGGTATTTTTAGCCAGCACCCTTCCCCTCCTGGCACTTCCCCTGTGGAGGCTTTGTCCCCCAGGGTAGAGTGTGTGTGTGTGTGTGTGTGTGTGTGTGTGTGTGTGTGTGTGTGTGTGTGTGTGTGTGTGCGCGTGTGTTCATTCACGTGGTGTTATTAACCACTTAATGAGTTTGAACCATAGGAATGGGATCTATGGACCAGCAGTTAGAAAAACCCTGCTTTTTGCTGTTCTGAAACAGTGTTCTGCTCAAATATAAGTGCCATTGCCATAGAAGTGCAATGCAGAAGCTTGCTGTTATGACAGCATGACCTAGCTGGAGTTGCATGCTGATTTGCTCCCTTTGATACTGTGCATAACTTCTCACCACTTAACTAACTAGCCAGCTTGGTGGGAGGTGAGGAAATGGTGGCTGTTTTGATTTATTTTTAAAATCTCCCACACAATGTGATTTTGTGCACTGATGTCTCCGCTGTGCTGTCCACTCTTGGCAATGGAAAAAACGAGGCCTGTTGCCCTGAGTTAACCTCGCTACCCCTTTAAAGCAAACAATGGAAAGAGCAGACAGGCCGTTATCCTGAGTTTCTCTATGTTTGGGTTTCCACAGTGGGAGAGGAAGTGGAGGCATAACCACATGCAAAATCAGGCTTGAGTGAGGCCGAGTGGCAGCTCTAGACTCCTTTTGAGTAATAGCAGTTTAACATGATTGACCACACTCTTGTTTTTTATATACTCTTTGAAATCATCTCCATTTTATAGCTTTTAATCTATGATCCATGCTGCCTTGGTTTAGTAACTGCAGCAGATTTGTCAGAAATTAAAACCCTTCAAACTGTCATTGCACAATGAGTGAGTACTTAAGTATTCAAAATGGCATTTTAGGTCTTATCTTTCTTTTGCTAATGGGCAGCAGCATCTATTGAGACAAAAATAGACATGGGAGAAATTGTGCTGCCCATTTTCAGTGGTCATAATCTAAGTGCCTGCCCAAGCATTAAATAAACTTACCTTGGATTACCCATTCCCTGCCCCAATTAAAGGTCAGCTTCGAAGACGTGTTTTCGTCTCATACAGCACAGTGACTCAGTGCTCCCCCACTGTCTTAGTTACCTCTTTTCAGGCCTGGGCTCTCGCGGGGGGGGGAGCTGAATGAGCGCTTGATGAAGCGGAGCCAAATTGCTGCACACCCACTGTTTCAACGAGTGCGAAGAGAATTAATCAGCCTTTTAAGAGCCCCGATTATTTATGAATCAAGATTGGTGACTAAAAGTACCTCTACACGTGTAATTTTTTTTCCCCCCTTTCAGAGACGTCATATCAGGCTCAGAAGCAAAACAGCCCATGGCTTTGTGCATTCTAATGGCATATCATTAGTCTGGAGTGGTTCACAGTCATAGCTCGACCTTTCTTTGGAGCGTGTGGGTAGGATTGATGCACTGATTTGCATCATATTGCCTACATCTTCTGGACCCCATCC
Source organism: Megalops atlanticus (assembly GCA_019176425.1). NCBI lineage: Eukaryota > Metazoa > Chordata > Actinopteri > Elopiformes > Megalopidae > Megalops > Megalops atlanticus. The sequence goes on along the minus strand of CM032897.1, from coordinate 6,953,151 downwards.
ACTAGCATCAGTCACCTCCTCTGATCCTCTTGTCATCACCGGCCATTCATTTCGTTGGCAGATGAATTGGCAGATTTGCAGTATGCGCTATGAGACGCTTGCGTGGCTTGCAGTTGCATTTATACAGGGGGAAAAGCAGTTTGCGCTGATGAAACATGGAACGCGAGCGTTTTGGTGAAGCTTGCCAGCCAGTTTTGGTGAAATCCATTAGCAGTAGGCCTACCCTGCATACCACTGCAGTCCTACCAGATTAGGTCTTGGCAGTGGACTATGGGTGTAGGGTGTGGGGCAGATGTATCCATTTTTTTCATAAAAGCTTCAGTAAAATGAATTCATGTATGAAAATTGTTATATTGTGTGATACAGTCTTAAAACAAAACAAGCTAACTCGTGCAGGGTTGCCTTGTGGTTAGCAGCTCCCAAGGGGAATCTGAAATGTGTATGTTGATATTATTAGTTTCACCCTCATATTTAAGAGCATTGAGCTTTTCGGTTCTGTCTGCTGTATCACAGGTGACGCTGGGGCTGCTTTGTCCTTGGAACTGCTGCTGAGGCCGATGTGTTCTGATGACTCAGTAAGGGCTGCATTCAGTCTAACTGCAGTACACTTTGGCCTTGTCCTGGTGTAGCAAATTTTAGCAAGCGTTCCTTTTTTTAATTGGTTTCCACAGATGCCGAGTATGGAAGGAAGTTGTCAGATGAGGACTAAGAATGTGAAAGTAGGAAAAGGAAAGTTTAAAGGAAAAGAGAACAACTTTTTTCATTTAATAATTAAGGTTCTGTTTCCTCAGTTGATAATGCTGTGTGTCCTTCATCATTTCTTTTCCGCAGTAAAGGGTTTCAGTTCTTTTTGTCTCATGTTTAAATTAATACATTTATTAATAAAATATGTTAAAGTTCTGTTTATTAGGAAAAGTTGTAACAGAAAAGTTTGAAATTTATTGAGACTTTTGGCCCAGATTTCTCTCCATAGCTGAAACCACTATATTGTGTAAGAAAGGGAAAAAAAGGAACCCTTGTTTAAATTCTTCGCACATCGACAAGAGCAAGCTGCATTGTGGTCAGACTGAGGAAAAGCTGGACCTCTGTAGCGGTACCTGCAGTCGCTAGCGGAAACGCTCTAACCTCGCCCTCTCTGTCCCGCCCCCCAGCCCTGCCACGCCCCGTGAGAAAGCCCGCCCCTCGACCACGCCCGTAGGATGTCCCGCAGCCCCGAGGTGAAGGACGACCCCATGGAGTGCCCCCTCTGCATGGAGCCGCTGGAGATCGACGACATCAACTTCTTCCCCTGCACCTGCGGCTACCAGATCTGCCGTTTCTGCTGGCACCGGATCCGCACGGATGAGAACGGGCTGTGCCCCGCCTGCCGGAAGGTACCGCCCCCGCTGCCTCTTCCCTGCTGCATTCATGACATCGAACATCGGCAAATAAGAGATGAATTGGAGGACCCGTTGGGCAGTGAAGATTTCCATTCAGTTGCATAGCACACACGCTTGATGACAAAATACCTGCGCAAGAAGTTGAACACTAGCCTTTAATGGAATGTGCTGATGTATCACAATCACAGAACAGTTATGACAAAATCATGAAGCGTTCAAAATGAGTTGAATCTATTATTAATGCATGGAATAATTCATGTATGACACTGGTATCAGGCAGTGAATGAAGGACACTGTTGCGGGCTTATTCCTTACTTTTAGAGCCAGCAGCTTTTACCTGAAGGTAGAATTTTCAAGTTCACCACTTCAGCAGACCAGTGAATGTCTCTCTGGCCTTTGCTGTTGACGTGACAGGGAAGATTAATTGCCAGCATTTACAAAGTTATAAACAATGGCACGCTTTAGCACCTAACCGTAAACAACAACTACATATATTACCAGAACAGATTATTAATCACAGCAGGGATTCTCACTGGCAGTGAAGGTAAAATTATCTTTTAATATGGGTGTGCCAACATCATCAAAGCCAGGGCTGTTCTGTTTCCTACTGCAGCGCAATGCTGACCAAGCACCGCATCATCTGTAGACTGTCCCTCAGTGTGTTCTCAGTACAGGGCTGTTAATATTCAGTATTAGATTATATTAATATTGTCAGATTTGATCAAGCCCTTTAATATTCCTATTAAGGGTAGGTGATGCAGCAAAAAAAATGCCCTACCATGGGAGGGTCAAGCTCCTATGTCTGCTGTTGGCCGTGGCTTAATTCAGATTGCTTGAATCTGAAGCTGTTACAAATCACGGAGGTTGAACCTTTTCTTGGAACGTGTTTCTCCTCTGGGGCCGCAGCAGTTTTCTCGCTTCCCTCAGTGCTTCGCAGTGAAAGCGAATAAAGCAATGCAGGACGGGAGCCTGTCGTATGTTGTGCATATTGGCATGGCTAGGGATGTTTTTGGACAAGAAGAGACCAGGACTCTGAGTACTGTACTGCTTTTATAAAACAGATCCATACCTGGCTGAACTACAGGTTGGCTACTTAGGTACTTAAGTACTTGGAGAGGCCGAGTTTTGATTACATGAAACATCATTCTGCCAGCGAAAGTAGTTACCTAGTTTGTCGCCATACTGTTGCTATAGTAATGTTCCAAACATTATTTAGCCGTGCTGCTAGATTTACGAGGTAGCAAGCCAGTGAGGGAGCTAGCTAACAAGTTGGCTTTTGAGAAATCTTTATTTCTTGTTAATGTTACAGTGTCGGTTGCTGGCTTAGTACAGGAAGAATTACTGATCTTTGTTGTAAACATTGCTTTGTACATTTCTATTTACAGCATAATTAGCTGCTGAGATAAGTCCATGTCCTGGAAGTGCGTCTGTTTTTCTTTCAGGGGTTCACCAAGTAGTGCACACATTTAGTTTCTAACAGACAAGGCATTACTACTTTGTTTTCTGCTCTCGACTGATGGTTGCCAGTCACCATGGTGAGGTATTTTGTCTTGTGGCTGCTTAATGACAATATTTCCCTGGCTTGCAACCTGCTGGCTAGTTGTGTTATGGATATCATTAATATTGGCAAAGGTAGGACGTGTTAGGCACAAAGCACATTCATGTAATCAATAAAACTCCTTGTGAAATGAGGTCTCTTCTTACATTATGTAGCTAAGTAGCCAGCCTTGAGTTCAGCCAACTATGGATCCATTTTGTAAGAGATTGCACTCTACGCACTAATAGTTATATTAAAATGATTTATGAATTTAGTGTACCGGTGCTGTATCCAGGACTGTTAGGCTGGATCACAAATTAGACCATTAGAAACAATGGATCCAAACAAATTGTTTTCTTTTTTTAACATACAAAACAAAGTGGCCTTTCTGGTACCTCTCACTCAGCCTCAGCTAGCTTACACATGCTCAGTGTTGCTATTGCTGGTGACATGTGATTCTGGGTGGCAAGTGACTATAGGTGATTAAAAAAATGTCAACCACCTGTTACAGTTTACAGCAGTTCTGCTTCCTTTCAGTAGCAAAATCCATCCCCATTGGTTGCAATATCATTATAGCTGATTATTATATATTAACAGCATATTGGCTCATTGGCAGTCATACCTGGAGTAGCTTTCAGAAAGGTCTGAAGGACAAGGGCCATGATTTGTGGGAGAAAGGGTATTGTGAAATGGTACTGGCGACTATAAAATCACCACATCCCCTACCCTTGCTATGGTAGCAGACTTTGAGGGTTGCTTCCATAAAAGATGATGTGCAGGAACCTGGACACTGAACACTTTTGGACTGAGTTCAGTGCTATAAACTTACACTGTGCACGTTTTCCCTCACATAGAATTCTGCCTCAACAAACATGCTGAAACATTGCTGGAAGAGTGTAGTAGCGTGTAACAGAAATGCTCCGTCAGTTGCATGGTGTTTATTAGCTGGGCCCATAGCTCTCCTCCTGGAGTCTGCACCTCTAACGTGCGTCACGTTCCCTCTGTGTGGCACAGCCTTACCCAGAAGACCCGGCAGTATACAAGCCCCTCTCCCAGGAGGAGCTGCAGAGGATAAAGAACGAGAAGAAACAGAAGCAGAATGAGCGCAAGCAGAAGATGACAGAGAACCGGAAGCACCTGGCCAGCGTTCGCGTGGTGCAGAGGAACCTGGTGTTCGTGGTGGGGCTGTCGCAGAGACTGGCCGACCCCGAGGTGAGACCCCCATCCTTAAAAACACTCCCTGGGCCGCACTCTGAGATTGGGAAGAAACCCTGGGAAAGTGTTTGGTTTGATGTACTGAGAATTTGTGAACCAGCTTTATAAGGCCTGTTGACTTGATGTCTGCTCTTTGCTTCCAAAGGAGCAGTTTTCCCTTACTACATGTTCATACGGTGACTAACGAAACTAGAAATTCATCTCAAGTGCTAAATAGATATACATGTCGTACGGTAACTGTAAAGTAAGCTGGTCATTTTCTCAGAGAATGGCTTCAGGTGTTCTTTTAGCTCTAGTTCATTTACCTGGTCTTCAAAAGGATCTGTTGTTTAGTTTCCACAGGAATCTGAAGGAGCATTTTAATGAAACCACCAAAAAGCTTCCAGACCTCAGTCACCAGGGCTCTCTCAATTAAGCTGTTAGCAGGCTCAGTGTTGCGTGATGTATTCAGTATGCACAGGGTTTCTGAGGGTTTGGAGCGAGTTCAGTGGGTGAAACATGGCAGACTGCCCGGCAGCAGTGCCAGTGGGAGGTGTAGTCTATAATTTTATTTAATAAATATTATAAATTTTCTCCGGACTTCATTTCCCATTAGTGCTTCTTTGGAAATTTACCCTTTTTTGCCATTTAATCCCAATTCAGTGTCAAACTTTTGGCCTCCCGGATGCCTTTGAATTTCATCAAAATAAATTTGTGAATCATCTGAACAGAAGACTGTTTTTGCAAAAATTCTTCTTGCCTTTTAAGATTAAAATTGCTTCGTTGAGCTGAAGACAGTGGCCTGCATGAGGGCATGGTGCCAGTGCCATGCTCAATGACATCACAAATGATGCCACCCACCACAAATAACACATTATTCATCTCCTGGCCTAACACCTCCTGAACTCTCTTGTGTTCCACATGCCGCAAATGAGATCAGAGCACAAAGCCGACAAAACATTTGAAACTGATCGCATAAGTGTTTTCGTTTTAACGGTCATTGTAATTGCGGACGCATTCCTCCTGTTCTTGCTTTGATTCGATTGTTACGTGATCAGGATTGTGGGAGACGTCAATTTACACGCTCGTCCTGCTTTTGACGGAAAAATTCGTCTTTCTGTCATCACTGTATGAGTGCCCGCGTCTCTCGAGACAAACGGGCCAGTACCACACCGTAAGGCTGACTGGAATCTCAAAGTGCCCCACTGGAACCCAGCGGGAGGCCGCCACCCACAGAACCCTCCTCCAAAGCCTGCAGATGCACAACTTCTAACTATCCTCTGTTTGCTGCATGCTTTTTTTGCCTGTTATTTGCATTTGAATGGCAGCATCTTATCATTAGCGTCCCTGTAATCTCAGCAGTAATTGTTGGAGCCATATTGAGCCATTGTGTTGATACTTAATGCAATGTGTATAATGATGCCGAATGTGTGTGTTTTGGTAGAGAACACTCCCACAGTTATATTGAAGTATATCTCTTAGGAAAATTTTAGGGTTCATTTTGATCTTTATGTAGTTGTGTATATTATAAAAGACAAGAATATAGTTCTGATGCTACTTTAAGTTTTAAAGAGGAGCAAAACAGGTTTTTTACTGCAAGAGTCTCTCATAAGGATAACATAAGAGTAACTTGATCATGGGAGTCATATGTTTGTGTGTTGTAGTGTGAACGAAATGTACACATTGAAGTAGGCAGCATTGATTGATAGCAGGGACTGCCTGTATTTACAAGGCGGCTTTGTGTGAATATTGTATAGTTTTCAAAACCAGAAATATAGAATGAGCTGAATTTTGCTACTTGTGCACAGAGTTGAAGGTTAAGCTTTCAAAGTATATGAAAAATGATAAACGTGCATGTAGAGATTTTCTTGGTTATGATACATGCCTTGCAGTTTCTTTGGGGCATTTAAACAGTATGGGAACTAAACACCTTCAGCTGACAAACCTTGGCTTCTCTTACTATCAGCTGTAATGTGAAAATGTTTGGCACCAGCTAAAACCCAGCCCTGAGTTTATCACCCTGCCATTTTAATTTGGCCCATTACCAAATTTCCCCTTTGAATTTCATTTGTAAAACATTCCCTGGCGGCCTTTGATTTGTCTGTAATGTTCTTGTTTTATGAATAATCAGCCCTTGACCAACCTGAAGCCATCAGGATTTGGTCTGGTGGAAAGGTACATTTTCCAGTTGAGATTACCTGCCATTTCAAACCTTTTTGAGCGGTGTGTTGGCTGAAAGCAATGACGGTGAAAGCAGTGGACAGCCAGGTGATGCTGCCTGACCCCTGTGCTCTCTGTCACATCCCAGGTTCTAAAGAGGCCAGAGTACTTTGGGAAGTTTGGGAAAATCCATAAAGTGGTCATCAACAACAGCACTTCATATGCGGGCTCACAGGTAAGGGGCCGGACCTCCTAATGTGATTGACAAGGTTGTGAAAGAGTAACACTGTTGTCTTACCCACAGTCATGTGACCAAAATGATATTTTCTTCATACATATATAATGTTAACACAGAAGTTCATCTGAATATAAGTCAGACCTACAGTGTTGTAATCATGGTAATTCAGTGTGTTGTGAGAGGTTTGGCTACATCCGTATTTAACACACCAAACACAACATACCTAAATGAAGGTATAGTTATGCTGTAAGCATTTTACTTTGTGAAAGGCTTGGCATATCCTGATGTCTGACCTGATCTTGCCCTTCTGTAACCCCCAGGGTCCTAGCGCCAGTGCCTACGTCACCTACCTACGATCTGAAGATGCCCTTAGAGCTATACAATGTGTCAACAATGTAGTAGTCGACGGTAGGACACTTAAAGTAAGTGAAAGGAGAACCAGTAAAATGATTAAAGTGCTACAGAAGCATGGAAAGGCACTGCACTGGTAATTTATGACTTCATTATGCATGACCTCATTAACATGAGGAATCAAATTTGCTTTGCAGTTTTAAGTTGACCATAAATAGAGCAGCAAAGACAGGTTTGCTACGGTCACTTTATGTATGCTATGAAGTGAGTCAGTTGAAGAAAATGCAACCTCCAGATGGGATTCGTTCACTTTGTAGAATTTCCTTTTTTAGTTTTAACTTGTTTGGGTCTGCTCTGCGTGGAGCCACATGCTGTCTTGCCGTTGTCACCGCGTGCTTTCTGGCTGTTCGACCTCCCGTGAAAAAGCCCTTTGTTTGTCCTCCAGGCATCTTTAGGTACAACAAAATACTGCAGTTACTTTCTAAAAAGCATGCAGTGTCCCAAGCCAGACTGTATGTATCTACACGAGCTGGGGGACGAGGCAGCCAGTTTCACAAAAGAGGAGATGCAGGTGCGTTTTTCTTCATTTGTTCTTTCACTTGAACAGTTTAACAGCTCCGCTGCTGGTTGACTCTCTGAGCTCTATTATAGAAATAGAATTTCTTAAATAAAACTTGTGGCTCAAAAGTGCAAAAAAAAAAACACAATGTTCTCGTCTGCTGCTAGACGAGGTTTGACACCTCTGTTATACACTTGAAACAGAGCTCAGATGAGTGTAGTGACTCTGTGTGTCCTGCTGGCCATCCCAGCAGAGAGCTGTGAGTCCCTGAGTGAAAGCATGGAATGTGTCAGCACTGCCGTTGGCTTGTCTCCCGCTGTCCAGGCGGGGAAGCACCAGGAATACGAACAGAAGCTCCTTCAGGAACTCTACAAAATGAACCCCAACTTCTTACAGACCTCAGCGGGGGGAAGGGAGAAGACAAAGAACAAATCAGGCTCTTCACAGAGGTACCCCTCCTCACACCTCTGGCAGAGCGCTTTCACACCTCCGTACCTGCGTCACCACGGATACACAGCTCTGAAATCAGCGCGGATACCCAGTTCTATCATCAAGCACAGCATCTGCCATCATCCATACCTCTGTGTCTGCATCAGTGATAAACATCTCACCCTAAACATAGCACATCTATAAACTAAAACAGAGAAACCTACAGCAAATCAGGCAGCTGAGACAGCTGCAAAATTGATTTTTTTTTCCTTATTTTAGCAACATAGCAGTAGTCATGTAGTCAATCAGACAATGGGTGACGGTTTGAGTACAATGCCAGGTCATATTACCTTATCACTGTGAAACCAATCAGGGGACGGGAGAGGTTTGAATGCAGTGCCATAGGAGAAACGCCTACATTTGCAAACTAATTCATTTTGCAGGCAAAGATATGATTAAAAGTACTGTAATCTAATGCCACCCACCCGATTTCAAGCATCCCATGCTCTTGTGCTATCCTTAGCTACTTGTGTGCTGTGGTCAGAAACATAATGTGAGTGTGCCGTTAAAGGCAGATTGTTTGGACAAGCCATTTATCCTGGATTTGGCACAACTTGGGTTTTTTCACGAATTGTTCAATGGGTAAATAAGCTTTTTAAGCCGCTACTTTGTTTACCACTGTTAAAATGTTCAGTTAAAATCAGTGATTTGTGGACAGTGCGCTAGTGATGGCTCCACCCCTCTGTTCAACAGCTATCTCCTTTTACTGAACTCTTTCCCATTCACCTCCGCCCACAGACCAAATAGTAATAGCAAAGAGGCGTGGCCGTCGTTACAACCGGGCAAAACGACCAACGGGCTCACCACAGACCACCGCAAGACGCCCCCGCTTCTGGACGGGGGCTCGGACTCGGAGCACATGACCCCCGACGGGCCGGAGGTGGAGCTGGGGTTAGGCCTGGGGCCGGCCGCCGCCCTCTCCCCCTTCTCCACGAACTGCGACCCCGCCAGGTACCGGGTCCGAGGGGAGGAAGCTGCGCGGAGGTCGCCGCTTCCCGTGTTTTGTGGGAAGGTGGTGGTGTTTAGTCTAGAAGCAGAGCGCTCAGGCCTGCATATCACCGCCGCGTTGGGTGATTTGGCACAGTGCCTCCATTGTTTATCTCTTTATTCTGTAGCCCATTAACAACAGTGAGGCTTTTATGTTATCAAAGTTTTTTTCCAGGTTGAAAATGCAACTCTGGTATCCCAAAGCTAGTAGCCCACATAGCTGCCTGGTATCTTTCTAGGAAGATGCATGGTGTGGAATATTCCACATATTACATGCATGAAAAGAGCTGAAATGTAATCCGGCCGTGTGAGTGGTAACGTGAGACTAAAGCTGTTTGTTTTGAAATGAGTGCATGGGAGGGTTTTTGTTGGTGAATACATGAGAGTATATGGTGGGGTATAGAATGATGTGTGTCAGATCCCCACTGTAGCTGTGGAAGGCAAGTTCCTGCCTTTTGTTTTTTTTTTTTTTTTAAAACCTTTGAGGCCACTTGGAATAATGGTATTTAGGTCTGCAAGTTGCTTTACTGGAATGATTTACTTTTCCCTTATACTTACATCTATGAATTTAAAATGCACATAAATATACATCACCTACTTCAATGTATTGCTTTCTGCTATTTTAGCTATTTAGCGTCATCTCAGTGCTATCTCAAAGATAAGTTTATATATACTGGTGTCATGTATTTAAACATCTGTGGTTGATACACTGTCCTCTGAGCACAGTACACTCCCACACACCTTGCTACTGAGCTCCATTGATCTTCTGTTCTTGAGTCACGTTGAGTCACGTGTTTGAAAGTTTGAGGTTTTCTCCATCTGTTGAAAGCATTAATTTCAAAAAATTATTTCATGTGTTTTCTTGCAGCCCCAGCGACAAACCCCCAGAATCCATTAGTATAGGAAATGGTGAAACTATACAACAGGTAAGAGAGATTTCTTAATTTTGGTGACCACACTCCAGTCCGTACCTGTTTCTTAATATTGTGTGCAGTTACATTAATGACATCATAGTCTGGGAATGGTTGGATTTCTAGATACGGATCTGTAGAGCAGATACAACCGTAAAACACATTGTTGCATTTATACAAGGCATGTTACTCATCTCTGTTGGTTGAAAGGCTTTTGTAAACTGGCACATTGGAAGGGTTAGAAATCTGATCATTTCATGTGCTGAGAATAATACTCTAGAATTCTCTCTCAATAGTTGAATTATTTAAATGAATCTGTTACTCATTCATTAGATGAACATAAAACTCCATTAGAATGATCTTGGTCACAATTGTTCCCTGAGTCATCATTTGATGTCACACCGCCTCCTCTCTCTCTGCCTCTCTCCCTCTCCCTCTCCTTCTCCCTCTCCTTCTCCCTCTCCCTCTCCATCTCCCTCTCCCTCTCTCTCCCCCTCTCGCTCACCCTCTCTCCCCCTCTCCCCAGATCCCGAATAGTGAATCCCCCTCGCCCCCTCCCGGCCTCCCAAGCCCAGCCTGCTGGTCCCGATCAGCGTGTCAGACCTCACAGCACGCTCCCCCTTTGAGGGGGCGGCGGCCGAATCCCAGTCCCTCTTTTCCGACAACAGCAACTTCCGGCACCCCAACCCCATCCCCAGCGGCCTGGCCCCCTTCCCCAGCTCCCCCCAGGGCCACCCGGACTGGCCCACGGCACCCGAGCCCCAGAGCCTCTTCACATCAGGTGGGCGTTCGCCGGCGACGGCTGGCTCCGCTCCTCCACACGATTGACGTCAGATGAGTCCCATATTTGCACATGAATTTACTGAGCTGAGGCGTTTGTCTGGGGTGGGCTTTGATGTGGGATTTTATCCCTTATGCAAAGAAATATTTTTTGAGTAGTACTCAAAAAAGATCAAGTTTGCCTTTAATCAGAGTTTGAAATTTTATTTATTTATTGAACACCTTGAGGTCAGTTTTTCTCAGAACCTGCCTATTTACACTGTTAGTTTTACAGTGATTGCTTAGGTATTTGAGCCAATAGCCCTCCAGGTAGAGCCTACTTTCCATCCACATAGCAATTTTTGTGACAAATTTGGAAGATTAATAACCTGTCCTCCTTCTTTTCCCTCCCGGCAGACACGATACCGGTGTCGTCGTCTACAGACTGGCAAGCGGCCTTCGGCTCCGGCTCCTCCAAGCAGCCAGAGGACGACCTCGGGTTCGACCCCTTCGACATCACCCGCAAGGCGCTGGCCGACCTCATCGAGAAAGAGCTGTCCGTGCAGGACCCGTCTCCCCTCTCGCCCGGGGTCCTCCACGGGGCCCTCCACGGCCCCCTCGCCAAAGGCGGGCCTGGGGCCGGCGGCCTGCCCCCCAACGCCCACTTCCCAAACTCGGGCCTGCCCCAGCACCTGTCGCAGTTCCAGCACCGGGCCGTGTACGGCTCCATCAGCCTCCCCGGCCAGCACCCCGGCACCCCTGGATCGGACCGGCCACGCGTAATAACCTCGTGCACTTGAACCACACGGCGAATGCCACCTCAAATAGCAATTTCTTGGACTTAAATTTGCCAGGACAGCACAGTACGGGGCTCGGAGGCATCCCCATGACAGGTGAGGTGGGCTCTGATGTGGCGTGGGTGGAGGGCTTTCCGGGATACCAAAATTATGTGTTTTCATGCAGAACTGTGGATGGGATGAGCTGTCTACAAAAGATCTGTTTGGCATTTACAAGCAGTAATAACTTGTCAGTGTGTTTCTTTCATTGATGAGTGTGGCCCACGGTTATGGTGACTGCCATTATGCAGGAAAGGCAGTCTTGCATATTTGGCAGCTGTTTTTGTGTATATTGAGAGAAGCATAGTTGACCGTAGGAGTCCTGATTGTTTGTGATGTCAGTGGATGAGTGGGTGAACCTCTGATTATGGGAGATGATGTTACACTTCTGTAGATCGATGTTACCATGTGTTATATCCTGAAGGCAGCATTCAACACTGAGCTTTTGCTTTAAAATATCTTCATATTTAGAAAAATCACCTTAAAATACAGATGGAGAAAAAGAAAGCAATATTTCACTGTTGGATTTCATCTTTTTAAGATTTGAATATCGGTACACTACAGTAAGGATAATATTTATCACTTTCAGCAAGTCTTCACCAATGCCTCCTAGACAGGCTTCTTATCAGGTAAAATGCTTAGAAATGCGTCTTTTGTTTGCAGCCAGGGTTTTCAGTAAATCCATGAATGTGCGTATGCCATGTAATATTTAAATCCATTTTTCTCACTCAGACCCAAAAATGCATATTGAAAAGTAATGATTTAGGTCATGATGCTGTCAGTCTAGGATAATGCACCATAATGCTGTAACCAGTCACCTAGTTTAAAATGCAGTTTGTTTACTTTATGACCACAAGGTGGCACTGCAGTACTGCCATGGCGTAGTGATGGAACCTGCTCAGATTGGATCTCTGACTACTGTAAAAAGGACACACTTTTGAAAATAATATGGTACAGAACTTCCTGACAGACATATCTATTTACAGCTTTGTTTCATGGTTGTGGATTCAGCAGTTAAAATTACATTCACTGAACTGAACTGAAATATAAGTGGAATTTTGCATGGTTACTGATGTTGTGTTTTGTCATATTGGTCTACATACAAGTTCAGTTAAATACTTCAGAGTTCAAGTACTTCAAAACACTATGCTTGGTGAATATTGTCTTGCTGGTACATGGTACTCTGGTCAAACTGGACTATGGACTAACATCATATTCTTAGTCATATACATTTTGCCTATGTTTGAGTGTGGTTGTCGGTGGAGAAGTCTGGTGGGTTTGGATTGTTGTCAGGAGAGGGACAGTGTTGTCAGTGGAGAAGGCTGGTGGGTTTGGATTGTTGTCAGTAGAGGGACAGTGTTGCTGTCAGTGGAGAAGGCTGGTGGGTTTGGACTGTTGTCAGTAGAGGGACAGTGTTGTCAGTGGAGAAGGCTGGTGGGTTTGGATTGTTGTCAGTAGAGGGACAGTGTGTTGCTGTCAGTGGAGAAGGCTGGTGGGTTTGGATTGTTGTCAGTAGAGAGGCAGTGTGTTGCTGTCAGTGGAGAAGGCTGGTGGGTTTGGACTGCTGTCAGTGGAGATGCCGGAGTGGTGCATTTCTTCATGGACGCTCTGCAGGATGGCGGTGTCACTACTGCCCTGCAGCGCACTGGCTGCCTTTGTGTGCTCATTGATTTTGGTTAAACTATTCCACACATCATTGCACCTGCAGTGCTGCCTGCTACCCCAGAGGCCGTAGTGTCTTCAAAGATTGTGAAAATGACAACAGAGAAGTGTTTTTGCCTTCCTGGCCATTTTGCATCTGAAAACACTGGCTCTTAACACGGAACCATGGTAAATTATTCTCAGTTTTTGGATTTTAGCTTGTGACTCCTGGTATGAAAATGGTTTCTTTTCTTATTGGTGCTTGATGTGCATTTAGCGATGACTCACTCATGTGTAACGTGTAGTTTTGTTATGTCAAACTTGTACAGAAATGGCTGATTCTGTTCCACACCTTGGTCAGTGCCCGATGTTGAATATTGTTTTCTCCATTCAAGCAGGTCAGACTTACTTGAATTAATCAGTCTTTCAGAAATGAGTTGGTGAATTTGCATGATGGTTGCTAAATTCAGCTATGTATCTGCTTCTCCAGGTATTATTTTTGGCAATCGGTTTCATTTGAGTTCTTAACATGCTTGACACAACAGTGAATATGCAGAACAAAGTGAAAACACTTTCAGATTATGGAGTTTTATTTATATTACTGTGGGTATCTTATGCATCTCGGAAAATCCCATTCAAATACCTGTACACAGCAGGTGACTGTCGATCAAAGTTGTTTAGCAGATTCCAACGTGCATTTGGCTCTGTCATACCAGGGCACTGCTATCTGTCCTGTGCCCGTGTTGGTTTAAAGCAAACAAGTCAGAACACCGTGAAACAAAAGGAGAGGAATGTCTGCTCGATAATCATGCCTCCTCTGTTGGATAAACATGCCTGTCTCTGCCTGAAGCAGTGTATCTCCACCTTGGCCTCGCCGAGCACTGGGTAGCAGGCTGAACCTCGAGTGACCCGCCTCAGAGACCACCCCATCTACAGCCGGGCGTAAATGAGCAGAAGCCCGGCCGGGCGAAGACGCGCTCCGTTGGAGCAGACTCGCTCCAAAAACGCTGATTTAATTCAGCAGTGTCCTCACACAATCACCTGCCTCAAACAAAACAGTCTGCTACCAGTGTAGCACCGAGCGCTGCTCACGTACAGCACAGATTATTTACTCGGAATGGGAAATGCTGCCTCCCAAGGTCTGTCAGGAGGAGCCGTTTCCCCCCCATATGTGCAGTTTATAAGGTCTCGCCCCTTTCTCAAACTCCAATAATGTCTCAAACTCTATTTCCATTTTTATTACATTCTACCCCGAGTCAAGTGTTAAACAAATTTATATTCAGGATTGTATGCAAGCAGAGAGAAGCTTAGAGGCCACCTGGAGTTGTTCTGCCTGAAAACCAAACCCAGGCACATCCGCATGAGTGCTGTCCTGGGGGTTGATTTATATAAAACTTCAAATCCATTCCATCGTCAAATCATATATAGCTGCTCGTTAAACAACTGCAAGATGGCCTGCTAGTCATATTGCAGGGACTAGAACTGGGTGCCCTTTAATTCTTTCTTTGACTCAGCCACGAAGTACAGCTCAAACTGGTTTTCTTATTTGAAAGTAAAATACTTGATTCAGTGAGGGATTTAAAATGCACCATGCGTAGCTCAGTGGGAAAATGAAACCCAGGGAAAGCCGTTGGTCATACCAAACAGTCACTGGCTTAAATCAGCCTTGCAAATGGCACTGACTCTGTATGCATGGGATTCTCCAAATAAGCCATCTTCCAGGGATTTATTTTTCAATACATGCTTTTTCCAGGAACTTTCAAATGAATATAAAGCTCTAATTAGCTGTACATCTTTAATAGCTATTGTAAAGTAAATAACTGAGAGAGGCTTTAAATGTGTGATTCAGGGTAATGATTCACTGCACTGTGTAGGCCTACCTCATCACCAGTGTAGCAGAACCCTGCAGCAGTTAAGTTTATGTGAACTCCCATCCTTTCCTCGTCTTACTGTTTGCAAAAGTAAAATGTATTGTTCGTCTATTGAATGTAGCTGCAAGGAACATTTGTAGAAATGTGCCTCAAATTATTTGCCTGTAATGGTTTGGGCCATAGTGTTTTTTCATAGCTTTGCTTTGGAGCAACCATTCACTCTCAAAACCACTTTACAGTGTGCTGATTTTATTGTGTTTATGGGTTTATAACATCATTCTGTAGTTCAGTGTCACTTTGTATTGTCATGGAAGGACATTCAAGCAACGTCAAAGAGAAAGTGTCAAATTTATATTAATATTTGATATTGTTATGACATGGATATTTTATAGAGGTGCTATGGAACTGCAAGCCTTTTCTTAACTTGCTATAAAACTGTTGAAATCACCATTAATATGGATTTCCAGCTTGCAACTTTGGGGGAGATTTTCAAAACTGAAAACATTGCCTTTAAAATTGTCTGTCTGCGTGTGCGTCTGTCTGCGTGTGTGTGTCTCTGTGTGTGGGGCATCATTTGCCCCAGCGAAAATCTCATGAACGCTTTAATTTCAATGCTGTGTGTATAAATTGGATTGAGAATGAAAGGGGATGACAGTAGATGGGGGTATATTGACAGGTGGCCTTTCCCTGTACAGCATTGCCATAAGCGGTATCATTAAAGGCCAGCGATATCATGTTGAAGAATTTCAGAGCACTGCAGGAATTTCATTATATGGCTTGGTTGCAATTGATTTTGCAGCCAGCCCTTTCAATTCTATGAATAAAACATGAAGCTTCCTGTTTATCCAGGGATGCAGATGCAGCATAGGTGATAATGTTAATGCCTGTCAGGCTCCGGTGTCTGGGTCGCTCTCGAGATCCCGGCTCCTCTTAAGGGCAAAACTGAATTCTCTCTCTTGCCCTCTTGATGTAGATAAATACTGTTTTGTTTGACCACTGACCTTCTCTTTGTAAGCATAGTTTAAGCTGGGTCATCGCTGGTAAATGTTCTTATAAAATGTATAAAACACAGTGGAAAGGCAGAGGATGTTTAATGTTGCCAGTATTTAACCACAGAACATTGAACCTAGCCTTGTATATAGTCTTTTAGCAGTCATTAAAAGAATGAATGAGCCAATTAATAATATTTCTATTAGTGCAGTAGTAGCCTGCAAAATGAAAGAATCTGAGTGATAAAACTGGCTGTAACTTGTCTAATGACACTCTTCACCAATAACAAGGACTTTTTTTCAAATCGCAGTGTGATAACAGCAAAGCCTTTTCAGTGTCTGTTTATTTGCTCTGCACTGTAGCCCTCAATTTTACAAGATGATTACATATACTTGGGCTCCACTTTAGTTCTTCCCAGCTCTGTACCCAAGTGGGTTCCATGTGGCAGATCTGAAAATGCAAGCCAAAGACATTTTATCAACTACTGTTAATGATCATGCTCTTCCATGGTGGTGTGAAGTTCTGTCATTAGTTCATCTTTTATGTATTCCACAGCCTGTGAATGGAGCTTTATCAGTGCTTTAGCCTTTAGCTCTGGGTCTGATACCCTCACTATGTCTCAACACTTCTGAATACAGTACCAGTCAAAAGTTTGGACATACTTTCCTTTCTTTGTTTTTACCATTTTTCTCATTTTAGAATAATAGTAAAGACATCAAAACTATGAAACAACACAAATGGTATTATGCAGTGACCAAAAAAGTGTTACGAAAATGAGAAATATCTTATATTTTAGATTCTTCAAAGTAGCCAAAAAAGATTTTCTTTAAGTGAAATTTTTTTAGGAAAGGAATTCATACACAGGCATCAACTTCATGATTTCTGTTTGTCTGAGGGAAAAACAAGCATTTAAGCCTAAGTGTTTAGATCAAAATATCTTTGAATGCATATTTCCCGTTCTCTGAATCAGGTGTGTCGAAACATTTGACCAGTACTGTGTCAGTCACACAACATGTGATCACATGAGAAAGGAGTGATGTGTTCTTCCTGTTGAATGACATGACAACAGCATGTCATGATAGGGGAATTTTACTTGTTGTGAACAAGTGCTTGTGTGCATCTTCCTCCATCTGAAGCAGCTCTGTCTGTGTCTCTCTCTCTGTCCAGAAAACAGCACCTCTGTAGAAAGTATAAACATGAAAGAGTGGCAGGACGGCCTCAGGGCGCTCCTACCCAACATCAACATCAACTTCGGGGGGCTGCCAAACTCTTCCTCCTCGTCCTCCTCCTCGTCCTCGTCCTCCAGCGTCAACCACACGGGGGCGCCGGGCACCTCGAGGGGCGTCTCACACAGTCTGAGCTGGGATGGGACAGCCAGCTGGATGGACCCTGCCATAATCACAGGTAACCAATCAGAGCAGAAGGGCGGGGAAAGGGTGGGATGGTGGTCAGAATCTACTCAGAGCCTCTGTGAAGCACATTGATGCTGCTAAGGAGGAGTCAGTCAGTTGTGGGGTTTCCATGGTGATTTCACACGTAATAAAACATGTCTCTCTTCCCTTGTTCCTCTTTCCACACACGTTAAATGGAAGGGATGTGGCTTTTGAGAAACACTGGCCTGTGGCTTAAGCTGTTTAAGTTTCATGAAGAATTTCATGTCAAATTCAGTTATGTTCTTGTCAAAACCTCCATTGTGCTGTGCATTGAGGCCTTTCTTTGGCCCTTTTTGTAATGGTGACTATTAGGTTTGTAATATTGAAAAATTTTGCCTCAGAAGCAAATAAAAATATTTACATGTGTGTAAACCTAACAGGCAGTCTACTGTAAGGTGAATAGTGGACTGGTTGGGTAGAGGCTGATTGCAGTGGATGACGTTAATCCCGTTTTTGGAGGATGGTCACTCCGGGGTCAGAGCAGTCCGCTGGCACGGCTATGGCTTTGCAGTGTATGTGGAATGTAGGTCACAGGGGAGCTCAGATGGTCTGTGGAAGATGATAGTGTACCGGCAACGTTTTGTTCATAAGCCGGCCATGATTTGTTTTGTCGTGTTTAACGATTAGTACAGCTGTCTGGTCCTCTGTTAGGCAGGTTGTGGCATATATGCAGTCAATACAAATTCAAACATGCTTCATTGGCATGACCATGGAGATGCATAGTATTACCAAAACAATTTTCCTGTAAATGGCATGATTATACAAAATGATTATTTAAAAAAGAAAAATGGATTAATAAACCAGGGAAAAATGGATAAAATTAAAGTATAGGAAATATTTCCTTTATATTGGAACTGTAAATTATATATCATGTAGGTATAATGGATAATGGATATAATTATCATGCTCAGCATAAGTCTCTCTCTGCCTGGGACTGCAACACAGATCTGTTCTCCTGGTAACCTACATAGCCTCACAGGTAGTTAATCTAATACATATCTAATTACACTTTGTGCTCTACATTCATACTGGCTGTGCCTGTGCCGAAGGTTTTTAATCCAAAAGTTGTGAGTTGACCTCCTAGCCTTGGTCAAAAGAAAAGAACATTTTTAACATAATGGTGTTCCAGTTTGTAATAACAGAAAGGTGTAAATTGAAAGTGAGGCAGAGGTGGCATTAAAAAGTCTACTAAACAGGCTGCCACACGCTCTCCCTTTCTGTACAGTGTTGGAGTCCCTAAATGAAACCGTGGCATTTCACTGTGCCTGTGGTTCCTCCTCGCATGCTTTTAATGCGTAAGATCCCTGCGGAGAGTCCGTACCTGATGAGCCCACTGCTGGTCTGCAAACCAAGTCACGTTGTCAATAGGCGAGCCAAAGGCCTGGCCCTGATGGGGTCGATATCTCAATTAAAGATCGTACAGTTACAAATCCGCCCTCAACAACACCCCCACAGCGGCCCCAAGTTCATAACCGTCTCCTGACACATAATAATTAGGAGGTTGTGCCGGGGCAGCGGACTGCGGCGGCGCGGGCGGGCAGACGTGCAGCCAGCACCCGCGCAGCCCGCATCAGCAGTGGAGTCACGAGCGTCGTCTGGCCGCGCTGAGCAGGCAGCCTGTGGCATCCATTATCCGCGGGAGGCGGCGAATTAATGGCTCGCAGCGGGTCGCCGGCCGGTGTGTGTGTGTGCGCGCGCCGGCTTCGCAGAACGGGGCGGAAACCGCTCGTAAAGTTCGCTTCCAACGCAATTAGCCCGCAACCGCAGGCCCGCCTCTGAACAGCCTCCGGGCAAAATGGATGATGGACCCCACCCTGATTAGCTGAAGTCCCCCCTAAAGCAGTGTTTTCCAACCCTACTCCTGGTGGCACCCTGTCCTGCATATCTTCTATCTATCCTTGCTTCTTGATTAAATCAGGTATGCTCAGCTAATCAAACGTGCCACTGATGAGTTCAGTCAGGTAGGTAGAGCAAGGATAGATAGAAGATATGCAGGACAGGGTGCTGCCAGGAGTAGGGTTGGGAAAAACTGCCCTAAAGCATGTGGCATGAGAGCTGTTTCATCTACAGGGAACTGGACGCTGGACTTGAACCTTTTACCTGGCGGTTCACTTGGCATGTGCAGGTGTTGGACACAAACTCCAAAGGAGAGTGGAGAGACTGATGGGATAGAAATGTCAGCCTTCTCTCATCTTTGTGCAGTTGCAGTAATTTAAGAATGTACCGTGAATTCTTTAAGAAAGTGCACAGGATAACACTGGGTGGATTTATGAAAATATATTGGTTTGCATTTCTCTGTGGGTCAGTAAAAGTGTTGAAACTACATTTTGATCCTGAGTCAATACACATTGTTGGTCATGGAAGTAATAGAGATCAGGTGAAGATTACCTAAGTGATTATACAAATATTTAAATATTGTAATTTACTAATGTATCTGATTTTGGTTACATTCTTATATTTGTCCATTCTTAACATATTATCTTTAAGGAATTGACTGACATGAGTGGACGTTCCTGTCCCTCCCGCAGGTATCCCAGCATCCTCGGGAAACAGTCTGGACTCCCTCCAGGACGACAACCCGCCACACTGGCTCAAATCCCTGCAGGCGCTCACTGAGATGGACGCTCCGGGCTCAACGGCGCCCCCCCAGGCCCCGCACGGCGGCACTTTCAGCAGCACACAGATCCCCCTCCACAGAGCCGGCTGGGCGCCCTACCCGCCCCCCACGCCCAGTTCCGCCAGCCAGTTCCACTCCCCCCCGCCCGGATTCCAGACGGCCTTCAGACCCCCAGCCCAGACCCCCACAGACCTGCTACAGACCGCAGGCATGGACCGCCACTAGGGGGCAGCGCAAGCCATCCCAGACACAGACACAAAATCAGCAGATTACGAAACAAAACTATTAACAAAATAATAACAAGATTATATATTCTTTTTTTCCTCCTTATCTTCTGATCTGTTTCTGAAGACCTGTTTTTTTTTTTTTTTTTTTTTTTTTTGTGCAATGCCCTATCCCACCCCCACTGCCTGGTCTTGTCCTCCATCAATTTGATCACTGGTTGATTTGCTGCCGAAGTGGCGAGATTCCTGTGTGGGCAAGTATAGCTGACGTCTCGGTCCTGTGAAGCAAAGGATGGGTTAAAGCTAAGTCTGGCTTGGCTAATTTAATGACAGGAGTGATAAGGAGACACTGGAGACTGCCTCATTGACACTGTAGAAAACGCATGTGTAGAACTGCCAATGGAGGAAAAAAAATAGCTGGTTACGTAAAGATATCGGCACAGAATGGGGTGTTTCAGTGTGATCAGGATGAGAAAAGAAGTTAGTGACAAGTCTGCCTTTAAAGATATGCCAAATAATTGCTCTTTGTACCCTACCTGTACTGGCAAAACTGGTCCTGGCCAGTGCCAAAGGCCAAATAGAGAGTTTGGTCCGGTGCCCAACAGTTATGAGGCTTAGATCATTTGACCAGGTTGGTACTCTGCATTGCTTAATTTTACTGGATCAAAGAAATTTGGAAACTCAATCTGTTGGGCACATTGGTTCTGTGCGCTTCACTGCGAGTACACTGATTGGTGGAGAGGGAGGGAGTGGCATTCAAAGGGTTCTGTCCCCCAGTTTCCCCCCTCTCAGCATGGCCACACTTACAAAGAGCTGTACCTTTCCCTTACTGGCGGGGCTGCCTAAGAGCCCACCCCCCTTTATTTTGGGGGTCTGTCGGTGCACAGCCCCCAGGTTGAACCCCCCCCCCCCTTCTCGAAGCGACACCATGGAGCCTCTGTATCAGAGAGCGGTGCACTGCCAGGTTGGAAGGGGGTGGGGTGGGGCGTTACCTAAGAGGGGAAGATGGGCGTACGGTCCTTTTAAGCACAGGCTGGCTTCGGGACTGGGTGCGCCACTGTGTGGCGGCCATGAAAGTTGCACTCGTTCACGTGGAAGTTGCAAGCATGACCCTTGGGGAGAGCTGCAGCCAACCCCTGTCTCTGTTGTGGCATTGTGTCGCCTCTCCCTGTGGTGAGGGCACGTTGCGGGACGGCCTTTTTGGAAGGAGGACACGCCCATGGGGCCGGGCGAAGACCCCCTCTGTCGAAGACCTCTAAACAGACGGTGCTCATCTCCTGCAAGAATGTGAAGCTGTCGTTTTCTCCTCACTGAATGTGCTTCTTCATGACGGATGCAACGCAAGTTCTTAACGTTAGCTGGGTTTGGTTCAGTTTGGGATTAGACACATCAGGTATTCAATAAGGTAACAAGGCATGTGGTTTGAGTGGTTCAGAATCTTTGCTTTTATTATTTTTTTTTTTCGCTCACTCTAAGGCAGGAATTGAAGTGACTAGGCGTTTTTTAAAAAGAAGGATGTGGCTGCTTGATTACTGGCTTTAATGGGATCGTCCCCTCCCTCAGTGTCGGGGCTGTGGGTTTTTGAGATGGCGCATGGTGGGATAGCGGCTTCATTGAGCAACAGAAGTGATCAGCGACACCAGGAGCTCACTCCTCGGGCCTTTGCCATGGTTACTCTATTCTTTTCATGGTTACCCTCCCCCACTTCTCTTTTGATGGTCTTAATTCTTCATCCTCTGTGTAGGTTCTCGCCAACTGTTCAGTATTCAGCAGTATTCAAGAGAAGAATAAATAAATAAATTTATGGAAACCCTTGCTGTTAACCATGGGTTATACATGATGCTAAAAAATACAAAGAGTTTCAAATGAAGAGCTGAAGGAATTGTACATCCCTCTGCAGGTCTGGAAAAAAAAACTAAATCTGAAATAAAAGAGAAAACACTTGACACTTGACTTGGGCCATTTTTGTTTCCTGTTTTGCTGCCTTCTCTGACACCCTCTTGACGGGGTGAAAGTCAAGGGCATTGCTGCTTGATCCATGTGTGGCGTTTCACTCTTCTGATGAATGCTGCACGATAAGCATTTGATTGCAGATATACTTTCTAGTCATAGGCTTTTCAGGCATCTAACAGTCATGTATCTCTTCAGTTTAATTTCGCTCGGTTTTTGAGTGCCACCTTTTGCTTTTCTTTTGACAGCAGTGCCTTGCCAGGTACATCTTCCCGTGCATAATTGAACGGAACTTAACTGTCTGGAGGAGCAATATTTATGCAACAAACAAAACCCTGCCGTTGTGTGGTGGCATTTTGGATATGCTCTGCAACAGCTGGTGAGACATGGAACAGGTGTGGCTGCCGCACGATGGAAATTTTTAGCCGTAGTCAGCAGCTGCAGCACCTTTCCCACCGGTTGTGGGTGAGTCACAAAAAGTACTATGAGGTCTATGAAAGGCGCAATGCAAATGCAGTTAATTATCATTCCTGCAATGGTTGCCGAGAGTGTGTTGATTTCTTAGCGGTCGTCTTTGGGGTTTGTGAAGCTCCTTACTGAGTGTGGGGTTTACTCTTTGCTCCGTCTGCAGTGAAGTGCGAAAAACACCGCTGTCTCAACACGTACATACATAGGTGGGATTCTGTTGCTGTATGGTTCACGCAGTACCTGTGAATGTCAAGGCGGTTCACCAGATGATGAAAGTAAAATTCTCACCTTCATACAAAGTGACGATACAAAGTGTCAATACACAGTGGTGAGCAGTATAAATTCCTGAGTGGGCTTCATTTGTGGTACACATTCCCTCCCACCGGAAATTACCTCACGCTGTATTATTTTTTTACTACATCTTGCCTAGTTCAGTATTCTGAGTTTCAAGTGGCATTGCTGCTTGAAATGGATGATCTGTATATGATGTAGAATAATTTTATTTCCACACAGGCAAATGAATTGGTAGCCCCTAGGTGGCACATTCACCTTTACTGAATGTTCATCTAGTTTTTTTGGTGGGGGGGGGGGGGTTTGTAGCCTTTTGGGGAGGGGGCAGAGGTCATAGGGCCCTGTCTGTCCCCTGGCCCTTGGCCACCCACCTTGGGTCCATATACTGCTCTGTTATGTGTGCAAGTACTGTACGGCAACCAATGCAAAAGGGACACCGTTGTCCTGTGAATACCGTTTGTTACTAAGGGGTGTCGACACCGGCCTGGGTTCGCAGGAGATCATTGGGAACGACTGACTTCAAATGATATCCATGTGAGCTAATTAACTTTCATCCGGGGCAAAAGGCGGCGTCTCGCAGATAATGTCAAGAGCAATTTAAGCTCTCGCACAGTGCCGCACGCAGGCGCTTGTTTCGGGGGGATGTTCTGCGGTGACATTATCGAGCTTCCGTTGGAATAAATTACCAGCTCGCTGTGCTAATTGGCGAGGCATGCTGTGGACATCAAAGCACATTTGTGTTTACATATTTATTACGGGACTTGTAATTGATTTAGAAATTTCTGCTGTGGCCATGTTGACTTGCGCTGTGAATATAATACAATGATTACATATTTAATAGCGCATCTCCTTGTGAGTACTGCAGCGTGCGTTGTCAGATGGAACAGCGGATAGGACGTGATGATCTAAACACATCATGAATCCCTAACAGAACTAAAGTTGATGTGACTCTAAACAGGAATCTCCAACCTTTTAAAAATAGTTGAAGAGGATAACTTATCTTTTAATAAAAACCCTTGTTTTTTAAAGGTCATATTGTCTAATGAAGTTATTGGATCCTGTATGTAGGTACACTTCAGACAGCATGTGTTCATGCACTGGGCAGGCCGGTGGATCCAGGGGTATTCAACAGTTCCCTCAGACAAAAGTTATCAGACACCGTGTTGCAGACTACAACTAAAGTGTTTATTGATTTTGACCTCTGGCTGACATTCTGGCACTGTGTGTGTATAAGAATGAATAGCCCTCCATTAGTGATGAAGCTACTTGTCTGTAATTAAATGATTGAACGCTTTTTTCCCCCCGTCGTTAAACAAGGAGGGTATTTGAGATGGAGATGTCTTAATATATCTGATCAGATCTCTTCCTTGCCTCAGCCAGTGATTGTATTACCTGCAGGCAAAACGGCCACAAGTCTGCCTGAAAAGTAATGAGGTAAGATAATATGAATAACTGCAGTATCCAGTGCTGAGGCACTAAGCTGCCTTATTGTAATGCCAAATTGTGGTATCTGGAAGGTCCTGTTTTAAGAATTTTGTCTGAGTGCTTTTTGTAGATGTGGGCCTGAGTATCCGCCTGTCGTCCTCCATCTGCTTCCTGATTGGGCTTGAGAGCAGTAGTGAGAGCACAGCCATTGGTGGAATAATGCAGTAAGGAGTGACAATCAAGAGTCAAATTCACGAGTACTACCTCCGCTCACCTGTCAGTCCCAGAGTAAGAAAAGCAGTCCTCCTGGTTTCCCTTCCCTATCCTCATCTGCCATTAGAAATATTTATTTTTTTCCAAAGTTGGAATAGAGGAACGCAGTCATGTTAATACCTGTCATCTGTTAACCTTGGGCTTGGGGCAGCAGGTTGTGCTGCACTCCAAAGCATTTTGTTTTTTGTATTAGGCTCCAAACTGTCAGGGTTTCTGTCAAAGCTGAAAACACCTTGTTTACTTTAGATTCATCTCTGAACAATTTGTGCAAACGGTCTGCAGATAGCATTTGATCTCAGAGATGCTATCTGAGTAAACACTTTCATGGTCAACCAAAAACTCTGCAGTCCTGCTGTGTAGCTGCTGACAATGAGCCGAAAGTTGCGCCTTTCATAACTGAGATCGATATATCCACGCATGACCTTCCTAAACACTTTCAGAAAGTATTCTTTAAGCACCGCGGCTTGCTGCTTCATCTTGTTCGAATGAATCCATTAGTCTCTGTGTTATCTCTCTCATTGTACTTCGGCAGCTTAAGTGGAACAAAATCAATTTCTTCCACCTCCAGATTAAGCACTGCAAGCTAATACCCTGATTGATTTGATCAAGTAGATTTGATTTTTCCTGTCAGGGTCAATCTCAATAAGCACGTTTATTCCATCTTAATTGCATAGCGACAGACTTAGGAGGATTTTGTTTACTTGAGTGTCACGTAAGCCCACCACCTATTCCAGAAGGTATAAACTTAAAGCATTCATTAACTGCAGCTGTAGTCATTGTTTTCAACAAATCTGCAACTATAACTTGGCCTCTCTCCTCACCCGCCATTTTTAGTTGTTTTCAGAACCTTTGGTAATAGTAAAAATGTTAACCTGTGAACGGATCATCTCGGCTTCAGACAATGGTGCTGTAATGTAGCAGACACAGTAAGTAAACACACCAATGAGATTTTATTTGTATGATTTTACATTCCACAGTTGGACATTTCCAGGACTTCTTTTTTTTCTTTGTTTTTTTTTCTTTGCTCTTTTTGTTTACTCAACAGACACATTACTGATGTAAAAGGTTGACAGATCTGCAGTTTTTAAAATTAGTTTGAAAGGTGCAGCATCTCTGTTTCTGGATACCTCAAGTTCTATTTTACACCATCAAAAAAATACACGTATCCCATAGTGCCAATTTCATGACATTGCCTTCAGCTCAGGACATTCAAGTACCATAACATTCTGTGGCACTTTCTTTTGTCTCCTCAGAACTCCAACTTTTCATGACAGTTCATATGATCAGCAGCTTTCACTGTGATGGATTCAATTTCAGTTAATGGAGGTGAAATTCCAGCTCATTTTTTGTTTCCAGTGAATTTCCTTGGTAGTGACTCAATGTCTTTAAAGTACATAAGGATTTACTGTTAAATTGGGAGGAATACAAGGTTATTTGATAATGCATTACATACATTCTTCTAGCATTCCACTACTGTTTTCTTCACCAAGGACGATGAGAAAGGTTTGCTCTAATCTCCTCTGGGCCCTTCACTTTCAACACTGATTGTGATGCCCATAATTGCACACATGATGGTGAACCCAGACTGAATATGTGCCCACTATATATATGCCCACTATATTTCCCTGTTCATTATAATCTTTTCAACTGTAGATGAGAAACATTAAGTGTGGTGTGTTTGTCACCCATCACTATGGCCTAGGGTGTATTTCATAGAATGAAACAAATACTTACATGCCAATTCTCTATTTTTGAGTATGTCTTGTTTTGCAAGCTTCATGGACTCATGTGTTTTCACATGGCTGTGAAAAGGAGTGCATGTCATGAAACAAGACACTTGTGGGGTTTTTCTGGATGTTTTCTTCTGCAGCAACAGTAATTGGATAACACTCATTTTGCTGCAGTATTTTCCAAAATTTTCTGTTGGAATAAGCCTGCTTTTATCTTCAGCAGTTGCTCCGAGGAAGAGGAAAAAATTTGTACGCTACGTGAAGTGTGTCCAGTTAAGTTATTATAATTTCACGCTCAATCGCATTCTCCACTTGCACCAAAAAGAGAGCCTTTTTTTTTATGTCTCAGCCCTGAAGTGCAAATTAAGAAGGACCCAACTTCTCAAAATGCCACTTTAGTTCACTCCTCTCTTTCCACATGCCTGCTACCATCTCACACTTACGCAGATATTCACTGTGCTACTTTTGGACTGAGGCTGATGCAGGAAGGAGTCGTAACAGAGGGTGGATTTGAAGGTCAGTCAGTGAAACCTGCCCAGTCAGGGCACAGAGGATCGCTTCTTCATTTTGAATAAGAGCCTTATCAATGATCACATTGCATTGGGAGCCCAACAGGAATGACGCATGCTTCTGCTTATGATGTCACTCCACTCGGGCGTACAAGTCGCAGGCATGAAGTGCTAAATTTTGTAGAGGCGTCTACACTAAAAATACCACCCGAGTACAAACCACAGTACAAATGACAGACTGCAGCTCAGGCTAGAGGCAGCCGTGACAAATAATGTCATATGTCTAAGCCAGGAAGTTGACACATTTTTCACTTGACGAGAGTCTTGAATCTTCGCTACCCAGGTCCTGTTTTTGGAAGATTGCAGTGTCTACGGGCTTTCTTTCCAGACGGGCACTCACTCACTCACTCACTCACTCACCAGAAGCAACAAATGATTGCCTTGATTGATGCCTCTCGCCATCTGCTCCACCCTGCTCCAGTCCCAGGCTCTCTGCATCCCATCTGCACTACTGCAACTTGCCATTAGTGTGTCTTCCTGTCTATAGCATTGCACTACTTCGGCTCATCCAGAGCACTATGGGGCGGCCGTGTAGCATAGTGGTCAAGGCGCAGGCCTTGTAACCAAAAGGTTGCCGGTTCAATTCCCCACGGGGGCACTGCATATGCTGTACCCTTGGGCAAGGTACCTAACTCACAATTGCCCAGCTGTATAAATGTATAACATCGTAAAAAAAAAAAAAAAGCCTGTAATTGACGTAAGTTGCTCTGGATAAGAGCTTCTGCTAAATGCCAATAATGTAATGTAATGCTACTGCTGGCTGGTCTTCAGTCTACCAAAATATACCCACTTGCCTGTGTATCCCTTCACTGGCTTCTGATTACTCTTCCCTTTCAAGGCCCCAGTGCTGCCTTACAGGGTAGCCAAGGGCACTGCTCTGTTCCTACCTTCAATCCATCACCACGGCTAGCACCCTTCTATCAGAATTCAACGTTGCCTAGAAACACACCTGCTCAGATTTTACCTTTCTTGCCAGACCTTGGGCCTGGCCTTCACCCCAGAATTCAGCAAGCAATCACTCCATTCTTAAGTGTAGCTCCCTCAGGTCAGTGTTAGTTGTTGTGAGCATGGTCATCCGATGCAAATTAACATTAATTGTGAATTATTGATTGACACTATCTAAACACTACGACTTAGTTTTTACAGTTTTCTTCTAGTATTTTAATTCTGGTTTTCATCTTAATGCCTATTTATGGCACTTCTGACTGTTCTGTGCTAATGCCATTGTTCTGTTTTCTCCTTTGATAGGCATTATTGCATATTCCTCACAAGCACATTGAAAAGCAATATGAAACAGTACATTTCCAAAACAATGTCCGTTTCCAATTTTGTGTCGGCTTTTGAATTTTGGCTCAGATTAGCCTCTGTAAATCAATGCAGGGGAGCACCTTGCCAAGCAATGTCCATCTGCAGTCATTCTTTCACTTTCGCATTTGCCTTTCCATTCTGACACAAATCGCAATCCACACAAAACCGACTGTGAAGGGGAGTGATAGGAGAAAGCCAACATTAGCATAATAAACAATCTGTCAGGACATCCGACAGAGGCTCGCCGAACACAACAAATTCTCAGATATGTTTGTTAGGGTCTCCAGAATGCAATGAGGGGGAGAGACTGTATAGCTTTTCAATGTTTTTTAAAATAGGCATTTACTATCAACACACAAAAGTGTACACCACGCATGAGTGGGCAGCAGTGCAGTTATTGTACCTCTCTGGAACATATTAACAGTTCACCTTTATATCATTGTTTTTTTTGTGTTGCATCAGTATGAGTTTTGGAAGGCCCCTGGAGCAATTTAATAAGCATTAGATGGTGTTATGGTGAACGTACCATGAACTCATCAAATATTGGTCTTCATGAAGCTGATTTTTACATGGTTGCTACATCCTATTTTAGAAGTAAGGCCTCTGAGCCTTTGAGTAGGATACAGAGTGAAAACGCTGTTGAAAAGGTAAAAGAAATCGTTTCCTCCCCTGTGGTAGCTGAAAACATTTTTAGATCTCTCTCTTTCCCATCACATTGATCCCTGGAAGAGTGACAGTCTGTGCTCCCATCAGATGTAATGAGTGTCACCTCACAGAGCTGCTGAGGGCACTGACACTATGATGCCAGAGCCTTCTCCACCAGTCTGTTAAAAGCTCTCTGAGCGCCGTCTTTGAGGAGGCTTCAAAGGCGAGACGAGGCATGTCGCACTAACAGGATACTGCATCTTTCCTTTTTCTGATCACGAAATGCCCTGCCTTTTCCCCTAAGGCAAGTGTTTTTTTTTTTCTTTTTCTACTATCATTATTATCATTTTTACAACTGTTTTTTTTTTTTTCTACAGAGATTGTAAAACACCCACACACACTTACCTCTATGACAATGGACTGAAAAACAACTCCCGCACAACACATGCACACACACTCACTCGCTCATTCACACACACATACATGCATTCAGGGATGGGTTTTTTAAGGAAAAATAACAATGTGAAATAGCCACACAAATATGGTTGTCCCAAATTAAGACCAAGGTTATTCAGATAGGATTGTGCCAGACTTGGACATATCCACTTACCGGTGCCAGACTTTCACGAAAAGTAGCTCTGTAAGTAAATGGCACAACTTTCATGCTTGTTAGTAACCAATACGTGGACATGTCATAGTCTGCTGTAACCTTATGCTGATAATCCTGGTTAGGGCTCAGAAGAATGGAATGTCTTCGGAAAATGAAAACGTTCAAATATGGAGTAGCGTTTTTTTGATTCTCTGTAATATTCTTTACAGTTTTGTACAAGGATAAGCCCTGGTGAGTGCTCCAGTCCTAGTGCTTTCAGGAAAAAAGAAGTCACCTCCGAAAGCTCAACTACAGCGCAACGAGCCGATGAAGGGTTTGCAAACCTCACATCTGTTTCCCTCAGTCAAAGCGAATTTTGTCAGTTCTCGTTTTTTTTGTGCCGCTTAGGGGAAGGACCTGCGACACCCTCTCTGTTTCTAAAGTGTCTGTTAACATCAGGGATTTTCAGGTTCTCTTGGACCTACGGTTCGCAGCCAAAACCTGCCTCCCCGCCCGTTTGAGCGTGTCAGCTGTAGCCATCTGTCACAGCAATGTGCGCCGTGTGAATGGCAGCGATCTCGCTGTTCCTGCCACGCGAAGGCGTCTGCTGAAGCAGGAGCACAGAGCTGACAGGAAGACAGCGGCAGGTTCTCCTTCCAGGTGAGCGCTGTGCTCTCAGACGCTGTCGCTGTGATTTCTCAATCACCCCACACGTCCCTCTGGCCTCTGTCCTCCCCTCCTGCTCCACTTCTCCTTTGGATCCAGGGATGGCTTATGTTCTCTGCCCCAAAATAAAGACTGTGGGGGCAAGGTGCCCCCCATAGCACACTTTGAGCACCTGTTAATGTGAATTCCCGCGCAATCGTCTGATCGATCAACCAGTTTTTGTTACATTTGCCACAGATTCATGAAGTGTATTTTATGACACCAGATAGAGACCCCCCATTTTATACACACACAATATAAAATACCGATTTCTGCATCCGTGTCCAGGAGAGATCGGAAATGACTCTAGAGTTATGCATGTTAGTGTTCCACCTCACACTGCTTAGTGTCCCGTAAGCGGGCAGGGTGTCCCCTGCTCCTGACGGCGGCGGCAGCCCGGGGGGCCCTCAGCACACCGTGCCGTTCTCGGGCCGGGATTTGGGGCAGGTGGAGCGGGGCAGGGGCTGGATGGAGGGGGCCAGGGTGCAGAAGAATCCGGCGATGAGGGTGAGGCCCAGACCCCCCCAGGCGCAGAACATGGACCAGCCGTACCCGTGGCCGATGTCGTCGGGGAGACCGTACAGGTAGCGCGGGTAGCGAGAGAGCTCGAAGTTAATGCCGGCCACGCAGGTGCACAGAGAGATAATGCAGAAGGTACCTGCAATGACACAAATTATAATAACATTGTAATAACTTGTTATTATTATGTAATAATAACTAGTAGTAGTAGTTATATTTGTATCAGTATCATTATTTATAATGTATAATGTAGTCTTGACTGTTGTGGCAAAGATTATATTATGATTTTAGGCTTGGTGTTGTTTACCATATGTACTTCAGTTTTGGTGTTGAAGAGATAGTGATAAGTTTTTGATTGCATTTTTTGAGAGGGTTAATTGCTGCGATGTCAGGTGAGGATTCATATTTCATAAATCCTTACAAGCCTCCCATGGAGATTCTATTTATGACAAAGATTGTATGCTGGCTGTGATCAGTTGTTAGAGATGGCTTGTCTCAGGCAACAAAGTAATAGTGATGTACTGATGTTACTGAATTAAGCAGGGTTGGGAATTTATGCAACATTATGCTTGATGCTTTCATATTTCCAAAGAGTTTGTAGATTGTGTCACTGTAAATCACCGATTTATAGCATATCTACTGTTTCAGTGCAAATCATCCTTGTCCTGAAGAGAATAGTGTTTTTTTTATTCAGTTCACTCTAAATTTAGGGTCTTTTTATATCCTGCGTAACTTCTCACAGCATTGCAGCTGGGGTTTGGCCACTGTAATCTCACCCCACGGATTCCATAAACCTTCATTTTATTACTGAGCATCTTTTAATTGCCTATTCATTATGCATGCACATGGCATAACATTAATCCGGTGCCCATCTTAATTGCGTCTCCAACACTCCGGAGCCGTGTGCTGACGGTCACGTCAGGGGAACGCACTTCAGCTTTTCTCCATGTTATAAAATATTAGGCTTTTTGGGTACGGAGTCCCGTATTCATGCATTAACCAAAAGCTACTCTCACTAATGACTGCTCCCAAATTACGTCTAAGTGTATGCAAGCTCCTCCAGATTTCCTCAGCGGCAAACTAATGAAGGCGCTGTGACCTGGCGCAGTATCCGGTATTGCTGAACTTATTTTTGGCGGCAGTGGTGTCCATTGGAGGTATATGTGTTTCTTGTTTTAAGTCAGGTATTAAGTATATAATTAAAGTCACTGACTGGAAGGAAACTTGAATCACCTGCTGGCTAAAAGATGCCTCCTTTATCAGGAACATTGATCTCTCAAACCAGCGGCTGCATTTATCTGCCCTTTTATAACTGGTTCTAAACTTTTGTGTTCTCGTGGCACTCTGTTTAAAAGTGTTCAGACTTATCAGTTATGCTTATGACTAAGGCGTGTGACAGTGTGCAGTTGGGCAAGCTTGAGCTTTGTTTAGCATAACCAGAGCCTGGGTCTGTTCATTACATTACATTACATTCATTCATTTAGCAGACGCTGTTATCCACAGCACAAAAGAACAGAAGTGTATCCATTGGAACTGAATGGGCAACAGCATCAGACCAGGCTAACAACACTCCCAGACCAGAGTGAGCATCATGCCGTTATGTGAGCATTGAACACCTGTTCAGCCGATGATGGGTCAAAAAGAGCTCAATCTGAGATGAGCTGATATTCATCAAGGCTGAAAACCAGAAATGACACGTAGTATTTGGTATGCTGTCTGGGCTCAACTGGTTGCCAGGTTGGCAGGGACTCACCTCCCATGAGGAAGAGCAGGCCGGCCACGTACTGCATGAGGCCCCGGTCCCAGCAGCATCCCAGCACCCCAATGCTCCACCCGAACAGGATGATGGCCACCGCCATGCCCATGAAGCCTGCTGTCATCCGCCGCAGATCTGAGGGAGGGGACATAGAAACAGCACGGTGAGCTGGAGGTGTCAGTCAAGCAGCCAAATCCGAGAACACCCACATTACGTTACTGGCGTTTATCGGCATTATTGGCATTTAGCAGACGCTCTTATCCAGAGCGGCCAACATTACAGTTTTACATGTTATCCATTTGTACCGCTGGTTATTTACTGAGGCAATTCTGGGTTAACTACCTCGCCCAAGGGTACAACAGTGGTGCCCCAGTGGGGAATCGAACCGGCATCCTTTTGGTTACGAGCCCTGCTCCTTCCCACCATGCTGCACTGCCACATCTTCCCACAGCATGTGGCTCTCTTGGCTTTAAAGGTGTTATCATTCCAGTTTGGTGCCTCAGCCCCAGGTTCAGAGGCAGAAGAAACCTGACACGTTGTTTGTCTGGCAGCATCTTGACCCACTATCCTCAGATTTTGGTTTCGCTGCTAGAAGGAATGTCGGTGTTAGAAGGAATGCCTCTCCGGGGTGACAGCTGAAGTGTGATGCTGTAAAACTCCACCTCGCTGTGTAAACACGAGGGACTCAGCGATCAGCCAGTGGGCAGGTCACTGGGGGCCCTTGTCATGAGTCAAAAATGATTGTTTCTTTTTTTTTCTTCCAATGGGCTCTGGCTTCATTAGCAGTTCAGTCAGGTGTGAGGACACTGCCAGCCTGCTGTGTGAGCAAACTCGAGTTGACAGGTCAACGTGGGGCTGTCCGCCGGGACGGAGGGAGGGAGCTTAATAATGATGACAGCCAGGGCAGCTGCCAGGGTTACGGCGTCGAAAAACACCTCTGGCCGCGTTGCAGGACCTCACGTTTTGGTGCGAGACCTTCAACAGCAGGCAGTGTGCTGCTGTTATCAGTGTCACAGATTTTGGACCAAGCTGGAAGCTGAACCCGGGCTCAACAGGTTCATTAAGCAACCTAGATGTGCATAGACCGAGAATGACTTGATTGGTGAAAACCACAGAGAGCAACAGTTTAGTATGCATGTCTACTGTAGAGGGAAAGTCATCTGAATCTGTAATAGATATGCTTTTGTAAAAAGCCGTGCTGTTTCCCAGTGTATTCTTCCATTCAGGATGCAGCATTGCATAATCATACTGAATGCCGTATGTCATTTAAAATCCTGTGTATATACTTGAGTCCCACCTGGAGAACTGAGTTGTATAATGGGGACCAAACTCATCACTGGTGTCCTCATTTGGTAATAATGAAAGGGTCACTGTAATGAAGCCCCCTGAACAAAGAAAATGGGGTGTAATTTTTTTGTAATTTCCCACAATGCAAAGCATGCTGAGCAGATTTCAAATCAAAGGTGACCATTTGGAATACACTTATACAGCACGTTGCATGAATGCAAGACTCCTTTTTTTTTTTTTTTAATAATGCAACAGACATTTCTTTGAATAACCTTATAACGTATTACTGAATCAGTTTTATGCTGTGTGCCGTGTATCTGACATGCCCAGTTGCTTTCTGATGGCATACGACAGTGATGTGGGTTGCCGCCCACAGAGAGGCGGCTCCCACTACGACTGCCTGTCAAGTTGCTTGTCACTCCTCAGTTCTGCAGGGCCTGACCTTCGACCCCTCAGGACACCACGCATGACAAGGGAGCATGTTGTCCTCTGATAGATAGCGCAGCACCTTACACCGATCTATCTCTGATGTTGCAAAGCATTTACGTGAAGTGTAAGCATTTTGGCTTCAATATTCTGTCATTCCAAGGTAAACAGCTACTGTTGCTATCATCACTGCACCTCCCCAGTACATGTCAAATAACAAATTTTCCTTCTTCTTTTGTGTCAGTATCCCTTATAAAGGTGAGATGCTACAAGCTGAATTCACTGTGAACATGCTCTGAATGCAGTGGTGCGATTGCATGTTTCTGCCTACACTAAGTAATACTTGTTATTAAGAAACTGAGTGTTACTGAGTGGAAGCAGAAAAATATAAGACTTTAGGTGTACAGAACCGTTGCTGTATGCCTTCTTTTGAAGATGATGAAGGGAGTGTGGATGACCTTACTGGAGAAACATGTGAAGTAAACTCCCCAAACTGTGTATTTGCCTTCTGCTGAAAACAAACAGAACTGAAATGAAGGATTCACCTAGCAGGGACCTGAACTGTTTGTTCTGCTTGTCTGCCATTCTCCTTTTTTAATAATTTAAAACACACCCCCTTATCCACAGTGACTTGTCTCTTGCATTGTTTATGAATAATCCATTCATATTCAACTGGATATTTGCTGAGGTAGCTCAGCAGTGTTAAACCCAAGATTCCAATCTGCTGCATTCTAGAACACCGCTCTCAGTTCCATTCAGCATGGTACCACGCTACCCCTCATGCGCAGTAGGCCTGTATTCACAGCCCCGCCGCACCTGCGCTGTTGCGACAGAGGAAGAATAATGCGACGGGAGCTGCGGAGAACCTTCATGGCTCGCTGCGGCCTTCCCCGGGTAATTTGTCCCGCGTTCCCGGCGGCGCAATTAATACTGTTCAGCACCTGCCGGCACCGGCTTCATCAACCCGAGCAAAAACAACAGAGCAGGGAGAGGTCGTTGCTGGAGGAGGCAGATATATTCCATCAGAAGTTCCTCACCGCCCCCCCCCCAACATATTTCTCACATGGCCTAGCGTGAAACAGGTGCAGTTTCATCGGGGGTTAAGGTCACGTTGACTTCTCCGTGTAATGAAAAATGGGCCTGGAGATTATTTTTGGGAGAATTAATTAACGCTGTAACCAGCGTCTGCAACCATAAAAGAGAAGTGCCGGTAATTGATAGTCTAATCCACAGTGCTGTAAAAGACAGACAAATCTGTATGTCTCATTTAGCAGAACACACGCACATACTTTACTATGGTTCCCAAATTAATTGCGACTGCAGCGATGGATGTTTTTTTTTTTTTTTAAGGCAGATTGACATTTCCAATCATGGATCCCAGCGCTAAAAATGAATTCAGAAGAACAATCAGCACAACAATGACATCTGAAAAAGAGTGTTGAGGTCTTTGTTCCATTCTGTAACAGATTCAATGCAAAATTAAACCAGTTGTATTTTCAGTTCTGCATGTCATTAAAAAAAAATTCAGCACTGATACTTATTCAGACTATTCAGTTGTACAATTTCTTTACTAACAAAAAAGTATAAAGCAAAACACTATTTTCTTAGTTATTTTAATTATTACTTCAAATAGTGTGAAAACACTTAAGTTATCTTGTATAACACTTTAAATGGTCTATTACTACTGTATATTCCGACCTGTTACTAGATAACAAGAATAGCAGATAATAATTTAACATGAGTTATTGCACTGATGATATCTTTTTAGTCAAACAGTAATCTTAATTCAGGAATGCAGTGGTGTAGTGGAAATGCATAATGCTTTTGACTCAAGCCTTGCCAGTTTGATTCCTAGTTGGAACACTGTTGTTAGCTGTTGTGTAACAGCACCCAACATCCACTGTTGTAAGGTACTTAACCCAATTCTCTTAGTAGGTTTCCAGCTGTGTAAATGGATGAAATAAAAGCTATGTAAATTACCTTGGATAAGGGAATCTTTGATCTAATTGAGATATTTTGATTATTGGATGCCTACAACACTGTATCATTCAGTATTTGTGGCAATGCTCTGGTCATGTGACCTTTTCATATCACTTGTGGTCTTTGGGGGGAAAAGAACAACAATAGCAATAGTTTCAATTGTGTATTTTCAGACATTCCAATTTAATCTTTTTTGTCACTGTATGACAGCAGAGACCAGGCGTTCAGACCCCATCAATCACTGCACTGGCTGTCAAACACTCTCACAGGAATTACAGAGCTCTGCTGTGTAGGAAAACGGGAGAAAGTACATGGCCTGTAACAGCGCTGAAGCTACATCAGCATTTCCCAGACACAGAATGTTAAATTGACAGAGAGTGAAAAAAACAGAGCAACTGTCAGTCATTGCCTTGGGCCGGGGCCAATATCTTCAACCCAACACTCACTTCTTTTTGATAGTCCTGAGGTTTTGATCATTCGTGGCTCCAGGTTTAGTACAGAAAATAAAATCTCTGGTAAACTCCAAACCTTGATTTATTCTTTTTCAAAGTCCTTGTTTAAAAAGCTGTTTCTTTTGCATTACTTTCTTTAGACGATATTTGTTTGTACGACTTGACCGGCTTCTGAATAAGTTTTGTATTATGAAATGGGTAGGCTGTAGAAAGCAATTTCACTAGGACTTCAATACCCATCAATTCAGCTTCTCTGAAATAACTGTTGATAGATGCTGAAATGAGGCTTTATTTTCTTGACTGTCAATTTGCTGTGGCATTAAGAAGAAGTGGGTTGCTTTGGGCAAAAACCCCCTCCCTACAAACAAGCTAAAAAAAATCTGCTTTTCAGGCTTATGTTAACCATGTGCCATTGATTACCACAGAGTCTTTCAGCTTCACACTAATGAGGTCCCTGTAATCAGGGAGGTTTATGATCTTCCGTTCTGTAATTGATAATCCAGTCTGTGATGGTGCGGCGCTTATTTCTGGTGCTCATCTTTACTTTTTATTCACTGCTTGAGTGCCCTGCAACATTATTTTAGCACAGTCCCTTTTTCTCCATTCTCGCCCTGTAGTCCTGTTTTCCACATTCTCCACCAGGTTTTTTTTTCCATGAAAATTGAATGATAGCAGCCACTGGATATAAGTACAACTTCATAAAGCATACATAAACCTTACATAAGCATGGCATAATGGCTGTATTAAACATTAATCCTGATTTGTACATGATACATGACGCATGTCATAACATATGTTATGAATACTTAATGCAGCTGTTATGGCATGTAAAATGTCATATAGTTGCCCTTAATGTACCATGTGACCACTTTTTCATTGGAATGAGTTTCCTGTTTCCTCCCCGAGGTTTTCTAGCATGACATGCAGTCCTAATGAATGCAACCGTGGGGTTTGAGGTCATTGGGGGGCTCGCCTTCAGTCACACCTGGGCTCATTCGCTCACCCATACTTCAGTAACTGGCAGCTGGCAGAGACCGTGCTCGCGTTTAAAATTCGCTGCCCTCTTCACATCCTGAAGGTAACGGCTAGGTGTGAATTTTCGCTTCGTATTATTCATGAGCACAAACGCGACTGCCCTTCGTCTCGGATGCGGTCAGGGAGATGCGCAGTGCGGTTTCTTCATACCCCCGAGTTCGGCTGTGGAAGACCCGCGTCAGGGTTCGAAATCCACAGCCTCTGGCCAGAGGGCTTCATTGACATGCTTTACGTTTTATTGGCATTAAATCATTATGACAGACATGTTCTTACACCAAAAAAGTGTAAACATGTGTATGCTGAAGCCTGTCGATGCAAGTGCGTACTGCTCTGCTGAAATGAATTGGTATGCCTACATGTGTGTTTGTGTGTGTTAGCAACAGACCTGAATTGATATGTTGTTCTGTTGTTGTTCACCTTCAGGGTTTTAAACCTCTCTCTGAGATTAATTATTTAACTATTACAGCGTGAGGTAGTTTACACATATTTTTTTATTTATTCATCGTTATATGTATTTTTTTTTTTTTTGCTAATTACTACTTTATTCATTTAGATTTTCTTATAGATTTATTATTTGTCATAATTGCTAAGACATTTCCTTTATTCTTATATATGTTGTTTTATACATTCTCATACATGTTCCTTTATTCTGATACATGCAAACACTCTGCATGGTAGAAAACAACCACAGAGCACTTGAAATGCATTTCTTTCTCAAGTATGCAACCAAGGTTATGCATGAGTGGTCTGGGCAAATACTAAATTAACAGCACTTCCTACTGCCTATGTGAATTACCAAGGAAGGTAAGTCAACGTATGCAAAGCTAGTGTACAGTGACCTTTCTTGCATACACCCGACAGTCTCCTACACATGTGTAGTGCTTCTGACACGTGTTCTACAATGAATTTATAGTTATGAATTCCAGGTCCCTTTGGTATGGTTGTTCTGTCTGACAGTAGACTCCGCTGTCACTACATATACATACCTCCATTTTCACACTTTCCAGGGTAGAGGTGTTTGCCACTCAAACATAAATGGTCCCCACAGAAAAAAAAAAAAACACAAAATGAAAAACACTTTAAAATGCAGGGGAAAATTGTATTGTTGCCCCCGCCCCACCATAGTGAAGACCAGTTGATAAAATAACATGACATCGTTTCAGAGAGAGAGCGGTGTTAGGGAAACAGTTTCATTTTTCAGGGCCAGCACACTGCCACATACAGAACAAACAACATGGAGACCACTAATTGAAATGTCAGACCGTGTCATGAATAGCAAAGTTAGTGGAGGGGAAAGAATTGTTGGGCTCCAGGTATCCATGATAGATCCCTGCTGCCCTATTAGTCACTGGTAAGGTACCTCTTGACAGAGACTCAGATCTGCTGTAAATGCTGCCGGGGGTGGCAGCTCCCAGCTTGGAAAATTTAGTGCACACAACACCACTGCTGCTGTTCCTTGGATTTTACACATTTTGTAATAACAGGGTTATGAAAATGTTCTGTGTGATACATGTGTGAACACATTGGTCTTGCAACAAATAATGAGCAACATTTTATTCATTGGAAACAGTTTTGATTTTATTGTATTTCATTGAAAATGTGGCTGTTTACATCAAGATGCACATAAAAGGGGATCTTGGCCTGTTCTCTGAGAAGTGATTAATAGTTTACTTTGCAATTATCACTTGGTGTTTTAACACCAAGTGGTAATTGGTGAGTTATAAATTGCAGTGGCAAAAATTGTCACCTTTAAAGTAATTGGTTTGGTTTTTTGTTTCATATTCATGATCAACAAGTGTGCCATTTACCTGAATAATCACTATTGGCTGGCCTTTCCCTTATGTTGTGTCACATGTGGTGGCATTGTTTTTCCTCACATCACCATTCATCAGTCAAGCTAAAGGCAGCACATTTAACAATGTCATTATTTCCTGTAAAGGCACATTTCACTGGCAAAGCGCAAAATAAAGAAGCAAACAAACTCATTTCAGAAATGCTGCAAAGTCTGCATCTGCAAAATCTTCACGCCATCAACATGGGCTGGTTTTGGGCACAGAGAAGGAAGAGTAAATGTATCCACAAGGTCAAACAGTAGACGTGTGCAAATGATGCACAAGGCTATCACGCAAAGAAAAGAAACCCTGCCACAAGACACAATTAGAAGAAACAGAATAGCTTCATACTGGTATGGATTGTTCCACTAATTCACTGCTCAGTTGTCAGTCATGCAAAACAGGGTGCGGGAAATGATCGGTTGAAAGGAGGAGATTGCTGTGTCCTCTATGCTGAGCTCACACCATCACAGATGAACACTGGGAGTAGAAAGGTAGAAAAGGGGGCGTGAGGGAAGAAGAGGATGTTCATTAACTATTGACTGCAGTTAATAACGCTGATAGAGTGGTTTATGGCACGACTGTGGAATGAAATCCCTTCATTTAAAACAATAGATTTCTCTCCCTTTGTTTCGTGTCACACTGCACCCCCTACAACTACAACTGCGGTTCCTCTCTCTCTTATCTGTCTGAAAGGCAAGGCAGTCCAACAGCGCCGGGATAATCCAGAAGGAATGTTATTGTGCGTGAGTCATTTTCCTACAGTACTGATGGAGAGATAATTTCGGCACTTACTCATAAGATTCGCACGCTCATCTTTATTACAATCCCTGCAAATTAAGATTCAAGGTTTTTTTTGGCCCAGAATAGCTCGGTATTCAGAGACGGCACCTGAGACGTTCTGTTCTCTCCATTGTCACTGTACCGAGCAGAGAATTATTTGACAAAGCCGTGGTGAGAATGTTCTCCTGGTCTCGATTTAATATTACTCAATATTTAATATTACTAATATTGAGGAATTGGCGTCTGACGCTGTCATGTGTTGCCCTCTTTTCGAGACCTGTAACTCCCCACTGGCCAGCTCTGAGCTACGTGTGTTGCCTGTTTGCTTGACTGTAGCTACCTGTTTATGGGATACCTGTTTAGATTAATGCTGTCCTTGTCATTACTACTGAGAATCAGTATAACAAAGCCAACCCGAAACATCGCAGTGTTTCACATGAGCACCTGCTAGCTGTGATGTGCATGTGCGGTGAGTCTTGTAGTAGTTTAAATGATGCTCATATGCTAGTGCCAAACTAAATTATCTCTATCTCTGGCTATGGTATTCCATATCAAAGATTCCCTATATCCTCTATATCTCTCCCTATCTGTATATATGTATACACTCATAAAAAAGCAAGCCTCTGCACTTTGTGGTTAATGGAAGTGAATCAGCTATTGATATGCTGCTGTTCTATTGGTTATTGGAGTGTATTGTTCTGGCTTGTACAGCTATTCCCTTTCAATTATATTCCTCAGATCTAGGTCGATTTTGCCACTAAAAGGTTTTTGGAAAAAAAATAGCTTTGTGACTGGCATTTCTAGCAAATCTTCCCAAAGGACAGCTGCATTAATGGGTTCTGACAGCCATTCAAAAGCTTACAACTACATATTGATGCACTGTTCTAAAGCTGCATTTTATTGTCCACTGGAAGATGTCCCCCAAAATGAAGAGGCTTTGTTTGTGTCTTTGTGCCCCGCGCGTTTGCTGGTTTTATTCCCCCTGACTCAGCGACTAAGAAAACGCTCTTTTTTTTCTTGAAGGTCAGCCTTTAAGTCTTCTGTGTTGTCAAGGAGGACGGTCTGCAGAGTTCATGGGGGGGGGGAGGGGGTGGGGGGGAATGAGGCTCGATTTCATTATCTGTGTCAAACACAACGAGGAGAGGAACAGCATGGAGAATATAATTAGAATTCCAAGGGTCTGGGCAGTATGATACATGTGCACTGTCGACTGCAAAGAGGCTCGAGGTGATGGGCCTTCCAATATGCCTGACCTACAAGCCAACCTTACAGTACTTTCTACTCATCATCTGTGTGGCGAGAGGCTGGCCTGACCAGGCCTCCTGATGAGGCAGCCCATAATGTAGTTCTCACTTTCAGCGGTAGCATCAGTGGGCACAAACTGGATGTGCATGGTGCCCCATCCAAGAACCAAGACCACGTATGCAATTCTACAACAGAATGAATGTTTTCATGCATTGACATGGAGTAAACACTCAGTTGTCTCACCTACTTGTCAAACAAAGCAACATTTGACATACCCCTGATTTCACTCACCAATTGTGCATATACTGTGAATTCACACATTTTTTTCATTTCCTCTGCACATTGTCACTTTTTATTTTTCATATTTAAATTCACTTAGGTGATCAACATGCAAAACTGAAGAAATTGTACATGTACTTAATTATGAGTCAAAATCGGAGGCGTTGTTAGGTCCAATCATTTGGGGCTATAGCCCCGAATATTTTAAGCGTAGCCCTGAATATTTTCACCATGAAATGTGTGTGTGTGATAATATTTATTAAAGGTAGATATAACCTCCCCAACCTACCAATGCCAATCTCCCTTCAAAAAAAAAAAAAAAAGCCCCAGGCAAACTTGACTTTGCCCCGGATCTTTTAAATAGCTAAATCGCCCCTGGTCAAAATTAAGTGCAACTATCACTGTGTTCCACTGGACACATTTTTATTCATATTGGTGATAGTTGAACTCATTAAAACGTGCTTGTGGAACAAAAAGTTGTAGTCCTGAGTAAAAATCGAGGAAAAAGAATAACTTAATGGGTAGGGGGTTGGTTTGGATGCAAACGGGGGTCCCACCACTGCATCAGGGCACAGCTGACAAACCATGCCACCGCTCCACTGGACAATGTTCTGTGACTGGGAGATGAGGTTACACAGGGAAGG
This sequence comes from Megalops atlanticus, assembly GCA_019176425.1. Classification (NCBI taxonomy): domain Eukaryota; kingdom Metazoa; phylum Chordata; class Actinopteri; order Elopiformes; family Megalopidae; genus Megalops; species Megalops atlanticus. The sequence continues at coordinate 6,910,784 of CM032897.1, read as the reverse complement.
AGGCAGGATGTCCTGGCTGAGGATTACACAGGGGGCCTGGATGGGTACACATGTACCCAAGAGGAAGGCGCTGACAGGGGTGTTAGAAGCAGAGGGTCCCAGGGGGTGCAGAGGTGGAGAGAAACCTGCCCATCATCCCTCAGTGAGGGAGGGGGAGGGTTGCTTTGGAGCACCCCACTGAGGGACAGAAGGACGGGACACCTGACAGATGGGGACTCTCATGGCGGTGACACATTTTTATCGCTTGTTCATCAGTAGGTCTGGGATGACAGGGCACAATGTGACTGACGGCAAACGTGGCAAGTCAAGTAGAGTGCATTTATAGTCGTGGTGAGTGTATCCGCTGCCGGTCATCCGCTGTTATCAGGGTTATGTAAATCATTTTTCAGTTGTGCTTGAGTGGGACTGGGAGTACAGTATCAGTACCAATGTCATGAATTTCCACACTTGTTATTATTTTTTAGCTTGATCCTCTTATAGTGTTGTCAGGATTTTGCTACTCAGAGATTCTGCTGTTTGTAAGATTAAATATTACATTAGATTATTGTCATTTAGCCAAAGCTCTTAGCCAGAGTGAAATAGGTTACAATTTTATAAAATTGTTCAGCTGGATAATAATGAGGCAATTGTGAATAGCAGTGCCCCAAAGAGGAATCAAACAAGTTTACAAGATTTGATCCTTACCATTACACCATGCTGCTGCTCCAATAAGTTGATGCAACCAAAAGGTTATGTGTTGCCTTGAATTTAAAGATGTATGCTGATACTATACCGTACCCTGTGTTCTCTGAAACAATGCCACTGCTTATTACCGAGAAAAGTAAAAAAACGCAGCTACACCACATTTTTGCATCGCAGAAGTTATTCCCAGTATTTGATAAACTGTCATTAAAAGACATCTCATGCAATTCTATGAAGAAATGAAACCTCAGGGTAAGAGTACTGTGTTCAACAAAATAATTTCCCTTGGGTTCCTTGCTTGCTGAAATACCTCCTTGATTTCTACAACACATAAAAAATACATGGTACATGGTAACTGAAAAGTAAACCACTGATTTTTGGATAACAGCTCTAGGAACCACTCCGAAAGAAAACATTACTGCAATATATTAATTTGCCAATTAGCAATAATTTATTTTAGCAATGTTTTTAAACCCTTGTGTTGGAGTACCCTTGTGTATTTGCTCTTTTCAATTGAGCTCAATTAATTAGTTTGATTAAGCTGTTAATTGAATACTGCTCTCATTATTTTTGGAAATCTGCTGTGAGTTCTTCAAAAATGAAATGTGTTGTTGGAGGTGCATTTGTGGTGGTAAAATTATCACAGGAACGCTGTTTCTGAACTTGTTTGGTTAATGGTGTCATATTTCTGTCTTCCAAGATGCAAAGCACTTAACTCTCAAGGGATATAAAATCCTGAGAATTAAGTGATGTTTATAGGGGAATTTTTTAACGTTCAGAATTACGAAATATCCAGGGGGGATCAGTGGAAATGTTGTATTTTCTGGGCAGTGGTATTTACAGGATAATGATTATAATAATTGTAATGTCACCGAAGAGGCTTGAAGACCAAAGTCTGAGGCTCTTTATTGTGATACACACACCCATGCTTCTTTGTGGGATGAGTAAAATGGCAAGTATGGCCCAACACCAGCTCAGCACTGTAATACTGTTCATACAGTAGCAGCCTTGGAGTAATGTTAGCCAGTCATCAGAGATTTGTACTTGTAATGGGGAAAGCCATGCTCAGAGGTCACATCCATTTTGAAGAATACACCGTGTTGCTTTGTAGTTTGAATTGGTGGTTGATTGTTACTGGGAGGTCAGGCTGAAAAAACCACTGTAGATCAACAACCTGTAAGTGTAGAGGGATATATTCAGATCTTTACCCATTTGTATCCTTGCACACAGATTACTTCCAGATGTCTTAATTTCGGCTCAGAGTAGTCTAAGTTAATCATGAAACTTTCTGTAGAAAAGAAAAGTGTACACAGCTTTTAAGACAGAAAAATGTTTGGCAGATTACTGAAGGATGATGCAACTCCGCTCTTCATATAAAGGTGCTGGTGCTTTTCAAAATATTTTTCAGTTATATACAACATACACTTGATTTCCCATTTTGCTATTCATGCAATGTTCCTCTCATAAGATGTGTTTTGATCAAATGCAGATGTTGACAGGTTTTATGGAGATGCTGGCAATACTGATACTACTTACTGAAGACAGAGCTGGCAGGCTATCCATCAGACAACCACAATATTGCACCGTACATCATTAAAAGGCCCCCAGAGTAGTTCTATTAGGAAATATATCCCCGGGAAAGTGTTTGGTCGGATATCCCAGGGCTTTATAAATCTGCCTTACATAGACACTGACACATTGTGAGCTTGGCTCATTCGCATAAACACCTTCCCTGGGGTCATTTTCAAATACTCATCATTTGTTCTGAAAACTTAATGTCAAGCTCCAATTATAAATTCTTGTTTTAAAAAAAGAACTATTTTAAAATGAACTCATAAATTTCTAACCAACAATAGATACCATTTAAAGTGCTTATTTTTTAATTTATTAATCTGTATTTAACTAGGTAAGTTCAACTGGGACAAAGTCTATTTTGCAAGTATCCTTGGCTAAGTAGAAAAATAAAAGAAGTAAGTGTTTACCCTAAGATTTTCTATGACTCTCAGCCAAAACACAATAGACTTTGTTAAGGAGACAGTTTTAACAATAAAGCAGGTTTCACATGAGACATGCTTAATCATTGACATTTACAGAAGAGCATGCTTCATGTTACTGTGGCTTTGTGTGGTAAAATAAATTGTTTACTCCCTTCATATTTGTTTTCTCTCAAAGTGCTGTGGGTACAGAGAACTGTGGGACAGAAACTATTACTCTGGGTGCGAGAGTGACTCTGATCTGACTCCATGACGTGTAAACACTTCAATCTTGTCCCGAACCAGTTTAGACCCAACGTCAAATAAATCAGATGAGGCTGCCCTGCAGGTATTGTGGGAATACCAGTCACAACATTGTGGTATTTTCTGAAAAACTGAAGAAATAATTTGTGACCAATACTGAAGAGGGACATGGGGCCATAAATCAGCTTTGCTGCTGTGAATTTTTCTTAATGGCACAGACGAAGTGGGAGTAATACCAATGTCTACTGTCAGTCACTGTCACTTTCCTGCATCTGGGATTGCAGTGTAAGCACAACAACAACTACAGGGATGTTGCAATAAAAAAAGATAGCATGATCTGTCTCAATGCACGCGCTGCATTGTTCTAGCAAGCAAGCCGAAGCGAAATCTTTTGATGTGCGCATGGTAATACTCTTAACTCGTTAATTATATTTTTGCAGGCTGGTGCTTAATGCTTCACTAATCCAAGGCTGGCTTTCCCCTCACCGCAGTTGGGACGGCGGCGTGCAAAAGGGAGGGTGCGGCGGAGAAATATGAGCTCCGTTCTGTCAGTTGTGAGGGAAGATTAAGTGCTGGATGTTTACGCGGCTTTGTGAATTGGGCCAGTACAACGGAAACTCATGCTGACACTGGATTTGCATACAGAGCAGAGCGTGTGCTTGGGTAAATGGTGTCTTGTCTGGCGGTGGCAGATATCTGTTGTTAATAACATGAGATCTGCAGAAGACATTAGAGAGTGTTGTTCTGGGATGTAGGCTTAGTGTTTCTCATATGGTGCATTTCTCTGGAAAAAAAGTATCAATAGGTTACTTTAATATTCTTACTGTTTGACATTTATGCATGGGAACTTATAATATTTTTATTAGGTTCCTGGCAACATGATAAGTACCAGAAACTTAAAGCCAGGAAATGTAGTTAGTGGGATGTACAGAGAACATACCAATTATTTAAAGGGCACGTTTAAAATGCCTGGCACTGTAAGTCCAACCAATTACATCTACTGTGTCTTGTTTTCTCAGAAAGAGAGGAGAATGTGTCGGTGTGTTGAGGTAAAGGGCACTTGGGTAATGCTGACTGCAAATATTGCAAATGCAATGAGCTTGCTGTGACATCACCCCCCACCTCCTGAGATCTGTGCTATGATCAGATCTCAGCGGCTTTATCTGATTGTGTCTAAGTGCTGACTCACTCCTATTGTTTGCTCATGTGTACCATCTTCACTATGCGCTTAGACAGAACAGAGCCCCTGATGTGAGGAGCTGATCATATTATGCATCTCTCAAACATATGTCCACGCAGGCACACAGTTCATATATGTCTGCTGATCCACATCTGTTCAATAACCTGCCGATATATACGGGGGTTCAAGGGAGGGTCATCCACCGGAGCGAAAAATAATATGGTGATAAATTTACATTGAGCTCTGCAGAAAAATTAATATCGGTGATGCATGAGACAGCGCAGCGGACAGGTGGTGCGCCCGCCCCGTCAGCTCGAAAAGCACCGGAGTCAATAATACCGTGGGTTTGCATGTGAGCTGATGAAAGCTAACGGGAAATGCCCGTGACCATATGGTAATACGAGACGCCCACTGGTAGACCGCCAGACTCGCGGTCCTCTTGGACGGAGCTGATCCCGGCTGTGGCTGTTCTTATACCCCCCCGCCTGGACGTTAAGCTGTCACATCCTCAGCAGCTCATGGTGAGGGAGGGGGGGGGGTAGGGGGTGGCAGGCTCAGTGGAAAATTGAATGCAGTCAGACGATAGGGGGGCCTGGCAGCACTTTTGGTTTAACCTATAGGATATGCGTCATGTGACCCATGTTCATTTCTCAGGCTCTTGTGACATACACATTCACAGCATGCAGGTGCATTGGGGCAAAAGCTGTAGGCAGGGGGGTGGAGGGAGGGGTTGCTTCGTGCCTGGCAGCCACTGCTCACAGGCAACGATGCATAGACCAGGGGAGAAGCCCATGATGCACACATTTAGGTTAGTAGTCATTCTACACCCGTGGAGTGTTTCTGGAAGCATCTACCCTAGTTTGGATGCACAGATTTCTATAAATCTGTGCATTTTCTGGGATGGCTGAGTCCAAGGCCTTTATCTTTCTTCCTCCTCTACCTATGATGCTGATCTGTCCAACACAGTCATTTAGGTATGGCCCGCAGGCCTGTAAAGCCTGAAAGGCATCTAGTTATTTTACAAGTCCAGGTTTAATTCCTCCATTAAAATCATTTGTATCAGAAGGAAAATCACCTATATTTTCCAGGTCAAAGACACCTGGTGATTGAATGACTTTAATAAGAACCACTGCATCCTGCTCCGTGGGGAACTGAGTTGTCCTGATGCAGACAGTGGAAGCTTATATGGACATTAAGAAAAAAGAATTTAATCAACAGTGCTCTACTCCAAGGGAAATTCCGCTGGAATAATTATTGCTATACGCAGCTAAGTTATTTAAAACCACTTTTATGCTGTGCCATGAATGCACCCGAGCTACCCATCCAGCACTCTACTACAGTGGAGTATTGGTAATACAGGGGGACCAGATGGCCCCAGCCTCGAATCCTTCGTAGAACACAGCTGATGGTACCCTTGAGAAGCATACCTCAATCACCTCAGAGAATGCTATATCTAACTGTCTGAATGGATAAAATGCAAGCTAATGCAAGTCTCTCTAGACAAGGGCATCTACTAAGCAAGTAAATAACGTAATCTAATTATGTCAAAAGCAAAAGGCCTGAAGTCCTGTGAATTTCTCTGTATTGCTTTCTGGGAATGGGAGCTAACCTGAAACCAATGGGACTGGGCAGGAAGAGGGCTATTTAAGAAAAAAGTAATTACGTCTAAACTTTTTTTTGTGAGAGAGATTAGGGGCCGTAATGCCGGCGAAGTAAATCCCTCCGGCTTTGCCGCGAATGGCTGCCGCAGGAATTTAGATAGGCATTGCCTTTACAGTTTTGTGGGCTGAGCTAATCAAACTGAGCTGTTCAGCTGGGCTGATGAATTAACACTTTTAAGGGCGCCATAATTACACTGCTGCCTAATTAATGCTGAGAACGTAATTGGCTCTACGCGGGCTCTGAATACCCTTAAAGATAAGAGATTCTGGGCACATGCCTCGCCGACAGTGTGGTAGTTGAATTTTTTTTATCAGACAGAGGGCCTGTTTTTTTATAGCACCAAAACGTGATGCTGTTGAGCAGTTGTTTTTTGGCAAATCAATGTTAGAACAGTTGGCAGAGACGACAATAGTGACACAGCTACAAATTTTTCCCTGACTGTTTTAGTGCTTTGCCCAGGTGGAGGATGGTGATGGGTGGTAGTTGATGAGTTATGTTTGTGGTTGTGAGTATTTGGGGTGCAGTGGTAGTCTGGGGGAAAAGCAGTGGGCATTGCCTTTGCCTTTTGCTGTAGATGCCATCCGACAGCTGTAAAAAAGCTGCCTGTCATGAATATTTGACAGGGGGTTCTTTGATCAGAATTAAGGGTAAACTGTGAGAGGCATTTGCTGACGGAAACCAACATGCACACAATGTTAATAATTTCAGTGACAGCACTGGCTGTTGAAATTCACAGGCAATAATAAGAATAACATAACATTATACTGTATTCTCCACAAAAATCCCTTCATTAACCTTGTATGTCTAATTGGAGCTTGAAGAAATTTTAACACAAAATTAAGTAATATTTGGAAAAATACCCCCAGGAAAGATGTTTAATGAGCTCTTAGTACTGCATGCCCAGCCAAATGCTTCTTATGGGTTTGATTTTTTTTTATTTTTAGTCATGGTATGAAAAAAAAACAGTTGAAGTCTCTCATGAAGGATTTGTGTTAAAAGTTAAAGCTTTTTAGTGGTGGTTTTTACATCAGGCCAAAGTCAGGCCACCACTCACTGTGGCTGCCATACTCCTGGTTCACCTCAGCTGCTTGAAGCCAGGCTCACATGAAAAGGAAATCCTTCCTTCCTTTGGTTTCACTGCCAAAAAATAAAGCTTGAATTTACTCTGAAAGTTTTACTCCTACAGTCTCATGCCAAGTGTTTTATTTGGCATTGTGGATGCTGTGGTTGATGTAGGCCTTGTCCTAGTGATTTGTCATAGGAAGCTTTCTCATGTTTACGTGCCTCCAAATGGCCCTTTCTGCACCAGACAGCAAAACAATCTGTTTTCCCAGACTGAAAGGCTCGGGGCCGCAACCCCGCTGCCCTTAGTTTGCTACCCGTTACATTATTTATTTGCTTAGTCGAGTGTCATGACTTGTGCAGTCACTGTTCCAATTAGCATTCACACAGAGCCATGCATAATGCATTGACACAAACACGAAATGGTGTGAATGCAGTGATTTTAGGATACTGTTTGCTAATGAATGCTAGTCATTTTTAAAGAGCTTTTTTTGTTGTTGGTCATTGTTACAGATGTGAACATCTGCTGTTAGAGTTTATTCCGCGTGACATACAGTACCAATCAAAAGTTTGGACACATAGGATTAAGATTCAGAGACATTTTGATCTAAAGACTTATGCTTAAATGCTTGAAATTTGTTTCTTAGGCATCAGCTTCACTATTTATTTCTCTATGTATGAATTTCTTGGCTACTTTGAAGGATCTAATATACAGCATAAGATTTAAACCCAATTTAAACCCAATCATAACTAACTCTGCCTGTAATTACATAAGTCTTTACTCGAGTACAAATGTACCAGCATACTTTATGCAACAAAAGAGTGTGACCAAGTTTTGTAGTGCAATTAGCCTGCATGTAGTGAGGATGTGCTGATTTCTGTAACTGTTAGCTGTTAGGCATGGTTTTGCATCTTAAGCATTGACTTAATTAAGCCAGCTTGTTCAGGATGATAATCTCTAGAACTTGTGTACTACAACTTGTAAGCTGCATTGTGAGCACTGCTGACAATTGATGATGGTCAAATTATCACCATCAATAATAATAGCTGTATGTCAAGAGGACATGAGGGATCTCAGTGAGGATTTCAGTGATTCTTTGGTGTTTTGAGATCCTATGATTTAATGACAAATCAGGCTGCTTCTTGAATTTGCTGGACAACTTTGGAAAAAAAAAAAAACAACTGAAAAAAAAAAACAGTAAAACAATTAAAATGCGAGTAGTCTGCATGAAAACCATTGCTGACTGAGCAGACCAGTGTACAGATGAGGGTGCCTGCCACCCTTCTGCAACTTTTGTCTTAGACTTTAGTATCAGAGCTGTGGACAAAATTATAAATACAACAAAAAAGAACTGGACAGAATAAAACCCGTGGGAAACAGAATGTTTAGTCCTTGATGTACCCAGCGTGCACAAACACGCATGCACACACACACACACACACAAGCGCACACACACTGTGAGGTGATTGCATCAGTGTCCAGAATAAAGCAGCACCTTGTCTGCTGTGCCCTCCGCCTGCCTGGTGGCGGAATGAGATGACCTTGGTTCCGGAACATTCCTCCGGATGGTGGAACATTATTCCGGTGTGCGCGGTGCAGATAAGGAAGCGGCTGCCGACTTGCCTGCCAATCGAGAGCAGGTTATGAAACTCTGCCTCCGACAACGCAGCTGACAGACAAAGGCAGCCAGGATTTACACTCCAGCAATAACGGAGACCTTTATGAGGGCCAGGTACTGTACAGACCCCTACACCCGGAAAAACCACTATCCTGTTTCTACCTTGTAAAACCTTTACTCTGAATCAGATTTTGACAATCACTCTGTTTTTTTTTTTTTCTTTTTGGTTTAAATGGGTGGTGGATTATTTTGAATATGGAGACTCTTTAATTAAAAATTGCACAGGTCGAAATCCCTCAGCTCAGAAGAGGTACATCGGGCCAATATTCCGGCTTGTTCTGGCAAAGATGTATTGCTCTCTGCTCGTGAACTATTCAACCTCTGTGAAAGCAGAGAAGTGATTGTTAGCTGGGCACGAGCTCCAGCGCAATACCTCTGTGGTCACATTTCACACAAGAGTGAACCTCGGTTAACAAAAGTGGTTGGCTAACCGCAATCCACAGGTAACAGTTTTATTGTTGGAACTTGATCCCATACAAGAAAATAATATTTGAGCATATAATTTGTAAATATATTTTAGCTATTTAAATTAAATTATTGCTGTTTTGGGATATTGCAATATATTTCTGCTTTGCACAAATATATTTTAAATGTGTCTGCAATATATTCTTGGGCTGAACAACATATTTCTCAATATATTGCAATATATCTCAGTGTACTTCCTATAGTCACATCAGTTTTCTCATCCACACAGATTCCAGAGCATATATCAAGCTTGCTTTTCTCAGAGCCTTTTGCTATGTCAACATCAACAGTGTCTGTTTGCAACACTGTCATGTAAACTAATATAACTGCAATATCCTCTACAGGCTATATGTTTGTATGCTACACATACTACACATCTTTTCAAGGACAGCAAGAATGGCTATTCAAAATGCAAGAACCCTGGAAAAGTATTTTTTTCAATACACTTGAGAGAGCCAATCTCTTGGTGCGCCAAACCAAATTATTTCTCTTGGTTTTCATTCTCTTACAGAATTTAAAATTTTAAGCTCCAACCACAGATGCATGCTAAATAACAATGTTAAGAATAGTTTTTTACAAGTACCATTTTGCTTTCATTTTTGAATCCGGTATTTATCTCCTTATGCAACAGACAATGGGCAAATGCGGTACAAGCACACGGCCCACCACTTGCTCTGAAATACATTGTTCTAGCCTGAAAGGAAGACAGCTTGAGACCCGCTGCGTGCCAGGGGAAGTAAGCCACCACAAGACTTACTGGAGAGAGCTCGGAATATCAACGTTTAATCAGTCCAGGAGTCAGACTGTAAATCCGGCGTAATCCAGACAATGGTAGTCCACCCCATCTCAGAGCATTATTTCTAAGCACATTACATTATTGACATTATTTACTTTGCTAGGCAGATGTCCTTATCCAAGTCAGACTCATAATGCTTCTAATTTTACATCTTTTAAATCTATGTGTAGAGATGGATTTCTGCTCGAATACATAAATGGAATACCTTAATCAGGCAAGCAAAGACCCCCTCAGAATCCCTCTACTGCAGTCCTTTGAAATTCAATGAATACTCCTTGATAGGTCATCCCATTATAGAAATGCTGAGCATTGGATCTGCCTTCATTCCAAATGATAAATGTTTGAATATCATACATCTGCATATCAGCGGTGCTGTAATGGGGAATTAAATCAATTTAATAAATTAAACAAATTCAATATCCTTACCTTGCATTCACCAGTATTAGGCCCATAAATCCATACATCATGCCAGTTATCCAGCCATGATATTGTTTACCTGTTATTGAATTTGTAGATTTAATTACAGATGTTAAATTGCTGCACCATACCCCATCTTCTCAGCTCAAGCACTCGAAAGGTTGCAGCTTTTTCCTTATGTAGTGTTGTTACTGGCAATAGACTATGCACATACTTTTTAATGGCTTAATGCAGTTGATTATGGTGAAAATATTTTTTCTCTGAAATTGAATATTGGGTTTACTGTTGTGATACAATATTGTTTAAAAATATTTATATATTTGTGTTGTATATATTTATATTGTGTGTGTGTATATCTATCTATCTATCTATGTATATATATAGGGAGAGAGAGAGAGCGAGAGTAAGAGAGTATACAATATCTGTATAAATACAAATATATATAAAATATTGATGATAAAGAGGTACACAGCTATTTTGACTTCAGCAGTAAGGCTGATTGGTGCTTCATTTGAACTCTTAACGAATGGCAGGCTGTATCACTCCGCCCTCTCTCTCTGTTGCTTTTGATGGTCTGCACACCTTTTCTCCTTGCATCAGAGGACGCTTGCCCACGCGGTCTGCCTGTCGGCCCTCGACCATGCAGGTTATGAGCCAAATCCTCCCTGTGAATCGATAAACCTTTCCTTTACCTTGCCTTATCAGCCGATGTCGCCTGTCACCCCTGAAGTTCTAATTACATCAACGGCATGTCAGGCACTCTGAAATAACCTTGAAATTTGGAGGTCGATCCAGATAAAATGTTTAATATCTCCTGGTGCGCTGTGTTTAATTTGCATGCAGGTATGACTAAATTATTCATCAGAGCGTGGGAATGGGTCTCTCATGTAACAAATACAACGGAGCGTGATGCTGTTGATGTGACACAGAAAGGCTTTCCATTGGCTACTGCCTCAAGAACCTCCTCTACCAAACTGGCCGTAGTGCCCTGCTGTTATTTATTAACTTTGCAATAAATCAATACGGGAAACGAACAGCCCATGAAGAGCTTTGAAATGTGGGCTTGTAATGTGAAGTGACCGTGCAAAGCCATTACTGTTATTAATCACTGTGATGTATGAGGAAAGGATTTAGCATGCGGTGCCCTCAGCCTGTCTGATTGGCAGGTTGTTTTGTGTGTTTTTTTCTTTTTAAATGGTGACATATCCTTTCAGGCTTTTCAAGGCATTTTGAAGAGTGTTGAGTGCTGACAAAACTCCTCATTGCTGTTAATGGCAACGGTATACATACCAATGCTTGCAAATTGTTGCAATGTGTCGTTTTGTACATGCAAAATATATGTATTCATATAATATATAACTCCAGTGAAGTTTGCAGTGAAAGGATCTCACTGATAAACAAGAACATTGTGAGCACCATCAAAAGCACCAAAGAGTGTTTCCCCACAATGGGACTTTGGCTTGATTTAATATTTCTTATTCTGTATTTTACTTTGTTAATTTGTTCAGGGAACCCATTATGAGGGATGACTACAGATCTTATCTCTTTTGATATAGATGATAAGCAGTGTTCTCACTCGGTTCCAGAATGAAAGCCAGTCCACAGTGCATGATAATTGTCCCTTCTGGTTTCCCATCTGATCCCTCCTGAGCCAGCACCAGTGCGGTGTGTAACACTTACTTATTTTAAAATTTGTTTATTTATCTGCTGTTTCCTTTATCTACTAGCAGCTGCAAATTGTCATGTTCCACTATTCATAGACAACCCAAATTGGAACCATACCCTCACCCTAGAGGTTAATAAAGAAACTTAAACAGCAAAGGGCATAATTCATATTGGACACGGGTAAACATGTTATTAACCACAAGAAGTGTTTGCATCTGTATTTTGATTTGTTTACTAATGCATCAAAAATTAAATCCACAAATGATAAATGTTTGCACAGGTGTCACATTCTTGTTAATACTCTGTGTCATATCTGCAGCAATGACACATGTTTTCCTGAAAAGTCTCCTGTATCTCTTTGTGCTCCTTTTATTTCTGCTGAAGCTTGTTTCCATGGAAAACTGCACCTATGAAATTGTGAGTGGTATGTAATAGTATATCCATTGCCTGATTTATGTCTGTATGAAATCAGAATCTTTCCCTCAGAAAGAAGTGTTGTAAACCCAAGTTTTTATCTTCTCGCTCCGTGCACGTACAAGGCATGCAAGAGACAACATCAGCATGAGGAACATTCAGTGCTTCAGAGCAAGGTTCTAAATGATGGATGTAAGTATTTGAAACACTTCATACTAAATATACTCTTTGACAGAAATTCTTTAACTTGAAGATTGCCCGCCTGTTATTTTCCTTACCATCACTTTTATCTGGTTCAAGCACATTAGCAATGATCAGGATTCACCTCAAGTTCTACAGTTGATTCCCAAGAGAGCTATGAAATGTATGATATTCCTTCACTGATGTTCTTATCCAGGGCAACTTAATACTCAGTAGCAGAACCTGTAACACATTCCCAGTGGATACAGCTGTATTTTATTTGCTGAAGTAACTCAGGCATGCAATAATTCAAAGGCGTTCAGGATTCTAATCAAAACCTCTGCAAAACCACTCTGCGGTTTTTGCACTAATGCTCCTCACCGCTGCATGATGGGATTGCATTAAACAACACAGACATGCAACACATCCACTCACTCGGCCCTTACAGCTGTGGTGATTTTGGGACACTGAACCAAAGCTGGCACAGCTCCAAGCCCCATGACCTGCTCTGGAGATTATGGCTGCGTGGGTGTGTATGGCCTGCTTTATATCATAGACCTCTCTTCCCTGTGGGCGTTACATTTACCTGATGCCCTCTCAAACGAGCAGGACCATTAGCGCCACATCATCATAATGTACATATAACTCAAAACTGGACTTCTACTGCTCCCATTTTTTGGCTCAGAGCTGAAGAGGGTTTGTGGAACTGGAAGTGGGTGACTTCCCTTATTTAGCAGGAGAAGAGGCTTTCCATTCTGCACACAGAAGGAGGGGTGCTGCCTGAAAGACCCATGCAGTTTAGCACTGTAGACAGTCACCCTACACAACACTAAAAACTCACAAACCTGACTGACATCTTTGCATCACCTGATGCTCCATGTGACTATTCCATTCCTGACTCTGCATTAGTCACTTTTTGTCCCTTTGCCTGTTAATTCGCATCCAAAATGACTTTTGAGACATTCTAATTTGCATTCATTGTTTCCCTCCTGTTTCTCCGATGCTGACCTGTTAATCTGAGATTAACCGCCCAAAGTCTTAACATCTCATTCCCAATTTTGCTGCTGTTCTCACTTAATCACACTAGTGCTGTGTCATCAGCCTGCCCAGCCCTATAACATGCAATATAATCTCAGCAATATCTATCTGATTCATTCACCACTGCACTTATATGATGAAGGATACTACTACTGATGTTACATCATTTTCTTATGTTTTGAATGTGTATGGAATGAGTTGTACTTACATTACAGTTGCTTAGCACAGCGTTTCCCAACCCTCTCCTGGAGGACCCCTTGTCCTGCATGTTTTAGATCTCTCAAATCATTCAAATGATCAGTTTGTTATTAAGCAGCTTCAGGAGTTCAGAACGAGCTGATCATTTGAATCAGCTGTGTTGGAGCAAGGAGAGATCTAAAACATGCAGGACAAGGGGTACTCCAGGAGAGGGTTGGGAAACGCTGGCTAAGCAGATGGTCTCATCTGGAATGATTTACAAAGCTTACATTATTTTTGGCTCTAGGGTGAGTTCATGGCTTACATGGCTTACATGGTATCCATTTAAACAGCTGGATATTTACTGGAATACTTTACATTGAGCACATTCCTAGATGTTCCAGAACACAGCTGATATTTGAAATGATGAAATAATCATGTAAACTTTTCCAAAGAGTGAACGATATAAAAAAAAATAGCAAATGAATAATAAAGATCAACATTTGCAATGACATGAACAAATATTTTAACTGAGCATCCTGTCTTCCCTAAGCGTCCCTTGTATACACTGTCACTCAATTTTGTTTTGAATTCACAATTAACAGTTTCCATAGTGCTAAGGATGTGGAGTATCCACCTGTCTTGGTGCAGTTTCCCACTATCACTTCTGGGAAAAAACTGGTGCAGATGATAATGGTTCTTTTCTCTCTCCCCTCCTTCTCTCCCTCTCTCTCATCACCAGTCTGTCTGCAGACTAAGGTCCCATCTCCTCAACTGGGTGGAATGGGGAAGAGATGTATCCACCCCTCTCCGCCTGGAGTCCTTTAGAAGCTACGCCCTCAGAGAGGGAGGGAACGAACCAGGCACCATGCACACATCCCACACCTGCTGTGAGGCGGGGCAGCAAGATTCAGAATAATGTATGGCTCAGTCTGACCACAGATTTAAAAGCCAGGGCTTCATGAATATTAATGCCAGGGTGGCTCATTATTAGATTTTTCATGGTGACCTAAATATTTACACCTTAATTTCCCTCATTCCCATTCTTACGTCTTCCTGAAAAGAGATGCAACAGAACCACGCTGGTGTTGAAAAAGCATTGAAACCAGATAACGTGTAACTGGATGTATTTTTATATTTTGTAATGTATTTTTTCAATGGTTATGTAATCTCTTACTAATTGCATCTTAGTAGGACTGCTGCAGTGAAGATAAGTAGTTCTTAGAAGTTAAGTAACATGAGTGACATCATGTACTGACACTACTGGCATGGAATTTCTTCTCAGAGTTGGGCAAAAGTATGGACACCAAACATACAGCTAGATATGAAAATATGCTGCTAACATTGTTGACTCCTTATGGCTTTTTGCTTGTGTTGTACTCTAACTCACTTGTCAGTTGCTTTGGATAAAAGTGTCTGCCAAATGAATACATGTAAATATAAATGTAAAATAGGAAACCTGGGTCAAATGCTTCACAATTGGTCCATATCAGTTAATCTCAAGTAATTGGCTCAAAATAGTACTGGATTTTACAGGCCTTAGACTTAAAAATACACAGACCAGCAACTTGCAACTGCATTTTATTCTGGTTAGGTTTCACCACGGGTGTCTGTGCTGTCCATGCGGGCAAAGTGCATGGGCAGTCTGACATACTACCCACAACTATGACTGTTAAATTGGCAAGGAATGACAGCAGATCCTAAAGTGACACCTTTAAGCACTGCTCATTTCTCTTCTCTATTAATCAGACCCACAATCATCTCAGCAATTAGATTCTAAATGTTTAAACTGACCCTGACGAGGAACCTGCAGTTGTGTTTTGTGACTCTGCCAAGATGTGAGTCTGCCCGATCCTAAAGTTCACCCACTGCACGTCCTGTCTAAATGAAGACCGATTGACCTTTTAAATCTGATGAAGACGCCTCTCAGACAATTTCACCACTGATATCTTTTGTTCACACTGATGCCCCTGGATTCTCCACAGTGTGATACTCCACACTTTTCTGCTCTATAATCAAAGTGATGCAATTAAGCAATGAGATCCTCAAAGTCCTCCCTAACAAGCATAAGATGGACCTTAATCTGATTCTATCAAACTATTCATTTGCAGTGGAGCAAGCGTGAGGGAATCAGTCGTGTGTTGGCCCTGGCTTTGGGGATTAAGGTGGACCTGTCGTTCCGTGACTCAACGTCCGACGCCCTCTCACAAGGAAGCCTTGAGTATGGATGTACAGAAGAACGAGGGAAAACGCAAGGTGAGCTGAAACTATGGATGCTAAACACGCTACACACCCCCTGACGCAGATTCAAATTTACTGAATCGGTACAGGTTCTCCAACCTACCTGGAGAGAGTCTGTTCATGCACAGTCTAAGGCTTGGAGATTGTCCGTGTGTGTCTGTGATCACCGTCCACTGTGATGAGGGCAGCTAGTCATGGCTGAGGGCCTGCTTCTCAAAGACCTTTTCGTTTTGGATCTGGGATCAAAGCCCTCTGTTGCCTTTGGCGGTGCTTTTGTGGATCACCAGCTTCCAACCGTCAAATGCATGGTCTGGTGATGTATTGGAACTACCCCCCCTGCCACCCATGACTCCTGTCACCCTGCAGACCTACTGCACCCCCACCTCATCTTACATGCAGTGGACTGTGTTTGCATAATGACAAACATTGATCCAACAATGCAACCCCGTCTGTTGTTTTTCCCATTAATTATGCTTGATTGTACTTTCCATCAATCATTTACAACAAGGGGGTTTTAATCTTTCAACGAGGTCTGCTGTTATTGGTCTTTTATGGGCTTTGTGTGGGATGTGGTCATTCAACCCATTCCACAAAACATGGTTTCTGAAATTAGGTGCAACACACTTTTGCTGTTATGAATATTGGAAATGATTAGCTTGGGCTGTGGTAAGGTTTTAAAGAAGCATATTCATAATTTAGCTGCTCAAGAGCAAACAAATTGGTCAAATTTTCAAGTACCTTGTTCATACCATATGTTCTGGCTTGCTGTAAATCTGTTAAAAAATGCTTGTAAAAATTTTTCCCCCTCTCTCAAGACCTTCCCTAATGTATACAAGAATTTGATTGATATTATATGTATAATAATTAACAAATAGTAATGAATTTAGCATCTTTGCTGGCTAGGCGATGAGAATCAAGTACCATTGTGTAATAACCATCCGAAAAAGAGGGCTCCAATTCCCTTACTCCACCCCCAGCTGGGCCACCCCTTCCTTTCAATGTCTGCCTTGCAATGAGACTCTCAAAGAAACGGTAACATCCACTCTGCCATCTGAAAAAGAGCCATATATTTCAGTCATTTACCACAAAACAGCAGAGCTGATGACCTGGCGGGAACATTATGGTGATGTTGTACTAATAACCTTGTTTTCTTCGATTTCCGCTGGCCTGTTTCTTTTCAGAGATTGGGGGGGCACATTGGAAAAGAGAAGCTCAGGGGACTTTTCACTAAGATGTCAGGGCCTATAATTATTCTGCTGGTCCTTGTTAGAAGCCCTGACACTTTATCTAAAATGTCCTACGAAGAGGCTAACATCCCCATTTGACTCCAGGGAATATTGCGATTAGACGGTGTTAAATGCTACACTATGTCCTGTCGATACTGCTACCTCCAGCTCTTCTCCTTAACTTGCTTTTAAATATCGTGTTAATTTTTTATGATTTGTGACAAACCACTAATTAAATAAAAAAGTCACAATCAATAAACAACAACAAAAATAGTATTTAATTGTATTGTGCTTTTTCATCTGATCCTGGAATGATGAATGGGTGCAGTATTCTTTTTGCAGTTACAAGCTGTTATTTAGAGGAAGAAGGTGATGGACAAATACTGTAAGAAAAATGCCCGATTACTTTAAGAAGCACTGGTGTATCCTGTTCGCACACACACTCGCTCTACTTGTCAGAATCAGTATAGCTTTTCAGTATCTGCCACGGAAATGTTGTTTTGTGACGATAAACGTTTCTCCACAAAGGGACAGAGGGAGCCTTCCTGCTGTGTACTACTGTCAGAGCTATAGGGGTGTGAGCGGTTGATGAAGCTCATTGTAAAGCAGCGTCCCTTGAAGTCTCACCAGCTCTCCTCCACCTGTTTGCCGCTAACGGAAAGTGCTCAGGATGTTTCTCTGAACGCCTTTTAAAAGGTTGACAAGTGACAAAATTCCACGCCTAGGGTAGCAGTCAAACTGCCTGACAGTGCGCAGAGAAAGGCAGACAACCCAGCCGCGGGGATTAGGCCAATCACGGAGAGAGACAGCCTGAATTCACCGTTTTTTGGAGGTTCAAAGCAGGGATCCTGACAAAGCTGTTTAATGGCGCTGAATCTCAGCTTTAAGTTAAATCTGAGTCGCGTGTAGACCTTTTGTATATTGACCCACTTGTTTTGTAATGTGTGCGCAGTGGTCGCCAGTGATCAATAGAATCGGATTTAAAACGCACAGCTAGCCTGCGAACAATGAAACTCTGTGACATATTTCAACACACCCCAGAATTATCTCGTGCCATGTTCAATGTGTGGTTTTGTCTGTTACTTTTGTGGCTCCTTTTGATGTTGCTAAGCTCTGGTAAGTATTTAAGATAATGTTAAAAAAAGTTTAAGCAGGAATATACAGAGGTTTTACACAGTTACAAAGAGGCAGGGGTGTGTTAATAAATTTTGCATATTCAGGTTTTCCTTTGATGTTCAGTTACAACAGAAAATGTTTTATCCCACCATTATTCCTGCCAAAAACCAATTGGGTATTGTATTTTCTTGTCTTGCTCGAAACAATGGTGGTATGATTTTGGAGTTCTTTCAGAAATCTGTCACGGCACCAAAAGCAATGTATAAGCATACCATGATTCAGTTTTGTGTAGGCAATAAAAGTCAGGTTCTTGGACAAACTCTGTACATCACAGATGAAGGATGAAGAATAGCAGGCACCTGCATCAGACGTAACCTTTGTAATCGCAGCTGCACACCTGGCAGAGGTGGCGGGTCTTTTTGGAGGTTTCCTCTTCTTGAAGGATCCTGCCTCAGATGCAGGTTGTTGCAATCTGATAGCAGTGGGCTTGTCAAAGCCTTGATTCAGACTGGTCCCTGGATGTTTGTATTGATTTGACTGTGAAAGAGAAAAAAAATCTCCCCCTTCGTCAAGCAACCTGCTTTGTTCATTTTTCTTTGTGTTTTGGTTCACGTCCCATGTGACAGCACGTCGATCGTGGTTGAATGTTACTTTGAAAGGTAGATCTGGGGCTGGTTGAAGAGATATTGCACATGCTTAGCAGACCGGTTCTGGAGCTGGTCTTGCAAAAAGAGGGTTTGCGGATTCAGGTCCTGGCTGAAATATTGCTCTTACGGAACATAAACATTAACTATTCGACAATATCCAGCTGGATAAATGATGTGGAAACAATGTTTCCAATGTTTCAAAAAAATGCATTTGTATGACATGTCCATGTTAGCTACCTGATAGTGAATTAATTAAAAGTGGTGGATAAATGTTCAAAGGCAAGCTGTTCTATCTTTCATCTGAGTTGCGTCTGACAACTCAGAAAATAGGATTCACCAGCTTTTAAATATATGAATATATACAGCCAGGAAAATCTGCATGTTCAGTCATATAGATGAGATGCCATTTTGACAGCACCTTTGCTTAAAGAAAAAAAAACTGTTTTCAGACTTCAGATATTCATATGTGAAAATGTCTTAAAGAGACACTCTGGACCAAATACAATAAACAAAGCTGCACAGATTTCTTTAAATTTAAAACAGAATAATGAAAAAATGGGTCTGAAAATATTCCTCATTATGGGGAGTATTCATCTTTCATCGGGAGTATTTGATTGCGCTCAGCTCTTTTTACAAGATACCATTTACATGGCCACCTCTTATGTAACCTGATCTGGGAGAGAGGCTCTGAAAGGTTTGGGTTAAAAAGGTGCACTTTCCCAGTCACCTGACAGAGTGGTTTTCTCCGGCTCAGTGAATCGCAAAGCGCTGACAGTTTCAGGCCATCCAGTACACAGCTCACTGACTGCCTGAGCTCACCGACTTGCTTCCCATGCACTTCAAACCCTCATTCCCCCCTGAGGATGTCCTCCTCGTAGATATAGAGCTACAAGATTGGACACGGCTCTCTGTGCACATTTTTAAATTCACATTCAGTGGATGCACACAGAGAAACTATCATCCAATGGAATCAAAGCAGTTTGTATCATGGAATGAGGCAGTCTTCTCTACCCAGTATATTTGGGATGTCCAGGACATCTTACATCTATCTCATTATTACTTTAAATTGGAGTTTCCAATCTAGTCTGTTTATATCTTTGATCATTACAGTCCAATAATAGCAAAGCCTCCTGGTGCTATGTCTGATACAGAACACCCTCAAAAGTGTGTGTGTGTGTGTGTGTGTGTGTGTTTGTGTGTTTTGCGGGAATCAGATACTAATCTGTGTCTCTTTTTTAATATGTCTAAAAGAAGGTAAGGTCAACACTTACCATTAAAAATGTAAGCCAGATGATTTACTAAGGATGAATTAATAAGGAGACGGTTGGGGATAAAATTGCCCTCAGAGATATATAAATTGCAAACAGAGCAACAGTATTTTTCCCCTCTGTATTAGCTTTTTCTGTGGTCACCTGAATTAAAAATAAACTTTACCAAACAGGCAGAATCAATATAATACAATTACACTGCACTGGGGACTGCAAATACTACTGTTGAGTTGTTTTTCATTTGGAATCTAGGATGCAAAGTACTGAAAAAAAAATTCCTCCATGTTCAGATGTTATTTGTTGGAGATAACACCCCTTTCACTCTGGCAACAACCTGGACTAGATCCTTGAAAGCGATTTTAAATGAGGGCCAAATGGTTTATTCAAATAAGCAACATGAATTATTATCAAACAAATGGCTCATTAAAAGCGGCTATTTTTATTGGGTATACCCTTGCATGTACAAGTAAGCTCTTCCTGACCTTTCTTTGTTTACAAGTAGCATTATTCATGATACTGTAGGCCTACCTAATTACAGACCCATGTCCTTGGCTAAAGTAGAATACAACTGTCCTCGAGCACAGGGATAAAACAGCATCTCCCTCAAGAGGTGAAACCACATTCCTTTTAATTGTGGCATGGCGAAGGCAATTTTTACCCTGTGAAAAAAGCTTTTGTCAAAACCATGTTTATCTTGTTTCTTCTTCATTGTAGCATTCTGAAGCCAAACTGCCGCCTGTGCAAAGCTGTGGGCTCATTGATGGCTCTGCAGAAAAATGAATAAAAACTATTTCACTTACGCAGGGAGTGCCACTCATCCTGCCGGATGGTCTTTGTGATGTTGTAGGAGAGGTTCTTCGGTATCATGGCCGACGAGTAATGGTACTTGATGAAGGAACATCTAGTGATGACGCCTGCAACGCATACACAAACATACACAGTAAGTTTATGGTGTAGCACCCAGGCTTTCAGTGCAGGTCTTCGGGCTGTAGAGCTTTGCCGGAGCCCATCAGAGCTGCACAGACACTCAGTACTTTTACATTGTTTTTTCATTTTTAAAATCATTCTAATCCCACATATTTTTCAATTTTTCAGATTTATTTTGTTTTCACAGATTACACACCTGACCACAGACTGCGGCTGCAGAGGTTTTCTCCCCATCAAAGATGCTGAATTGTAAAAATGACTGGAGTGAACTGTTTTGACTGTACATAAACGCTACTTACAGTTTGACATCAGACATTCAGATACCCAGGCTATGGTATTTTCCACTGGGGACATTTGCTTATTTAGGTTGTATCTTTTTCACCCCACAGAAGGCCTTCCTCCTATGGAGCATCGAGTCTCATCTCACACCATGCGCCCCACACTTGGACAAAGACACATCAAGTCAAAACGACAGGCCCGATCAATCTGCCCGGCCGTCCACCCCAGCGAGCGCTTTGAGGTCAAAAAGTGACGACGCAACCACTGCGTTACACCGTGCAGTCTTCAGGAAAACAACTGGTATGTGTTTCTGATTGCATCTACGCTCCTGGCCAGCATGCATCTCTGATTGCATTAGTCTGTGTTGGGTAACAGCCACACACCAGGCTCCTCACAAAAGAATTTTCCCTGACTTTTCTTTTTTCCCCTATGCTGCTCAGCAACCGAGCTCCCATGAGGCAGTGCTCCTGGGCCTTTGCGATTTACCTGAAGGGCAAATGATCACGTTGTTAGGAACAATGCCGAGAGCTCCCTGTTCCTCCCCAGTCTCTTTCATTCAAAGCCTGTGACTCACACTGTGTCCTATTAATCCCCTCCGAGCTCCACTGTCTGTGGCTTTACTTTGAGCGTGATTTTTCCCCAAATCTTAAATGTTCTTTTTTTTAAAAAAAAAAATATACCGCTCACTTTGAATGCTACTGCTGTGTGTCACCTCCTGTAGGTGACACCGTAATAGCATTACATGTAAACACTGCTCTGCCTGGCCTTGGTGGGGGGGATAATGTAACTGCATTAGGGCTGGCCTTGGAAGACTTATGCTGTGCAAACAGAGCTGAGATAACCCCCTACCACCCACTCCACTGTCAGGGGGTAATTATTCATTTAACACCACCCCTGAAAGCGTGAGTCGTCTACAGCGTAAACAGACTGCACATGCCTCCATATGTTCACTCTGCCACAAGGCTGCTAAATGGAGTGACAGCTCAGGGCGCTGGCCCTACATCCTGAAGGTCACCGGTTCAAATCTCACACTCTACAAAAGATAAGCGGAGCTAAGCATTCTGCTTTTAGGTACTTGCAAACCAGAGATAATGGATTTGAAGTGTTATGGATGAGTTGATGGAGATGGCACATGCCATAGACTGACATGTGAATGAGGATGTGTTTGAAGCCCCTGGATAATCCCATTAAAGGTGGATTTCCTATTCTTTTTTCCTCCTCCTTACTCTATTGGTTGATTTACTTTTCCATCCACCAGGCATGCGGATCTCCAGACGGGTGTTTAAAGGGTGTATAAGAAGCTATTATCTGATATTATAAGGGCAACACAAGGACACTAAGTGCCCTGATGATCTGGTATTGAGAGCACTGCCCATTTTAAAAGTCCCATGAAAGACAGAGAGTACCTCTGTACATTTTTAGTGGGTGCTGACGTGTGAACACCTACCAGCTGTCACCAGTGGGCTTTACTCAGATTACTCCTGTAGTATATGCTTGAATCTACATGTACGACTTATTTCCCGCATTTTGGTAGAGATCCATTTGCAGAATATGTTGTACCGAAACAATGAGTTGAAGCTTGATATGGACATAGATACATCAGGGCAGTGTAGCATAGTGGTAAGGAGCTGGGCTTGTAACTGAAAGGTTGCTGGTTCAATTCCCTGCTGGGTCACTGCCGTTGTACCCTTGGGCGAGGTACATAACCCACAACCGCCTCAGTAAATCTCCAGCTGTATAAATGGATAACATGTAAAAATTGTAACCTATGTACCTCGCTCTGGATAAGAGCTTCTGTTAAATGACAATAAAGTAATGTAATGAAAACATCTTAGTATATCTTGGGATGGAGCAGGTAATGCGGCAAGAGTGCACCTCTACATCAGTCTTCTGGTAAAGAGAGGACTACAGGACCCCTAAGATGGAAAAGACGGCAACTGTTTTTCACCTAACTGTTTTTAAAGACAAGCTACCACCACAGCGTGTATTGGGTTTTGAAATGCCCACAGAGCAAATAATTCTAGGCTTTGATGCTTTGATTTCATGCTGCACAGGGACTGACTGTTCAAGGCTACACCAGAGATGTCCAGCGCCGCCCTCTGAGGACTTACAGCCCAGCAATGTTTCCAGCTCTCATTAGGTGATAAACAGTCATAACTGAGAAGAGCGATTCAGATGATTCAATTAACAGGGTGATTAGCTATATCCTGGCTGGACATTTGTGACGTAGTCTAAAACTGAGGTTACTGTACAGTCCTAGAGACAATGCAAGGATTGCAAATATTTCTCCTTTGCAAGACAAAACAATCTGCTAGGACATCAAAAGGCAGTTAACAGGACCCGAAAAAAGAAGAAGCTTGACTCGACCAGAAGTGCTGTCTATCGGGCATTCACAAAGCAGACTTAGTGAGGCTGACCCACCCAAAAAGGACATCATCCCCTGGGGGTATTTGGCCTCCTTCCCACAGGCATTTCCCAGAACTGGCACTTACCACATGTTTCCCCCTGGGAGCATTTAGTCTGCAGCAGGCTGGATGTCTGTTGCATGCTCACAAAAAACAAATAAGTAAATTTAAAAAAAATAAAAAAAAACTTTTCAAGATCCACGCAGCCTGTTTGTTCCCGACAACATGCACAAGACATCTAAATTCCCCAAACGGCTGTTTATGTCACTCCTTGAAGCCTCTGTGTGCCTGAGGGATTTCTTTAATTCTGTCTTTCGTATTTGTTTCATCTACAGAGCCTCTGTCAGAGGCTGTTGCTTTATGGCAGTCTGTCTCCACAGGGCTTTGTCCCGGCACTTTGTCAGCAATATCACCTGCTTTCCTTTCCTTTCTGAGGATACCCAGCTGTAACACATGAAGTCATTGGGGCTGATAATTGTACCCATCTGCAAGTAAATACAAGAACATCTGTAACAATACTGGACTGGCATTGATCTGCTCCTGGGAGTTTTAGGTTGTGTGTATCCGTATTACTAAGTTGGCACTGACTTAATCCGATTCATCTGTAGTTCCTACCTTGTGTTTGTCCAAACACATACAGTTAAATAATTGTTACTTTGTCCTGGGAGGAAGGAATGTAATTAAACACTTTAAGTCATTTCTTTCTTTTCTTTTTTGAAGATATGTAGCTTATATCTTTATTGAACACTTGATTGATGTTTTCCTTTTTAAGAGCCACAATTTCAGGTTTGACTAGTTAAAGATAATGGATAGAGCATTCATATGACCAAGAAAAAAAAACACTGTGAACTCAGGGATCTGTTGCATCTCAGGTACCAAATACATGGCTGTGTGTGTAATTGTGTGAAGACATGAAACGCTAACCTGGCTGTAATTATGGTCATGGCTCCAAAATGAATCCAACCACTTGAATCACCATTCTGTTGTGCAATGTGACTTCTCAAAATACTCAAATCAGTTTGTTTGATCTGCAACCAGCTGCATAACTAGTTCAGTCTACTCTGTCCTCAGTACATTTCTTAAATGATGTCTGTGCCCCATATTTCTAAAAAGATCTGGCAATTTGAAGTACACTTAGAACAGCATACATTTTAAAAGCTTTGTACTCAAAGCAATTTCTAAATGCACCTACCTGAAAAAAACTTCCTCATCTGGAACTTATGCCAAAACAGATTAAGGTGAGAATGAAACAAGCAGATCTGTGATGCATACTGGTAGGGATTTGTGCACAATATTACTTTGGTCTGTGCAATCCTATTAAGATTGAAGTACATAAATTTGGATAAATTACAATTATCAAATGCATTCATTTTCCTCTGACAACAGGTTCTTTCTTCCTATTTAATCAAGGGTATGAATAAAAACAGGGCTTTACACACACACACACACACACACACACACACACACACACATATATGTATATGTATGTATGAGTATGCATAAAATAGTTTACTTTGAAAAGCCTGTAATTGTACCAGCAACTGTTAATGCACCTGTCTTTCATCCAGCTAAAAGCCATTTCCTACAATCAAAAAGCTTTCTGAGTCAGTCTGATCACATGTAAATCAGACAATAATGGCACAGTCTCCCACCATGCCATTTCTGACATGCTTATAAACCACCAATGAACTCTGAAGACATCCTTGGGGAAATGGATGCCACGTCTGGCAAAGTGCATTAAAGCTAAACCCTTTTCATTTACGACACTTTCAGACACTCCGCAAACCACCAGGCTGAGTGCAAGAGGGAAGGGGGTATCTTAATTGCACGAGGTAATGAGTTTAATGGTGGCTGGTTTTAGCCCAGTGCATTACTTTCAGATGAAGAGTGGAATAGTACAGCAACATGGAACGTGATCCACTTCGCCCACATGAATGAGATGAAATGCACGCATTCTCATGCCTCAGCTATCTGACTGCAGACGCAGCTGGTTTGTTTACACACATTACTCCCGACAAAAATCACATGTTCTAACCAGGCTCCTACATTTAACATTGCCAATACCTACTGCTAGAACGTGAGAAAGTTATGTATTTGCTACATAGACATTCACAAATATTAGTCTTAATATTCAGTTCTTCAGAAGACTAATACTAATACTACTACTGTCACCACCTCTACTGCTACCACCACTATTATAGTAGTATAATTTATAATAAGTAGTATAATTTTTGGCAGTATAATTATTTATCCCTACCACTTTCAGAAGATACAACTAATAAGAAGGCACAAGAACAGCCAATGGCATACTTTAGTAAGACACAGCATAATTTTGTCCGTACAGCAGTTCATTCAGACCAGGAATCATGGGTGATTTGATTATCCATTCTACTGAGCACCTGTGATGCATATCTTCTTCTTCAGGCCGTTTGCCTGGAGCTCCAGGTCTTGATTACGCTTTTTGTCTTTGCTATTGAAATTCAATTTGTGACATTTCAATATGCCTCGGTTAATTTATTCAAATATGAACATCTCAACCTTTCAATTTTTTTTGCTTGTAGAAATAACTTCCACTAGGAAATTAGACAATGCAGTGCAGGCAGCAGGTGAGGGAAAGACAGTGGCTTTCAGGGCAACAACAGGTCTGTCGTAAAGAATCTAGCAGGAAAGACAGATTTGTTGTATCCTCAAAAATATGGGTCAAGCATTTGGTGAGCAGTTTACTGAATATAATGATGACAAAGATGCTTCAGCAACATGGAGTTGTCACTGAAAATAATATATTTTTATACATATTCTTTTTCAACAGATATTTTTCTTTCTAAGAAAATCTCATTACTGTCCCATGTAAAGCATTCAATCAATCTCCACAGTTCTTTTAACAATAATGTTGGGCATGTTTTTGAGGACAGTTTGATATATTGTAAACAAAGTCAGCATGGGGCTACGGGGAACAAAGGCCTCAAGATGGCAAATGACAGTCGAGTGAGAAATAAGCGTGCATCTATCTTTTTTTCTGAGCTTCTAAATGACGCTGAGTACGTCTCTCAAAAAGCACTCAAACAGCTGCTTGCAGGAAGCTGCATAATGCACTTCAACCTCTCCGATCTACCTCTGGCAGCGTTGCAGACTGACTGCCACTGAGGTTGAAAGTCAGTAGCTGCTCACTTCAGCTATTTGTGTACTTTTTGAAGGAATCACATGGTAAGGAACGTCAGTAAGCATACTGTACAGTTGGAGGTGTCATTATTGCTGCTCAGAAAACGGCATGGGTGTTGGCAGAACAGTGCAGGTCTTTGTTTCAGTTGGCTGCCATTACGCAGTCTGGAGAAGGATGCTTTGCCCCTGCACATGTGTGCACCTCCCTGTGTTTTCACACTTTGCATTACATTACATTACATTATTGGCATTTAGCAGATGCTCTTATCCAGTGCGACTGACATAGGTTACAATTTTACATGTAAACCATTTCTACAGCCAGACATTTTCTGAGGCATTTTCTGTGGATTAAGTACTTTCCCAAGGGTACAGCAGCAGTGCCCCAGTGGGAAATCGAACCGGCAACCTTTTGGTCACAAGCCCTGGTCCCACAGACAAAGGACTGTAGAAGAGGCCGTTCTTAGTGCTAGGCTGACCTGAGCAGCTATGTCAAACCTCTGGCATTGTGCTGGACCAGGCTGCAAATCCACAAACACTTACTATCCTGTCAACTTACCATGAGGCGGTTCTAGTGACTATCCCAGGGAGGCGGGGCCAAAAACACATGAGTGATCTGGACCATCCATCATGGGGCAAACCCAACAGCAAGTCAGAGTGCCTTCAGCTGTAACTACACACCCTTCTGATCATGCACACTTCACAGATACAATAATTACCTATCCCTTGCTTCTGTGTGACAGCGTGGCATAGTGTTAAGGAGCAGGGCTTGCAGCCCTAAGGGTGCTGGTTCATTTCCCAGGTGGGCTGTTGCTTTTATGTGTTGGGCAAGGTACTTAACCCAAATTACCACAGTAAATATCCAGCTATATAAATGGGTACCATAAACATTGTTAGCTATGTAAGTTGCTCTGGATGAGAGCATCTGCTGAGTAACATGTAATGTAATGTCTTTTATTATGATCTTCCCTCCCACATACTATAAATTGCCTTGAGATGTGTGTTATTATTATGATTATGATTACAACTACTACTAATAACCTCTAAATTGTAGGTCTATATTATACAGCGGTGTACTTGTGGAGGTGGCAGGATTCTCTCATTAATGCAGCAGAACACAGAATTTAGTCAGCCATTAATCCCTAAGGGTTGTGAATCAAGCTTTTGTTTGTTTTGAAGGACTTTGCCATTATGCAGAAACACAATGCAAAAGGTAAAAATTCTGAACAACACCATTAATAACAAAACAAGCAAAGTTAGCCAACAGAGACGGAGTGTTATTGCATTTGCACAAAAGTTTGCAGACTGGAAAGAATAACTGGTTATGGAGGCATTATCATTATCTACTAGGGGAGCTAATGTAGCCTAAAGGGGCCCATTATATTCTGACAGCATCTGCAACAGGGGAATTTAGCATTTAATTAAATATCCGTAAATGACTGTAAAACAGGCCTTCCTTCACCTTGGAAGGCTTTGGCAGAGGCCCTTCCAGGACATGTTATGCTTATCTTTGCAAACTCTTAAGATCTACTCCAATGTTGTTGTTTTCATTTAAAACTACAGGAACATGAGCAAGACAATCTATTTAGTTTTTATCCAGTAAAATCCACAATTAAAGCAGAAAAGCTTTAAAATGCAGACAGCCTGAGATCATCGGCAAATGCACCTCAGGCCATTGGGCAGTGGTGTCATTCATTAAAACATGGCACATAGTAATACACACAGAAGGCTGAAACTGTTTGACCCAACATATTTTAATACCTAATTAAAAAACCTAATGCCATCCTTACTTGCAACGTACAGTACCATTCAAGTTTGAACACATCTACTTAAAATTAAAATTTTTTTGGAAAAAAAATCATACCAATTTCAAGCATTTAACCATAATGCATGTTTCCCATTATCTTAATCAGAAGTTTCCTCATTTTTGACTGGTACTGTATAAAAATGACAGGGGTTAAACACTCCACAAGGAGTTAAAAAAAAGTCATTCTCTTAAACAAGCACCCCGAAGCACACGGGCAGAAACTAAACGCGGGGGTGTCTGTTTTTCCTTTTGTCCTGTGACACTTTGGTGGGTGTACGAGTGAAGCCTTGGACAGCTCCATCTCCGAGGAAGCTCCTTAAAGCTGCGGCCAAAGCTGCCGATGGAGAGTGGGAGCTGTCTGGCACCGAAGCCAGGAGGCAGCTGAACGGCATATGCTCGTCACCTGGCTGTCTCCGCTCTGCTCGTCGCGGGTGCCCGTGTTAGAAGTGGAAGCCGTGGGGTCTTGGGGAGAAGAACCTGGGCTAGCATTCATGCTAACTGCTCACTGTGCTGCTTCACTGAACGCACCACAGACTGCTGGTCTGACTCCCTGGTGGGGTTATTGTACCCTTGAGCAAGCTATTTTTCCCAAATAGCTTCAGTAACTATCCAGCTATATATAAACAAAGCAAGCTATGTGAAGGGCTCTGGGGACAGGCATCTTCTAAGCATGTGAATGTGAATGTAATGTTCTAAATGAACAGGCACAGTGGTAGTGTCCTTCCCAGGAGCCCGTACCTGCAACTTTCCACTTTCCAAAAAAGTTTCTGGGGCTGTTATATCAAAGTGGCACCCTGAGCTGATCACAGAGCAGACTGCCCAGACATGGAGCCTTACAAATGTCTGATTTTCATTGTAGTATCACATGTTGGGGCCTCAAAGGTTTATCAATAAGAGCCCAACTGGCACCTCCCAAAGCTGCTCTTTGAGGTGGGAACAACAAGAGACCTAACAGATATTAACTGGTATAGAAACCCTTTGCTTTCATGTCCTGGGTTGCCTGCTGTTCCATGCACACACAGTGGAAGTGACTCACACAGCACTGTCCTCTTTTTCACTGGGCTAACACACCCTGTCCCTGAGCTACGACTGCACACACTTCATGAGGCTGAAATATTTCCAACAGTGGCAGCTCAGAGCCACTTGTTTTAACCGGAGCTTGTTTATTAGCTTCTGTTGGGTTCTCCCAGAGGTTACACACAATGCGTTCTTTCATCCGTAGATCCTGTAAACAGAGAGCGCTCTGTTGGAAACACAGAACCTTCACTGAAACAGTCTGCAAATCGGCCCATATTTGACCAAAGTTTCCAACCAAAGCTCATTTGAGTGCACAGAGCAGCACAACACATGTTCTTGAGCGAAAGGGAATGCTCTCATTGTCAGAGACCAGACAGTTCACTGCTGTCCTGTTGAAGATGTTACTGCCAGTGAACACAGTTGCTTAATAGTGTTATGCATGAGTAGACTGACCTCACAGCAGTGCCCCAGCACACTACAGTGAGCTCAGAGCCTGTTGGAGGATGGGCGCTGTCAGTACTCCAGCCCCCTAGCTGTTGTTTATGTTCTCCCCATCTGTCATTGTGTCCATGTGCTTTTGTTTTTCCTTGTGTTCCAGCCCTGCCCCGCTCTCCGCCCTGTCTCCGCCCACCTGATCATCTCCACCTGCCTGCCTGCACACCTGCTTCCCATCACCTCATCAGCCCTACCCTATGTCTACCCTGCTTGTCTCTGTCCTGTTTGCCAGATCGTTGCAGTGTTTGTCCTGTTTCGTTCCCGCCGTGCTTTTTTCCCTGTAAGTCTTGCCGTTGTTGTTCCTGCCTGTACCTTTGACTTTGATTCTGCTCGCCGCCTTGCTCTGTTTGCCTGATTATCTGCCTGCCTGGTTACCGACCCTGCCTGTTCCTGTTTTCGACCCTGGTTTGCTCACGGACTGCCTGCCTGTTACCGACACTGCCTGTTCTGGTTTTGCTACCTCGCCTGACGCCTTTATTCAAGCTTTTTGGTACCTGAAGCCCTGGTGGCCGTGCTTGAGTCCTTGCCTGAGCCCTGACAGGCGCAGCTTCACTGACATCATCTGAGCGCCCTGCAGGCACCTGAAGAGTCACGGTGTGCCTGAGTGGTGAGACAAGTAACCTCTGCCAACATACCCACCCAAAACTGCTGTTGCAGGCTCCCGGTCATTGTCGGCTGATGACGTGGCTGGGATCAGACCCAGGCCAAAGAGCTGCAAAGAGAGCTTTCAGGACAACATCTGTGTGCAAATGTGGTGTGACTTTTTTGACTAGTCTCAGTCACACTGTTGGATATGGTCCAATGTAAGCCATATACCTTTACACATAAATGAAATGACACTGCTGGAACGTGTAAAATAGACTTGCATGCATGCACTTTGGGGGTTGTAGGGCAGTGTTTCCCAACCCTACTCCTGACGGCACCCTGTCCTGCATATCTTCTATCTATCCTTGCTCTACATACCTGACTGAACTCATCAATGGCACTTTTTATTAGCTGAGCACACCTGATTTAAACAAGCAGCAAGGA
This sequence comes from Megalops atlanticus, assembly GCA_019176425.1. Classification (NCBI taxonomy): domain Eukaryota; kingdom Metazoa; phylum Chordata; class Actinopteri; order Elopiformes; family Megalopidae; genus Megalops; species Megalops atlanticus. Next base: position 6,879,518 of record CM032897.1, on the reverse strand, counting down.
TAGAATATATGCAGGATAGGGTGCTGCCAGGAGTAGGGTTGGGAAACACTGTTGTAGGGTAACTCACTTGTTTTGCTCTCCTTTATGTAATTGAACATGGAGAGCCAAACCTTTTCTGAGACAGCTTGCAGAGCACTGTTTCCAAAAGATCCTTGCTGTTGCATAATGTACCAAAAACATTGTGGCATTGTTTATGTTGACTCAGAGGTAACTATTCAGAGGTAGCCTCTGTGAACAGCGTCATTCTGTGTAACCTGTCTGCTGTGCTACACCTGGCGAGAGATGCAGGATGAAAAGGTTGCTTCTAGCTCAGGGCCAGGCTTGACATTATATTTTAAAAAGCACAAAGTCACTGGTTTTCACACCTCATTTGGCCAGGGCCGCTAGTATTCACATCTGAAAATGTATAGAAATCTGAGAAGACAAAAAACGTTTGCAGAGAATTTTGTTTTATTTCATTTTTTGCCTGCCAAACCTGCCAACCGGCTACATAGTATTTGCCCTGAAGCGACGCATTGAGAACTTGGCAGGTATCGCATACGGAGTAATAGAAACATATCCTACTGTGTCAGCCAAGTTGGCATACTCAGCATTGATCTCAGCAACATTTCAAAATCCTGTGTTTTCTAATCCTTTAAACTATAAATTTCAGTGCCTTCAAGTATAAAGTCAATTGCTGTATTAGTTTGCATCTGGATAGCAGGATCGTTCTTGGTCTATGTTTCTTCCAAGAACTGAAGCGGTTTTTAAGGTAGCCGTGCTAAAGATCAAACAATTAAGAGGAGAGTCTTTAGGAGTTAAGTGTGTTAAAATATGATTCAGAAATAGAATGTTTTTACACTAGATAACATTTTGCAACTTATGATCCACTGTTAGCATGGACAGTGCTTGCTGCAACATCATAGAGGACATGTGGAAGATGGAATGAAAACTTATCAAAATGGGGGGAATTATTCTGCCCTATTTTCTTGTCATGAACTATTATTATGTGCACACACAGTTGAGGTCACTCAATTCTGGGGTCAGCTGTAGCCACAATTTACAGTTCACAATTCACTATGGTCTTGTCCACGTGGTAACGAATGTATATACTTCGATTGGTTGGGCTCTAGAAAATTGTAATTGACAATTAAACCCTGAAAATCAATGCAATCAATTTGATAATTAACCCTATGGTCCTTTTTCTCTCATTCCTAGGGTGGAGGGGTCAAGAAGCTCAGTAATCCTTGCTGACTATGTGCCTTGTCAATCTTTGACAAATTTGGCTATATAATCCATTCTAAGAAAGCAAAATGCAAGCACTTAGGAGACTACTAATTGTGATGTGTGCTCCAGCCTGGCTGCATACACTAATTTCTTGGACTAGACGTCTTATTTCCAGATACACCCTGGATCATTTAAGGCTGCAGTCTGTTCCAGCGAGGTGCAATTTTCGGAGGTGCTTTTATCTGGGACAGGCGTACATGCTGAGACGAATGTATTCTCCTTTTCTTCCAGATAAGGGTTCCACTTTCAAATGGCTCAATTAGCCACATCAATCCATGATAAAAATCTAATGGAATCAAAGGGCTGACCCGGTAGTTAATGACAGACAGTTAACCGCTTCCTAATGGCCAATCCGGTCAGAGGTTAATGACATTCATCTATAATTTCAGCCCATTTTTCCCGCAAAGCAATTTGCATGCGGGTCAAAGCTTTCAACCGAATTTATCAAAATCCCATTCACAGTAGGAAGGGAGGGGGAGGTTATTGCAGAAGGGGGCATATTGTAGAAAGGGGGGCCTTATTGTGGAAAGAGGCGGAAGGTTATTGCAGTAGAAGGGAGGTTACTGTAGTCTGGGGGGTATTGCAGGCTATTACACAGCAGAGGGGAGTTTTTTGCTGTAGGAGGGAGGTTGCTATAGATTGCTGGTGGGAGGGTTTATTGGTTTGGCTCTCTGAACACACATTGCCGTGGAGCTGCACGCCGCGTCCTCTGTGGCTCATACGGACAGATTTTCCTCCTCTGCAGGATAATTCATCTCTGGTACCGACAGCCGCTCTGCACGACACATGGCAGGATCTAATTTTTGTCGCCGCGAACCTCCCCCTCGCGTGACTCGCTTGCGCCGGACTCCGCCGAGGGGACCGGGAAGAGGTCGTTTCAGGTGACTCCGCCCGGGGAGAGGCAGAGACAGGAGCACGGCCCTGTCATTTGATTACTCTGTTAATGAATGGAATCCCGTTACAGGCCGCCCTCCTCCCCCCTACCGCCACAGCGGGGGGAAGCCACTCGCCGGCCTAATTGAGGCCTATCCACAGGGGGAGAGGGGCGGGGGGACGAGGGACCTAATTGATCCATCTCCTCGCAAATTTCAGGAGCAGAAAAATCCTGACCGGTCAGTCAATCCCACTGTAACTGCCTGCCACAGAAAGTTGTCTCCGGGCCGTCTCCCGGGAAACCGCCGATGACTTCATTTCGATCATGTCCCATAGGTATGCTGATGCTTACATTCCCTCTCTCTTCTACACATCCATCCCCCGTGGCGCCTTTGGCCCAGGGCTAATTAAGCTCTTTCTTCTGGGATCCTTCTATTCCATGTTCACTTCATATCCCCCTTTATTAGTTTTGTCATCATAAAGATGTGTTTGATTACAATCATCTTCACGTTATTTTCCTCCTGCCTCAATGTGGTAAAGTAGTGAAGTAAACTGCAGTGTGACATTGGCTCTTAGGGAACCGGACTCACGACCGCAAGGTTTCACAATCAATATCTTTGGCATAGCGCTACTGTTGTACCCTTGAGCAAAAATGACTTATTTGCTTCTGACTGATTTGCTTCTGTGAATAAATCCAGCTGCTCTGGATGTGGCTGCCTGCTAAGCATACAAATATTTTTATGTTAATGCATTTTCCTGGACAGAAAAGACAAAATGCAATTTTAATGATGAGTATTGCGTAATTGGGCTTTTAAAGTCTTATAACCTTTTTACAGGTTATGAAATGCACGTCTTCTACTGGTAGGCACAGGCGTCATTGCGGGAGACTTCATACTACATGCAGCATATTTTATTTGTTGGCAATGTAATATACTTAAATAATAAAATACTTACTCATTGCTCCCGTGGATGTCATTCCATATTAACGTTATATTGCACTGACTTTTCCATTTAACTGGATATTAAATCTGGTTATACTGCATGTGCAGCGGAGTTGCATTTAAGCCAGAGGGGTCATCCTAATGAAAGACACGCTAGAAAATACAGAAGGAAACTGAACCTGCAGAATCAGAGCTGAACAGGACTGCACAGCTGCTACTGAAATCCTCACAACGAAAGTATGAAACAGTTGGATGTCTTACGTACGTCTTTACAAACTAAATTGCTAATTTGATGATCTTGTGCTGATACTCAAATGATCATTTTTAGCAGTATCTTATTTAACTGTCCGTAGTAACTTAATGCTTTCAGTAGCATTTAATTTAACTTAAATATAAAGGACACATGCCAGGACTGTTTTACCTAACCTGAAGGAGCTTAATGAACCTGACGGACCTCTTACACTGTGTGAAAATTTGGCCTCAAAGGTGACCACACAGCAACTAAAACTCAGGTTGCAGGCAAGGTAATTACCCAGGAGGCCCCCCGATCCCTCCACAGTTAGAGACATAGCGTAGGGGTGGATTTTATTAGCCTCTGTTCATCATGGAACACAGGTAGCACCTCTCGCCCCTTTTCCCTCTGTCTCCTTCTGATAGGAGCCCCGATTTACTGCCGCGCTGATACGCTGGAGGTCAAACGGAAAGAGCGTGTGACCTTGTTTTTATGAGGCTGCTCCTAAATTATGTTGCCGTGATACATTCCTGACGGATTTATGTTTGTTGGTTTATCGGGGTGAGAGGGCTTGAGGTGGACTGGAGGGGGATCACAGAGAGGGTTAAGAGGTGACTGGCAATGCCACTGAATCAAATGTTCAGAAGAATTAACCGACATGGTTATTTTTTATACGCCTATATAGTCATTTCAAAGCCTTAACAGTCCTTCAGATGATTATCTACATCGTTTTTATCGTATTTAGTGAGCATGTTTCTGGTGTGCAGGGTGAGGAAGAGAAAGTGTGGTTTGGAAATGGTGACTCTGTAAGCTTAATATCCCTTAGGACTTCATATCAAGGAGACTGACAACCAGATAACTGATTGCGAAGTCCTCCCTGCCCTGAACAAAATTTAAATTCCCCTGCTGCTGTGTCTTTGGAGAGCGAAAAAAAAAAAACGATGTAACCGTTCGTCCTTCTTTCAGTAATTCGCTTATCATAAATTCAATTACGTGTAATCTGGAAATCAATGGAGCGGATGGGAGATGGGATAAGCAGTAGATTTTCACCTAATAAAGATGGCAAAGTGGTGCTGCTCTGGGCTTTGGTCAGATCCCCAAGGTTGGGCGAGTGTGCTTGCGCGTCTGCCAGGCCATAACTTGACCCGCGTGGGTCGGGCTACACGGCGCTTAAATGTGCGTACATGAGCAAAGCATCCTGTTAGGAAAGGCTTTAAATTCCTCCCTTTGGCGAGAAAGACGAGGGTGGAATGGCCTCTTCCATGGGGGGGGGGCAACCAGAGCGTGGGCAACATTGCTGTGGAGGAAGGGTTAGAACGCTAAACTTTGCGGGTGGGGGGTCAGGGGTACGAATTCCGTGCTGGGCACTGTTGTGATTCCTTCCATGAAAATACAACACTTCAATTGCTTTGGTGCAACCCACTTATCTGGCTGAGTCACAGATTGTGTAAGAAGGTGCTTACTCACTGTACGGGCATATGCTCCACACAGTGTAACCTTGTGCGAGAAGGAAAACAAGAGAGGACCTGGATAGGTTCTTGTGTTCCATCTACTTCAGCTTTAAGTAGTCTCAGCCTGAGAGAGCGCCTGTTCCATCGGCGGTGAGTGTGTCCCGAATGTAACACTTCTCACTCCTACTCCCGTACTCCCTTGCAATGCCACACACGGACAGTGACGTGGGCATCGCATTGAGTACAAGGCTGAGTCATGGGAGGAACGAACGAGGGCACATTGTACTGACATGTGGGATACAGCCCCAGCAGATTGCCCTTACTATGGTATCCAATAAACGCTTTATACGTCCAACTAAATACTCGCCCTGAAATACTTGCCACAAAAGTTATGTTTGTATTTTCTCTTGAGACTTTCTTACAGATCTCCCTTCCCTCATTTTTTCCCATATTTCCAACACAAGGTAGATCTCAGACAGCGCAAGACAGAGGAGATGCTCAAAATTATATTTTGTTGTTATGAGAATACACAGAAAGTATTATCATATACGTTCTTATTTTAAAATAACATTTTACTAACATTTACTAATTCATCTTTTACCGTGCCTTATGGCTAAAGCTCACTATGAGTTCCCTGGCCTTTGAGCATATATCCAATAGGGCTCAGAGATAGTGCGAGGACAAAGAGGCACAAAAGAGGACATTGTAGCCTCTTTTCTAGTAAGACTGCTCAGCCCAACAAAGTGATTACACGTGGCAACAGGCTGAGGTTGTTGACCCCAATTTAGACATCATAAACAGGGACAAGAAAGGGGGGGGTGGAGGAGGGATGTTGTGAACACCTGATGTGGAAAGGAAATTTTAGGTGGGATTTTTATGGTTGAGGGTAGGCAGTTTGTCTAGGTTTGGTTAATTGCTCAGGGGTTGTTGAAAATCCACCTTCCGAATTTTTGTCTGGAACTTAAATTACTGCTGTGCTGGTTTTCAGTCAGCCACAACATACAATGCAGTCCTTTTGCTTTCCACCTGGCCATTTTCTCCTACTTAGCCTTTCAACGCAAAATATTACTTCCTCTAAATGAATAAAGAGCTTACTCAAGGGTATTCCACTGTGCAAATTATTTTTATATTGAAACCACTTTCAAAAGGCAACCTTTGTCTTGTTTGGCTCAATTCTTCGCTTTATGTCAATTTAATTCGCCTCATGAATATAAAAGTGAAAAAAAAAAAAAAACTTGCACTCACTTAATCATACATCAGTAACATTGCACCACATAGCCACTTTGCCTTTGCACATTACCCAGGTGAAAAGGGAGTTGTTGCACAGAATATATATTGACTTCTTTGATGGGAAAGTATCTGTTCCATAATTTATTCTGACAGCAAAAAAGGTGAGAGGCGCTTATCCAATGGGGCAAGCTCTCCTCAACTCCAATGGCATCAAAAAGATAAGGAGAGCAGCTCAGTGACAGTAACACTGATAGTAAGAGAGAGTCAGAGCAGTTAAAGCAGATGACAGACAGTAACACAGATAGTAAGAGAGAGTGAGGGTGGTTACAGCAGCGGAGAAACTGTAATGCTGAGAGTAACACAGTAAGAGCAGTTAGAACAGATAAAGGACAGTAACACTGATAGTAAGAGAGAGCGAGAGCAGTTAGAGCAGATGACGGACAAGAGCATTTATAGTAATAGAGGGTCAGAGAAGGTAAGGCAGATGAAGGAAAGCAATACAGGAGAGCGACAGAGTAAGAGCAGTTAGAACAGATAAGGAACAGTAACATTGATAGTAACAGAGACTGAGAGCCGATGAGGGCCAGTAATGCCGAGGGTAACAGCAGGTAACAGTAAGGGCAGTTAGAAGAGATAAGGGGCAGTAACATTGATAGTGAGAGAGAGTGAGAGTGGTTAGAGTCCGTGACAGACAGTAACATTTATAGTAAGAGTTACAGTTGCAGTTACAGCGACTGAAGGGCAGTAACACTGATAGTAACAGAATGTTCGTGTGCAGTGCGCATGCACTGTGTGCCGTTCTGCTCTGGAAAGGCCAGGCTCTGTCTTGCTCTCCACCCTGTAGCCTCATTCCATACACGTCTTATGTAATGACGCGCATGCAGGTACATCATGACATATGCAACACGATTTCATCTGGGATTTTCTTACACCAAACCAAGGCTACTCTGTTGAGATTTGGTGAGAAAGGTTTGCAACAGTGGTTTTGGCCTGCAGCACAACAACAGACACAAATGGAACCTGAGGGACATCAGAAGGACAAGCTGAGGGACATTACTCTTTGTATGCTGAGAGGTCTATCATCAAGTAAGTAAATTCTGATATGTAGCAGTGCTGGAATTTAAACATAAATGAAAAAAACAGACATGAAGCCAAAAGAAAAAAAAAATGAGGCTGGGGTATCAAGACAAATAACGCAAGCGGTGTGCCGGAGAGAGAGGCCTTGGAAGGCTGTTTTTGAAAAGAAGGATGGGTTTTGTTGGGAAGATTGCCTTTGGCGTTTTCGGCACTGGAGCACAGATGCAACAGAACATAAATCCCAGCTGCCGTACCTTCAAATGGCAATGCGGGGGTGGGGCGAGGGGGGAGCGCTCGGCCTCTGTTTCCGGAGAACGGGAGATCTGAGGAGAACATCCTCAGCAGATCTCTTCAAGGAGCATGATTGCGTCTACCGTTTGAACAGAGTCCAATGGAGAGGATCATTCCACTGCACTGCAGTGTACGCAGCAATCGCGTGGTGAGTGACATTTCAAGAAGAAGGGTTTGGACTCCAAAGATCTGATATCACTTCGTAAGAACTTGTCTAGTATATTGGTTGTTTGGTTGGTTTTTTATTTTCTCTACACATTCCTTAATGTGTAAAGAAAATAAAATAGAAACAAAGAACTCTTAGTACAGTAGTAGGTGATTCTGAAAATGGGGGCTGCGGATTAATTTTTGTCAGATTCCTGGCCGGGAGAATGGTTGGTTATACACAAGACAATGTTTAATGCTTGAGCATATACAGCGTATGCAACAACGAAGAAATTACACTTTTTTCAACACAGAAAAAACTGAAACTAACAAAAAAATTCAAGGAATCAAACAAAGGTGCCATGCAGGGAATGTGGGACTAGGTTATTTTTGAAATATTTTACACGGCAAGTTCTTGCTTTGAGTCCTAAAACATCAGCAGGAAAGATATAAATGTTAGCTGATTTCTTAGAAGACAATAAGGAATCAATGTTACACATTTATTCATGAGTGAATTCCTAGAAACAAGGAGCTTATTCTTTGTTTCTTTACAAATGCTTCAAATAGGGGGAAAAAAATCAAGGCAAAGGAGGCAAGCATTTCATAACTGGTATGCCATGGCTGGATACCGTCACAAAAACAATGACATTCTCTGCCAACACCCCGTGCATCTGATACGATGCAAACCTGCACACCGGCCAGCTTTGTGCGGTTGAAAAAGCAGTTGAAACACAACCTGGAAACCTGCTGGTGAACTCAGCTGGACCTCAGGTAGCTCTGGGCCTGGACCCAGTCCAGCACCGTAATGGAAAACAAGTATTACTCATCTGAATTCTGGCTCACCTGTCAGGCATGGACTGTACACGTGTGCAGCCTGTTTGCCATGACTGTTGGTCTCTGGCCATGGCCACCCAGGCCCAATACATTTGTAAACCTTGATTGTTATGTAACTTTTCACAGCAGTGGTCACATTTTGGACAATTTTGGATATATAAAATTATAGCAATCTTTAAAATATAGCAAGCTTAACTGAAGGTGGGAACTGCCCAAAATGCAAATACAACCATTATCTCCAGATAACTGCATTTTCTAAGCAAGATTTGTGCTTACATTTTGTTAGCATTAAGTCATTCAAATGATCTCTGCCGTATTTCTCAAACATTGTCTTCAGATGCACTTTTGTCCACAGGTCAAGATCAGTAGTCAGTGGCTTGAAATACTGATGTTTGTCTAAAACCTTGTGTCACAGTTGGCTTCTCAGGATCATTCAAAAGCAGGGCAGCTTTCTCAGACTCACTTGAATGGATTCACTTTGAGATAATTGAAGTAGCGACTGATGGCAATGTCAGTGAAATGCATTATGTGGAAGATGTGATGGACCTATCACTGGCTGCCAGGAGGGAGGGCTGGTCAGATCATTTGTACAGAGATGGGTGTCATACAAATGCCATTACAGTGACCCACTCAATCTCACACTCACATGCAAGGTTTTTAATTAAAAACACAGTCATAAATCTGGATTAAAAAAAAAAACAAATATATAAAAAAAATACACTTGAGAAAATAAAATGTGTGCCTGGGTCTTCAGGCTCTGGGAATTGTGCACATGCCTGCCTTTCTGTGCGACCATGCCGCTGTATAGCACAGGAAACCGCCCTCTCTCTTCCACTGTAAAGGATTCAGTCCGTGAGTCTATTAAACAGCTCACCTCTTAATGCATAACATGCATTCTCGTAATGTCATTACGACACTGGCTGCATAACAGCACCTACAACACTACTCTAACACTGCAAGAATGGTGCCGTCAAGGACAGGTGCTATTATGTTTCGATGGGTGTTTGTGTTGCATGTATGGGAACAATGGCATTCCTCCTATGCACAGGAAAATGGCTTCGCTCTGCCCTGGTAAAAGCTGCACGTTGCTACCTTTCTGCACTGAGTGGCTTGTCTCTTGATGTCCCTGCCATTTCTCAGAGCTATCTCCATACCTATCTTGCCTACAGCACATTCTCTCAGAGAGGAAAGCCGGAACATTGTGTAGCTGATATGAGTTCATAAACATAACCCATCTGAGATGTCGATATCAATATTTCATATGAATGCAAACCAGAGGTTGCATTCATATGAAGCTGATGCTATACAGCCACTCAAAGTCCTGTGTATGGATTCCACACTATCCATGGGAGTTTATAAAAGGTAGTGAAACCTCTGTCAGCTAGGAAAAAATACATGAATGCAGTTGTGCATTTAAATCACTAACACAACACTGCACCCTTTTACCATCATCTGGCCATTTAATGCATTTCCATTGGACATAGCTCCTGTATTGTAAGTCCCTGCACAGCTCCTGAATGCCTCAACTGTTCTAAGACACCTGCTCGTAACATGCAGTTGATTTGAGACCTCATCTTTGTACACTTAACAAGTGGCTAGTCATTGGCAGGTTAAATGGAGGCACTTCCACTTATTTCTCACAGTGTGCCCTACAAAAATTCCACTGTTTTGATTAGGTGTTGAGTGAAAATTCAGTAAAAATGGAATCTGGGAACAAAATAAAAAGTGCACGCAGGCAATAACCTACGTTCATGAGACTGTCTTTATTGCAGTCAATTAGGAATTGGAAACTGGGCCAGAGATTAAAGCTAGCCTATCAGTGTTTTGACACTAGGTGAATTTAAAACCACTAAATATTTAATCTCCAAGGAGATAATAGTACACTAAACACAGGTTCCGGCTGCCAGCTCCCTCAGTATGAGTATCAAGTCAATGTTGGATGGCCTGTTAATCTGAGGGCTGTTTGCTTTCAGCATTAGCTGAGTAAAAGTGGTGTAGATAGATTCTGCCCCCAAGCAATGAGCCTGGATCAGCGTCTGATGTTTTCACATAATGCTTGGTGTCAGGATTACCCTCGGCTAGGCTGATCCTGGTTCAGATGTTAAAGAGGAGAACCCTAGGAGCCATGAAATGGCTGTGTGTGGGGTTAGAAGGTGAGGGTGTGATCTAACACAGTATGTAGCAGATTCAACATCATTGTTCTGGAATGTGGCAAAAATACTCAGTGTCAGTGTCCATTACCTACTGGGGAATAGACTTCTGACCCGTGAGCTGCAGGTGCAAATACAGGCAGGGAAACTCGTGATATACCCTCGAAGCAGAGAACCTGAATTATTTCAGCAAATATCAAGTTATATAAGCCATAACGTGCTAAAAATAAGCTTTTAAACTTGCCCTGGGTAAGCAACTTTACAAAGCAAATAAATTATGTAAAGAAACAAAATAGATTTTCAAAGATGACTTGTTCATAATGAGATGGTAATTTCACTTATTTGGGTCACACTAAGGGCTTTATACCAACAACGAGTTGTTTCCACTTCATATTAACTTCCACAGTACTGGACACCTGTAATAATGTATAATACAAGTTTGTAATTAGTAATATTTGGAATAATCATAAAACAATGTGTATCATAATAATCAACAACACCTGCTACACAGACTATATATATTAGGACCTGAAATACAAACCATAATGTTCACAATCCTTATAATAGGCTGATATCCATAGCTCTCTGCTTCCTATATTACATCTTTTCTGCTCACTTTTCAGCACCCTTCAGCCCTGTATAGAGTGCACTAGAACGGTTTATGATAATGAACATGATTGCTCAGGCTAATGATGGCATGCATTCTGGAACTCCCAATGGCCAATCAAGCTCAACTTGTCGCCATGGAGATGTCACACTTGTAACTGCCTGGATACAAGAGCTGTATGAATGGACATGGGGGGGGTGTGCATTTTAAGCAATGCACCTGCAGCTTCCCTTCCCTCCTCCTCTGTCCACTTATCCTCGTGATTTCACACAGAAAAGAGACGCCGCTGTGTCCACGTCTGAGGATCTAAGCGGGCCCTCTCGTTTCCTCACACTAGCGGCTTTGCTCTTTGTTTTCGCGTGCCAGACATCCTTGGCTGTTCGGCTCTGGCCCCTGAGGGGCTGTGTTGTCTGCAGGCTTTCATTCCGGCCTGGCACTTGACCAATCGCTTCTAGTCACGCCAACGCTACTAATCATTAGCGTGATTGAAAAAAAAATCTTCCCCCTCCTCCGTGCTGTCCTGAGAGTGTCAGTGGTTTAAAGAGTGCCAAAAACCCTCTTTGGATTGCAAGTCTCCTCAGCCAGCCTGGCCAATCATAAATTGGATCTATGGAACAATGACAAAACTACCCAACCCCTCCAACACTCTATGCTGAAGGACACCTAGTATATCTAGTTGGTGCTTTAAATAAATGTTTGTGCATTTGCAACTCATGTTCTCATGGGGATTGTTTTGCTAGTTGACATATTTGCACATTTTATTAATATTTACAGTTTATACTTTCATAAAACCCATCACTACTGTTAATATTACTAAGGCATATTTTATCTAGAAGACATAGCTAAATACAAAATGTTGCAGGCAAGTGGCACGACATTACATACCTAACTGTATTCTGCACACAGTGTGGGAAAGTGTGACAACTACTGAAAAAAAGTTGTAAAGGGAATGGGAAAGAAAACAAGCGATTTATTCTTGATATTTTTCCTAGTTTTATCTACTAGTATCTAAACATTACAATTACTCAAGACCTAATTAAAATCTTGCTTTTGTAAAAATTTTCTTTAGCTACCAGCTAAAATCACAACCATACAGTCTATATACAGAGGGGTCCACTCACTGCAGATTTGTATAGGCATAGTAGTTGGATTCAATCACCCTCTTAGTCATTCCTGATAATTAATGATATCATACATTACATTATTGTCATTTAACAGACAATCTTATCCAAAGCTACTTTCATATGTTACAATGTTACCCATTTATACAGCTGGATATTTACTGAGGCAATTGTGAGTGAAGTACCTTGCCCAAGGGTACAGCAGCAGTGGCCTAGTAGGGAATTGAACCAGCAACCTTTTGGTTACAAGCCCTGCTCCTTACCACTACACCACACTGCTGCCCATATATCACATAAATGTCTTATTAAATAGCATATTTATAGAGGAAAGCTTCCAATACCAACGACCTATGTGTCAAAATGTATTTTTAGAGTGTTGGCTGTAGTGCCTAGTACCCACGGTGACAGTCCTCCTTGTAGAAGCACATATTGACAATCTGGTGGACGTGTCCCCTGTTCAGGTACTACAGCAGCACTGACGTATCCCAGGTACCGCGCATGATGTTCCCTGCGCGGCTTCGCCGCTGACCCTTCTGCTCTCGCTGTACCGCCATATGTCAAAAGGGAACTTGCTGTCTGCTGTTTGTGAGGCTCACGATTACATTTGCATAATTTCTAAAGCACAGAAGTGAGTTCCATCTGCGACTAGTACTGAATGCTGCCTGTTGATTTTCCTGTGTGATTCTTCGAGACAGGGATGCACTTTGGCCAGCTTTGTTGATAGAAGGTGTGATTCTTTTTCATTGTTCTTCTTTTTATGTAAATGATTAAACAGGGTGACTGTACACAAAGTACACTTCAAAACAATGATGAGTGCACTATACCAACCACAGATTCCTTGTTACATATAGTTACATTGTTATACTGTTATATAGGGTCATTGTTGTGCTGCACAAGACAATTTTGGCTCTTCTGTCAGTCACAGAAAAGAAATGTGGCTTAAGCTTTTACCTTAGCTTTCTAACTTACCCACAGAATGATCACAGTGTGCTGTAGCTCCATGTATACCTTCTCAACTTAAGTTTGATACTACACCAAATGGTAATACGTTAAAATGCAACTGATTTTGGGGGAAACATCCAAATGTATATTTAAACAGAAGGGCTTTAAGTAGAAATAGAACTCCTAGGCAACCACAGCAATTAAATTGTCAAAAAAGTCAGTGATTTCTCTCTTCCAAAGCAAGCAGACTTGAGGTATTTACTTCTTGTATAATCACCAATTTGCATAACAGAAGACAAAATAACTGTCTAACAAACAAAAAAAAAAACCCCAAAGTGAAGCCTGACTCATTTCGTTAATGAGATAATTTGTGTCCCTTCAGGACAAACTTTGAGCCACAAGGGTTTTGCGTGCCTTCCCTCGGTGCCCAAATTAGACCTCCACATAGGGAGATGAGATCCCATGGGAGGGAGTAATCCAATCTTAGTTTAACCAGTGCACTGTATTCTTCTCCATGCACAGTGGAGCTGGAGAGACCTCTTTAGACCCTACTTAGCAGGGTTTTTCCCATGAGTCAGTTCCATGCCTTGCCATGCCATACTTTCCCTTATTTGAGCTGTACGTTTGAAAATCCTCTTCCTCACTGACATGATAGACCTCAGAGGGGAAGAGGAGAGGAGGGGGGGATAATGTGGGAGGGGCAGATGGTAGGGGTCAGGGAACAAGGCGAAATGGCAAGTCAGAGAGCCCACACCCTCCTCTCTGCCCTCCTCTCCCCCCCCGGGCTCCTGGATGCCTCATCGGTAGCGACAGGGCAGGAGTGCGCACCGAGTGCAGCGTCTCCCCAGGGATCGGAGACGCCGTGTCGCGTCTCGTCAGCGGAATCTGAACAAACAGATGCTGGCTGTCCGTACAACCCCCCGCGCGCTCCCACCCCTCCACCACCCCCTCCCACTACTGGCTGATGACCTGCCTCTGACACAGACGCATACTCATAAGCACATGCACAAGTACACAAGGCTATGTCCTGATCAGCCAGTGATCAGACAGATGGATTTATAACCAGAGGGTCATGGGCTTGAATCCTGAGCTTGGTCCTGCTGTTGTAATCTTGAGTAAGGGGCATAGGTAAATTCCTCCAGTAAATCTTCATCTGAAGTAGAGTTATAATGCTGTATGTGGTGAACATTGGTCTGGGTAAGAGTGTCTGGTAAGCAAATGCACAACTAATCCTTTAGCGGGCATCCCAATGACATCACTGCTGATGACATTACCAAACATCATTAAGACATTGATACAGAAGAATATTGTATATTATAACATAGAATATTGTTTTCTGGTGTGGCTGCTGCTGCTGCTGCTCCTCTCGTGAACAGCCATTTTCCCAACCTTTACCCTGCCAGAGGTACACATGAGTCAGAGAGCACTGAATCCCACAGTGCCGTCGCCTCGCAGCGGGTCACGCTGCATGCGGTTTACGATTTGGTAGCGGAACGTGCAGAAGAGTGCCAAATACTTAGGACAGCAGTACAGCGAGACCATTCAATCATCTCAAAGCGAAGCTCAGCGGCAGTTTCACCATTTTTCACATCACACACTCTGGATTGGCCACCGAGTTTAACCATTAACCATATTCAAATCCCTGTGATATGAAGCATGACTGTCTACTCTGAAACGGAGTGTTGAAATACCGCGTTCCTGTTGATTTGATAACACTGTAATCGAGAGTCGGTGTTTGACTAAAGCCCGAATGTTTGCGGAAAGGCTTGTATCTGTCATTCGTACTGATAGCACATAATAGTCCATTTACAATTTTTTACATAGACTAAGTGCAAGAACAAGATGCCCTTCCAAAGGTGCATGCACATGTCCTACTAAAATTGCATTATATTTAGACTTCAAGGAAGACCCGCGACACAATATAAAAAGCACAGGACATCTATAAAAGGAGTGAACACTGTCATTATTCAGCCTCTCAATGTGCTGTTAGATGCTACTAAATTGTGGACGTAATCCACTCAGTATTGTTTTTGCAGTGGAGATTGCTTAAACAACGCTTCAGTTCCTTTTAATCTATCACCAGAAACTGTGACCGACCCGAGACACGTTACAATTTTCTGTCAGATCTACTAAATCTCCCATTTTCTTCCAAATAGTTTTTATGACGTGTGTATTCAAGAGAGCAAAACGGCCACAAAACCACCGATGCACGGCGTTATTTTTGACCTCCAGGTTCCTGTCCCACATACCTTTCCGAATGAGGTCCTCGATGTCCTGGTCGAATCCCAGCCGATGGCATTTGCTCCACAGCCCCATATTGGTGGAGTTGTACCGCCTGCTGCACTCGTCCGCCGCACTCATGGCGAACAGCTGCCGCCGATTCCGCGCCAGCAGCAGCTTCTCCTCCCAGCGGTCCAGCCTCGACCTGCTCGCCCGCAGCGGGAGGCTGTTGTTGGGGATATAAATAAAGCCCGGGTCGTTCCTGCGGCTGGAGAAACTCCGGCACCGCTCCCTGTACCGTCGGGCGTCCGTCTCGTACCAGTGGTCGGAGCAGATAGCCACGGCCAGCATCCCAAGGGCGCAGAGTGAGAGAGAGAGGCCGGCGTACAGCAGCAGTCTCCCGGCAGCCATGCTAGCGTCTCAGACCCGCATCAGCACCTCAACTAGCGCGGACAGCTCCTGGGAAGTGCACCCGCGTGGAATTATTCAGTTTACATCACCTTGCGGGACTGTATTTACCTTGCCGAGCCGGTAAACACTTAAGCGAAGTTAAACCTAGGTTGCGACCATAAATCCCGTGTTGGATGCTTGGAGTGAGGGTGTTGTAGCTTTGTACGTGTACGGTGTGTGTGCGTGTGTGTACGTATGTGTGTGAGAGAGAGGGAGAGAGAGGGAGATAGGGAGGGAGAGAGAGCTGCAGCGGCTGTGCAAAGTGAAAAGATGCTTATCTCATTCCTCCCTCCACAGTCATCCGTTGCGTTTCCCTTGCAATTCGTCGGAACGTGCCGAGACAGGGAACGCCTGACTCAAAACGGCTCTCAAACTCTCTCGCTTGCGCAAAACCTTAGAACAAAAACAAAAAAGGTAAATGCGTTAGTCAACAAACACGTCATTTTCCTTTCATTTTTTTCTGCATGGAAGTTTACTCGTGCAGGCTAATCATACACCTTTAGCTCATAAACGATTAGTGCAGGAATACGCATAGTGAAACAGGCAGCGGAAGTAATAACAGGCTAATAAGACATTATTATTATTATTATTAAGTTTTTTGTTGCTATTGTTGTTGTCTCTTGGTTTATTGGTTGGTTTACTGGTGGTAGTCTACTACGCAAAAATCGGTCATGCTTTGTTGTCTGTTGATACCTTCCCACCCCACCCCTCTCTATTTCCCACGTCCGTCTGTTGTATACATCAGAGTGAATGCCTTCTAAACCATTTTAGTACAAGTATGAGCATATGAAGCACCCGCAGACATGCTGTGCTATACGTTATAAATAATAGAATTACGAGGCAGTGCACACAGTCTGGGCTCTTGAAGAATGTTGTAAATATTCTCCTGCCATCTCTGCAGATAGCATTTTATTTAAGGTGATAGTAATACGTTTGGACTGTCAGTTTTAAGTTACTGAATTTATGAGTGCCCGAGAGCTACCTCTGCCTGTAATTTATTCCAGAATATAGTTAGGTTTATTTTCATCAATGCACATTAGAAAATAAATAAGGCCGGATATCTTTCTCTTAAAATATCAACACACTCACCGACAGTAAAGAGCATTCCGCGGTGTAGCCTATTCCAGAATGCGAAAGGCCTCAGAATTATAGAGACTTTTAAAAAGAACTTCAGCTTTCTGGAATCCGAGCTTCCGTTTTACGGGACATGTAGATTTTTAATTGGTATTTTAGGTCAAGTTCGTATTTACTGTCTTCTCCCACCGTCTTTAAAGCAACGGAATTGAGTGCATCTTTTACAGTACAATTGTGTGAGGGTAAAAAAAAAAAAAAAAAATAGACGTCGGCTTCATACAAACGTTGTTACGAAGAATGAGCCAGTCTTCAACAGTGACCGCAGAAACAGATGTCCTTTGAAGACGAGATGTTCCTCCTCTCGTTTGCCCAAACTATAGACGGGAATGTTGATGTGCACATCACTCCTCTTTGTCTCGAGAAAAAGAGCAAATTCGAGAAATACAGAATTGCCGTTGTCATGTGGCGTTCAACCTTGCAGTTATGATACACCGCTGTGTGCAGATTCCTCTCGGAAAGATACAGCGGTGATGTCATCCTGTCAACGTGAGAGTCATCTCTTATTAACACCTTCTTAAAGTCGTACCGCTGAACACGGCTGGCAAAGACAAAAACTCAAAAGACAGATTTTTTTTCCGTCGTTTTGTCCTCTTACACTCACATGACCCGAAAGACGTCCACGCCCATTTTCAACGCTGCATCTGTTCGGCGTTTGTCATTAATGCATCGGCACGGAAAGCGGGGGAGGCTCGCTCTGTCGCTCTGAACCCTTGACGACACAAATGTCTTTATCTGTGACTGGAACCAATAAATTATTTATCTACTTGCCAATGCCCAGCTGTGTCACAGCAATGCAAGTCCAAGATAGACAGCACCAGGAGGTACAGAGGGAAAGCCATTGCAATAATCTCATTTGTGATGTTTGCCATTGTATTGATAGCAACATTAAACAGCATCCCTTATGTTTTCTCCTGTTATAACCGTCTTGCTCTTAAATGCTGTTACAGAGGTTTGTACATATACATCAGAGGGAATGTCTTCTAAACCATGCTAGTACAACTATGAGCATATAAAGCACACAGACATGGTGTGATATATGCTATACAAAACAGAATAACTAGGCGGTGCACACAATGTGGGCTCTTGTGTTTTTTCTTGTGTTTCCTGATTGGTTAGCTGTAGACTATGGACTGTTCTTTTGAAAGTGGTTCTCTGTATCCTGAAATGTTTTGATTATTTTAGTTTAAATTAAAGCAGCTGTTTGTTATTGGGGTGCACACACCACTAATATAGGATTGATACCAGTTATAATGCTATTCTGAATATGATTGTGAGTATCAGTTTGATCAGGATCTTCTAATTGGCCTTGTGAATATGTATGACTTCTGTAACCAAGCATTCACATGGGCAGTACCTCCAAGGGAGGTAGGTAGGGAGGTAGTGCTTGGCCCCCTATGTCTGCCTGTTTTAGCAGTCCTTCCCTTATGGGAATGAGGGAGAGACCTTTCCTGTCCTCTAAGGCCACAGGACCAGCTGAGTTTCACACAGTCAGCTGTGGATTGCTCTGTTGATTGTGGGTTTTCATTGTGCAGGACTGATGAATCAGGTGGAAGTCAGCAGCTAACCGAAAGGTGGTTCTGAAACCTGGATGCCACCTGTCAAGGATAGGCCCCCCCCCCCGCCTGCCTCCACTCCTATGAACTGGCTGCAATCCAACAGCTTTTCCCAGGTCTCACTGAACTGAGCTGCAAACACTCTTAGCGGACGGGGAGGGAGGCTAACCTGATTCTGTAAAGACAGTGATCAGCTGAATGAGGTGCTTGAGTGCCTGCCTGTAATGAAAGCCTGCAGACACTGTTGGACCTCGGGGACCAGAGGCTGAGTGGCCCTTTCAGCATGGATGTGCATCTCTGACCCCCTGGACTCCCAGTCTGTGGACGCTGATTGTAGTTTAATAGACTGCAACAGGGGTCAGGATCCTGAAGAACACACGGAGTCATGTACTGTAAACCGATGCAGCATCTCATGAGAGGCCCAGTGAAAGAAACATAAACAGAAATACAATGAATGTAATTCAAGGAATCGTTTTTTTTTTTTTTCTCACAGTCCTGCGAAAGTTTTTCCTGTCCCTTGACCTAAAGATATCCTGTAAAGCATCACTACTGCCATTGCAGCAAGCATTTTAATTTTAGTCTCTAATTAGAACCATCTCAGAACTCTGGAATCTGGCCTTGAGAAATTAAATTAAAGAGAAATTAAAGGGCATATAAAAATGCTGCTGCATGAGACATACTTCCCTTGCAAAACACTCATAATCTGTGATCTAAGAGTTACATGTTAATAACTGGTCCTGCTAAGATCCAATGTGTTTCACATGATCCCCCAGAGAAGCTGGTTGCACCCTCATACTGTCAATCTAAATAAAATTTAAACCTTCAATACTTATTTACTGCTCATGATGATTGAGTCTGAAGTTGGGAAGCACAAGGGTGATGATAGCTATCACAAAGTTAGATTGACAAGGATAAACACAGAATAAATAGCATAACAACCAAATTATATTAATAAGAAAATTAAAATAATGGCCTGCTTTGTAATTTAAATACATTTCAATGCAAAATTTGGTGAAACAACACACTGTCTTAGATTTGCAAGAAGAAACAAGGTTAGATCCTCAAGATCAGGTCAATGCACAAAGGTTTCTTCAGTGTGATACTGTGGTGTCACTGTCTTTCAACCTGTGGCTCTGAGGAGTGAAAAAAGAACCATCCCTCTTTGTGTAACCCAGTGAAACGGAAGGTCTTGAAATGTAAAAAGAGACCAGTGGAGGAGGTGACAGAACAGCGGATTGTTAAGGTTACCAAGAGTGGTAGACGAAAGGTAGCAAAGGACAGTGTGTGTTTTTTTTTCCTGTTGGTTGTTAGCCTCTTCTGACACTGTTGCTCGTTTAAATTGAATGGATACACTTATGTTCTCTTGTGCTGGAAGTCATCCTGGATAAGAGTGTCTGTTAAATGCATGTAATGTAAAGTAATGGTTGTGACACTCAGTGAGAGGTTAGTCTGCGTCTCTATGCTGTTTGGGGTATGTTATTTTTCTGCTGAGAGGACAGGGAGCAATGGAGGATAGGACCCACAGCATGAAGAAAAGAAGTCCTTCTCTGCCTTATCACCGAATGGCTGTGAGTTTTGGAGAAGCCATTAATAATACACAAACACAAACAGAAGCAGGCACAGCTGACACAACTGTAAGTAACGATAACACTGGCATTCTCTACCTCAGTATTCATTTGTTGTTGAATATAAGTGTTTTTATATATGAAAAAAGATGCTCCAAATGATTGTGCAACTTTTCAATGCTATTATATTTTTATAATATATACAAATTCTGGCTTTACATATTCCCAACATATCCCATCGATCCATATATCTAAATAGAAAGAGAGCCAGACAGATAAAGATGTATCATGTTATATTCAGTGTGTATACAGTTGAAATACAGTGTGGGTTTTCTCTCTTTGTCCATCCCTGTGTGATTGAAATGAAAAATAAATGTCCAGAAGCTCTGCTGTTATTTCAGGTTTCTGCATTCTCTAGAGCATTACAGTTACTTGAAGCTTTCCATCAATTTTGAAAAGCACACACATTCAATATTACCGCATTGTTTTTTTTTCTTCCTTGAAACTGTTGATTTTTGAGAATTTTGGGGAGGCTTTTTTTCCACTCAAAGTAGGTTTTTAATAGGGTAGACAGTTTGTGACTGATAGCTGCCTTCAATCATCAGTGGGCTTGTCATCTCTGAATTTACTCACTTACACAATACATTAACTTTCTTTTCACTGTTGAGGACATGAGTTATCTCTTTAAATTTTTTATCTCTTGACTTGTGTTAATGGATACATTCTGTGCTTGGAAAGAAAGGACGTGCACGCAATACTAATACTGTTTACGGTCAGTGCTTCATTTTCTGCACCCACACCGTCACCTAGTGGTTGACTGGGCTGAGTGATGGAGAGATATGAAAACACTATGAAACATTCAGACAACATAACATGTATCCAGTTATGATTGTTAACATTGCACTTGATATGAAACCAGCTAGTGTAGTGTAGTGTTTCACATTGTATGAGGTGCTGCCTGACAGCATTTTCTTATTGGGCATTGATCTCTTCTAACACAGGGTATGTTGCCTCCTCTCTGTGTTGTTCTTCTTTGATCTTCATCAGGTTAAATAACCTGTAAAATCACCAGTAGGTTAAACCACCTGTATCACCTGCACCCAGTCACCTATGATGAGGCGATGCGGTGCTTCTACAGAAGTCAAAGTCAACAAGCTTATCAAGATCAGTCATGCATGATAAATCTAAGATTTAAATCAGATTTACCCCTTAAATATTTAATCATAACCTTATTTCCATCCAGTTTATTTTTCAATAAACATACATATACCTATCTTGATATTTCTTATGATGCTCAATGTGAAAGGATATTAAAAATGTATCATAATAAATTAAGCAAAAACAAGAGAAGGAAAAGAAAAGTACACAATGTGCAAAAAATGAAGAAGGAATGACCAGCACAGTTAACAGCACAGGTAGAATACCTGCTCATAGAGTTGCTGACTTATAAAAACCAGCCTGAAAAGAAGAGTCTTTACTTCACTTGCAAAAGACTGACTATCTGACTTCAAATTATGGAGGGTGCAGGGTGTGGCATTCCACAGATGGGGGGCCATGACTGAAAAAGTAGGCAAGTTAGATTCAGGAGGCAGATTTTGGGAGGTTAGGTCTGGGGTGGGGGGTGCTGAACTGGAGATGCCAGTGTGTGGATGGAGAGGCTGGCTGAGGTAACAAGGTGCAACACCCTGAAACGCCATACAGGCATGTGAGCAGCAGTACATGAAATAGTTTCAATATCCCAGCAAGAGGGAAGAGCTCACTCTGACCCTCTTGCAAAATTAAGTAGTGAAAATGATGATATCAATGCATGTTCCTTAGGGATTCATCTTGCGAAGAAAGGGAACCAATTAGGATTCAGCTTTAACAGAGTGGATATATTTGTGGAGTTTTGCCAGGAGCCAGATTGATCTGCATAGGCAAACAGTTGTTGTGATCATGGTTTAGCTCCAGCTTCTTATTAATGGTAGTGAAAAGGACTCTTGGATTGTGATCTCCTTTCTCACTGACAGATGAGTATTAACCAGATTTATCTGACTTCAGTGCATTACTTTAATTGAGTTGCTCTCGCTGTAGTATATATGATTGGTCAGTGAGACCTGATTGTTTCCCTAGAATTCCAGCCAACACCCTGTAAGAACCAGTTATCCAACTTGTTAAGTGCAGTTTCAGCACAGCAGACCATCCATCTGTCCTTATGGCAGTAATAGCCCCTGAATTGGGAGGACACATTGGTTCATCGAAGAATAAAAATCCATCTAAATGATGCACTCACAAGGCACAGAACTCGCTGAACCTGAGCCAGTCAGGACTGTCTCACATTCTCTCAAGCCGCATGTTGTTCTGAATGTAAGAATATGGGCCTCACAGTGACTCACACTCAGTGAGAGACGTTGTGTCATTGTCTTCCACTTGCCCACTCACATTCTTGTTTCCCTGACTTTATCATTATCATCTGAACAGGGGTGGGTGTTAGATGCTTCCTCTCTGGTGGGAACGGCAGTTGGTTGGATTTATATAACTTCCTTTGGCATCTCTTCCCCTGGAGGAAATGCCGGGGTAGATACTGTACATCCGTCAGGAGAGGTGACAGCTGCTGCATCATTACCCTCATCCCACGGGTGCTGCAATTAACTCAGTATGCCTGTCTAAGTCTGTCTGTCTGTTTGCAGCAAAGAAGCGCTATAGCGACATTTCACCATTAGAGGGCGAGGGTGACCCAAAGGGATGAAGGTCTGCAATCTTCAGCTATACTTCCATTGTATGAGGTGAGGTGAGTGACCTAAGGAGACTAGACCAGTAGCCTCTGATACTGCTGAAAGTAAAGGTCTGATGCCCAACCTGAGGCTAATGGTACTCAGAACTCTATAAAATTGTCCATATATCAGAATTAAGGACAGCATTTCGTAATGGAATGTATTGTTGATGACAGACAATCGAGACTCTTCACAGAACCATATTTAAATGGTCATAGCAAATCAACTACTTAGCCCAGTTTCACTTGATGAAACTGAGTATCTCATCACTTGAAAGTGTGTGTCTCTGTACATATAAGAAGGTAAATGTTAGCACACTGCCATCATGACATTATAAAAGCATGATGAAAAACAAGTCTGAAGTGCACATCACCTCCAAGCCATCTTTGTTCTCACTATTTAATTCCAACTGCAGGATGTGCCCGATGGGAACTTTCAATAGTGTTCCTGTATTCTGGTGCCCCCTGCTGGATTGGAGTGTTACTTTTCTGTTCTTGACAGGAAGGTATATTGGGGCAGTGTGTGTGCAAGAAAATCCACTTTCTTTTGGATAGTATCAGCCTGACTATATGCCTTCCTTTTGGCTGGGTTGGTGTGCATTGTAGTTTGTTCAGTGATTTTTCACTTTGATGGGCTATAAAACAGAGAGGTTTATCATAGAATTTATCTAAATATACATGAGAAACCTTCTTTTATATATAGCTTTTTCAGTTTCAGTGCCCAGCAGAAAATAAATGTGCATCACAACACAATTGCTTAGAACATTCAATGCCTGAAAGAATCTTTTCAAAGTTAAGTCTTATGGGACCCTCACTCTGCACATAAGAAGCATCCAGCAAAATCAATAACAGCCAAAGCTCTCTTGCACTAGTAACACTAAAGGCTTTAGATGATGTCACTGCTCTTGAGATAACTGCAATAAGCGCTGTGTTGGGAATACATGGCCAGCTTTTTCTCAGCTATAAACCAACAGTGCTTACTACCACTTAATACTTAATTATACTTATACTTAATTATATTATTATTCATCACTGAATGCTTAATTCAGAAGGGATGGACATTAAATAGTTAAGCGAATTAAATTATTTGTCTGTCTGGATAAATAATGTTGTGGCACTGCTGGTTAAGGTGAATAAGTTTCCTGGACATCGTCTGTTTCAGCAGCTTACATGCAGTCTGTGTCACTTCCACTCTGTTAAAACAGGAGGTGATGCTGTCTCTGAACGGTAGGCTGCAGTGTCCTTACT
The DNA here is from genome assembly GCA_019176425.1 of Megalops atlanticus. Taxonomy (NCBI): domain Eukaryota; kingdom Metazoa; phylum Chordata; class Actinopteri; order Elopiformes; family Megalopidae; genus Megalops; species Megalops atlanticus. Next base: position 6,855,437 of record CM032897.1, on the reverse strand, counting down.
CCCTCTCAGTTTTTTCCCAGTTGCTGGAAGAGGAGCTGTCAGCTTCTCGGCCTGCTTCTGGCATAAAGAACCTCTTCATTCTTTCCTGTTATTTTTCAGAGTTTCAGGCTCACCCACCACTGCTGTGAGAAAGCACAGAAGGACACAATGCCAATAAGAATGGAGATTAATGAGTGTAAACTACATGCAGCTCAACAAGAGTGAGCATGCCTTACTTATGCCAGTTAGTACTTTCAGAAATATAGGCTGCGTATCGGCATGACCAATTAAGAGAAAAATATATATGTATGAGGTACAATGAGAGATGTTGAAATGGGAGTTATATTACAGTATAAAAAGAGAGGGAGTGAAAGAAAGGTGGTGTAGTGATAAAGAGTAGGTAGAGTGAGAGAGAAGAGAAAGGGAGTGAGAGATAGGAGATGCAGTGAGAGGGAACAGAGAGAGAGTGACAGAGAGCAGGTATAGTGAGAGAAAAGTAAGGAAGTGAGAGAGAGGAGGTATATAATGAGGGAAGAGAGAGGAAGTGAGAAAGAGGAGGTATGGTGAGATTGGGAGTAATGGTGAGTTCTTATGTTCTTTATTTTAACGTGTGCATATGAAATTTGTGTTAAGAGCCAAACAAATTTCCAAATAAAAGAAAACAAAAAGTTTACTTTGATATTAACAAGGTTTTCTTCATCACATTTTCTTAAAATGTACTCAATATTTACCCCTTACACTGAACAATCTTTAACTTATATAATAAGACAAAATACAACAAACTGACAAGACTTTGCAACATTATAAACAAACAGCTATTTCCTGCACTGTCCTCCCTTTTCACTGTAGAAATGATCTTATTCCATCCGCTCAGCTGAATTATGCATTAGATAGTGGGTGTGTGCCCAGTGATGGACACCAATTGGCCCAGCCTGGGAGCCTGGCCAAATTGCCTCATGGATGATTTCCATGAGAGTTTGCAGGCTTGCAGTGGCATACAGAGGGAGATGTATGTCACATGAACGCCATGCACCGGCTCACAAATTTTCAGATAGCTGGAAAGTGGAAAATATCAACAAGACACCAAGGATGTGAGGAAGCGAGTGGGCATATTTTACCCTTTCTGGGAAAGATTAGAAAGACGAAACTGTACAACAACATACGACAAAAACAACACTGACTGGGGGAAGTTATTTAAGAATCCACAAATAAACGGAAGACAATTAAGAGCGACCTGTAGTGTCCAAAATGAGCGGGTGAGCCGTTGTCTGGCTGCTGTGCTTTGCATTTTAAGCAGATCACCGTAATTTGGAACAGCAGCACAGGACTTGCCTGCGCTGGAGGGCTTTGGCGTGTGAGGGAAAAAAGGGACAGAGATTGGGAACCACAGGAGAGGAAATGCTTACGTTGATCCTAGCAGCTCTCGGGCTCTGCAGACAAGCCCGCAACCCCGTCAGAGGGCTGAGCTGATCACATGGTCGCCTGCAGCTGTGTGATAGGGAGCACAGACTCTGCCTCTGGTCTGCAGTGGGCTGCCCGCTGGGCGGCTGTCCATGGTGCTGAACTGTCTGAGTGTCACTGGGGTGCTGAAGAGACAGCTCCCACACCCACTGCCGCCGCCTCTCCTGGCACCACAATCACGCACTAATGAAAGCACTGCCGCTTGTATGTGCCTTCTCAATTTTGTGCTTTTAAAAATCCATTCTCACAGAGAAATAAATTGAACGATAATAGAATAGGCTTCAAAATTTTGCAAGGAAATCCCGTCTTTGTTGCTGGTAAGTGTTAGCTTACATTAATTACAAAAATAACATCCAAGCCAAAGGGAATACTTTCCCGCACCTCTTCAGCAATAGTCCAGCACAGGTTTTTGTCATTATCTAATTGGCATAGTGTACTGGCAGTGGTCCATGAGACTTTAGGCCTGGTCCATAACACTGGTGAATCAACTACCACACAAGTTTCCAAAACTGGTTCAGAACTCTAGCTAACTGGCCTGGACCATTAGCCAGGGTGACCTAAACCATGGACCACCAAATGGTGTTCTTAATGTCAGTCTACATAAACAAATTATGGTTTCTATACAATTACACTGTGCCAGTAGAAGGAAAGAAGGGAAAAGGCATCTGAGAATAAATGTATTAATTACAGTAACTGGTTGAAATGAGGAGAACCATGTATGAATATGTATGTATATGAAAAATATTATATTTAAATGTTTGCATAACTAGGCAATCCCTTGCATCCTGTGGCATCTTGTAATAAGCACCTCTGTCTTCTTCGTACAGTTCCACCGGCCTTCTGTGTACACCTCAAGAACATTTTCACAGGTTCACACTGAAGACCATGGGACTGGATTTATTTTGCTAAATATCTGCAGTGTAGTCAATGTTAATGAATCCATGTCAGGCCATACATGCCATAATACTTAGCTGCTAGGTACTGCCATCTAGTGGGCTGGTATGGTATGGGAGGCCATTATGGGTATTCTGGGTAAAGGTATGGGTAAGAATATTTCATTTTCTAAACACATTTCAAATTTCTCTTTTAGTATGTTTGTAAGTGCAGTAAGGCACATGCCAGCTTAGTATATGCTTTTAAAACTTGCTGTGGTTTCAGGGTTTGAGGTTTGAGGCTTTGAATGGCTCAAGCTTTGTAAATATTCCTGATGCACCATAGCTTCATATGCTATTTTACTTTAATGTAACTGTATCTTATCCTGATTTCACTGGTGTCCAGTTATTTCCAATTAATAGCCCAGTTGTGAAGAACAGAAGAAGAACATTTTGCACATGCTCTTTTGGATGTATAATGGATGCATTATTTAAATCACAGAGTGGATGTGACAACAATACTAGGGCATGTAGAATTACAATTAAATAATCATTGAGAACCAATAAAAAACAACATTTAAAAAAAAATTACTGGCCAGCAGCTAGCTTGTTACAAGCCCTGCAGAATAAAAGCTCATTGTTGGCAACTCTGTTGAGCAAGCAGCCTCTGTACTTCTGCTCTGTGAACCTGTGTTAATATGGTCTACACTTTCTTCAATGGATTTATTGATGAATCCCAAATGAGGTAATGCACAGACTGCCATAGAAAAACGCTCGCTAATTCCTGCCCAGACTTCATCCTGCCACACAATTTGTTTGCAACACCACCTCCTCAGGACAGGGCCTGCAAATCAAATACTTCCGATTCGCTCATGTTTCCCAGAAGCCCTTGTAATTGTAGACTATTAAGGCAAACAGAGATGCAGTCAATGACTTTCGGTGTATGTGAAAGCAGCTTATAATCGATAATTATTAATGTGTTGCTTTAATTACAGACATTTTCTGTTTCTCCATTATAGCCAATGGAGGAAGAGTGTTTCTGCTCCAGACATTCCAACATCACATTGACTCATCAGTAGAAATCTCTTGGGAGACCCTGATCATCTCTTGTCTTTCCTTCCTTAACATAAACCAGGGACCTGCGATACAACTTCCTTTTGGATTTTATTGCACTACATCATGTTTGTCCCAAAAGGAGTATCTTCTTGCCCCAGCCTTGCCTAGTCTGAGGAGATTCTTTGCAGACATTTTAAATAGATATTAATTTTCTGTATTCATCTGTGTCTGTGTAAAGCTATGCAGAAACAGAGCAAGGGCAAACCACTAGAGTGGAATGCCACTGGAAATAACTAAAACAGACCTGAAAACATCAAAGTATTTGGAACGGTGTGTACTGTCAAAAGTTACCTGGTACTGGAATGAGGTCCAGATTATAAAGATACCTGAAAAGGCAACCTAAGGGAATGCAACAATTATACCACTATCAGAGCCTGGGCAAGTCTTGAGTAAGATCCTTTTAGAAAGATTATGATATTTATAAAGAAAGATTGAAAACTAAAAGTAGTCTTAGAAATACAGATGAGGGACTAGCAAGCAGGCCTCAGGAATGACAGATCCAATTCAGACCAGATAACAACACTATGTAACATAGTTGACTATGACTTTTGAATGCCTGCGTTATAAACTTGTGACCTTGGCCATTTGACATCCTGGACCAAAACATATCGGAAGCCCCTGTGACATGACAGGGACACCATAAACAAATTAGCAACATATTAGCTTTATTCCGGGGTGGGTGGGTCGGTCAGGGTTTCCTTGTGTCACAGGCCTCAGGGACCCTGTGATTTGTCAGATGCCTACAGGTTTCTCAGAAAATTTCAGTGGAGTAGACTCTATCCTCAGTTATTGGCCACTTCACTGTGGTGCACTGTAGGACTTGTAGAGTGAAAAAGAGCTGTTGGCTGTGTGCAACTGTGTTAGAGGATTACATTCATCCTGCTTTAACACTCTTGCACAAGTGTAAAAGTCGTCATGGTGAGACATTTGTCATGTGCTCCAAGTACAACTGCCATTTAAACTAGATTGCATGAAGGGGATAAACCGTACAACAAAAAAGGCTGAAATCTGGACTTGCAGTGGCAACTGGTCTATCTAGACTTTGCTGACAACCTTTTCTGACATCACATTCACGCTAATATAGGTACAGCACAAGCACTTTGATTAGAAACAATGTCAGCTGAGCTAGGGCTCACTGTCAATGGGGACACAATGAAGGTTGTGTGCATCAACAAAAGTGACTATTTGACAGTGTCATCTATATGAAGGTGTAAACCACAATGTATGGGTTTTTTCAGTGGGAAAGCTCAAACATTCAAATGAGGAAAGAAAAGGCCAGGATAGCCTTTTACCACACAGAGCACAAATAGCAGAACAAGGACAACAACCAGTGACCGGAGGTGGGGGTAGGGGCTGGATTGACAACAGACATTTAAAACCAGCGGTATTTGGCAATAATGTATCTTACCTATGATACAAAATACAAAAAAATAGAAAATAATAATTGAAATTGAATAAGGGGATAAAGTCATAAAAATAAAATCTAAAAGTGTTTACTCCATTCAAGAAATCTACCAAAATGAGTCGAATTGCTGGAACACAGCTTGGGCATGATCCACTTCTTCTACAAAGCCATTTTCTACATTTTGCCTCTTAAAGTGTTGCCGACACAACAACTAAACAGACTGCCATTACAATCAACTTTACAGGAAGAGATGCACAAGAAGGAGGTAGTAATGATTTAGTTAATCTTTTAAAAATACTTGCTGGGAACATGATACAGTGATGTTTGTTTCAGCTATAAAATTAGACAATTATTTTTCTAAAAGATAATGCTGGATAGTTGTTCTTCATATTTTATTTTCTGAATGGAACTGTTCTGAAAAGCTTTACTATTAAATGATAAGAACTAAATATTTATTTATTTATGCTGCTAGAATCTCCTCAGCCACCTCTGCAAGTCCAATACTTCATTTCAACTGCATTATTAAGTGCTACACACAGACTCCTCTGTGCATCAAACTCCTATGAGCCAGGACAAACCAATAATCATGACGTAAGTGCGTTTTCCCATAGACAAGACAGGTCATCTTTGAAATGCAACCATTATACTTTTAAACACAGACAGCAGTGAAATGCTTAATCTCAGAGGAGTTTCTTTTGAGTGCTGTTCACTTTTAAGACACCTGTCTGGTCAAGTTGTTTTTACTCGTTTTTACAAGCCAGCTAGTGTCAGTGAGTGGAAGGGGCAAGCTGTATTTGTTGACTTGTTAATGCTAGTGGAAACATTGTTTTATTCAGAACAGTGTGCATAGTGGTAAGGAGCAGGGCTAGGACCTGAAAGGTTGCTGGTTCGATTCCTTGCTGGGCCACTGCTGTTGTACCCTTGAGAAAGGAAATTAACCCACAAGGCCTAAGTAAAATCCAGCTGTATAAATGAATAAAATTGTAACCTATGTAAATCGCTTTGGATAAGAGCATCTGCTAAATGACAGACATGTAATGAAAGAAGAGGGCCTGCATAATAGAGGGATAATACAAGAGAACAAAACTAAATGCACCTTCATCTCGTGCACAAAAGACACTTTAACATGTTGACATGCTGCAAGATCAAATATAAAAACAAAGAATTTTATAATTTCGTTTCAATGTTAATTACTGCAAATCAGTTATGCATTTTTATATTTCAATAAGGGATTTTAGATATGTACCCACTTAAATATGCACAGGGTCACTTAATCTAACTTTTAAAGACAGGTTGATTGATTTCCAACTGAAAACAACACATTTTTAAATATTTAAGGTGTTGTAGAAGTGTCTTCTTTGCAGAAGAAGACACTGCAAAGTTAAACGATGTCACAAAATGTTTTGTCCCTAAATGGAGACAAATCTCCAGACTCTATTCTGCTCATTCAGGTTTCATTTGTTAAATAACACCTATCACAGTGAAATGGGTTAAATTTTTTTTTTTTTTCTCAGGAGAATATGACACTACTACTTTTCTTTAGACTGATATTTTAAACGGTCGTGCTGACTTGCCAAATACACAAACAAAAATAGATGCTTAAAGGTGTGAAAGAAGACAAATAGATTTACGCAACTGGTTGTATCACTGGCTACTGTTAATAACCTGTACACGATTACTAATACAAGTTGTAATTTGTAGGTAACTAAGACAGTTAAAGTTTGATTTGATTTACAAGTATGTTTCCTAACTGCAACATAATTACAAACAACATATGTTCTTTCATGTTTATCAATATGTGGCTATGGAAAAATACATCCAGACTGAAGTAGACTACGGTCACATACTTAAACTTATATTATAATAATAATAATAATAATAATAATAATAATAGTTATTGTTATTATTATTATGCAAATATTTGTTTCAATCACAGAGACCTAAAAACAAAGTGACGATGATGATTCAAGGAATTTCATACCACATGCCGCGGAGAGCGTGCAACAAATATTTTTGACATATCAGTGGCGAACTGGTACCCAACTATCCCCACGTACCCCTGCCGTCTCCTGATTCTCTCTGTCTCCCCCTCCCGTCTCTGTCTCTATGTCTTTTCTCTATTATTTTCCACTCAGCTTCTCGCAGTTTAAAATGGCGGCGTTGAGCAGCGCCGAGTCCCCACCGCCCGTCTTCAACGGAGACGCCATGGATCGTGATCCTGAACGGGAGAGGGGACTGGAAGAGCTGGGTGCCGGGCTCGACCCTATATGTTCTGGGGGGATCCCCCAGAGCCAGCAGGACATCCCTGAGGAGGTATGCAGCGGGAGATGGTGTAGAGACGGGCAGGGGAGTCGGATACTGAGCGGAGCTTGCTGGATGTAAATCTTCAGGAAACACCGGCTGTAATGTGCAGATTGCTAGCTAGCTATCATGGGGATGCATTGCAGGGGGGTCGGATGATGCACTAAAATGCTGGCGATTATGGTAGCTAGATGTTTTGCGTTGATAGACATGCACATTGATTTGCCAAAGGGGTAGCTTTATTTTCTGCAGCGGCGTCTGTAGTTTAATATATTTTCATTATTGCTCGCAGTCCCATTGTTTATTACTAGGCCTAGTAATAATTCTTGCTGTTTTCCCATATTTTCCTCAGTTGCTGCAGCTGTAGTTGCTAGATGGGATGTTAGCTAGCTAGCTACCTACAGTATTGGCAAATTGCGTCCAAGTTAGTTAGCTAGCTAGCTAGCTAGCTCGCTTACAAGTTAGCTAGCCAGCTATAGTTAGCTATTTAGCAAGAGAATTTCTCCTGAGTTTTTTTTGCCTGCAAGATTGTAGCTAGCAAGCTGACGCACGTAGCTACGTAGCTAGCTAACTAGCTATATGGAGCGTGTATTCAGTATTTTCACTAAATTAGCTGTTATTGTGAGGGAGCTTACACATTCGCATCATAAATTTTCATAATTCTGCTTGGATTCATCCAGTGGTTGCCGATGTCAGAGCATGGCTCTGTAACGTTTTGTTTGATTTAATGATACATTATTTAGCTAGACTGCTTATAATGACTTTGCTTATAATTAAGGAGTAGTACGTATGCATTACATATGTTTTATTATTGGTTGCATTTATTATGTCAGGGTAAATTTATGATGATTAAATTACGGCGTGTCATCTATCTGTAAGGATGTATGATACAGATATTTTGTATGCAAGCTTATCTCAGATTGCACATTGCTAGATAGCTAAGGGAACAGATTTGCAGCAGAGTTTATTACATAAATTGTTCTGTTTTGTCATTTAGAAACATAAACTGTAAATGGCATGTGTTGTACAAGCTGAAACAACCATAGTTTGTACATGAAAATCACTAAACAACCAAAAGCATGGAAGTTACTGTCATGAACTCCATTCAATTGTTGAATCAAATGGAGTCTTTTGAAGTCAAACAAAATTAAGACACTGCACCTCTGTGGTTTCATTTATCTCTTGCATTTCATTTATCATTTTACAGAAAGATGAAGTCATTCAATTTAAAGCAGTGTTGTAGATATTAAGCAGCAATTATTGAAGTAAAAAAATGTTGGCTAATTCATATTCAGAGCAAGATACTGGGCGTATGCATCTACAGGCAACAAGAACTCGGCAGTCATTGCTGGATACTTTACTGGCCTTTTTCCATTGAGTGGTAAAACAAGGTACCGCTCAGTCAGTGAAGGGGGATGGTTTGGTGTTGAAACCTTCATGGGTGCTGTACATAGAGTTGTGACATTTACTTGCTGGGAATTCTGAGGGCTGTGTGCTTACAACACAACTGAAGGAACAAATTAATTCTGTTATTATAATAACATAAAAATTGACAGTATTAAAATTATCATTGCATCATGCAGTAAATTGTAACAGTCATAATCTGATTGTAGCACCTGTTTAATTTGCTGAAAGAATTTAACATTAGATTATATTCTTTACAAATAGTGTACGGCCTACATATGCCAAAACACTAAGATGACTCGAGTTAGGGGTGTGTGTCCATAATTGTTCCCAACCAACAGCCGTTCAGTCAAATGAGATGGTGTAATTATTTAAATCATTGTACAAATCAAATGCACTAATCTTTCATTGCTTTTTGTCACAAATATGAAAACTTTTAATTTCTCCAAGTTTCTACAAATTTTCACCACCCCAGAAGACCAGACCTAATTTTAGCACTAATTTAAAAAAAAAGGCATCTTAAGGAAGACCAATTATAAAAGTAGCCTATTTGCTTTGTAGACAGATGGACAGCAACAGTCATTGGTTGGCATTAAAACAATTCTTTTTGGACCCATACACAGGTTACCAACTAAGACATTGTGCACTGTGTTCTGATCTCCTGTCTCTTTTTGCCTGGCCATTTCGTTCTTGATCATTCAGACTTCATATTTTGCCTGAGGCATTGCAACTAAAAGGTCTACAACACAGTGGGAGAGAGACTGCGTCCTGAAGTGTTGGTGATGGTTCTGGTCTGTGTTCCATTACAACCCTGACTGTTGTAATAATAATGATAAACCATTGATCATTTTTTTCTGCTACATAACTACACAAGTAGATGACTATATATATACAAAGTTCTTCCAAGTTGTATTATTTTGAGACCAAACTCTTCAGGGCAGTGTCGCTCCAGGTGTTTGGAGATGCTGGCCTAGCAGCATTGGCTTAAATTTGATTGTGTCTGCCCTGAAAAGAGAAAAACAAGAAAATTAAAAATTAACAGCAGTGATGGTTTCAATTGCCATGCAGCTTTTCTTTGAAAGCAGCTAGCTTTGTTGGAACTAAGCAGTTATGGCATGCTCATAATTTGATATCAGACCCTGTGTGAACCCCACTACAATCTGAATCTGATGCTTCACAATAATGTCCTATTAGCATGCTGTGTTGGATAGATTCCAACTCTTCTCAATTAAAAGAGGGTGGCAGTGTAGCATAGTGGTAAGGAGCAGGACTCGTAACCAAAATGTTGCCCATTCGATTTCCCTGCTGGGGTACTGCTGTTGTACCTTTGGGTAAGGTACTTACCCCAGAATTGTCTTAGTAAATATCCTGCTGTATAAATGGGTAACATGTAAAACATTTGTAATCTGTGTAAGTTTCTCTGGATAAGAATGTCTGCTAAATGCCAATAATGTAATGTAATGCAAAGAACTGGTAAAATAACATTGTGGGGAAGCAGAAGAACCTTTGTGCAGTATGCCATAGAGAAAGCAGGTGGTCATTTGTGTATCTGAACAAATATATATATCTATGGTATGCCAGTGTAGTCTTCTGCAGGTAGGATGGTGTGTATTCTGCGTAGTTAAAGTTAGATTTTTCTCATTGTAAAATTTGTAACACATGTTGATGTCCCCCTCTACTGTCCACCATTACTGCTTAATGTCTCATAGGAATTGCACGGCTGTTGTTGTAAGCAAAGGCGTATTCTCTTGTGCATTGTATTATCGCATTATGGAATTTCAAAGACAGTCACAAGGTCAAATGCAATTTAATAGGCTGTGCAACTGTTACTTCTCTTGCTAATGTGTCTGGAAAGAATGTAAGGTTTAGATCCTATGGACAAAAGAGGAATGTCCGTTTTGTTTGTAAGTGTCAAGTTTCATTCTAAGTTCAACATTATTACTCTGTAGACTGCTCCATTTAACTAAATAAGGTAATATTGCCCAGGTGCATGTATTACCCCTGCACAGGAGTACATTTTAAATGCATTAGTTTCATTTTTCTGTCTGTTTCCTTTCTGATTTGGAAATAGGAAAACAAGAAACCAGCTTGCTTATCTCATCTTGTCACATATGATAAGTCAAGCCAGTTTAAAAAATCTGACTTGCAAAATTGAATTGACAGTGACTAGCCCATTTTTTATACATTGCAGGATGTCCAGGATGATCTGAGTCTTATAAGTAACTGATTCTTAAAAGCAGCATTGCAACTAAAGGGTTAAAATCGATGTTTATGTTTTGAACAGCATCTTTCCCATAATTGAGAAGCACCTTACCTAAGTTCATACAAACATGGAACAAAACATATTGGAAGTGTTCTGCATTTTTCTACAAACCATTGTTTAATACAATGAGAATAATGACTTGCATTAGTTATTTGAATGCCAGTGTGCAAATAGCTGGTGCTGTTTGAGCTACAATGCCATAACCCAGATATCGTCCATAAATAAATTAAAACATACAATCATTGGCTGATGTTAATAATTTTTGAGTGTCTCTGTGATTGTTGATGCTTTGGTGCCTTGCCTGTTGGCTTTCGTTTTCCTGACGCGATACCTACTTGGTTCTTTGTAGAATCAGACACTCTAGGCTGTGCAATGACCAGTTTTTCTGCCGTGTTTCTTTCATTGGTGGTAAGACTCAACAAGACAGTGTTTTTCATCGTTGGAATGCCGCTTTACTCCTGTCATGTTGACTACCTGGCTCTTAGCTAAACCGTACAATTTTTTTCCTAAAACATTGTACGTGACTTGGTGCTTTGGTAATTGGTGTGACCCAAGGCATACGCTGTATTCAGACTCTAGTGTTTTTTTTTCATTAATTATGCCCCATTGAACTCCATTTAGTATGGTATGACCCACTGTAAGTGAGACCAAACTGGTCCTTGTAAGTGGATGGATTGTTTCTGACATGCGGAGATTTCAATCGTGGTTAGTATCGGGATGATGGTCTTTTTGATCGCTACATTCAGTTGATTCTTACGTCAGTATTTCTCATAAGCACTATATTGATTTTGTCAACCGAGCATTTTGGTGTTGTCACAAAAGCATAATCAGTTGTTTTACGGGGTGCAGGGATAATAATTTTAAAACGGAAAACTATATATCATATGTAGCCTAATTGTTTGCTAAACGTAAGGTGCTAATCAAATTGACAGTTCCGCGTTCGTTTGCAGATACCACTATTGTACAACAGCATCTGTTGCGCACGAGCTTTACGCATGAGTCCTGTGAATGAAACGCCACTTAAACAGTTTTTTGGGTTTCTAAAGATCATATTAGCGACCTTGTCTTTACATGCGGCATATCAGCTAAAGATGGCAACACAACCAAAGTGCGTGGGCACTTTTGAGTTCATCACCAGGTGGATGGAGATGGAAAGGGATGAGGACCAGAAACTCTTGATTGACAATACGAACTGCCAGGTAGAAAATACTTTACCAAGACTGCCATTCAAGAACTGTGTAATAAAGTACCAGTTCAGACTGCGCTTAAGGAACTTTGCGCTTTGGCCAAGGACATGTTGTCAAGTGTGACAGTGACGCTATGTATGTCGTTAAGAGCGCATTTCGTTAGCGCCGAATGGTGACAGGAGTCAAACTGCAAGACTTGCTGCCTGAGCATTTGGTGTCCGTCCGTTTATTGTTGACGCTTACGCTTACAGATGGAAGGAAAATGCGGGACCTGCGGAGAGCGCAAATCGAGATTGGTCTGACGGAACATTCTCTGGTCACTCTTGGACTGTCGTTTTTTCTAATAATAATAGGCTAGTAATAGTAATGCATTTATGTGGCACTTTACTTCGGACTGCCCTCAATTTTCTCAAACAGAAAGTGGAGAAGATAAAACTATTGTACAACGTAGGTGATAAGCCAACATTGTAAACAATTAGGGAGTTTGTAACATAAGACGATTTTTTAAAAATCGGATGCAACTCTATCGCTGATGACTGACGTCTTTTTCCGTCAGCACAACCGTCTTGATGTGCATAATTATAAAACTAACCATATTAGTTATAGGCTGCTCTCTTTCTCTTATTCCACACTTTATCTATATAATCTGCTATGGGAAAACATTACTGTTGACCGACCATTTGGTTTTTTATCTTCATCACTCAACCATGAGACATGTATCCAGCCATAAAATGCAGCCACCACCATGCCTGCCAGGGATTTTGTTGACTGGATGATGTGGCTTGTTGAGTTTGCGCCTGGGTTAGGCTGTCACTTTAAATACAGACCAAAAAATTATGTTTTTGTCCCTTCTGACTTCAAAACCTGCTGCCACATGTTGGTAGTACCCTTCACAGACTTTGCTGCAATTTCAGTATCGTTAAGATTAAGATTAAAGTTAAGATTAAGTTAGTTTTTCAGAAATTGATTTGTTTTTCCCACAACCCCATAAAGGCCATGCACACTTTTTGAAGTCCCTATTTGCTTATCAGTTGCATCCCTTACCAGTTTCTTTCTTACCCAGCCGCTCAGTTTGTGCAATGGCAGTGTGATCTGGGCTGTAACTACATTTTTGATGCCTCTGAGTGTTAGTTATCCATCAGACTCTGACTGTTCAGTACATATGTACATACGTTACACATATGAAATCGTGTAATGTGCCACATGTCATTTTCACTTTAAGCAAGCTCAGCATTCCCTTTTATGACTGTATAGTTAAAGTAGAATGGATGTTTGAACACTGACCCCAGATCAGCCTTGTTCAGTAACTGACTGTGAATTTGCAGACGACAAAGGGATATCTGACCCTCACCGGAAGCATGGGAGCTTTTTTGTGTTATTTGACAATAACAAGGCAGTGTGAAAAATGTCTAGACGGGGTCCCATAAGGTTTTCATAGACAGAGATATGCAGGCGTATAAAATTGATTGTGGTTCCTTGCAGATTTGGAACATCAAGCAGATGATAAAGCTGACACAAGAGCACTTAGAGGCACTCTTGGACAAGTTTGGTGGTGAACACAACCCCCCGTCAATATATCTGGAGGTGAGTGGACTGTAAATAAGCACTTTTGTAACATGCATTTACAGTGAGCCTTAGCTTCAAAATTCGCAACTCTAATTTGTATTGTACCTAAAAGTCTGTTTGTGCTCCCTTCTCTATGTTATCACCTTTCAGCCCTGCATTTTGATGATTTAATTCATATTACCCTGTCTTAGCAGTCTTGTCCAAGTATTCAGAAGTAATGTAATGTAATTCTTTGAACATACATTCTAATTCTAATTCTAATTCTAATACAACTTTTTATTTGGTAATTCTTGTTGAGCTCTTACTTGTCCTCTTAATTGCTGTCCCTTTGGATTTGCTGGATAAATTGCTAAATAAAACATTTCAATCTAGAGAAAGCTTTAAGTAACATCCCTAATAGAGTATCTTGTAAGTAAGTATCATATATACTTCTGGAGTGATCTTTAAGTCACCTTTGAGTAACTATGAAGTAACCTGAGATCCCTTTTGTTACTGTTTTGTAATTGGAACATGAACTTTCGGTAATTCTGGAGCAACCCTCCTGTGACCTGTTGGTTGGTGGCTTTTCACAGGCCTATGAGGAGTACACCAGCAAGCTGGATGCTCTGCAGCAGAGGGAGCAGCAGCTGCTGGAGGCCATCGGCAACGGCACAGACTTCCCCTGCTCCGCCCCCACCCCCACCCTCCTCGAGGTGAAGACCGGGGGGACCCAAGGGTTCCCCTCCGCCCCCACCACCCTGGCTGTGCTACAGACCCCTGTGGATGCTGCCCGCAGCAACCCCAAGTCGCCCCAGAAACCCATCGTCAGGGTCTTCCTGCCCAACAAGCAGAGGACAGTGGTAAGTACCCTGAGAGGCTTGGAGGATTACTCCAGCAGTGGCCACCTCTATTCTAGGAGGGAAGAATGAAATATTATTATTATTATTATTATGATTAATAATAATAATAATAATAATAACAATAATAATAGTTTGATGGTACGTGGTATGTTTAAAAGATAAACAGGAGTTGGTACATTTGTGTTCTGCATACACAGAATGACTTGGTGAACATATTCATATTGATCATGATTTAGGCAATACATAAATGAACTCTGGCTGACCTTAAATGGATCAATGCTTAAAAAAAGAGGTAATATTTTTCCATTTACCCTGCTCCTAAGGCATTGTAATATTGAAGATAGCTAATCACATCCCTCTGTCAGTCAGAAATGTTCACCCTGAACTACTCTTATTAAATGTATTTCACCCTTCTACTTTCCACAAATCTATTATCATTATATTAATACAGCATTTAAAGTCATGCTGGGTCATTGATAAAGGCTAGTGATGGCAGCTCTGAATGTCACAAAGTCTACAGAATTATAGTTACGGCGGTACAGTTCCATAAATGCAGCAAATGAACAGTTAGTGCAATGATATCATCTTATCATTGCCCTGTTCTACAGTAAATTAGTGTGGAATTAATTACAACCAATGAAAATTTTGTTGTTGCATCATGATGCAACATCAAAGGATAGCAGAGGTCTTCACCACAGAGTCTAATGCCTGAAGAGAGGAGGTGGTGTCGAACCCGGATTATTTGGAAAAATACAGCAACAAGAAGGGACAAAAATATTGGAGTTGAAAACATGCACAAAGGAGATATATTTGGTATAAATCTGGGAATGCTGACTAACGGCACCCACTAAATGATGCCAAATATGATGATAACCATAATATACAAGAGTAGTTTTAAATTCAACCACTAGCACAACCACAACACAAACAAATCTCATGTTAAAGCAGAGGTTCAAGTAACACCGTGTCAATGTACAAATAGCAGTTCTTGCTGGCCGATTGTTTTGAACAGTAGTGTACATCATAGCACAAATAAGTCCTTGTTGCTTAACGAGTACTCCCAAGGTACTGGATGTGGAGTCTGCCAGGTTCCAAACCCTAATGAACTCCTTTGGTCATGTGGTTAAAACATGAATAAATCAATGCATTAATAGTCAATAGTGTAAGGTGTGCAAATTCAAATACAAGGGCAATAAAAAGCAAGATTATCTGCAGTCTGTTGTATAATTAGTCGATTAGTCGGGTCTGGTATTTTTAAGTTACTAAAACTGGGATTAATTCACACATTTTTGGCCATCATAATCACCTTGGTATTTGACTGGAGGCATTAAAACCGAACAGTTTGTGTAACTGTTTCTAACACACCGCCATCATCAATGAGCACTATTTGAGTCTTTGATGCAGTTGAGGTGGTAAGGGGCAAGGCTTTTGATGTGCTGGGTACTTAGTTCCATAGGACCACACTTGTTTGTTTTGAATGTATACGTTAAAGGGCCAAACCTGACAAAGTTTGACCAAAGAGTTTGTTGCCAATTAAAGCTTTTAGTTATTGATCGAACCTTATCAAGTAATTGGAAGTCTAGTGGAAGTACTTGATATAGAACTCTAGTAGGGTAAAAAGTGTTTCATAAAATATGTGTTTAACTCACTTCAAATTTCTGTTAACATTTAAAGTATTGAATACCTTGATACAAGAAATCTATTAAAACAGTGAATTCAAGTCCTAACACTTGATATTAGCGTTATTTGGCAGCAACACCCCCAACCACCCCCAACACCCACCAGAAAAAAAAGAATTAGAACTCTTTTGTGGTATTTAGACCATGCTGTTTTTCTCGAGAGGAAAAAAAAATCCATTTTATGCGGTGAAATTTTCTCGTTTCTTTCATTAGAGAGCGTAGCTGGAAAACGGACGATAGTGTATTTTGAGCGCGCTGTAACTAATGACACAGCTGCGGGCCACTGTGTGCTGAGAGGGCCAGCACACGCCATATAAGCTGCTTAAAGAGAGCCGCTAAAACCTGCCGGACTGTGGGCACCGTGTCCTGCTCATTACGGCCGGTCTTCTCCGCAGGCCTCGCCCGGGCCCGGCGTAATCTAAAATAAGAGGAGCGCCGAGGCACATCTGCTCCAGCGTCCCCGGGCCGCAACTGTAGAGCGGTTCTGACTAAACAACATACGTCAAAGCAGGTGGTTTTCAAACCTGATTGGAAATGGCCAGTCCCCCCCATCTGTGACATTACTGGTAATAAAGCCGGCTTATTTTAACCAGGTTTGTGTAGCCAGGGGTTGGGGCTGTATGGCTTTTTTTTTTTTTTCCTCTCTCTCAGCGGTGTTGAGCAGGGTGTGTCCGGGGGAAAATGAGGGAATTTAGGTGACCTCGTTTACTTTGATTGGCTGTACTGTGTGAAGTCGCCAAGGAGCAATAAAAAGAGCTGAATAAGAATTAGAAGAGCGCGCTCAAAATACACTATCGTCCGTTTTCCAGCTACGCTCTCTAATGAAATAAGAGCATAGCCAGACTTATGGGAGCTTGCCAGTGGTGGCCGTTGTGTTTTAGTGGACTGAGGGTTCAGTAGCTTTAATCAGCCAGTGCTGCTTCTGAGTAAAGCGTCATTAATGTGGTTCCTTTATTTTGTTTACAGATAATTAAATGATAGTCCCTTATCCAGAGAAAGGTTGTTGCAGTTTATTTTTACAGCTGAGTATCATGGTCTTCGTTTTATGATATTTTTATCAGCTAAGTGACTCCTGTATCATTTTTAGTATGTGCACTTACATGTTATTATTGTCCTTGGCATCAAAGGCAGTCTCATTCGTGCTTTTTTTCGTGAAAAATAGATCAAGAAACTTGTCTGTCAGTCACATTGTTCCAACAGTACTTGTGCACGAATGCTTGAAACAGCCATCCTTAATGACTGTTCATATCACGTCAGACCCTTTGTGTCATTATTCTTATCATCTGGAGCATGGCCATTCAGAGCTCAAATTCAGGGATATCCTGTCATTTACCTGAATTTTACTTGCATGGCCTTTGAATTTTTCAGAACAATTTGGGATGGTGTATTTGTATTTCATGCATTCTTTACCTCAAGCAACTCGTACGGGATTGTCTTTTCCAACCTTAATCCTGAACAATTATGTTAAAACAAATAAGCTGAAATGGATCCAGGGTCATAGCTTGGGGGAAATCTTGTAGTCATGAGTCTAGACTACCCATGAGTCATTCACCCATCACCCTCCTCTGAGGGTCTGTGGGGGAAGCGTTGGCTGACCTCACGCGTGTTTCGTTGTCCTCGCCCCCCCCCCAGGTCCCGGCTCGCTGTGGAATGACGGTACGGGACTCGCTGAAAAAGGCCCTCATGATGAGAGGTCTGATCCCAGAATGCTGCGCTGTCTACAGGATACAGGACGGGTACGTCTCTCCTAACTGCCTACCCCATTCCTGCAGCCCCACTCAGAGATGCTAACTCTCCATGCAGGCCAGTTAGCTTTGTACTTGTCAAAGACAGTATTACTACAGGTGTCAATCCCTGTCTTGGAGGAGGTGCAAAGTCCAGGGAATCTTTTTTTAAGGTTTGGTGCTTTTCTTCATCCAAGCATCAGACATGCTTAATTACAGCCTTGACTGGGAATGTTTTATTTTCCACATTCTGCAATGAAGAGAGCTGGTAAACTTGCGGCTCTGCAAGCACTGGATTGCCCACCCCTGCTTTCCAGTGTTCACAGAAAAGGCTCTCAATGATGTTAGCGCTCTGACAAAAGTCTAATGGCTCAGCTCATTAAACGAGCTTTGCAAAAACCACAGTGTGGTCTAGTTAATTTCTAGACGGATAAAGCCCCCCATTGATTTGATTGGTTGAACCTCTCTCCATGGGATTGCACATGACCTACAGACTCTCAACTGTGCAAGCCTTTCACCAACGTCATGGTGCGCCCATTCTTTAGGTCAAAGTTTAAAGAGCTCAACCCATGTGTGTCTTCATATAACCCCTGCAGCTGAATACGAGGTCAGGTTCTAACGTCATGTGGGACTGAGCACATTAAGCATGCTACCCGAGGTTCCACAGGAAAATGTCATCTGTTCCACTTTCTCTTGTCTTCAGGGAGAAGAAGCCGATTGGCTGGGACACAGATATCTCATGGCTGACGGGGGAGGAGCTACATGTGGAGGTTTTAGAAAATGTGCCACTGACAACGCATAACTTTGTAAGTGTGAGGGGTTGCATGTTTCTAAGTGAAACATACACATTCAGATAATAAGATACATACAATACTATTAAATAAAAAAATAAGTGTATATTCTGCGGTGTGTTTGTTACCAGTGTCAGACAAAGCTGCGGGCTGATTTTGACCCGTGTCTGTCTCCTGCTTAGGTGCGAAAGACATTCTTCACTCTAGCCTTCTGCGACTTCTGCCGGAAGCTTCTGTTCCAGGGCTTCCGCTGCCAGACATGCGGGTACAAGTTCCACCAGCGGTGCAGCACTGAGGTTCCCCTCATGTGTGTGAACTACGACCAGCTGGAGTGAGTACCGACTCATCCCAAATGCCATAGTGTTGGGGCTCACGCTGGCATAAAACATGAGGGTGTGGTGTAAGAAGGGTGGAGGAGACACACACAGAAGATGCTGTTAAGTTTGGTGAAGGGAAAGGGATTAAGGTTTTCTGTGAAGATTTTTACTTCTGTGATGATTTTAATATTTAAAATCAGAAACAGTAGTGGTACCCTGTAAGTGTGAATAAAAATGTTATACGTTAAAGAAAAATATGTCTGCGCCTAATGGTGTCTGTTTTGTATGTCCCTGCAGCTTGTTACTAGTATCTAAGTTTTTCGAGCACCACCCAATCACACAGGAGGAGGTGTCGTCTGAAGGTACCACGCCCCTGTCTGAGGTGTGCCCGTCCCTGCCCCCCTCCGACTCCACAGGGTAAGACAGAGGAACCATCGTCAAAGACTGTAAATACTCACAAGAGTGCCTTCGTCAAGGGGCAGTAACTGTGACTGAAAGTCTGAAGGTGATGTGGGAGTTGCTGTCCACTCCTGGTCCTGAAGATCTGGAAGTATTAAGAGGTTGCAGCTGATTGACAGCCGGAACAGCATATGATTTGAGTTTACATCCCATCAATGGGTCCAGTCGTGTAATGAAGACCTGATTTGGAGCAAAGACAAGAAACTTGTTGGTCTCCACAGTGTTGGCATGAGAGAGTGCAATTTGTTTTTCATGGCCTTATCTCTCAGAAACTGAAGGTCCAATCTGATTGCTGTACCTTTTTAGCAGGGAAATCTAAACTCATCCTGGCAAACACTGACTTCATCCTCAAACGAATCATCGTGCTGATGTTGTCACATTTTTGTTCTTCCCCCCTGTACCCCCAGGTCCCTGTGCCACCCCATCGCCTCTCCGTCCAAGTCCATCCCCATCCCCCAGAGCTTCCGGCCCGGGGATGAAGACCACCGCAATCAGTTCGGCCAGAGGGACCGCTCATCCTCCGCCCCCAACGTCCACATCAACACCATCGAGCCCGTCAACATCGACGTAAGCCAGCCAGCCGGCCCCGGTCTGCCCCCTGCTGGAGACCAGAGCTACTGCACTGTCTCCTAGTGCACTGCAGTTTTAGTGAAGCATTTTACCACATGACTTCACCAATTTTTGTTAGGATTGACCCAGTCTAGCTTCCCTCCCTCCCCAGTTCTGAGAGTGGTAGCAGCTTACAAAGCAGAAGAACATGCCTGGACATGCCAGGCGCATTCAGTCTTTTTATATAGTCTCAACATAACATAATTATTCACATGACCAAAGCTAGATACAACACTGCAGTTTATGTAATACATAATTAAGTCTAAAATAATAAGGGTTCATTAGGATTTACAGTGCTGTGGGAAAATAAATTGTTTGGTGAATACGTATGAAACTAATTTTAAATATTATATATTTTGTACAGTGACTGTAAAAATGTATATCTTTTATTTCAGGACTTAATTCGAGATCAAGGTTTACAGAGGTCCGATGGAGGTAAGAGTCTCTTCCCTTCTTTGCTTCCTAAGAGGTTTTGCCTTCACCATGCAAGTTCCATTCATGGTCAGGAAGTCTTGATTTCATGGCATTTGGTTGGTTCCCCAAAGCAAAATGAAGGGCTGGCCTGCTCAGTAAATGAGTACCAGCCATTCCTTCTTTGATTAATGTGTCATCTTTGATTAGTGTGGCCTTCTTTCTCCTCCAGCTAAAATGTTCTTGACCTTAGCACATGTATTTCTTGACAGTTTCTTGGTGATTTGAATTTAAGGTTTGTTCAAGGCTATGTGTAACAGCCACAGACGATCAGAAACACAGAAGCAAAATCATTAGGAAAACAGTGAAATCTTGCTGATATGGGCATTATTGTGCCCTGATCTCCTACACCCTGCAAACATCACTTTAAAAGACAATGTGCCACCATAAGACTTGCTGTTCCTTCCAGCACCATCCCTAAACAGGAGTCCGTGTGACCCCTCAGCCTCTCTCCCCTCTCGTTTCATAGGCTCTACAACGGGGCTATCGGCCACGCCCCCTGCCTCCCTCCCCGGCTCGCTGACCAGTGTGAAGGCGGCCCAGAAGTCGCCCAGCCAGCCCAGGGAGCGCAAGTCGTCGTCTTCGTCCGAGGATCGCAATAAAATGGTGAGACACCACACTCCTTTCGCCTCGGTGGCTGCTTGGAAGGCCCTGTGCATAAGCTAACTTCGTTGCGTAGCTTGTGTGCCTTTCCAGAGGTATTAAGAATGATATACAGCAGATATGAGCTTTTCACACCTGTTCAGAAAAAAACACAGTATTTGAACTTAGAAGGTGTTGAATGAACACCTTCCACAATGAATTCTTCCATTTGAGTTTGCATGTGTACTAAACTTTTCATTCCAGAGTGGACCGTATCTACAATGAATCAACAAAATATAAAACCAACAAAAACCAAGCATAGGACATAAATGAAAAGTGATTAGTGATTAGGTAATTGGACAGGAAAGGCAACCTAATTTAGGCTGCAGAACCAAGTGAGATGGTTCATCAACTGACGGACCCCCCTCTCTTTTAGAAAAACCTGGGACGGCGAGACTCTAGTGATGACTGGGAGATCCCGGAGGGCCAGATCACTCTGGGACAGAGGATAGGGTCGGGATCCTTTGGGACCGTCTACAAAGGAAAGTGGCACGGTAAGAGATGGGAGGGGGTAGGTTGGCAAGGGGGCTGTCCTGCCCTGTCCTACGGTGGAGGGGTTCCATTTTTAGGTCTTTATATATGCTCCCCTGCACTGTATTCACCGGAAGTAGTGCAAAGGAAGAAAGTCTGTTGGTGGAATTTTCTTCATGTTGTCATATGATACAGATACAGGTACATTCCTTCAGCTCACAGCAGCATATTTAGTATCTGATGTTAGGACTGAAATGTCAGTTTTCTTTAGTTTTTTAAATGAACTCTCTGTATCCTTCGTGTTGTGTGCATTCAGGGGACGTAGCTGTGAAGATGTTGAATGTTACTGCCCCAACTCCTCAACAACTGCAGGCCTTTAAGAATGAAGTGGGTGTACTAAGGTAATCAAAATAACTGCATAATCATGCATAGTCATACAGAATGTACCCGTTTGGGTACATGGGGATAATGGGGTACAATTTGATTGGAGTCCATCTTTAATATGGCTTAGTTTGATGGATGTAGTATTGTTTTTAAACATTCATTTCTGTGTGCTTGAATGATGTGTTACAAGTGATGTTGTGAAGAGTCATGCCTGCTAACTGTTTGTAACAACACCCAAACAAATTTTTAATAACATTTTTAACAGTGGCAATAAAGATTTGTCTTACCTCTCAGCTTGTCTTAATTTAGATAAAAGTTTTTGTCCATCCATTTTCAAATACACAGCTTGCTCAAAGCAGTCAAGAGCTCAGATCCAGCCTGTGAATGTCACACGTTTGCACTGAGCACAGTATCTTTGCAGTGTCTGCGCGGCGTTGCTGAAACGTTTCCCTGACGTTTCCCCCCACAGAAAAACACGGCACGTGAACATCCTGCTCTTCATGGGCTACACCACCAAGCCCCAGCTGGCCATCGTCACGCAGTGGTGCGAGGGCTCCAGCCTCTACCACCACCTGCACATCATTGAGACCAAGTTCGAGATGATCAAGCTCATCGACATCGCCCGGCAGACCGCCCAGGGGATGGAGTGAGTGAGCGAGCGAGCGGGCGAGCGAGCGCCAGCCGCCCTCCCGCCACTGCGTGTGTAGTGTGGAAGTAGAACGATAGCAGCACTTGCGGTCTGTATGAGCATCATGCTGGTGAAATTCACAAGTGCGGGTGCGGAGTGACAGTGCTCTGTTGGTTAATGGTGCTAAAGTCTGCATCAGATGAAACTTTTTTTTTCAAGCAGTTTTTTTTCCATCATTATTCCAGTGAAAGTGGTAGACTTCGTCTGTATGAGAGTAAAAGAAACACTCAGTTAAAAGTGCAAAGCAGCACTGCTGCTAAAACATGGTGGTGGCACAACTGAACAGGCAAGCTGTTTCAAATTAAACTCTTGGTGTGATATCACAACTATGTGGTTGTGATTGGGTACTGTTCATTTTTTGTCGGCATGGATTTTAGTGGCCCATGTTATTGGTATATCGATCTCATATTTGTGCAGACAAAGTGATGCCTGAACAGGTCTTTGACTGAGTATGTAAAAAACTAGCAGATTAATTTTATGGGAACATGCAAGAAAAATTCTCTAGACCAGACGTACAACATTGTGTCTGGACTGCTGCAGAAACAGACAAGAAATTATACCACTGCAATGGCATAATGTGGAAGTCTTCACTATCATATTTCTGTTTTAATTTCCAACTCTTGAAACATTAATGGTGTTGTGTCTAGTCGCAGAGAACCACATATTCAATTTCTGGACTAAAACTGCTTCTCTTCCCCTAGCTATTTGCACGCCAAGTCCATCATCCACAGAGACCTCAAGAGCAACAGTATCCTTTTGCCCTGTCTGCCGTATGAATGCAGTGATGCTTTCACTGGGTGTTAATGTACAGTATGCTCCAAAGGCTGCTTATTAGTCCTTATGAAATGAAATCGGAGGATGAAAGACAAGGGTGAAATGCATCTGAATATGTATTCTAAAAAAAATAAAACAATACAAACTTTACTTGAGGTATAAATGAATAAGTAAATGCATACATGCATACATACATAAATACATGCATGCATATATACATACACACCCACACTTGCATACATGCATAACCTTATTTAAAAGGATGGCATTTGGATTTATCAAGTACACAACAAATTCTTCATTTCTAAATGCATGGTATGTCCTGTGTGCCTGTTAATGTGGTAGCAGTACAATGTGTTCTCACAGCAGCTGCAGAGACCCAACAGAAATGTGTTTTTACAACACAAAGGAGTTCCTTTAACTCCTCTGCTTCTCAGACATTTTCCTGCATGAGGACCTGACAGTGAAGATCGGGGACTTCGGTCTGGCCACAGTGAAGTCCCGCTGGAGTGGGTCGCACCAGTTCGAGCAGCTCTCAGGGTCCATACTGTGGATGGTCAGTACTGTGTTTTCACTGGAACAGTTTGGTCGAGGCAGCCCTGAATTAATGAAACGCTCCCTGGATACCTGATACCTTCTCACAAAAAAAAAAAAAAAAAAACATTTTTTTGAGCATGGTTGTCTCTCTCCTTACACCAGTAAATGTCTTTCTCTTGTATTCTCCATGTCAGAGGGCCATTCTCCCTGTATCTCAGCTCAGACAGGTTGGGCCTCTTGTGACACAGGCAGCCTTGGTGCAGCTGTTCTCACTTCACTCATAACCTGGTGGAATTAGGGCTGTAGCTCCTGCACATATCCGCTCCTAACAGTGCACTCCTCCCACAGTCTGATGGAACTGTGTTATGTTCAATACATGTACATACATACTGATGATTATTTTTATATTGTATATATTTATTTTGTTTCTTTGAATATTCAGTGTGTGTAAGAAGCATTAGGATGTGTTTTGTCTAGGTTTTCTTTGCTAAATTCACCTGCTAAACTCCTTCTCCACTTCCGCCTCCTACTTCTACTTCTTTCTCTTATTATTTGTCTTGTTACTACACTTGTTTTTATCATCTTATGCTGAAAGCCGGGTGGTGCTGTGGGATTGTCCTCAGATGGTTTGGGGCTAACCGTCTCTCTGCCTTCAGGCCCCGGAGGTGATCCGACTGCAGGACAAGAATCCCTACAGTTTCCAGTCAGACGTTTACGCCTTCGGCATCGTTCTCTACGAGCTCATGTCTGGAGCACTCCCCTACTCCAACATCAACAACCGAGACCAGGTCACTGCCAGCTCAGAATATGCACTGCCTTTATATATCTACATGTAAACAACAAACATGTAGTTCAGTTTTTGCCTCCTTAACCTCCTCTTGCCATCAAGCAAGTTTTGAAAATCTGTCGGAAACAGGAAGTCAATTTAAAATTATTTCCTGTACATATTGTGTGCATTTGTCATAGGACGTGGTTAAACAAGTACATAAATGCTTCAATTTGGCTTAAAGGTTTTCATGAAACTGTGTTTAAATTAGCTGGATAACATGAGGGTTAGCTGTTGCTGTTGATCCAAATATCAGCATAGTCCTTTCTGTTTGAATAACAATAAAAATGTCCCTGATTTAGGCCCTCCTCTCATAATAATCCTTGTGACACAAAAAAGCGGTATATTTGGTTATAATGTTAAGCCACAGATGACAAAGCATTAGACTTACTTGGAGAGTATGATGTTTTTGAGTTAGTGGTGCAGGACTGGGCTGGCTTTGACCTCTGCCTCCATTGTCTGCCGTCACTACCACAGATCATCTTCATGGTTGGGCGGGGCTACCTGTCCCCGGACCTCAGTAAGGCTCGCAGTAACTGTCCCAAGGCCATGAAGAGGCTGATGGCCGACTGCCTGAAGAAGAAGAGAGAGGAGCGGCCTCTCTTCCCCCAGGTAAACTTCCCACAACGCACCCCTGCAGGAGGTTACACGTATGGGATCCTGCATGCCACATTAACCCCCCCCGTGAGAGTAAATGCTTCTGGTCACTGTTGAGAGTTCCAGTAACTGTTTAAGAGCACATGAAAAGCCAGGACTGCAGTGTATTTTGGCCCTGAGTATTTGCCCATTTTAAATCTGTGTCTGTAGCAAACGGAATTGAGCTAGCAGGTCTTACTGCTGTTGAATATTCATGAGCACCTGCCTCTGTTGGAACTGTGGGTTCCACAATAAAGGGATGGCCCTTTCAATTTTAAGTGCAGACAGTCTGATATCACATAATAGCAGATGTTGTGTCAGTGGTGCCTGTTATTTAAAAGAACCAGGACTTATGTGGTGTTTTCTCACCTTTTTTGTGGCTATAATGAATACAGACACTTGCCAGATTTGCCAGTCGGTAAGAAATGCCGCTCAGCACAGGTTCCTGGCCCGGGGCATGACGGACTGCTGGTTTGTCCCCGTTTTTGACAGATCCTGGCCTCCATAGAGCTGCTGGCACGCTCCCTACCCAAAATCCACCGCAGCGCCTCGGAGCCCTCTCTGAACCGGGCTGGGTTCCAGACGGAGGACTTCAGCTTGTACGCCTGCGCCTCCCCCAAAACCCCCATCCAGGCAGGCGGATACGGTGAGCAAACTCATGCCAGGGCGTCACACAAAATGAGGGTGTGTTCAGCCATTTTGGTTACTGGGACTTGAAGAAATTAGAGTAGTGTGTGTCAGAGAATGAAATCGGTATTCAACTACTGCTCGATGTATATACATTTCTACTCACCTAACCTGTAGCGGTTGTCCACAATGAAGACTGTGTATAAATATATGGAACGACTGAATTTGTAATTCCTCTGCAGCTCCCTAGCTGCCTTCATAATACTTGTGGTTCAAGGCAACCAAAATATGTTTGCTGTCATATTTTAAAGAGGTTTTTTCCAATGCTTTCAAATAGAAAATGTGTCTGTTTAAAGAACAGCAGTAATGAAGGATAAGAAATGTTCAGTCACACATTAAGTGGCCCAAATACCTCTGTATTTAAACCTGCTGAACAATGTAACTACTGCGAACACACATGTAGTTACAGCTACAGTTGTTAAACCTATACGTGGCATGGGCAGTTACAGTAAGGTGACAACCACAACATGTATGCACACAGTAATTAATGCGTAGCTGCGCAGTAGATGTCTGTATATACAGATATTAGGGCCTAATACTATCAAGAAGGACACAATTTTCACTCACTGTTTTCTTCTTGTTCTTGATTTGTCTTAACAGGGGAGTTCTCAGCATTTAAGTAGCAGAAAAAAATCCACGAGTACATCCCTTGTCACATTTTAAAAAGTCTTGTGTTCCTACAGTGGGTTCATCCATTTACAAACAAAAAAAATTAGTTACTAAAATGTGCTGTTTCATTCCTCGCAATCTGAAGAGCAACAACCGCACTGGAACAGCGAAAGAAAAAAAAAGATGAGAAATCACAACTGAAATGGAGAAAATTGACACTAAACGAGATTAAATTAAAAGATGCAAGTTAAGTAAAAAAAAAAAAAAAGTTAAAAATAAAAAACAAAAACAAAAAAACGAGTTAAGTAAATCAGCAGGAATCCATAACCGTGTGGGAAAACCCCTTAGGAGACAGAGCTTATCCTCCAGAGATCTCCCTCCATCCGCACTGCAGCGAGGGAGGAGGGAGGACAGCAGGAAGACAGGATGGAAGAAAGGAGGGCAGAACTGAGCTGTTGTCACAGTGATGCCTCATCTTGTCCCCTCCTGCCGGTTGGGGGTCGCACGAGTTGAGACGGAGCACTGCACTTTGACCAATGGCACTAGAGGGCTGTGAAAGGGGCAGTCAGCCCCAGGGCTGCTCATTGGCTGGCATCGCTTGACTGGTCTTTGTCAGGGCCAATCCCTGAGAGGTGTGGGAGGACACAGGGTCAAACCTGTTGGAAGATGACTTGAATGATTTCCTTTTTTTTTTTAAGCTTCGGGGGCAAGGGGGTCACAAGAGTTTTGCCTTTTATTTTATTTGTCTGTTTTGTCTGGTTCTGAGAAGAGGCTGTGTGTCCTTGAATATATTTCCTCCCTCAGCGGGGTGCGTAGAGAGAAGGGAGTTTCCGAGTGCATTCCACCGTAAATCAGCCAATACGCTCTGAAGAAGCTGCAGAAGGCACGGTAACGTAGAGACTGTCCTGCCGGCTGGCCATCTGTGAGGGTGTTTCTAGGTGACGTTGACTCTTTTTGTTTCGAGCCAAAATCTGAAATGTTCCCCATACTCCCTTATTGTTATCTGGAAAAAACGCTGTACTCCATTGGGACCAGGCAATTGCAAGCTGCCTATTGCAGCCAACTTAGGGATACAAGTTCACTTCTTGTCACACTTTTTGCAATGAAATGAGGTTATGAGGCTTTTCATCAAAGGAATGGAGTGAATCTCAGCTATCCCTTAAAGACTGTTTAATCTTCACTTTTCAGGTTTTCAGAGTGCAGACAATACTGTAATAGATTAACACAGAATAGAAGATAAAAAGCTATCCAGATACATCCACTGTGTCACTATCCAAATGCTCCCCTGCAGACACGCCTCAGCCAGAGGTGTTGTGAGTGACAGTGATTATCTTCATTAACCCAGGAGCTTCGGCAGTGATAGCCAATAGGCAAGAATCCAGTCCAGTCCAGGCCAGAGAAAAATAAGTAGGGAGCCGTTCAGTTAGTTTTGCTACTGTGAGGTTTGCAGTTGTGTAATGCTTTGTGCGACAAGGAAGCAGTTTCCTTTACTGAACGTACGTTTTCTTTCTGCTCGTCCGCATTACACTGCTGTTTGTTACATGCTGTTGTTGAAGTCACTGTAAATTGCTTTCTTTGCTGTTTTGTTTTATTTGTCAGAAGTATGAGACAAACGAAGTCCTGCCTCCTCCTGCCTTGGTGGAGGGTAACTGTAGTTTTTGCCTTGTGGCTCAAAAACGAAAATTGTTGGTAAGAATAGAAATGCTGTCATGCAGTGTCAATATTCAGTCTACCTGTTTGAAATGCTAGGTATCTAACAGGCAACATGGGTCTGAAAGGTTTCATGTCAGTTCATAAATGGAATCCTCCTCTGTTTACCCTTTGGCTTCTAATTACAGTAAATGCTTTAAGCATCATAGAGTTTTTAATTTTTAAAAGTTTGTTTTTTTAATTTTTTATTTCTTTTTTTGTGGACAGGCAGGCCTGCAAAGTCAAAATTATTATTGAGAACTCTGTTTAGATTATTTCTGAGATCTTTATTTTTTGCTTTTTTGACTGTAGCTGCTTATGTCATCATTTTTTTTCATGTCTACTTGCACTTTGTGAGAATGGAGCCAGGCATTTTGGGAACTCACTCATTCCTTTTGGTTATGAAATGGCATCACAACCTTAATGGCTAAGCTTGTATGCCAAACACCAATATAGAGGCATATTTTTATTAGGCACAATTTAAACCAAGGGCAAGAATGAGATGGTAAGGTTTTGGTCAGCGTTGGTATTTGTTTGGTGGGAAACCCGTGCTTTTGTCCAGGATCCTGTAGAGCAGGGGATCCTGCTTTGGTTGATAAAGCGTAGTATCTTAATTCTGATTTTATTTATGACCTTTCCTGTCCTCCTTTTCACTGGCAGTTCCTTTTCACTGGTAAATAAATTTGTTTCAGTGTAGTCCTGGAGCCCCCACACAAGAAATATTTGGCTTTAAACTCATTGCCTGAGTAGATGTTAAATGTAGCTGTGAATTTGAGAGCGTGCGCATCTGTTTTGTCTCTTTTTGGTGGCAGTTGCACCCCTCAGAAATGGTCAACAGACAACTTGAACATCAGACTTTACAAGTGTACATGTTTTTAAGGCTGAAGCGTTTAGAATGAAGGGTGGCAGACACTTTGTCATGACAATGTTGACACGCCTGTTGTATAGCTTTCTTCTATGTTTTCTTGGTGAGCTGTGTGGAGGACCAAGCAGTACATTCCACCTGCAGTCCAGAGGGGGGCAGTGTTGGTCCTCCAGGCACACTGAGCGGCTCACAGAGTTGGGTGACTGACACTATTACTGACCAGTGAGGCACTGCATTACTCTTTGTCATTTATTGGTCTTATTGATTGATTAAGTGGATCAAAGGTGTATGGAACTATGTTGTTTTAAGAGAAGGATATTGAAAGGAGTTTATTTTTTATCTGAGAAGTAACGACATGACAAAAAACACTGTTTCATAGCAGAGATCATATCTATAACTGATGTGATATGGGTTTTTCAAAAATATGTCAGCCAAAAAGTTTGCAAGATGGTCTGACTTTGTATCCTCAGAACAAAGGGAATGGTACATCCTGTGGCAATTAACACCTTTGAAGCATCCAGAATTAGAGGTTTACGCATGGTAGATGACAGATATTTAGAAAAAGGATTCAGCAGATATCCCACAGTAAGTTTTGGGTTAACCAGAATCTTGTAGGCTATTCCTTTTGTTGGGCCAATGCCACTTTTGGACATGTTTGGAGTTCATTCTTTGTTGTATAATGTGATGGGATGCTTATCACAGCTTTTTAAACCAAAGAGCTCTCTGCTTTATCTAGGAATGACCCTAACTGTTAGTGTCATCTGAAACAGACTTTCGTGGTTGTTTGGTTTATACCTTTTTGCTGCAACGTGCAGATAATTGATTAAAATGGATATAAAGCAAATTAATTAAAGCAGAAGTCATTTAATAAAAAAAGAAACACAAAAACAAAAAACAAAAACAGATAATGTGGTTGTTTGTCTAGTTTCAGCTCTCCCGTAGCTGAGGCTTAAAGTGAATCAGGGTTCACCTGGGTATTGAAGCAGAGGTGCATCATGGGATAGCTGTGCAATCCCCTCCCTCTGGCAAGTACAGCTCTGTTGGTGTATTCTCCGCTGTGGGCATTCCCCCTCTCACCGTGCGTGTACATCGTGCATCATAAAAGCCTCAGGATCTGTGATGTCTGAGCGGCAGACCCAGGTGTAATGTATCCCGCATGTCCCAGGGTGGAGTGGCGCTCTGCATTAATCATGCGTCGAACAGCTGGGGACAGGAGCGATGAAGCAAGAGCAGGGAGGAGAGTGTAGCGGTGTCACACGGTGTCTGCTGTTGAGCCTTCCATTGACAGGCTTGGGCCGTTTCAGAATGGCCTGTTTGACGTGTGGTTGTTGTGTGTCTGTTTTCAGTCCTTTTTTTCCCCAGCTATGTACCATTAAAAGTACTCAATATTTTATATGCAAAGTAAGTCCCCCCATGCCTCAAAACATTGACTGTTATTCAGTTTCAGATTTTGCACAGAATAGCCGGGGTAGGGATAGTTGTTAGATTAGCTGATTAGACAGTCTGAAAACAGACCGAGGCCGGTCTGCTTTTGTACTCAGTGCAGTCTCAGTTTTGGTCTGAAACGATGGAATTGCTTTGTTTTTAATTCGTCAGCAAAGCCCCTTGTCACTCACCCTAAATGCGTGCTCACTTTGGTGAAAATGAAGGAAGAGAACAGCAGGGAACTGTGGGAATACATTTCCCAGACAGGGAACGTAACAAAGACCACTTTCTGTCTTGTGTTTCCCCAATGAGACCCGCAAAAGTTGGACCGTTCGAAGTTTGTAATCGTACGCAAATGCATCAGAGCAAAGTTCTCTGCAGTTGAGTTGTGGCTCATATGTGCTTGCCTAAATAAATTACAAATAAATCACAAAAGCAGTTGGAAGCCAACATCTTGAATGCGCTCGCTAAATGTGTATCAGCTTCCTGTTTTGCTTTTCAGAAAGATTAATGAGTACTGCTGTGCATGTTACATGTAAACATCACAGGCAGATGGGAATTTTAAATGAGATCAGATGCTATTGTACCCCTGTCCCTGAACGCAGCTGTTTGCAAGCGTTTGTTGTATGGTGTTGCAAACTCTCATTTTCGATTTTTTTTTGCCATTCTGAAACTGCTTTTCGGCCCTCAGAAATGAGGCCGGGGCCAACCTGTGCTCGTTATCAGAGAAAACTCTGAAATCACTGTGCACGTACCACATGCCAATATTCACTGTGAAGACACTGAGGGGGTATGAGCCCACAAGGTATCTTTCAAGTGCAAGCTACTGTAACCCTGTTGTGCTGTAATGAGATGCAGAGTTAGAAATCATTTGATAAGTTATTGAATGTAGAAAGGGAGCAAGAGTTTTGCCATCATTATAGAAATAAGAAAGCTGGCTTGTTTTGACTTTAGTAATACGTTTGTATGAGGGGGCAGTGCTGTACTCTACAACATAATGAATAGTAAAATGGACCTTTCAAATTGTTTGAGTTTCCAGTACGTTTTCTGTGAATTTCGAGTAATCCCATCTACTGAGCTGCTCTGCAATAGGATAGGCATGTCTTCCACAGTAATCTGTCTCTCTGCCTCAAGAGGTAAAGTCCTAAACAAGGCTACTATAACTCACTTAGACATAGTTCATTTCTGATATTTCTTCTTCTGCTCATGAGGCTGTCAGTCTGTCTGAGTAAGCATTGAATAAGCACTTAATAACCAGTGACAAGCAAAATGCAATCAAAAGGCCATCCATTCATCAACAGCCACTCATAAATCTTTCACTGAAAACTAAGGAACTTAGTTTCAGAGTTCAATTTTGAACTCTGAAAACTAAATTCAGAGTTCAAAATTGGTACTGTACCAGTAGGAAAGAGTCCAGAAATGCAGGTGATCAGGGTATTTGTGTTGTTTACAGTTAGTCTTTTATTTGCCTTTTGAAATATATTTATTATATTGTATTTCTTTTCAGTCACATTCTGGATTTCCATAGCTATTACATAATAATTCAACTATGAGCTCTCTGTTACAGTATGTTGTGGAGAAGCTCCTTTTAGCCTGTGTAATTGTTCGAAAAACACTGAAACGTACGCTTGTACCTATACAATTGTATGTGTCATGCTGGGAGCTGTTTTTATGTATGCGTTTAAAGGATGTACCTCACTTGTTTCGTATAAACAACTGATGGAGTAGACATGATTGTGTTTCATATTGTAAAATCACAAGGAAAGACTTGCAAATAAATCACACCTGTTGAACATAGCAATCGAGTAAGCTATTGGTCGCTGCCATAATTTGTATATTTGTTTTGGGGACAAAGTCTTAACAGGCTGGTGTGTTCTTGAAGACCCTCCTGCCTTGAGCGTCTGTTCTTTTCGTTGAAAAACCTAAGATTTTGAAAAATGAGGAATTAATGGGAGTGTGTGCTTTATGTATTTTATACTTATTTTTTCGTTTTTTTAAGAGAATGTTGTTACAGAGGTGTATCTTATGAAGCACGATCCATTGAAATGATGGACTTACTTGATTGAGATGTGACGCTCATTTCTGTACGGTTTGAGCCGTATTTTTGCTTTCTTCCCTGTACATTGTTTTGATCCTAGTTTAACCTTGCTGACCCTACACTTCTCTTTTCAACCTCTTTTCATGTATGTTCTCTCCCTCCATATTTGCCAGCACATAGACCCCCCCACCCTTGCCCTCTCTGTCATCTAAGAACTATCGTTCACCCAACTTTTTGGGAGATTCATTTTGCTTGTAAATTTGTACATTTTGTCAGTTTGCTAGAAGGCATGGAGACTACAATGAAATTAAAAAAAGTTTAAAACAAGTAAATAAAAAAAAGTTTAAAAAATGTTTTGATAGATGAAATTCTGAGAAAAAGACTATTTCTGTGTAAAAAATATTTAAGACTGTATTATATTAAAGGAAAAAGAGGTAAATGTATTTGTTGTGAATATGAGAATCTGATATATTAAAGAAGTGCATGAAACATTGTCAGCAATGTGTGAATTATTAATATTATTTTTGTTATTGATTACAGAATATTCTTTTTGTGTTGACACAGGCTTTTTGAATAAGACTGAGACACAAGCCTAATCCATATTAGATTTCAGTAACTTTGTCACTGCTTCCGTATCAGTGCGATTGTCTCTGTAGCTCCCGTTTCTGACTTGAGAAACACCCATGTCCACTTGGTGGTGGTCATGTACCTTTAAGCAGATTGCCACATGCTTGATCACCAAATGATTTACAGCAGGGCATTTCACAATTTTACATTGTGATAGTGTGTCCTTTCTGTTCAATAAGTTTAATTTAATATATTCAGTTGACACCCTCTCAGAATATCACATCCAAATCCACCCGGTTTGACAGCTCAAACCACCTTGTCACCTATACCTAGTCACCCGTCTGACTAATGAGGTGTTGCAGCATGTCAGACTCATCTGAGAATTTCACACTCACTCACAGTATGAATTATCAATTCATCGAGCTGATGCCAAATATGTTTACCCGTTATCCAAACTCCTAGTATTTTGTACTTCATACATGTATAGTTAGTGTTGATTCTTCTGAGGCCTGTGTAATTCTAAATGTTGCTCGTAAAATACACTAGGCTAATAATGCAAGTTGTCTGTATTAATTGCTTCAGATGATGAAATCTTGGGCAATGGAAAGATGGGTAATGTTGTAAGCAATCGATGACCTACTAGCACCATCATGAGGACGGATGACTGAAGTGCACCTTCAAATAACTCAATGAGTTATTAAAATTGAGCTTGCAATGGATAATTAGCTATGTCTTGAATGGTTTTTAAAGTGATGTGCAGGGAGATGTAGGTATTTGATCAGACTTAATCTAACCGCAATGTTCTTCATCCTGGGAATAACAAACTGAATATTTTTTAAGCAATTAAGATAACACAATTACACAACAAAGCGAATTACAAAAATGTTATCTATGAAATGAAAACCAAACACATGCTTCAGTTTTTATTAAAAGATTACTCCCTTACTGCACATAGAAAAATGAAGTAACTTCCTCCATATGCCATATTAAGAGAGACACATACCCTTAATACAGTATGTAAAAATCCATCGTTGCGTAACTTGAATTTTTTTAACATTCATATTTCATCGAAGTAAAATGCATTCATCATGCAAAGAAAACTGTGAAAATAAAATTGAGTGTGTGTGTGTATATAATTTTCCTTTCTGCCTCCGCACACTTCAGAGAGATTCATTGTTCAAGTTTTCCCATTCTCTTGTGCCTCCGCAGAGGTGAGAGAACCGGGGGCTTCAAGGTTGCTCGGCTCCTGTGGGGGTTTATCTGTGGGTTTCCAGGCTCCTTGCACCGAGGCCTTTTTGATGTGGAGATTTCTCAAGAGGGCCGCACTGCAGAGCAGGAGGAACTCAGACAATCGGCACACGGAGGGGCGCCTCGCCTCGCCCCCCTCTCTCTGTGGGCTCTGTGGGAGCGTGCTCACCGTGCGCCTCCAGCCCCCCCCTCCCTTCCTACCGCCCCCCACTGCTCCTCTGCTCACTCTAGGCCCGTGGGTGAGTTCGAGTTTCTCCGGCAGCTTTCACATGTTATGAAGAAGCGGTGGGTGTGTGGAAGGCTTATGCAGCAGACGCCTGCGCTCACAGTCACTCTGTCCATCCAGGGGACGGTAGACATAGCTGGACAGGAAACGGCGCAAGGAACATTGTGTAGGAACTGTGAAGAATACTAGAAGAATACTACAAAAGGTATTTGTGATTGAAAACTGAGTCTGCTGCATCCACAGGCCCATCAAAGCAAGAACTAATGATGAAACTACAGTCAAAGGTTATACATTGGGGAGAAGAGATGTTTGCTTGCATTTCCCGGTATACAGGTATGTCACGAGTGTCTGGGTGGCCCCAAGGAAAGACATCCTGTAACAGACTGACAGGGCCCAGATATGATTTCCTTTTTTGCTGTCACCGCAAATACTGCGCTGTTGATATGGCTTCAGTGAACACTCAACTCACGGCAATGCTACTGACAGCTACGCTACTCTCGCACGGCTCTTTGTTCTCCCGTGTAAAACTGTGACTCCTAATTCCCCCCTCTGCTTCTGAAGATTATACTACCTTTTCATGCCCCGTTTCATATTGCCTATGCAGCACACGGAACGCTCTGTTTCTGGTGACAACCCCTCCGGCGGCGTCACCCGTGAGTGATTTATTGTCTTTTGTGGACACTCCCTTCTCTCAGTGTGCTCCCGTTCTAAATTCGACCTCCTCCTCTAATCAAAGAGCTAAAATAAGAATGTAAGTCAGTCTGCTGGGACAGAGTGCCTTCAAAGCGGGGAGGAGAGGGAAAAGTCCTCCTCTCACTTATTCGGGCTGTAATCAAGCAACAGCCAGGCAGAGGCTTTGTGTTGGGGAGTGTTGACTTAGTATGCCTTGAGAGTACCAAGCACATACCTGGTTTTGTGCTTCTATATAGGCTACGGTCAGCTGCAGCTGCACACATTTAAAGACGCATCATGAAGTTTATGACTTAATTTCTTCTTCTTAAAAAGTGCTGGCCTTGGCAATCAAAATCAAAATCAAGTGAGCTTTCACTCTTCTGCTCCACAGAACGTTTGTGTTTCCTTATACTTGCACAGGTTTCTAAGAATGCCATGGGCCTTTGGATGAGACAGTTAAAAAAAGTAAACCACAGGAAAAAATAATAACATATGAAGCAGCAAATTAATTAGCAGAGTACAAGTTCTATTTTGTAATGTACTCAGACATCACGTGTTAATCAGAAACATTATTAGCAAGAGGGTTACTGTAGAATGTGAGGCTTCTTTTGGCAAGAGAAGGGGTGCTGGAGACCCACAGGAACAATTACTGAAAAACCTTATGTGAGTACTTTGCATCAGCCTGAAACCAGATCCCTCCATAAACAATTTGCCCGCATCTTAACAAAACCAAGGCTTATTGAAGCACGTAATTGATGGGCTGTCGAGGGGCCTGAACAACAATGGTGGAAGGTAAGCAAGCTGCCAGACCAAAATTAAAGTGACTATCCCTGGGAGAGTTTGAATTATTAAATAAATATTACACAACACGAGTGCAACTGAGTGAATGGAGCCGTCACAACAAACACTCAGGCCCTAAACACAGGCGTGTGCACTCATACAAACACACACACATTATCGCATGCAAACAGAACTTGTTCTTATGAAGGAAATCAGTGCCAGCATGTCACCTGTATAGGCTGAAATCCAACAGGGGTGTGAAATGTAGATATTATTTATTTTCTTGCTTTGATGTATTCCTTTTCACTGTATCATGTTAATTCTGACACCGCTGTGCATTTCAGAATCTGTCAAGCTTCACGAAATGACTGTTTTACCTTACACTTGATTCTGGCTCAAACGGGTTTGCTCTCTGTGGCAGCTTGCTGGGAATGTCAGGCAGATGCGATTGCCTAGCAGTCCGTTGTCAAAGTGTTACCCGCCTAACGCGTCTGCTAGGTCTCACGCGGTGTGCGGTGTAGCTGAATTGAATGGTAAAGGTTTTCAAGCCTGAGTGACTCTTCATTGCTTCTCTTGCCTGTGAGCCTCTTTCCCCAGATCTGCAGGTCACTGCCTGTGGTGAGGCCATGTTGAGTGAGAGAGCCCATAATTCTTTGTATGATGAGAGTTGAATTTGGAGGGACAGCAATACATGGTTATAGAGGCTATGTTGTGCTATTTTGAGAGGTAATGACAGTCCTCTGCGAACCACTTGTGTTCTGTGCATCATTTTACATCCTGATTATCGCTCTACTTTCAAACTCATGCTTCAGACAATGGAGAATTGAAGTTGTAGTTCTAATGGTTTGGTGTATGGATTTTTCTCCAGAATAGCGCAGCTGGAGGGAAACATTTACGTCGGGCAGAATGCAATCGTGATTCTTGCCTTGGTAATCTCTCTTCTATTTATTTTCATTACAATCGTGCTTAATTCAGTAAGGGGAGAGATTTACCAGCATCAAATCCTTAAATTGATTGCATCATTAATCTTTCTCTGGTTTAAATAGGTAATTTCATGCAGCAGCTCAAGATTGAACTTCGGGGCTTGCTGCTCCCTCATTTGCTGGGGCTGTAATCACACTGTGCGCTGAAATGTATGGAAATTCCTCCATCTAAATAGATAAAGGGTTCCCCGTTTAGATTATCTCCATTTTGCCTCAATGTATCTTCTGAATCAATCCCTACACGCCGTAAGAAACTAAACTAATCAAGCTAGGCCCAGCTGGGAACAGTCGGAGTTACATTTAGAAGCCTAATGGTGTAACAACTGAAACGAAAAGACAAACATGGGTGGATACAAGATGGCTGTGACTATTGCTCGTGTTATTAACTCTTGGAGGCATGTGTAATCAGTTCTACAACGGTGAGCACGTTATTGTTAGCCTAGCCGTGTTCCGTTGAACACACACGTGAACAACACAGGCTGGAAGCGTGCTCAGTCTAACCCGGCGGCGAGACACTTGAGTTTTGTCTGGGCTGCATTTGCTATCCAGAATCTCTTCAACGGCGTGCACTTAATAACGATAATACAAAATATTTTGCCTAGATGTGAACCATCTTACACTTTCACACTTTCCACGAGTCCAAATGGAAACGTATAATGAAAACGTCGTATGTGTATCCTTTGAACCGTTCCCGTACACCTCTCTAAACCGTGTCCACTCGCGAATATAAATTACACTGGGCTATACACATAGATTACAGAGCAACGCATTACGGTGACACCGGTGACACGTGGCCGCTCGTCCCGCTGCTTCCTATCACTAATGCAGAAAAAAGCGCTGCCTGGACCGGGGAGATTCCGGCCCGCTATCTCGAGCTGTCAGCAGGTCCTTAATTGATGAGGCAGAGAAAGCGCCGGCGCTTCCACCGGCTTTCACTGCAGTGTAAAGAATTAAGCAGTCCATTAGGGCCGAGACACGCAGGGACTGCTTATTGTAGCCAGGGAAGGCGTCACTGTCTTCACGCGGACAAAGGGGCGGATGGCACCGTCATACAGATAGCCTTAATTTTACTGTACGACTTCCAGAGAGCTAACGTCGAGCACCCAGGTGTAAGAGAGAAAGGTGAATGCAATTGGAATGAAAGATACTTGCACATGTAAAGTGTTAACGATTCCATACCATTTACTTTCGCTTCTTACACTTAATTTTCCTTCTTTTAGGTTAGCGATGACGGGTACGATGACTGACCTAACTGTAAATAGATGTTAAGCATTACCAAAATCCCAATACATATTAAGCGTCCATGACTAAAACAATTAATGGTAGATATGTTATGCAGATATATTATACAATATTAAATAGTTCTACAATAATTAGTTTGGAGTTGCTAATAAGCAAGCATGTAATGCTCACAGAGATGGCGTGGAAGATGCAATTAATGACGAATGACTGGACAAACAGTTTGTAGGAAATGTATGCAGGTATGTGTGTAACGTAATAAGCAGTTTAAGGGAACAAATGTAAACAGCAAATTATATCTTGACATATACTGTTTGTTTGTTTATTTTGACAAACATGTTCATACATGGCTAAAAAGATATCAATGAGCGAAAACTAGCCCAGTAAAACCATTTTTATCCGCTGTATAATCCATCATCAGTAAGTTAAGAGCAGCCTGACTGATGACTTTACCAGGGTAAAAGATCCAAGAAAACTTGATCATAACATGTGAAGAAGTAAGAAAAGAGGCTTGGCTGCAAAACACCAAACCCAATAAGGCATCAGTAACAGATAACACTAGAGAGCCTGGCAAACTTCAAGATCATTGGGATGCAACAAATAAAATGCTCTTACATGCTCCTTACAGCCAATATTCAAAGCCTTCAAGAATCTGACGGAAATGAAAAAAAGGGAAAAAAATCAAGGAAAAATGCACAAGCAAGAAGTTTCTGTAAAAAACCACAACAAATTTTTCGAACTGCATCTAGGGACCTTTTGGGGCAATGCTTCGGCGAGCACAGGCTACCGATTTCTGGGGTGTGGATATTACTTTTCATTGCATGCAAGTATGTATAAAACCTGCTGTTGCCCGGTCTGTGGCACGGCAATGTTTTGTTTTGAGCCAGAAATCTAAAATGGCTATTAGGCTTAAGAAAGCAAATCGTCTCAAGTGTGATTCCACAAAACATCTGCGATATATTTCCACATGAATTATTTGTTTTTTTAACGCATTGTATACGTCCTCTTGAATCGAGAATGTGTGCGTATAATTTACCACAACGTTTTCCCTTATAAAATATTAAAAAAGGAAATCACGTTATGAATTAAACGGACCGTGTTGCTGATAGGGAAGAAATGCCGCGGAGAAGCAAGTAAAATGAAACGTCGGGTCGTAAATTTATGGATTCCATGAAGCGGTGAAAATATTCAACGACTCATATTATCATAATTCAGCTGTGAAAAGCGATAGCGCGAAAACAGCTTTTAAAATGAGATTGCAAACCAATATTCATATGAACATCAATTCACCATGTCCTTAGTGACCGTTTGAAATATTTCCTAAATAAGTACTTAACACTTTCTCCAAATATTTCATGCATGTCAAACATAATTGTTTTTTCCAAATCGTTAATGTCTTGATGCTGCTTGTAAACAGCTGTAGGTCGAAGTTGAGGAAGATTTCTGATACTCTGTTGTGCCGAAGAAAATATCAGTTTTTTTTTCAACGACTATTAACGGGCAGCTGTTGTTCTGTGTGCACAGTTCCATTGTGTTCGCTTTGCTGTTATAAGAGACAAGTTATTAAAATCGGTGTCTTTTATTAACAGCATGGCATCTACAGGCACAAAGGCATACATATCAAATCTTGTTTCACATAGTAATGTCGTCATCTCGGTCTTGGTAGAGGGATGCCGTTGTGCCTTACTCCTGGTGAAGTACACTAATCTACAGTATCTTGGATCAAGCCCAGCATGGCTACAGGAGGTAGGCCTAATGCTTCAGGGACAGAAGTGGGACTGTATCTCTGCGCCATTAACCATTAACCCCCCAAGCAATGAGAGACTTCGGCGAGAGTGCATTTAATTAACTGCTAGGCTACATATTCATTCGCTCCCTGATGGCGCCGTGATGGATGAGGGACGAGAAACGGAGGTAAAACAGCGTTCCTCACGGGCTATGAAATGTTTCTGTCTTCCGCTGGGGTTTCGATTTACTCAACGTTAATAGCAATTTGTGTTGCAGCAGTGACGGTAAATAGGATGTTTCGTTCGTGAAAATGAAATGGGTGCCTGGAACACACAAGCCCAGGTGTTTGGTCAGATGTAAAAGCATTTAAGAAACCCCCTGATGAAAGCCTTGTTCCATGTTATAATTCAGTATAAGCTTGCCTGCATGCTTGGGCGAATGTGGAATTTTATTGAGTATAAGGACTCCCTGAAAACGCAAGTCTTTGCCGTGAAATTAGGGTGACTGGACATCCTGATGAAATAGCCTCTGTCCTGTATCCTGATCAGGGACACTGTTTGTCCCAGTATTACAAAAAAAACTCTTGAGGAAATCAAAACCCTGTTTTTATTAAATAGTCAAACTTCTTATCCAACATCCAACTTCTGTTTGCATGCAGTGGAGTGTCTTCTCTGTGAGACATAGACTTTTCAGCTGGGGGTCTTGGCTAACAAATTTACCAGTACCTTAATGAATGGGGGGTGGGGGGTGGAGCTAGGACTGTGCTTGGTTCCACGGTCTCAGTGACAGTGTGAAAGCATTTGCAGAATCAGCAGTAAGGAGTTAAGCATTTCTCGTGGTGGTGAAGATAATGTGAAACAGCATGCAAGTAAGAAACAACACAAACAGCTGTAAAAGACAGAGAAGCAACACCCTCCTCCCTATATTACTAACCAGTGAGTCCTCGAGTAATCAAGTACCAAGTGCCACTGAGCTCATGAATATCTATCACAATGTCAGGCATCAGCATTTGTACTGCTCTGACAACTGGGAATTTTAATTGAGCCCAACTTTGTACCTGGACTCAACAATCACACATGGAATAAAGGACGGGCTGTTGGTACAGAAAGCACATCATTTACTTAATGTTGATCAACGTTAAGTCTATAAATGTCCACCATTGGTTTGGGAATATATTGCACATCCTTTCCTTTTTTAAAAGATAAATCAGACACTCTTATTCACTGCACATTCATTAAAGGAATGACTGATGTTGCCCTTGTGTTTTCAGTCTTGTTAGATCCTTATAAGACCTTTAAAGTCCATCCAATTTGTTGTTGATTAATGAAATTTAAAAGGTTATTTATTTATTTATTTTTGGCTGGTGTGATCTGGTCACCAAAACCAACACAGAATCACCAGACGCACACAAATAAAACAGGCAGTCCCTCACAACCCAAAAGCTTGCAAGGGCCGATTTGTATTCTACTCACAGAGAGCAGACAACATGAATGTTGGCAGGTATGCCTAGTTAAAATGAGTTATCCAGCCTGCTCATGTACACTGCTGATTTTTTTTTTTACCCCTTGACAGAAACTTTTAAAATACTGCTCTACTAAGCAAAGAGGCATGTTTATTACCCTGGCAACTTTTTGATTATAAACAAAATCTCCCATCTGTTGAGATCACTTAAGGAAAGAATGGAATCAATTTGAACAAAAAAGCACCATTGTTGCACTCTAAGGTGGCTTTTATTGAGTCTTTTGGTTTGGTTCCCCCTGAATGCCCCAGCCAGCTCAGGTGGAGACTTGATGGAGCTGATTATTTTTTCTGCTTTGAAATGCCTGGTGCTGTAAAATTCATTTTGCAAAATGCCACCTTAAATTCTTCATAACGCACTCTAACAGACATAAATAAGGCCCAATATTAGGTATAAAGTCTTTAATGGAGTCAATCAGATGGGTAGTAGCAACACAGCAAACACCGGCAAATTGCATTGATTCAACATTGCACTGTCATCTGTGCTTGACAGAACACTAATTCCACCTATAGTTAATAATCTAACTTGACCCTAACCCAGATTAAAAGCCTGTGACAATACCTGGTGTCTTCATATTAAACTCAGCACTGTTTGGATCCGGTCACCTTTAGGATTTTTCCCAGCTTTCTCCTTAAGCGTGGGGATTCAGATCTTTGCCTGATTAGGAATTTTTATCAGGGCCTTGATAAGACGTCGCTGCAGATGTGGTGTATCTTGGAGCCCTCTTGTCCCAGCTTGCACTGGGTCAATTCATCTCCTGCTGTCAGCTGAGATTGCCTCCATCTCTGTTTTCCTCTCTCTCTCTCTTTCCCTCTCCCTCTCTCTTTCTCTCTCTCTCTCCCTATCTCTTTCCCTCTGTATCTCTCTCTCCCTCTCTCTCTCTCCCGCCTCCCCCTCTCTCCCCCTCTTTCCCTCTCTCTCCCTTTTTCCCTCCCTCCCTCTCCCTCTCTCTCCCTTTTTCCCTCCCTCCCTCTCCCCCCTCTCTCTCTCTCTCTCTCACTCTCACTCCCTCCCTCCCCTTCTGTCTCCCTCTGACTCACAAATGCAAGCGGACGTGGATCGGGGGTGAATGAGACACTCGTACACTGAAAGGCAATGACAGACGGCTTTTAACGAGGGGCTTAGCAAGGAAGGAAGGGCAGAACTGAAAACGCTTCCCCAGCCTTTCACTTGTCCCTCTTTAAATTTAGCAAACCTCACTGAAAAGGCTTCAATTGGAGCTATCAGTCTGGATAGACTTCTCATCTGATATCATTTCCATTACAAGTGACATATCGCCAGGATCTCAAACCCTGATCGTGTGAAGAGTTCATTCGAGGAGAGAGCCCTGCGTTCAGCTGAACTGCAATGCAGTTTTTTCCTTAATAATGATTTTGAGTTACAAAATATCATCAGCTCTGCGGTCTCTAAAATAAACAAGGAACAGCACTTTGTGGTTAGGTTGAACTGAGGCCACGGTGCTGCACTTCTATATGCTATTATGGGTGATCTCCATTTTTTTGAGCTCCTGCCTGGGAACTCCATTGTAGACCAGAGTGTTGGGAATTGAATGCATTGTTGTCACTGTGTTGAAATAGCCTCTCTGCAGAGGTCCCTGTGTAGGATGGTGTAGGACGGTACCAGCGCTGTTATCCCAGCACGTGGACTTTGATGACCCATTCTACATGTACCGCTTTATTCCATGGCACCGTTCTCACATAAGGCTGAGCTATTACACGGCGTGAGGCCTGACAACTTTTCATGCCCGATCCACACAGGGCACAGGCATCCCACGCTGGTGCCAATCGAGATGGAAATGCAAAACCGTGGAAAGGCTAGCAGCGGGAAGAGGCGCTACACCGCTACACATGTGATGGTATGGAGGGACGGTGGAGAAGCGGAGAGGGCTGCCCCAGCATGTTAACCCCTAGTCTCCTGCTGATTCCCAGAGTAGGGCAGGCAGTGGTGTGGCACAGTGGTGAGGACCGTGACTAGCAACCCAGAGATGGACAGTTTGATTTCCCCGCACGCCACTGCTAACGAACCCTTTATTAACCCTAAGTTAACCGTAACTTCCTTACTGAATACCCAGCTGCGTACATCAACAGTGTGTAAAAACCGTCGTCGTTTAAGTCGTTTAAGTCGTTTAAGTGGACAAGAGTGTCTGCTAAGGCAATGTAAATGCTCTCAGGACCTTGGACAGCAGAGGAAGCTTCATTGGGCCATTGGGCCATCATTGAGCATCTTTGATTGTGGGGAGAGACCTATATAAATACAGTCGTTCCGACTAGTGTGACCTCCAACCCCTACTCATTGTGGTTTTTGTTTTGTAATTGCTTCTGACTGTCCTCTGGCTTTTGTCTTTTCTGTGTATAAGGTTTATGTTTCATTGGTTTATCTCTAGTCTACCTTCCTCTCTATCTATCCTATC
Organism: Megalops atlanticus; assembly: GCA_019176425.1. Taxonomy (NCBI): domain Eukaryota; kingdom Metazoa; phylum Chordata; class Actinopteri; order Elopiformes; family Megalopidae; genus Megalops; species Megalops atlanticus. The sequence continues at coordinate 6,811,351 of CM032897.1, read as the reverse complement.
TAACCCTAGTTTCTATTAAAAAAATCACTCTACACTAGTTTGGTACTTAACTCAGTATCTTACCGACCTCGTGCAGTACCTTTTGGTAACTACTCTTAGCATTGTGATTCACTCATTTGGAAGTTGCTCTGGGTGCTCTGTGTGTGTTAAATGACGTAATGTAATGTAATGTATTGGTGTTTTGAGACTTCTCTTTTCCAAAGTCCCATTTTGTTATCTCTCTTGAATATTCTGTTCAAACCCAGCATGGTGGCCATGCTCTAATACTGTAGATTGCTGGATTTTTTCATCATTGCACTGGCTGTGTGGCTGAACAAAGAATTCTGTTTCATCATTAGATCCATCGCAGTGTAATGCCTGGGCCATGATAAAGACTGTGGTATAAATAGTTTGTTTTTTAAGCGCTGTTCTAGGTCTGCCTTACTGCCTTCACTCTGAAAATTTAAAGACCACTGAATTATTTACCATCCTTAGCTTTTTTGTGAGGGGATGGACATGCTCAAACACACGCGCACACACACACACGCACACACACACAGAGCACAGTGCAATGAGTCAAACCTCACCACTGACCGCCATTGAGCTCCATGAGGCAATTCAAAAAATAAGGCATTCATTGCGCACAGGTATTACGCTGAGTCATTTCATATCAACCATCTGTGTCAAAACCAGGAAATGTGATCTGTACAAATGGAGGAAGCACATTTTAAGGCCATTTAAGCTGAGCATGAGTGTGATCTCTTGCCCTGAACACCCCTGTCATGAGTGAAACCTCCAAGCTCGTAACACCATTTCTGTGAGAGGACAGAGAATTGGATCAGCTCTCGAAACCGCAGAGCAGATGTAACTGACGTAATACCGAGTACCACGACACGCTGTGCCCCGCCGCCATTATGCGACTGCTGTAGGCCGTGTTTGATGAGTTTTGGGGGATGTAGAGGTTTATTACTGTGAATCACTTCAGCTCAAACGCGATTGTGAGTTCCCTCCTGCTCACGGAGGAAATGAAGCGCTCCCTGAGATGGGATTATTGAATTATTGCTCCCACCTAAGTCCACACGGCCGTGCTATTGCAAGGGAGTATGGCGGAGTCTCATTTCCAAGCTGCGGCAAAGGCCTGCACCTGGGATCTGGGCTTCTGATCTCTGCACTGTGGCCACGCATGCACAATGAACCTGTGCGAGACCCTGCGAAAGATACCTGTTCTATGAAAAAAAAAAAAAAAATAGAAAAACTATTTGGTTGAACGTAAAGAGAAACTCGAGAGGGGAATGGACGTGGCATGTGGCATCCTTTTTACTTGGAAAAAAAATTGTCTAATGAAAAATAATGTCTAACTCTGAACTGAAATGTTTGTTAACTGATGAGTATTATGTAAATTTTAGTTGTTTTTCTCAGAACACAGAGGCGTGCGCCCTTTAAGACGTACGTCAGAGGGACGTGTTTGTGAAAGACTTGTGGGCCGCCCCGTGTTGCTGGCAGGGAAGTGGGAATGTTTTGCCAGGTTTTGCTGCTTGGCAGTCACATGCCAGGCCCTGAACTGACTCAGCAATGTATTCATATGAAAGATAAGGAGGCTGTCAATCACCAGATACAATGTCAAACTGATTACAGTACTGTGTAGCATAAGCCAGAAGATGGTGACGCAATTTTTCAATGTGACATTTTATTGAAAGGGACTGTACTAAATGGAATTTCATTAAACTGATGGATGGGATTACTGGAAACCATAACCTTCTTCTGCCATTTCTGGTCTTTCCCTATCCCTTACAAACCTCCAACCTGTGTCAACCACGTGAGTGAAACGTGTTCTGCAATTTGTGCAAAACTGTAACTTGACCGAAAAATATATCACATAAGAAAATGCCTCATTGAGCCAAATTAAGAACATAGCAAGTAAATAAATAAAGCTTGGCATGTTGGACCTAGAGAATAAAAGTAGGACATTGAGTTAATAAACACAAAGACACATGACATCACCCAAAGTGGCGTGCCGGGATATGAACTGCCTTCCTGTTTGTCCTCTCCCTCGCTGAAGGGCATCGTTCAAATCCAGTTAGGGAGACAGTGACATTTTCTAATGTGCCTGCTTCGTCTGCTGTGTGATTCACCCCTCATTCTCCTGTAATCCTGGGCCTGATGTTATTGTGTGCTTAAAACGCAAGCTCAGAGAGCAGTAGACCGATCAGCTGTCTGTGTTATAATTAAAGCACCTTTAAAAGGCCCAGGGGATGTTCTGCAAGTGGCTAGATTTAAATGTAATAGATTAGGTCTCCAAGTCTGTGTAGTCAATTTTCCTCTCGAAGAGCAAAGTTGTGTGAAGGGATTAGGTTTGTGTGTGCGTGTATGTGTGTGTGTGTGTGTGTGTGTGTGTGTGTATTTGTGCATTTATGGGAGTATATGTAGTGATTGTGTATGTGAGTGGCATGCACAAGTGCAGGCATGTTTACTTGAGCGTGGGACTGTGTGTTTGTCAGGAGTGTGTTAGTGTGCTTGAGTCTGTGTTTGATGCGTGTTTTCATGTGAAGGCATGGGGAAGAATGCTTCTCTGCACACAGGGGAACATATGAGTGGGGGGTTTTGTGTATGTGCGTGTACATGTGCTTCAGAAAAAATAGGAACACTGTGGGCATACGTGGATTTTCAAAATGTATTTAACTCCATCACCTCCTTTCTGCCTCCATTCCAATAGGCCACAACTTGAATTTGTTTTTCAGTGTTTTGACTCAATATGGAAATCAGCTTCAAATTGGTCCTTAAATTAGGACCTTGAAAATGCAAACCATAATAGGTTGATTTTTGACGCTTCACAATACATAAAGGATGCTGAACTAATCCAAAGTGATGATAAGGTACCTGATCAGGACTTTGCTCTATATTTATTCAATCACACACAGGCAATAGAAAATAAATTGAAATAAACAAAACAAAATTCCATAACATATTGAGTTCAAACTGAATTGGGAAAAAAGTAAGAATGCAGATGTGAGTTGAGATGAATTACCTCAGTAGACTGTATGTTTTGGCCAATGATTTTCGACTCGGGAGAGTGTGATGTATTTTTCATCAGACGCTTGCACTGACAGAAACGTTGAGGATCCTTTATGCTTTATTTATGGCTGTTAACACCAAGGTGACTTTGCCAGTTTGAATTACTGCAACAAATCAGTGGCTTTGGTCTAGATAACAATTTACCATCAGCCTACTGGGGCACCTTAGCAAATGTATTTTTTAATCATAATTTATGTAAAATGAAATAAAACATCTTCATGCAGTACTCTGTCTGGGGAAGAATATTTCCCTCAGTGTTTTCAAGGATGATTGATGTGGAAGGTGTTACACTGAAGCCCTAAAATATCTTTAGAGCTTTATCATATTATTATATGATATGCCTTGCCAATAAATCTTTTAGGGAATGATAGGACATTTTGAATTGAATTCTCTTAGTTTCCCTGTAATGTCACAATCCAACAACAGTGTTGTTCTACAACCCATCCATGTGAACTCTTCACTGGGATGTGTCAGACAAAAGATCTTTGCTGAAAGGTACATTAACAGTGGTATATTGGGGATCTGAACCCCTATCTACTCTATCAAGTCTTACCCACCAAACCACTACTGAGAGTCATATTAGATTGAGGAAATGAAGAGATGTTGGTATTCTGATAATGTATTTCTGCGTTCTGGTCATGTTAACAGAGAGCATCAACTCAGCTTTATGCATCAATTTCTTTTTGTAAGGTAACATTAAAATGATATTTCGGTTGACCAAAACACCATTCACCTGAATTACAGCTTATTCTGAAACCCTCTGTATCAAAATTAGGAGAACTTGATGCAATTAGCCACTCCTGGTTCAGCAGATCTGTGATGCTTTGGGTTTGGGAGATGCATTTTAAGCAGCAGCTAACTGACATCTGGGCCATCGTGTGGCTCAAGTTCCCATAAATCCAATCATGCAATTCAAAATAGCACAGAGTGAGAGAAGTTTTGAAACCACAATTGATACTGATTATAAGATTGATTGTGGTTCTTATTGCTTAAAAAGGTTTTTTAAAAAAAAAAAAAAAAGCATCCCCAAAAAAGCCAATTCACCCAAATTCAGGATGCTGACTTGTTTTCCGTTGAACCTGAGTGATTATCAGTGTCATCGGCGTTGAGAGACAAATCCATCCTGATTAGGGGAGGAGATAGGAGTCATATTAAGCAGTTCATGAGCTTCCTGTTCAGCAGTAGTGGCCGCCATTACTCAAAACCTGTCAGGGGTAATAAGAGCTCACAAACACAGTGCTCAGGTGCTGCCATCCCTACTGAATGGAATAAGAAAAATAAGACCCATGAGGGCGGGAGGGAGGGGAAGGAAATTAAGAATAGTTTATTAAGCCTGTTCTTGGACACTGATAGATGGAGATATAAAAGAGTTGCACTCGTATGGGATGAGGAAACATAGAGGCTCATTACATGAGGAAACACATAGGCTCATCATTTGCCTGTAGTCTAGAGTGTGTCTAGTGCCGTGTGGAGGTTGGTTTTGAACTCTGTGATCTCTGCTTCCATTCTCTGGTAACATATTCTGTGCATTAATAACTCTTTCTGTGTGTACTGTAGCTATGACTAATTTCTGCTTCTGGGCTTCATTCTGCCTCCTCTTGTATTGACAGGTGGAGGTGTTTGTTTTCCCATATGATGCTTCTGCATTTCTGTTCCTATTGAATTTTTTTGAAGTGAAACTGCCCTTTAATATTTGTTTGTTTGGGGCATTTGGCAAATGACTTGATAGTTTTATCTCAAACAATCCCAAGTCAAGTGTGCTATGGGATTAAATTAAACGAGTTGGTGATCAATGTTTCTGCCTAGCTCCATTGCTCACATACGTAGAAGACAAAACTGAATCCATTAGTTCAATGAAGGGGCACAGATTAATGAAAGCAAGATGATTTAATTAATCCCGGTGTATGTCTGATTTTAATTAGATAAAATTGATTGATGTGGACAAAATCACAACTAGTAGATGTATGAAATAGACAGCATGTTTCCAAGAGGGATGTGAACATGCAATTTAGCTTTGAAAATGTTACGGACAACATACAGTTCTGTTCTTGGGATAGAAAGGGTGTCAGATTTTGAACAACCCAAGTACACAAAGACTAGTACTTATCAGCAGTACTTATTTTTACTCCCCAGCATGCACCACCATGGAGGAAGTCCTAACAGGTGGGTCTCCACCCATCATTGAAGCTGATCTTGGAGAGCTGAGGGAAACACCTTGGCATTACCAAGTATGGGAGTACACAGTATGTGCACCTCCATCTACAACAGCTAACATAGTTTTGCAGTTATGTAATATGGTGGGGGTGTAACTGAAAGTTTGCTTGTTTGATTCCCCACTGGGCCACTGCTGCTGTATCCTTGGGCAATGTACTTAACTCACAATTGCCTCAGTAAATATCCAGCTGTATAAATGGATAATACGTAAAACTGCAAACTGTGCAAGTCGCTCTGGATAAGAGTGTCTGCTAAATGATGGTAATGTAATAGGGTGCAGGTTCTCTTTATTGAATTGCCTTTTTAAATTGTGTTTAATGTAATGAATGCATCTACCTGTGCAATGTTAACAGAGTGTGTTTCCTGACTGTCCTTTACAGTTTGTCTCAGTTCAAGGAATCTGCTGGTGATGGAATCCACTCGGAAGGGACTGTGGGAATGGAGACCACCTAGAAGCCACACATTTGGACATTATCTGCCCATTTGTATATGCACGGGGTCTAACATGCTGGTTCCTCCAGTATCTCTTAATCTCTCTCTTAATCTCTGCTTAATTTTCCTGTTGTTTTTCTCTGACAGGTTTATTGTAGCACATTTGCTCAATTATGCAGCATCTTGAACTTGGATGTGTGTTGATTGTACGTGTATGTTTTTTTTATGACATAATTTAGTTTTACAGTATTGTATTGTCAAAGCTGGTCAAACGTAATGACATTGAAATGAGGGAATTCATGAGCTATTTAAAATATGAAGAGCAACATCCATATTTCTACTGACAGTAAAAGCCTCTATTTTCTAGCAATTTTTTTGCAGCTCATTCCGTTTCCCTCCCTCGGTTAAAATTACCTGTGTGCATTTGTCTGAAATGGATCTGACCTCCAAAAACGTGGTGTGGTCCAAATGGGCTGCTCATGGGTCCCCTGTTGCAGTTTGTATTGTGTTATTTTTCCATTAACCCTACCTCATTGCGTAATCTCCGTGCTGATGATTCACAGAGCGCAGGTTTAGCCCTTGCAGAAATGACATTGCGAGATTCTCTTATTCCTTATCCAGTGAGGCTTATCCAGGTACACCCCACGGTCTCAAAGTTCTCATTCCCATTATGAAATGTATTACAACTGAGATGATCAATCCTCTGCAGCGTGCGCTGGGTTAGGGTCTGTCTCTCATGCATTGCAAAGAAATATGCACTCAATACATTTTCAAGGTCAACATGATTGTATCTTATTACAGTATATTCTGCGTGAGATATGAATAAGTAAATTGTGTTCTTTCTTTCTCTCTTTTTGAGACGTTCTTCTTGAGAAACATCAACACTGACTTTTTTTTAAAGGTCAGTGGTGTCAGATTCAATTTCTGGTGGTTTGCAGATCATGCTTTTTTTCACTCCAGCCCTGTCCCCAGAGGCTTGATTAGTGCTAATAGTGAAATTAGCTGAATACATACAAAGCCTGCTCAGGCCACAAAATAATGTAGGGGTCAAAGTGTTTGAACTGAGGGTACCTCTTCAGCTATGGAAATCGTAGCCAATATGTAACTGATATCATGAGAAGTAACTGAAGGTTATCAGAAGATAGGGGCTGGGTGGTAGTAGTGGTCAGCTCTCAGGGAAATGATGATCAACATCCTGCTGGAGTTGGAGTTGATGACATGATGGTAGGAGAGTTGATGGGGCCTAGTACCAGCACAGCCTTCTCGATGGCATGGCTTTCTCATCTCAGGTCTTACTCATGTGGGTATGGCCTCCTGTATTTCCTCCCACTCCTGCTGGATTGTGCTTGGGTTAACTGCTACAACAAGGTAGGAATTTCCATGTAATTGCTGCCGGAGGGAGTTCTCCAACCCCTCCTTTTTCCCCACTGCCTGATGAGGTAGATTAAATAAGGAGAGTGGGGTGGGAGGATTATATTCCTAATAAGAAGGCCAGGCCCCTGGGAGGAGACTGGCCAGCTAGGGACTTTTTCAGTGTTAGAGACTTTTGTGAAATGGTCATCATTTCAATGTCCAGGCAGAGTATTCAGTAGCAGAGCTTGTCCTGACTAACCTGTAAGATCTTGAAGAGTCCATATGCAAGAATCACATCTCGCTGCCTTTTTTCCGCCATCTTGTCCAGAGAACTCAAGTCTCTTCCAGTACATGCTCAGTGTCCTCAGAGCCTCATCATGAACGTGGAGTGAAACAGAGATCGCCACTTTATGATTGGTTTCTCCTACCCTGTTAGTGCAAGGCCAATGTGATATGCTTGGCGCATATTAATTCCTACCACTCCCATCTCCGACTCCAGCTCCATGGGAACAGGACATGGAAACAGGATTGGAGAGGAATTGATCTCGGTTGTGTGACATTGGAATAATCAGGTAACACAAACCATGCGACTCAACATTGCCAAATAGTTCAAATAGGATCAGTGGATTGGCAAGTCCAGCAAAGGTTGGGGCTTTCCTTTTCTTCTTTGGACACCACCTGTTTTGGTGTCTGAGTCAAAGGCAGATTTAGACTGAACCAGTCAATACCAACCTCGCCATGCTCTGAGCCCCATTCGAGCAATTCAGGTCAAGTACCGCTCTGAAGATTGTAGGAACATCACGCCACCTGTGATGTAATCCCTCTGGTCACAGACCCAGACCCATATTTGGTAACTACTGTCTCCTCTGCCGCAGTTAGTATGATGCCTTTGATCAAAGGCAATTGCATGCCCCCCTGTATTTACCCGTCTCTAAGCCTCGTCTGACCCCATCTCTCCAAGTAGGAAGGCCGCTGAATGATGGGGCAATGATAAGACTGCCTAGAAATGGCAGGGCAAAGAGCTGTCTTTGATTTCTTGGCTAATGGATGTACGAAGGTGGATAAAAGACTTTGCTGTCCTTTGCTGTTCAGGGCACGCAATCCCTCCCTGGCACCAGGTAGGCAGACACTCTATTGTCCAAGTCAACCCCCAGGGCCAAGATCTCACCATTTCCCTGAGCCCATTAGTGAACATGAAATTATGAGGTGTGTGTTCATTTCAAAGGTGAGTCATTTACTTGTCTGGAGAATGTGCAATTAGTATTCATGATGAAGCTTTTGTAGTCTGTTAGTGCAATCGCTATTCTACCATTTACTCAAATGCTTAACCCAAAGAAGTGCTTTAAAAATGTGTGGTGTAGAGGTTAAAGCACTGAACTCTGAGCCTGAGGGACATTGTTAAGGTACTAGTGACACACTGCTGTGAAACTCTCGAGAACTCTGCTTTACTTCCACTATCTGGCATCAATACAAAGTCGGCAGATGACTTTAGGGAAATAAAATTAAAAGTTTCTCTGGATAAGGGAGACTGCTCAGTGAATAAATAATGTAATATAAATTTTATGCAGTATAAGAGAGAAGATAAGTGCCTACTAAATCTGAGAGATGTAAAAGGCCTTGGATGGGGACATCAGCTGAACAAATAAATGTCTGGAAACCAGGCAAGGGCATTTAACCAATTTAATGCCAAACATTCTCTCCCCGCTAGGTAAAGGCACATCCATAATGTATGTTAATTTCAGCTGAGTGTAATACTTTGCATTCATTAGCATGACATCCATTTTCCACATAAACCTTACTAGTTATGAGCAAATGTTATGCTAGTGTTTGTGCTGCAGTGCTGTTCTGTGGTCTCCCTAATGCTTTGCAAATGTCCTAATTATACAGCCATCCTATAGGTCAATGCAGCCAATTAAAATGAGGATCTGTTTTTGGGGGATGTTTGCAGTGCACATGGTTAATTTTCAAATTCCCATGGCTGACAGTGAATGAATTAACTGCTGTTTCCCCAAACAATCAATTATGTAAGTAATTCTGTTTTATCTAATTCACATGCCAGCAAACAGCAGTTCGGTGGTCATGTGAATTCTGTTTTAGGTGTTTGCCCTGGCAAGCTGAGAGAAGGCTGTTAACCTTTTTACCTAATTTTCGTAATTTTTGTTTTCACCTGAACCACGGCATCTCTGGACAGCTCTCCTGCTTGTACACAAAGGGTTACAGGCTTGAATCCTTGAGGGAGCTCTACCATACTACCCTTAGGGGACTTAATAAATTAAGTCAAAATATAAGCAATGTGAATCTGCCAAGACAGGTGTCTCTGCTGCACAAAACTGGGAATGAGATGTGATAGGCTAGCAAACAGTCCAGGGATGCACAGGTACATCTAGTAGGTATGTAACTATGAAATACAGCCAGTCTTAATTGTCTAAAGCCTGGAGTGTATTTAGGGCACGTCTGCATGTCAGCAGAGGATGCCTGGATGGTTTGTGGGCGGCAGACGTCCCAGCGGGGGCTCATGTCGGGACGTCTCCTGGCAGGAAGGACTCCAGCTGCCTTCCTCCACCATGTTAGGGAGAGCGTAAGCCCGGCTGGCAGCTCGTCGGGACGGAGGCGTCTCCTGCGGGCCTGGCGCCTGGGGTGACTCCGCTAATGCCGTCACTTTGAGTTACCGCCCGCCGGCTGAGCGGACATCCCCGCCAGGGCATCTCCGCTGTGCCCCCCCCCACTGTTTTCCGCCCTGGCGAGTCTGACGTGGCCTGGGACAATCTCCCTGAAACGATTCGCCAGCTTTGCTCGCCCCACCCAAAATACTCCCCCCATCGTGACTTATCTGAGTGTGATCACCAAATACCAGAGAAGCTCTGCTCCTTTGAGGCAGCAGAAGGCAGGCAGTAAGCACTAGATGAAAGAAGTTGGAAGCAAGAACTGTAATCAGAGGGGTACAACTTGAAAGAGTCACAGGGACTCAGGACTTATCAATTGAAACTCAAGTTTAAATGTATTTTATGTTCTTGACCTAAATACAAGCAACTAGCAATGTTTAAATGTTCATAAAATGGTCAAGGAATGATTATCAGACGAGCAGTTGTATTCATCAGGAGAGCACTGCATAATCTGTATGTAAGAATGCGATGTAACTGTGTCTTGTTAAATGATGAAAAATGTGGGTGTGAGTGGAGGGGCAGCATTTAATAAGGTCATTGAAGAAGAGAGGCTTACTATTCTTGTAATTGAGAGCTTGATGTATGCTCTTGCAGACTCTCAGATTAGAGTAGTAGTTTACAAGCTAATAATGTACAGAAGTCTGGTAATGTGTATAAAATACCTTAATTAGCTTGCTAACAAGCTACATCAGTACCCTGGAACCTCTGATTTTCATGTTGGCAAGCTCAGTAAAAATCTTTCAGATCACATGAAAAAGCATCCAGTTGGGTCCCCTGAATTGAGCATGGGCAAAATTTCACAGTATTCACTGTATTTTGCAGCTACCAATTTCTCTTTCTCAAATGCCCCCATACTGTCCATTGTAATTTTGAGACTATCTATACACCATCCTGAACAAAGTGACATTTTTTATCTGCAAATCTATGATAAAAACAATGTGGCATCCTTCCATGGAACCCTCCTTTTTTCTGGGAAACCTCAGTCAATGAAAGCAATCTGTGATGCTATGAAAGCTCTACCTCCTGCTGTGAAATGCACTGAAACAGAGATTGGTTGCCAGCAATTTTGTGCAATTTTACAAAACAGCGATACTCTATTGCAAATGTGTGTGGTCATTCGGAACATATATAGGACTTGAAATATATAGGTTATGGTTTACATTGGGGGGGCATTAATAAAATGTGTAATCATTATATAAATAAGTACCATGTGACTGCAAGGAAGTATTGTGTGACATTTGTGTAATAACATAAAAGCCTGAGGTTAGGTTTAGTGTTAGGGTTAGGCCTTGAATGTGGATTATTCAGATAGCCTATGGTATTACATTTACCACAAACTCAAGTTGCACATTAGATATAAGGTAGATATAGCATTCATACAGTAGCAAAAGCAGGATCATAAACATGAGTTACAATCTCAGTATAGAGTTATGAACATATGTGTCTTACCAATGAACATGTCTTTTTTATAGTTGTGTTGCCGTGTACATTTTGAAGAATAATCAGCCTCAGTCATTCCAACATTCCCTTCAGTGTGGTCCCACTGGCTGGAGGGAACTAAAGATGGATACATTTTCCTTGCCTTGAGAGAGTCATTCTCCATCACCACTACTACTAGCCTGAAGTCACAGTGAACTTAAGGGACATGCAGATCTGTTCTCTGAAACATTATCAGTACTTCACGCTACATTTATCACTTCAACTATATATCTAATTAACTTAAAATGCTTTAAAAAAAAAAAAAAAAAAATGGATACGTATTTGACTGTGAACCCCAGTGAGGACACCCGTCTCCCCCTTTGTCTTCCTCAGAGATCGGCCTCATAGATCAGTGCCCTTCAGAGTGATGTAAGCCCTGTGGCAGCAGCAGGCAGTGGGCTCAGAGATTCAGTGGCAGGTTATGTGCCATTACCTGTGAACTCCCTTTTAGCCTCGATGGTGCTCTTTCCGTTCTGCTGTAGCAAAACGTGGCTCTCAGTTCCCTAGGATCAAGTGTTTAAGTTTGCGTTTGAAATGTGTTTCTGATGGTCTGTCTATACAGGGCTACTGTATGCCTATACAAAACAATGTTAAAGCGGACTTGAGCAGGGACATATGGCGAGCAACTGAAGACTTTGTAGGCCCCCCTGTTTTTGGTGACTCCGTAGTCTGAACTCATTAGCAACCAGCCGAGAAACAGCTGTTCAAGATCCGTGCGAGAGTGCCTGATTGATGGTTCTCGGTCCGAATGCTGTTCCTCAGCTACAGAACTCAACAGAATGAGGAGCACTTAAAGGGGAAACCCTTGGGTGTTTTGCTTATGGATCGCAATTTTGGAGCCACAGTTTCCTTCTGTAATTTAATCAATTTGTGATTGATTGAATTAGAGGTGAAACAACCGTTATGGGGAGAAATACTACATGTCCAGAATCAGGATGCATCTACAGGATCAACATGCTTATGCATTTGGTTAAGTCGCTGGACTATGAAGTTAATATTATACCACATGTTCTGGTATGAAATACACAACACATATCCACATTTTGTATTCTGCAGTTGGTGGGGAAAAAAGTTAATACATGCAGGCTCATTAGCCCTATATGACAAATTTACATATATATTGTACTTGACTTTTTAATCTATTTACAGCCAGCAGTCATAGTAACATGTAGCCTTTTTTTGCTAAATGACTGCAGCTAGGAAGGGCTGTACTTGGTTAGTGCTTGGATCATAGACCTCCTGTGAAACCTGGGTTACTCTTAGAGGTTTTAGAACAAGGGCCAGTCCTCCCACTTGAGTAAACAAATGCCTCAGTTCAGTGAGAGGGATGCTGTGCTACAGGAGATGCCCTGGTACAGTGCTAGTGACACTGTGCTGTAGGAGATACTGTCTTTTACATGAATCATTAACTCAATATCTTGATTCACGTTATTTATTTAAGGTCAGATTGAACCCACAAAGAATTGGGAGTTCCTCAGTGGTATGACCATGTTCCTCATCTGTCCATCATTCTGGGCATTTAATCAACCCCCATTTTAGTAAGTTAAATAAATCCTTGTCTCTTTACCTCAACTTTTGATTCTGAAAGAAAATGGCTGCTGTAGTACTTGTAAGTGGGTGTTTCATAGGCGGTGGTTGAGCTGAGTCTCCTTCTCATGGATTCTTTAGTCACAAATGGGGTCTAGAAAGAAAATGATTCATATGTGAGTACATTTATCTCCCGAATCTCTAATGATAAACCTCTCTGTACAGGGGAAATGACATGATATTGCAAATGTGCACTGGGTTGACAAGGGTAATGTGTGATACTTGGCAGTAGGTTCCAAAAATGATGAGATTAAAACCCTGCCATGTCCTGTGGTGAGCCAGCAGTCAATTCTTTATTAAAAGGCACCTGGGGTGGCTGTAGGAAAAATAAACAGCCACTGTTTGGATGGCTATAACCAAGCACATATAAATCAACATTCTAAGGACCACTGACTTGGTGAGTGCGTCCTACATCAGACAAAAATACTTAACCTTGTTTTCAAATATTCAGTGAAATTTTTCTTTAGATGTGGTAATTGTTCCTCTGTTTGTGACCTTGCCTGAGCTGAGGGACAGGAGGACCAGGGCTTTTGGCTCTGAATAACGCACAGATGGTTGTTCACGCTATGCCTGAGCGTGGGAAGGAAGTTATTTTTAATAAAATAGTGGAGGATTTTGGTGCTTTTACAAGGAGCCCAGGCTTCTTCTGTGATAAAATTAATCCCGTGGAAAGTGTCAGGCTGTACGTGACAAGTATTCAAAAATCTGCCTTTGAAGTACAGTGGTCAGTGACCTGGTGTGTCCATCTAAATGCTCTTCCTCAGGGTCACTTTCAAACACCTGTTGACTTCTTCTAGAAAACTGCATTGATACCAAGATCAAATTACTTTTTGAATTGAAATTGTGAGATAAACTATTGATCACTTTTCTGAGAACAGCCCAGGGTTCCCTCTCTGCAAGTCGGTCTCTTACTGCTCACAGATGCCTGCCATTACCTTCCCTCTGTGCAGCTATGCCTTCCACCGTTGCCCTCCTCTAATTTAACTGCGTTGCCTTTGTTCTTCGATCATGTCTCCACAGGCGTCCATTATTAATCAAAATGTTTGTTCTTGTGTCCGCAGGACCTGCCGAAGAGAAGAAACAGTGGGGTGGCCAGTGGGGCAGCAGATACAGGCTACAGTGGCTCTTCAGTTTCACTGACCTTCATTAAAATGTTTTTAGCAGGGTGAAAGGGAAGTGTTTCACTCTATTTCATGAGAGATTGAAGGTGCTTCCTTGCTGAGATTAGTTGCTAATTGGGAGCTAATCCTGAAGTTGCTGCTATCTGCAAATCTGTTCCCTTGGTCTCTCTTGCTAAGTCGTCACACAAGAGCTGTTGTCACTGAATGTATGGTCTCGCATTTTTCAGTCATACGGGTTTGCTAGCCTCCAGTAACTGTCCCTGAAGTAACACAGTGCCAACTAATGTAAGTACTGTGTGTGTATTTCTTTTAGTACCCACTTAATGTTAAGTATGTCCTTCTTTTCATGTGAAAGACATTGTGATGGAGACAGTGGTGTGTCCTTATTGAAAAGCTGAAATAAGGCAATACTTCAGCTGTTATCACAAAAAATTACTGTACATCCAAAAATGACTTCACCATACATATTGCTTATGTACGGTGAAATAGCTTATACATCTTTGTATACATGGTCACAGCTGTCACAGTGAATTGGTCCTTATTACAGTAAAAACAGGGTTAATCATAGCCTTAAACTCGTAGATATTTAGTATGCAGCACTGCCACTGTGATGGTACATCTATGGTACAATTATGCTCACACATTGCTAATATGATTGCACATTACTTAAGTGATTGCACATTACCATCATGATGATATTACATCATCAATCCAAATGAACTAAATGGTTGTTGAAAAGATGAATCAATGAAAATAAACAACCTTTGTTTCTGTTAAAGAACACAAAAATGTGTTGCATTTTAATCAAAATCAGATTAGCATTAATTTGAAATTACACCAGCATTATGGTTTACACATTTACTGAGACGTACAAAATCAGATTGGTGGATTGAATTGTTCCACATCTCCGATGCCTAAAAAGTAGCACTTCATAGCTATGCTGAAGGTTCACACTTTACCTGCATTGCAGCAATGCACCTAAAGTTCTGGAAAGTGCTAAACAAGCTATTAGTCATGTTTCACTGCACACACAAATGGAAGCATTGGGTGAGTCTGCAAAATCCACCCCCCTCCCCCAACAAGTGATTTATGTTTATATGCAAGGAATACAATTTACAGACAAGCATAAATGACCCTTTGAAAGATTAAACTAAGTTAGGCCGCCGAAAACATTCCGATGTGGTGGGTTTTGAGGTAAGTCTTTCTTCTCTCTTAAATGGGCTTTCCAGTCCGTGAGTGTTAACCATATTACAAAGTATTTTTTTTGTTATGTTCTCTATTCAAAGAGGGGAGAGGTAATTAGAGGCCTTTAAAAATGACTCTAAGAATTACACACCCTCTGACGTGTCAGAGCCACAGTCTTTGTGCTCTTTTGTGTAGAATTCTCCTCAGATTTCAGTACAAATGGAAGCTAATCTTGACACAAATGCAACTCAGTAATGAATCAAATTGTTTAATTGATTTATCAGCAGCTGAGCCTATTCGCGGCATTATTTTATTTATGTCTGAGGATTCCATCAAAGATGGAACTGGACACATAAAAGATCACTGAAGGGAGCTCCTCAGGTAAAGGAACAGTTTATTCTCATGAAACTGCTTGGTGACTGGCTGGCTAAATGATGAGAACCTCAGGCACCAACACATACCATTTAAAGAAGTGCAGATTGTCCTGCTGTGTAAAAAAAAAATATCTAAAAATGAACAAATGTTGACATGTTAGATGCATCATCACATTGCTTGCAGTAAATTGAGGAGAGTTTTTCAAAAAAAAAAAGAAAGCACTTGGTGAGATGGAAGAGAAAGAAAGGCCCAGTGGCACCTCCCTGGATGTCCTCTAATATGGCTATGTGGCATTCCATTATTTGCATTTAGCAGGCGCTCTTATCCAGAATGACTTACATTGTTTATAGTTTTTTTATATATAGCTGGATATTTACTGAGGCAATTCTGGGTTAAGTACCTTGCCTAAGGATACAACAGCAGTGGCCCCAGCAGGGTATTGAACCGGCAACCTTTCGGTTATGAGTCCTGCTCCTTACCACTATGCTACACTGCCGCCCCAAAGCATGTGTGCAAGGCGTGCACACCCCACCTGCAGAGGGCCCACAACAGCCCTGCCGTTACCTGCGTTGTCGTCCTGATGCACTGTGCGCGCTTCATTTATCCCCGGGACACGTGACATTTAAGGCGCCATCAGTTACTGTCGACGAACGCCGCGGCTCTGAAAGTATTCCCGGCTGACAGATTCAGAGCAGAGCGGAGAGGATGGCAGATTTAACGTGATCTGTTATTTTAGACCCAAAACTGTCAGACGGCCTTGAAATGACTTTGAGGTTGCTGCAGGATCACCACAAGCAGCCTCGTTCAAAGAAGAAGTTTTTTTTTTGGTCACACTAGAAACTTCTGGAAAGGTCAGATTCTCTGAAAAAAGAAGCTGAAGAAATACATATGCTTTCTGTAATGACTTACAGTTCAGGGCATCCAAGCCTGATAACAGCATGAAATTGGGCTTTCTGAAAAAAAGTTAAGAATTTGAAAAAGAACTCCTGAAAATGAAATGTTTAGTTGGATATTCCAAGCACATAAAAAGCCCATCTCAGACAGAGTTCACTCACTGGGTTTTATTTTCTAATGTAAACATTCTATGTGCAGGGTTTTTTTTCAAGTGTACAGCAATGGCACTGGGATAAAAATTACATAATTATGTAAAAATAGCTTTATATTTAAAATAACCAATTGATTGAAAGAGAGAGTGAGTGAGAGAGAGAGAGGGAGAGAGAGAGAGAGAGAGAGAGATGTCAACATTCCTTGACAATTTGACAAGCCCAGCAGCAGACAGTTTACCTAGTGGTGAAATTATTGTTAATTAGTAGAGGACTGTTATCGAAATGTAAATCTCACAGGTGTATGATGCAAGGAATAGTGGGGTGTAACAGTGAACAAGGAGACAAGGAGATGTCACAGAGGATCACACAGTAGCTCTGGGGGAGATACCATTTTTAACACAGATAAAGTGCATGAAATTTACATTGGAAATGGCATGCTCTAATGTTTCAAAGAGCAGACACGTGGAGTCATGAGATATTCAAATCTCTAATGGGGAGAAGACACAGGAGGCAGAAAAGGACAGGAGCAGGGAGAATCTCACCTCTAGCTCTTAATTTTTCAAACAAATATTCTGGATTTCCATTGATTCTTAATTGATTACTTGGATTATTATCCAAAATATGCAACTGAAAGGAATTATTAAGTGATACAATACTTCAATTTACTTGAAATCATTATCTGAAGCTTTTCTAAATAAATACCAATATAAGGATGAATTTAAAATAATTGTAGTGAAGAGATTCAATTGGAAACAATAACAACACAATGCAATTCACTGTTCACATATAACTGGTTAGTGTTCCATATGTTGAAAGTAATTTGTCACAGACAGCAAGTAAAAAATAACTCCTAACGTTTCTTGGCCATCAAATATTAAATATCTTATCTTTGGAATTTTGTTTGAAATGTTCTGTATCCATGGAAAACGACAAAATGTATTCTGCATTGCGGTCGCTTTTCATTTAGGCACCATACCAAGTTCACCCAAAGTCCATGTTTACGTAAAGACTTTGTATGAAAAGACCGAGTAGCCATGTCTTCGGATCCCCTATTGCGCGTTGTGCCAGTAGTAAATGGAAGCGACTCCACTACGGTCTGTTCCTATTACAGAACGAAGCGTGCTGCTGGGTCGCTTCAGTTGCGTTCTCCAGTCCATGTTTTGCTGCAAACCCGGTTGAGAGAGTGGGGCAGCTGCGGATTGGACGCCTCTTTAGTTGTCAGGACCGGAGGAGGCTGGGAAAAAGGGATTTCTGTGTATAGGGCACCTTAGGAAGAGTAGGCTACATCGTGGCTGCCACTGGAAAGTCTGTAATTGTGGTGTTTCGGGGGAGAATACAGAGGTGAAAGCGGATTTAAGTCATCTTAAGAAGATCTTGTCAGTCCATTTTTAAGTTGGTGATGTCGCATTACTTTTCGCGCAGACTGTTTGCGCAGTCAGTGGGCGCTTGGTCATAAAATCAGAAACGGCCGCAGCAATTGCGAAGAGCGGGCTGTAACGACAAGCTAGACATGAGGAAGCAACTGGAACGCCGCATCCCCTCCGAGATCTGTGAAACAAACTCTTCTTCTGTCAAATGTGAGGCCAGTGCGTCTTAAACAGAGCGGCATTGTCGCTTTTCGCCGTGTAGGAAAATAATCACTTCAACGGAAGTCAGTTCTCATAGGCGGTTCCACCAGTGGGATTTTACGAGCTTTTGAAAACGAGACATCTGAACTGGGACGAAACAAGCAGCACCGTTTGATCATAAAGAATGTGACTCTTTTTCTCAAGAAACAATCCGAGGCATGTGCTAGGGATTACTCCGGGGTTAAACCGGGGCAATACAACAAAGCTGGGAGACATCCGTTATCTTGCCATCTTTACCGGTTGCTTTTTAGGAACGTGATCCCACCTGGTGCTTAAAAGTGATGGTGGTCTGCCATCTAGCAGTGCGATTTGCAAAACTACGCAGTTCGCAGACTGACAAAGCGTCCCTTGTTATCTGTCGAATCAGGTCTTCATGAGGGCATGATTTTTGCGAGTTAGTTAAACTGAGAGAAACAATAGGCGAACGACAGGAGGCGTTGCTTTAGTTGGGAGTTTAAGCCAAGACATTTTTTTAAAGACAAAACATCACCGGATTTCGGAATGAGTAAAACTGAACGATAATTGTCACGATATTTTAAAAGTGACTATGTTTTTTTAGAGGCTACATCACTAATGACACGAAGCATGGATTGTAAACGGCCTTTATCTTTCGTTGAGTCAGCTGCAGTTTGGTAAAGGTGCTAGCTACAGTAGCTCGCTAGAAAGAAAGCACTCGCCGTTCTGTTCTTTCTGAAATTACCAAGGCGCCGTGGTACTTTGACGTATACATAAACTGCTCCGCTTGATGCTGAAATATTTCAAAGGACTGTCAACGAAGCCGATTAATTAGGCTAGCACTAAATTGCGCCTTGTACAGTGCCGACGCATCGCCGGACTTTGCTTTGTCCTGGGGCCACCAAATGTGCCGATTCTCCGCTGGCTGATCGCGGAGACAAAGCTCGCACCACCGGGTCACAAAGTGGACTTGGCTTAATTCCCTAAGGTAGGTTTATGTCCTCGTAGTTGCCTACCTCGGGCGATTAAGCGTAGACATGCCAGGAAACATACATCTACACTGCAAAACATATTAAAGATAGTATTTTAAAGATTCATCAAATAATCCATCAAATGCGTATTTTGTATTAAATCCAATAATTTCTTAGGGAAATATCCAAAGGCGATTGTGTTCCAAAGAACATATTGTTGACTATTCCAGATAGCCTATTCGTAATCTCCTGTTGTCTTTTTTGTTTCATCGTAGGATAATTGTATGTGTTATCTTGACAGCGTATAAACACATTTATAGTTATTGATAGGTAGTTAGACTACATAAATTTGAAATCAACTGAAGTTCATTAACAGGTCGACAGCAAATGTGTTAGTTGGGGTAGCTCTTACCCATGTACACGTTCCACTGACTGCCAGTCAAACGTTAACTTCTGGTGAAACCAATTTGAAAACCAAGTGTCATTCAAAGGAAACTATAGGCTTTGCACCTAAATGCGTGTGGACATTATGCAAAGACGTGTTAGTGGTCGATTAATGTCAGATTTATTCGAAGAAACAATCAGACACTAAGCGATGGATAGTTGTACTAAACCTATTTTCACTGATAAACCAATTGTCAAAGGCATTTTCCAAACCTAAAAGCCTGCAAGACAACATACGGGACAAAATCTATTTCCAACGTTAATGTGGTGATAAATCTTAACAGATGCAATTTAACACGACGCAGATTGTTTCCTCGGGCTGTGTGGACGCCATGAAGTTATGTGTTATTCAAAACCATCCTAAGACGTGGTCGTCCGTTTGTAACAAGTGCTCCATTGACTTATTGTTACGGGTCACTCGCCTTTAAATAATCACATTACAACGAGCCGTCGTTGAAATGCAATCATTGTAAATGTTATTTGAGGGAATAATTGTTTGCTTAAGGGGTCTGTGGTATTTGAACATGACCCGAGTTCATGGTCTAAGAGACGGAGTGATGGATGTGGCTCATTGGCTTCTAATTTGAAGTTCTGCTCCAGACAATCTGTTA
This sequence comes from Megalops atlanticus, assembly GCA_019176425.1. Classification (NCBI taxonomy): domain Eukaryota; kingdom Metazoa; phylum Chordata; class Actinopteri; order Elopiformes; family Megalopidae; genus Megalops; species Megalops atlanticus. Next base: position 6,791,236 of record CM032897.1, on the reverse strand, counting down.
GTGACTATTTCCCATGGCCTTTGTGAAATGAATATTAATACAAGCTGCAAATAAGTCATTTTTATCTACCATGTTTTGCTTAGGGTTATCGATAGTGCAAATTATTTGTCACTTATTTGAGTGAATTCAATCTTTGCTGACAGTGAGGGTGATTTCACTTCAATTGGAAGCATAGTTGGTAGCCTAGTGATTAAGGAACAGGACTTGTAACCGAAAGGTTGCTGGTTCGATTCCCCATGGGGGCACTGCTGCTGTACCCTTGGGCAAGGTACTTAACCCACAATTGCCTCGGTAAATATCCAGCTGTGTAAGTGGATAATGTTGTAAAAACCTGTCATTGATGTGAGTCGCTCTGGATAAAAGCATCTGCTAAATGCCAATAATGTAATGTAATTGTACAAGAAAGTGCTTAGAGTCTATTATATTATTGCTCTTTAGATGTGGCCATCTTCATAGTTAGGTGTTTCTATGGGCTTTCATCCCCAGTGCACATGAGACTCTTTTTTTCATGGAGCGAATGTGTATAACATGAGGTTGTAAGGTGGAGATGATTTGGAAAGGTTGTGCACTGGAGGGTATACAACAGGGTTTTGTACTTATGTGTCCGAATGAAAGAGGTCAAGGTGCAGAATATGCAGTTAAACGTGGTACACCACAAGGCAGTGTCAGGAGACGTGCCTTGTCCAACATGATTAATGATGTCTTTTCCATCTTGGGATTTGGGAGTGTTGCTGTCTGATGCAGCTGTGTGCTTGAAATACCATTACACCACTCTGGGTGATGGTGTGGTGTAGCGGTACTGCAAGTAAATATCCAGATATAGAAGTAGGTGATGTTGCACTGGATATGTTTGTCCTTCTGAGCAAACATAATGTATATACAGTGCTGGGAACATGATTTAAGACATACAGAAGCAAAGATCTGCAGTCCTACAGTCGTACAGGTGGAATGGTGGTCACTGAATGAAGGTGTGAACTTCTCTGTGGGCAAAACAGAGGCTCTACAGGTCACCCAGTAGAGCAAAAATCACAATGCAAAACTCACCTGGAGTGCCCATCTTGAGACAATGGTCTGTAAATGTAGAAAGAGAACAGTATTATAAGGTGTATGTTTGGTGTGGGGTACAGATCCCCCATGGCTTTATCTTATGGATACTCTTCCTGTCTTTAAAGGTGAGACTTACAGAGATTGTGGGAAATTATGTCAGTGTTGATGGAACATTTCTCACCCTTTACTTGTCTCCAAGTTATTTCTCATATCTGCATGTTGGTGCAAAGGGCTCTAAATATGCTACTACAGGTCACCCTGGCTCTGCAGCACGTATTCAAGGATTTGACATCCAGCTCAGCAAAAGAATAAATGATCATTTCTGTATATTCAGCAGAATCTCTAGCAATTGTGTAAGCTTTATACTCTGCAGAAGGTGTATCGCCTGATATGGTAGTTTGTCAGGAAGATATGCTGGGTGATGTATTTCACCACCTGTGTTCCTTGGAAAGGGATTGTATTGTCATTTTTATGGGTTGCAGCACACACATAGTATGCAGGAAAGCATACTTGTTGATCGTCTGGCTAGGCAGGCTTCTTATAGTTATACATAGTTATGTACTACTGTAGGTATGAAAAAAGGCTAAAGCTGTTATTAAAAGTCATGCTGTTGGTTTGTCTTGGAACACAGAATGGAGGGGAAGACATTCACACCAGATACAAAAAGATGTTAGGTCTCATCAATTAGGGAGAGAAATAGGAAAGGTAATTAAAGGTAATAGGAAAGGCAGGTACCTAAACAGTGGAACATGTGTTCTTTAGACATGAGAGAAAGTTTTACTAATTTTAATATAGCAGTGTCTTCAGAGTAGTTTTCACCTTTGTATTTTCCACAGAATGAGGAAATATGGTATGTGGATTTGCAATGTCTAACCATCGCACTCCAGCACAGCAGGAGGTGGAAGTACACCTTTCAGTTGGTTTTCACGCCGGGAATCAGTACCATTCAGGAAGAAGAGAAGCTACTCTACATAGCTGGGGGCAGTCTTTCTCCTGAGGGAATAAAGGCACTGACAGCGCGGTGCATGGTTAATGGCGACATTAAGTTTGAGCAATTAAGAAAATTAGCAGACCATATTAATCTTGACCTTTCCACTGATTTGAAGAAGGTTAAGGCTCTCTGCTGACCTTGAATGATTTACTGAGGACCTTCCTGAGCTTTTAGGCTGTGCCAAATAGTTAGGAATGGCCATAATTGAAATGGAAGGAGAAGCTGTGCTTTGCATGAAAACAGGAATTGGAGCAGAAAGATGGAAAAAAAATATTGTTTGGTTAGTTTCAGTTAGAAGTAAGAAAAATGATGTCACATTAAATTGTAGAAACAACAGAAGCCCCAGGAGAAGAAAACTGACATTGACTTTGACATTGACCTGTCTACTTCCAAAAATTAGTGACCAGGATGAGTTTCTTCTGAAAAGGTAGCCACTAGCTGTAGTTGGTTTGGCTAAAGATGTGTGCTTAAGAGAGTAGTGACTTTGTTTGTTGAAGCTGCTGTTTTACTTGAATATGAGTTTGTACTGAAGCCTTATAGGTGGAAATTTTGTAATAAAATCTGAAAGGCTAGACATATCCATATTGAATTTGCTGGAATGAAGGAATTAGCCCTTAATTGGTAGTATAAAGCCAACCATGTGGAATAAAATTTTGAAAAGATCAGACAGCTGATTTTTGTTGGAGGAGGATTTGAAGAACACTGTTGTGCTAAGTGTTAAAACTTAGCGGGAACAATATAAAATCTCTCCCATTTGGAAAGGTGCTGTTACAGCTGATGACTGATCTATCTCTCAGTTTTATGTTGGGTAAAGACAGAATGCCACTTTTGCAAGGGATTGTGTGGAAAGAGCTTTGTGTTGTGACTAATGCTGGCTAAAAGGTCCTCGTGAGTCGAGTGCCCAGAGGCAGAGGCATGAAAGCAAGAGACAAGGACACGTCAAATCCCAGTAATGGAAGCTTCTAAAAAAAAAAATGAGGGAATGTTCCTAGAGCAAACATATGGCCTTGATCTCTGGTGTCGCTAAATATATCTGAAAAACTCTACTATACCTGTTGAAGTGCAGGTGCTTTGTGTCCCATGGTTTTGTTTCTCCTAGTGACGATAGTGAACTTGGTTGTCTTGCCTGAAGCTGGTACTGCTCAGTAATTGGTGTTAATAATTCTCTTGCTTTAACTGAAGTGACTTCTCTAAAGACCTGTGCACCAGTACATGTTGCAGGTTGGGAATTTGTGTCAGTACATCTCCATCAGGTTCACCTTAAGTCTACCTTAGTATAGGATTTGGGGACAACTAGTATTGCACTCATTCTACTCATATATGGTCTGTATATTCCCCATAGTGTCCTAGGTTCCTGAGGCAAAGCCTGAAATGGAAGAACTTTGAACAGAAATCCTTGGCTTTCCTCCTCTCTGTGTGGTCACCCGGTCCCAGTCCCGGGCAGCAAAGCAGGTCAATCATTGCATGGACTCCAAAGAAACAGCTGCCTAGCTCATAGAAGCATTCTTTCCTATTGAATGCTCACAGAGAGAATGTGTTTAGCAGAGATAGGCTAACAGCCGAATAGTGGAGACACACCGTGATTAATAGCAGAGGCGGCTTTGACTGACTGACATACAGTTGAGGATGTACCTGAAGTTTTTACTCATGTACAGATGCGTTAATGAAAAAGGGAAGAGCCTCTGAAGGTGCTACTGAGAACTTAAAGGTCTCACATCATATCATATTTTCTTGTTTTATTGGGAGGAGATTATTCTCCTTGGGACCATTTTGTAACCCTTGAAACATGTAAGTCCGTATCTATGAACCATCATGAACACGGCTTCCAGATTCCCAGAGGGAATACCCCTGATAAACATCACTGTTCTCTCTGTTCTCAATGCATTTTTCAGTTCTTTACCTGCTGAGGGCTCCCAAAGGAAGTAAACATCTTATCAAAGGTACTACTTGGTGTGCTTGGTGTATTTCAGGAGGTCATGCATGAACTATATCAGTTCAAGCCTTTGGTATACCATCCACAGTCTCCAGGCATTGGAGGTGCACCACCAGTCTGTAGAAACTGCTAGACCTGTAGGATTGAATTTCCCAGTGACTTGGAGAGAGATCTTACATTTAAAGAATCCATACTCTGGAACAGCGTTTCATTTTAATATCTTATCATTAATTTAATCTCTTTTAGTATGTTTTTTTTTTTATTTGGTGAAACACTTTGCGATGTGCTGCTGCAAAGGTGCTATACAAATAGAGATATTTATGTTATTCTCTGTCCATGCTTTTGTCAATGAATCTGGTTCATTAAGCTGATTAGGATTAGTCAATTGGTATGAGGTATCTGGCCCCTTAAAGCCATAGTCAAGGAGAACTGTTTATCTCCAGACATTGATGTTGCTTTGCTGGATTATATGTCTGAGTGTGACGAATATTCAGACCCATGTCTGCTAAGATACCGGCCATTGCTGACCTTGCTGCTCCTAAGATTAAGAGTTGTTGTGATTTTGGGCCTCAGAGGCTTTGGAGCTTGCCTGTGTCTCATTAGAATGTAGAAATATTTACTCTTCACCACCCTCACCCGGGCGTCTTGCTAATCTCCAAATTCCAGTGGACAGTACCTTGCCAGATGGCCTTTAGTCACCGAAAGCCTGTACTTTATTGTGAGCCAGTGCTAAGGATTTATTTTTTTTCCTGATTCACACTTGTAATGTAGGTGTGGATGCTGTGCTTCTGCAGGGCATCCCTCTGGGGTTGATTGATTTATAGGTTCCTACACCAAGAAGCTTAACAAGTATCAGAAAACCTGCTGAACAATCGAAAAGGACACATTAACCCTTATTTATTTCCATACGAAATTTTGATGTTGACATTTCTCGTGGGCTGGAAGAGCTTGATCATAACCTCTTAGTGTTCCTGGGGAAAGTTCAAGACCCAAAATCATAACCTGTTATGCTGGAGTTGTGAATCATAGGCATACAGTTTGCACATTACGCATAAGAATATTATAGTGTGTCTGACACACTATTGCTGTCTTCGCTTTCAGGCACTGCTAAAAAAAGAAGAAGGTGGTTTCAGTTTAAGTCTGTGTAACTGCTGTTGAAGATATGGATATGCAAGATGTAAATGTAATGAGTGCACCCATAGTGGGGGGTCATGAGGATTCTAACCGCCTCTTGCTTAGGCAGACTGTAGGCACACTTTTCCCTTTGCAAGGCCTGCACTGCTGTGTAGCTGGAAGGAATCCCCAGGGAATTAAGGCAGCAATGGAAAAGGCCATTAATAGCACTGCTAAGTTTGAGCTAAGTCTCACACTCTGGGTTCCGTATGTTCAGTGCTTGCAGTTATCCCAGTGTATTTCTGCAGCATCAGAATAAACTTATCCTTCTCAGCATTCTTTTATGCAGCCTCTATGATGCGAATGCAATACATTGCCAATCAGGCTGAAAGCCTGCTTACAGAGGACAGCGCAATGCTAAAACAGCTTTCAGTCTCATTTCTTAAGACTGAAGGCTAGTAGATCTGTATGTATATATTTAATAAGCGATGATAAAGTTGGCCTCATTCCTTCATATTTACCTGGTGCAGCATTCATGGGAAGATAATGGAGTAATGTACTGGATTCAGTTAGTGGTATGCATGAAACAAAATGCTGTAATATTGAATTTCACGGAATTTGAAAATGATGAGATTTTTAGCTGCCCAGAGCATATATCGTGAAATCAGATTACCACGTAACTTGGATTAAAACAGGTTAGAGTGTAATTTACTTTTTTCCCCCCAAAATAATCATGTCAGTGAAATTTTTACTTGCTTTTATTCATTCTGTCCTTTCCTCCTCTTGAATGCTGTTTACACTACTACTTACCAACAGAACCACTACAAGATGTTACTGTTAGTTGAGAAAGACAGCAGAATTTTACAGTCCTTGATAAGACTGCAATTGGATAAAGTTGAATTTGTACTGTCACTGTTCATACATTTAATTTGAAAGTCTGTGTAAAGAAGGGAAAGAAACTAAAAGTAAATTTGTTCAGTCGTGTTATTCTTTTGTGTTTCTGTCAGCGTTATTTCTCAGGGAATATTGGTCTGTGATTTTTTTTTTTTTTTTTTTTTGTGAACTCCATTTTGTGAAACGTATCATGGCCAGAGTGCTCCCTCGCATGCAGTTTGGATGCTGAATATTGGTTGTATCACTAGTGGCAGGATGTTATCATGGTATTTTTGTTTAGAGGCCATGTCCCAAATGGCCCCCCGTATCCAAATGAAACTTCTTCCCCATTCGTACAAAGCGTTTGACTGACTTGTATGTATACATTTGTGTACATGAGGTCTACATCTTACTGCAGAGGATAGCCATTGCTGTATACTAATTATTATAAGGAATGTAATATTTATACAGTGCTGCAGTTTCATGTTATCATATGAAATTATAGTGCATAAAAATGGCAGGGAAATTGTACAAAACAGTAGGACAGGAGTTTTTTTTTTGTTAGTTTACCAAGATTTACCTTTGAATTGCCCCCCAAATGCACACACACAAATCAAATCCATACACGTCAAATCCACAGACTGCGCTGGTGCACCAGATGATGTTGTTTTTGCTGCTGTTTGCTTGAGATATTTATCTGGCTCTGTGCCCTGGGTGTCTTTACCTCTGCTTGGGTTAAACATCAGGGACGCGTGTTCTCCATATCAGTCCTCCACATACGCTTCCCTCACAGACCGCAATTATCGCATATTTCCAGCACAATCTCCCGTTTTCAGCAGCTCTGAGTGTCACGCGTCCCCGTCTTTCTCTCGGGCTTTTCCCTGCCTGTCTCCGCACCTGGCAGGCAGCCCCCCTCTGAGTTCTTTGCTTACTGCCTGCTGGGAAAAAGGCCAAATATACCGCTAAGATCCTGTAATTCAGTCATTATTTACACTTTAAACAGTCTTACTGTTGGGTGATTTTTTTTTTTTCTGGTGCACTTCATGTGTCTGACCACAGGTGACAGTGTGCAAGCCTGAGAATTTGCAATACTTAAAAGATGCTAGCTGTGTCAAAGAGATGGGCAAATCTCCCTTATTGGAAACGTTTAAAATCACAACCACTATTTATTTAAACCAAATAAAGGCAAGTTGATGAGAGCAAACATGTTATGACCCATAAATTATGGCAGATGGTTGTGCTGCAAACAGATTAAACCCATAAATCCAATCAATTAAATTGACTTTTATCTTTATGAATATAGCATCCCTAAGAGTAGAATTGTCACTGGGCAAAGCGCTGAGGAGGTATTTTCAATTAGATATTATCTGTAAAACTGCAGATCGTGACCAATAGAAATGTACAAGGCAAAGATGCAAGCAGTGTGAGAGAAGAGAAGCAGAGAGAGATAGCAGGAATGAAACGACTGCATACCGGCCAATAAGGTGGCATCGCTGAGTGGAACCAAGTGATGAGGTAACACAGAGCAGCATGGTACAAAAAGGATCAGAGAGTTCCGGAATGAGAAAGCGGCAATACTAAGCACTATAAAAGAGAGGAGGGAAGAGATCTGCTCTCTGCTCTCACCACCTCGATCAGGGCCACCCAGTTTTGCATGCTGCTAATGGATACACCGACACGAAGGCAGCGAAGCGATTTTTGAAGCAGCACCGGCCTGTGCCTCTGTGATTTATGGATCCGTGAGTCTGCCTCTGAGGGGGGTGTGGCGGGTTAATTGCCCTCAGCCTAAAGGTGGAACACCTCTAAATGCATGCTTTATTATGCATCTGACAAGGTGTGTAATATGTCACTCTGAGCTGCACTGTGAAATAAAGTGGATTTTGCTACAGATGAATACTGAATTGTGTGGGGGGCCTGAGCATTCATCACCACCAGAGGAAATTGAGATGGGACTCTTAGGCCATTCATCACTCCCAAGGGAACATGGTTATGCCGAGTGTTCCTTTACTAGCCACTGTTCTAATAATTACTGGGGTGGAAATATCACTCCCGATCCATAGCACTGTGAGACGTTCCAGGTTTTGCTGGAGGCATGGCAGGGTACTGAGCGGAATCCTCTTGTTGCTCTGGCTCAATAAAATTACGGTCAGTATTATTTTTTTAAATTGGTATGTTATTGAAGTGTATCTTAGATGTTTTTCTATGTAAGCCATCCTTTGGAATGTACTGTGTAACTACTGTACAAGACCATCTATTTATGCAGTATTAGTATCTGAATATCTGACTTGATCCCATATTTATCAAGACTTCTTTGTGGAAAATTTACAGCCCTTGTTCAGGTCCTGCTCATAACATTGTTCTGTGGAGCAAGAGGACTCAGTTCCCGTTGATCTGGTTTATGACAGTGTTTCCAGGAAGGCATTGTCATAAAAGCCTCTATTTATTCAGTAAAGGGTGTATCTGAGGGAACACTCAGTGAAGGTGACAGCCTCGGCTTGACAGTCATAACAAAGAGGGCATCTCGGCCTTCCTCTGACAGAGTGAGATACTGTGAGATACAGGCAGGGATACGGCGTACACATGGATGTGCCATTCTGCTCCACCTCACTTTCCCATGTGCCTTCTCTGCTGACTAGTGTCAGCCTTTCCACAGAATGGATTCAAGCATCCCTGTCTAGCAAGAGCCACATCGGTGCTTTTTTACAGAAAAAAACCACACATACACACTTTCACGAGTCAAGGATTTTTTTTGATCAAATGGCAAACATAGAGGAGGGTAGTGAGGAGGGGATTATGGTCTATTTGTGATGTCATTTATGGTAATGACATCACAAATGCAAATGTGTGATGTTCACACACACTGGCAGGTGTGATTGCTAAAGCTCCTGTTCCCTACAGCATTCACTGGGATTGCATATCTCTTTCACAGGAGATATGGCATCTCTCTTTCACAGGCACAGTGTGAGCCCCCTGCAGCTTCAGAGATATCTGTTTAAATATGAGCGGGGTGTGTAGGTGGGTCTGTGTCGAGGTCAGGCAAGGCCGTAAACCTCACAATTTTTTTTTTTTTTTTTACTTCTGTCAGCAAACGTAACATTCATTTTCAAACCCCAGTTAACCCATGTTATATGGTAGTTGCATGGCAACTACAAGTCTCCCTGCAGGGATTTTATAAATGTTATCAACTGAACGTCAGTATGAGGCAGCAAAAATCCAAACAGATTTTTTTTCTCTCCTGTTTTCAGTTCCAAGTCTGTTTGATTAATAGACCTTTCCAAAACAGTAAAGGTTTAAAACTCACTGTAAGTCGTGCTTCATTCTCATGCAGTTTTGTGAAAAATGACTGGGATTGTGTTTGGGCTTCTGGGTTCCTCTTTCAGCCCAGGCCTGAAATTGCCTGTCACCACCTGAGGTGGTTTATTTGTTCAGGCAGTTTTGGGTGAATAAAGAGGTTTTCAGAACAAATGAAAACGGCATGAAAAAAATGCCCTCTCTTTATGAGGTAAGACAGAGGAGCAGAATTGAAAGGAGTGGGTAGAGTTCACCACAAAAGCCGAGCGAATTTCCGTTCAAGGAGCGCAAACCGCATCGTTGTGCACAAAGTGCCATCTGGCCGGAGACTTTGTTTCCATGGTCACGGGGAAATCACACCTCTGTCCATCAGGATTGTGCTCTTCCTTAATCATTTGGCTGGCCCTGTTAATCTGTTGGAAAATCTCTTTGTCTTTGTTTCAGTTGTTCGATTTTTTTTTTTTTTTTTTTCCCACACCACTGAAAACGACATGAAGTGTGTGCTTTGCAGTGACCTTTTCACAGTTTATGGATGCTTTTTGCTGCTGATCATTAGATTACAATGGACCGGGCTGCACATTTGTGATAGCTGGGATCGTGCACATTGTAAAGCTGGAATTACACTTTGAAGTGTACGGTTGCATGTCTCGATGAAAGGTTATTTGGCTGTCTCACAGTACAGAAGCTGTGCTAGCATTTGATCACATCTAGGCTTGAGCAAATGTTAGTGGTAGGCAGCTGTAAAGAGTTCATAGCGCTCCAGATTCCCACACTGCTGCCTCCTTGGTCTGGAAATGTCAGAAGAAATACCGTATTATCCCCTCCTGCATGTTTAAGTTAATTTAAGTCCCCCATCAATGTGTGTGTAGTAGGAGGTCAGAGGTTAGTTCACTGGCATAGTGGTAAAGCTGCTGATGGCCTGTGTGTTTAGTCACTGGTTTGACCTGCGCTTTCAGGTAATGGGGGGGGTTCTGGTCACCATCTCACCTGAGTACAATACACACCTTCGTTCGATCTCCCTCTGTGTGGTGGTTTTTCACTTAGCTGTATAGAATTTGTCTGAGCTGTGTACATTCAGTGCATTGAAGTGCTCAGAAGTGAAGGAGCAATATTGTTTATCAATGGACGCTGCTGGATGGCCATGGCCTCTTCCCCAACTCTCTCAGCACACAGGTGTTCCCTGCCCCAGAGGATGATGGGAGATGGAAGCGCAACCTTTTTGTTTCTCTCTTTCCAAACTAGAAATGATGTAAGAATCCATACCCCGACACAGTGGGCCAATGTGTCGCACCGAACCGGAAACCATGGCGACCGCGTGCCTCAGGGACACGCCGGATGGCTGAAGTAGGCCATCGAGTTGGGCGGAGTTACCCCTGCCGAGCCAGATTCCCTAAAGTGTTCTCTTTATCCCTGCTTGTTACGCGTGTTATTAAAGCTTTCACAGGCCTAATGATTTCCCGTGCTCTCTCCGGCTGTCAGAATCAGTTTCTGCGGAGCGCTATTTAAGCGCTCATTTTCGAGGCGACCGCGAGCCGACTTCACCCGGCACCTGGTACCTGACAGCAGGTTTAAGGACTGCAGACTGCGGTGGCATTAAGTGGCATGTCATCTGCCAGTATTGGGGTAATGAGCGCATGTCTCATCCGTTTAAGGAAGGTGTCAGATTTACACAATCAGCACTCCCTCCTGCTTTCTGATTGCAGTCTGCAGCTGGACACTGCTGTATGTAATGATGTGCCTGTCTCTAATGGGAAGAAGTGACCCTAATCACCTGTGGGTGATACATAACTTAACGGCATGGTCCCTGCCACCTGGTACATGTCAAATGATTTTACAATTAAAATAACAGCAATTTATCCCCTCCAAACTACATAAGGATGCAAGTACTACATCTTTTACACCATTTTTTACCTATCCTCAAGCAACATAGAGCAGTAATTTTGACAAGTGAATTATTTGGACAGTGGCAGTATGTGGCTCATTGCTAATGTATGAAATGCAGGAACCTGCTTGAGCCGCAGGTGTTACTTATTGGATACTCTTTGTAGCCAATCAGGATGGAGCGTTTGTTGCTCCCTCCTGGAAGTGTTATGTGTGTGAAGCAGGGAGTACAGCAGCAGCATGTTGTTTCAGTAATGTTGCCTTGGATTAGATATTGATTGGCATTACTGTGCGGGTGGAGATGGAGAATCCCGTGCAGCGTCTCAGATGGGTCCAGCTATAGTAACTCGTCCCTCATTGGCCCACAGTGTCTGGGCAGGTGGGGAACGTGACCCCCAGGTGTCATGTCACATGCTGTCAGCCCACAATGCTGGTGGCCATCTGTCCATGATAATTCCAGCGTGCAGTTGGTTGCCTGACTGCCTATGTCAATTTGGTGGAAAAATGAGAAATGTACTCCTTAATCTTAATGTACTCCTTTATAATGGAAAAAGTCTGATACAAGCTCTGAATATTACATCTTTTATAGGGCACTAAGAGCTTCTCTCTGAAAATCTGTCAGTTGTAGTTGTTTATGGAATATGAACCATAAAATTTAATTTAATGTTTGCTTGGAAAAGTGTAAAGTTATTCAAAAGGAACCCAAGTGAAATGGTTGCTTCCAAACACTCACCAGGGAATGAGGTCAGAGTTACTTTGACCTATTAGTATGTGGGGTGGGGCCTCTCTTTGGGATCACATGGTCACAGAAGTGCAGGGCAGGGCAGATTTTATTACATAACCAGGTGCTGGGCTGGTGGCTGGCTGCTCTTAACTCTTGAACAACCTGAAATGCGATTGGGAATGCCTTTCATCCAGTCACAGCTTCTGCCATCCACTCCTATAAATCAGTAATGTTGGGCTTGTCTTTTCCTGGGCATATGCTGGCGTCCATTTGTTCCTCCCTCCCTGTTGTTGTGACGCAGGAGACTGGAAACCGCCTACTGCTGTCCCTCTGTCACTGCACAGCAGTGAACTTTCCACTCCCCCCAGCCTCTGTGATGCAGTTCTGATGGAGAACCCGGTTTGGTCCAGACAGCGAGAGAGGTCGTAAGACTATGGAGGGATTCTGAGGGAGAGCCCAATTTTGTTGAGATGCAGAGGGAGATCTGAAGACTTCAGCGGGGTTCTGAGGGAGAGCCCGGTTTGGTCCAAACGCAGAGAGAGGTTGTAAGACTATGGTGGGGTTTTGATTGAGAGCCCGGTTTGGTCCAGATGCAGAAGGAGATCGTATGCAGGCCTGGTGCTCACACTTGCCATACAGGGCTTTTCTGGAGTGATAAAGCCATCTCAGCTGGAGCTTTGCTGAAGCTCCCTCTCTTATTTACCGCCCTCGGCTCGGCCCACCTTTCAGAAACAAAGACCATCATCCCTGTGATTGATGAGTGTTGTGTTTGCTCTCACCTCCTGTTAAACCATCGCTCGTGGCAGTAAAAGCTGAGAATCGGCAGCAAGTCAGGCTTTTATTTTCCCGTGCTGTGTGTGTGTCTGCTTGGGCGAGCGTGTCCTTTTGTGTGTGTGTGTGTGTGTGCACATCTGTGTGTGGGGACATTTCTGCTTGTGTGATTGATATACCTCCTTCACTATCTCCTTGTTTTTAGAATCAGACAAAATATTTCAGATCCCCGGGTGATGGGTTTTCCTCTGCTCTCAGGAAACATTTGGGAGTGATGTCTGCATCCGAGGTCTTTGATGGAAACCATTGACATTAGATCAACAGATGTTTGTAACATGAGCAGCCACTCTCCAATGACGACATATGATAAAAATACAGCCTGAAATATAGAGTGAAGTATGAAGAAATACAAGGAAGTCAGGATGTGTCAGAATATTCTTCATATGCTCCTCAAATACTCACTCTTTGCCACTGCAGAATTTTGGGATGAGCTTTTGAAAATGTTTGCAGAATTATATTGAAGCATTTGAAACAAAGTTGCATCTTTGAATAAGGTATACATTAAATAATATATGATAATATTTTGTAAGACCTGCTATATATTATGACCTTTATTGGAATTAAATGGCTTTTGGGTTTTATATTTTCCCCTGTATTGATATGTGTCAGTTGTGTAAGGCTGTCGTGTCATCTCGCTTTAGAGTGTATTAGATACCCACACAGGGCTGAGTGTGCCTGGGAACAGGGCACATCTGGCTGATCACCCGACTGATGCATTGTGGGTATTTGACACCTGAAAGGCAGGCCAACGCTAAGCTCTTCCACTGCATTGCACAAACGCTGCTGTTCTGCTGGAATGTAATGTCCTTTATCTGTCATCGCTGAATTCATCCTTTCCCTGTTTGACAAATTTGTCTGTTTATGCCCGTATCCTAGGTCTGCGATTGTTGAATTCAAATAATTTCTTGCTCAGTCAGCTCTGGCTCGGTTAATAATCGTTGTTTGCTTTGCCCCCCATATCTTCCGCGAATTAACATATAAATGCGAAAGGCACAATTTCCAACGCTGTTATCCTTATTGGTGCTGTTTGGCTCGTGACATAAATCAGCTGTAATTGTTCTGAAATTAGCTCCTGCATTATTACGCGGCCTCCCTTCTGCTGAGGAGACACTTACAGGAAGAGGTGGCAGTCTTTGTCCCTTTGAGTTTCTGCTCTTCTCATGGTGACTTTGTTGGGGGTATTTTGTCAGGCACACCACCGTTCAGAGGGGTACAGAAAGAGCCGTGCCCAGGGTGAGGGGGGGCTAGCCCCACCTGTAGTACTACCTTGACCTGTTAGTGCCCTCGCCATTGTTGCTAGGTAACTCTTAATCGATGTTGATTACATTACATTGGCATTTAGCAGACACTCTTATCCACAGGAGCTTTTACATGTTACCTATTTATACAGCTGGGTATTTACTGAGGCAATTGTGGGTTAGGTACCGTACCCAAGGGTACAGCAGCAGTGCTCCAGCGGGGAATTGAACCGACAACCTTTCGGTTATGAGTCCTGCTCCATACCGCTATGCTACACTGCTGCATACGTTGATGGCATGAGGGCCTTTACGGCATAGGGAGGAGACGGGGGGGAAAAAGGCTTTCTCGGCTGAGGGAACAGATGGAGCGCAGCAGCAGATTGGAAGGGCTGAAGAGTAACTTTTCAGCGCTGGAATGGAAAGGGTGATGTTGCCGACTGTAGAGGAGGTGCTGTGAGCTCGCGTGTGTTTGCAGAAGGCTTCGGAGGGCACTCAGGGGAATGGGGAAGGGGGCAGAGGAGCTGTATGTAAGCAGCGAGTGAGTAATACTTCATGTTTATCGCCCTGAGTTCCCACCCACCGCCAGAGACAGCTCTGTTTCCCTTTTACAGTCAGTGCTTCGTGTCCTTTAAAAGCAAGGGACTGAAAGAGGTAACAGGTCAGTTAACTGCTGGTTACCACCATAAATTCTTCCAGTAATGAACAGCTTAAGGCCAGTCCCTGCCCACACGCTTGGCTTGTCACCTGATGCACACTGTCATACTGACTGGCTTTGCGTAGAAGGCAGTCAAGGGCCCTTGTGTAGGCCAGGCACCGTAATGGAGAAGGGGTAATACTGAATGGGGTACCTGCCCTCTCCCTCCACAAGCAGTGTAGAATCTGGCTGGGGGCTCAGGGAGAGGGAAGCTGCTTAGCGCTGAGCTCTCGAGGGGGCAGAATAAGAGGTTCAGACGTAGGCTGTGTGAACGTTAGGCTTCAGACGGATAAGGGGTGTTAAGGCGAGAACAGCCGATTCCTCTGGAGTGAAGGCTGGCATGAGGCATTGGCTCAGTGGTGTCTGGGACACTCGTGAACAGCACACACATATGCGCTCACAGGCCTTCTCTTCTGAAGGAGCTGAATGTAAAGGGTCCTACTTATGGGGGGTGTGTTTGAGTATATGTCATCTGTTCAAGGTGATCATGCCTTGTACTCAGAAAACATCATCAAATTACATTATAAGATGCATCATTAGACACGTTAGATGCATCATCACATTACATGCACTAACCTGAGGGCAGTTTTTCAAAAAAAAAAAAGCCCTTGCAGAGGTAGAAGAGAAAGCAGGGCTCAGTGGTATGTCCTCAGAAGTCTTCTAATATGGCCATGTAACATTACACTACATTATTGGCGTTTTAGCAGACACTCTTATCCAGAGCGACTTCACAGTGTAGAATTTTTACATGTTATCCATTCATACAGCTGGGTATTTACTGAGGCAATTGTGGGCTATGTACCTTGCCCAAAGGTACAGCAGCAGTGCCCCAGTGGAGAATCGAGCCAGCAACCTTACCACTATGCTACACTGCCTCCCAATGGAAACTCTATATTGGGTCATACAGGACCCAATTTAGAGTTTCCATTTTCTTACCAAAGTGGGCAGATATTCTGAGATACTGGGAGCTCTGCGCTCGGTCTCTTTAGAGCAGCTTTTGTCTCGCGCAGGAAAGCAGGACCTCTTTCCCTGCTGCCGTTTGATAATCTATTTTTGCTGTTTTGCTTTTAGTAAAAGAGGACTTCATGTAGGCTGGATCATCTCCTTCATCTCCTAAAATGGTGTTATTTAACACTGAGAGCTCTGAGGACGTATACGGCGGTTCAGAAATAGTTTGCATCCTGTGTGGTTGTAGCGTGATTGGTGGATGGTTCGCGGAGCTGGCGGTGTTTGCGTGTGTTCTCCCCTCCCGAGCGGCACGTAGGGGCCGCATAATCCCCGTTTCAGAGCGGAGCTCTTCTCCCGCCTGACGTGGGCTCGGCGTTTGGATCACGGCGCGTACGCCTCCGCACGCTGCCCTTCCGTGCTGAGGTCGGCGTGTTTGCGCAGGATAAACAGCTTTTTTTCCCGGTACATCTCCGCCGAACACGCTCCGGCGCGCCAGCTCCAGTTTCAGGGCTGAGTGCCCGGTAAATACCCTCCGGGATCCGCACGATGATCCTTTTTTGATCAGAGCTGAAAAATTTCTGAAATTCACAGCCACACGGTACTGTATGAAAAAGTCCTGCAGCTGAACTGTGGCCATTTTATACTATTTGGAGGCATTTATCATATTTTGCCTGTATTTATAGCATGTACTATAAATGTCTAATCAGAAACTAAAGTTAAAGAGAGAACAAATGAGTTAAAGATTGCACATGTTATCTTAAATAATGTGGTCACTTAAACTATACAAATTTATTAAAAAGAAAGCTGAGTCCAGCTACTTTTTCTATCTATAAACTGCTACATCTGTGATGTAATTATACGTTCTCAGTGGTAGGAATTGTCCGGTGATCAGTCTGATGACTCTACATTAGTGAGGTGAAATGAAAGATCTTGTCAAAGTGCCCTGGCATCCCCAATAGGCCCAGACAATATACCACAGGTTCTGCTGTGAACACTCATGATTTTAGTCTAATCAGATTGAAACGTATGATTTTGAGTTTCATATCAAACTCCATTTCCTTTATCTTATAAAATGGCTGTTGGTACTGAGTATGTGACCGCGAGACAGAAGATTAGAAGGAGAAGAGGAATGACACATTAGGCAATTTTAGAGAACCGTCCTTTCCTCATAGTCCTCCCGCTGCAAAGTACTGTCATTTAGCCTCTGCAGATGACAGTTTTCGGACTGACTCTGAACCATCGCCAAGTGGGAGGATTTGGAAAGGGCAAGCCGTTCACCTCGGTGAATCAGTGCACAGGCAGCCATCACAGTGGATTTCTTTTGGTAGTCAAGGTGCAGCATCCAAATTGCTGCCCCCCCCGCCAAGCCCCCTTCCTCTCTGATTGGATCTCCTGCCATGTGTGGGGGTAAAGCTGTTTCACTGCCCTGAAGACGGTTATGGATTCTGAAGCCTCACGTTATTAATGAGGATCACAGCATTAATCTGAGACCGCATGGTGGTGAGAGGCCAAAGGTTCATCAATAGCCCAGAATTATTCAAAGCTTAAAGCATCAAAACAGTGCGTGTTACTCATTCAAGGCCTCTGATCTGCGGTAGCCTGGTTTCACCCGGCCAGCCTCCTCGGTGCACGGCCTCTCGGGAAGCCAGGTGAAAAAAGGCCTCGCGATCGAATTGGCATTCCCGACACAGGCAAACGCATGCGCCTCAGACATCCCCCCCGATATTTCCTGGTTTTATGTGCCCTGTACCTGGCTCACGGCAGGGGACATTGATGTTCTTGACCTTTTTAGAATATTCCAAATTTAGCCCATTGGAAATGTGAAAGGCAGCTGAGCACTGGGGAGAAGCCCCTGCTGTTTCACTGAGGCTTTGGGGTAGATTTGAAAATGCGACCGGGTCAGCCAGCTAACTCATCTAATAAGGTTGTAGCTATATCCTGTGTAATGAGGACTCCACTCTGTTTGTTGAGCATGGTCATAGAAACATGTCTTGTAAGTCACTGGGTTGCATAGACCAGCACTGAGTGGAAGGAGCTGCTGGATTCTCTGGGGTAAGGTTGAGGCTGATGCGTACTCAAATTCCAAAATCACGACACCCTTTCAGTTTCAATCCAAAAGCCTTCTCTAGAAGCCTTCTCTGCATACCCCTCCGCTCATATACTAAGTGTTAAATTCATATTTGAATAGATTTGAAATTTGAAAGTTCAACAAAAAATGTACAAGCTGATTTATTCGTCTCCTGGGGTTTTTTGGATTCTTTCATCAGAGTGTTCGATTGACCTCAGTGGCCTGTGAGCTTGTTTCACTCAGCGGACATTTTCAAAAATTATGGGTTTTGAGTTAACCATGACAAAATTCAAAGATTTCAGAGCAGTGCAATTCACAAAATGCTTAACATCTCATTATATCTTCAAAATATTGCACAAAATTGAATATGAAATATAAATGCATATAAAAATAAAGAAAAATATTGGGTTTATGTAATAAATGTTTTTTGGGTAAAGATAGGAGTGCACAGCTGCATCAGTACAGAGGTGAAGTGAGCTGAAAGCGTTCAGTGTGGTAGATGTGATTGGGTTAGCCGCTGCCGCCGCAGCTCAGTGACCCATTTCTCCTCCCGCCCCTCTCTCCTGCTCCAGACAGGGCCATGCGCCCCCCTGGCGACCAGCTGCTGCCCACATAGAGGTCGTCCCGCCCCGCCCCGCCCCGCCCCTCCCCCGAGACCACAGCGTCGCGCCGCTCAGGATGCTGGGAATGTGTCGCGGGCGCAGGAAGTTCCTACTGGCCACCCTCGCCCTGCTCTTCGTCCCGGCGGTCACCTGGCTCTACCTCTCTGCCGCCAACTTCCAAGGTACGCCGCGACTTCGAGGACGCGCCGCCGCCGTGTGTCACACCTTCCAAGGGCGTGCTGCCAGCGTATGCCACGGCTTCACACAGCGCCTGTTCAGCCTGTCAGCGTGGGGGCAGTTTTTTTTTCAGTAGTGTTAAATAAAGTGTTCCATGATGTCATTTGGCAGACTACTTTGTGTCTCAGAGTCTTCATGAATATGGCACTGTTAACTGTTTAAATTAACTGGAGTCAGTATGCATTCTAGAAGCTGTATACCTGAGTGACACATTACCTCCATGTTAACTATAAGATTGATTAAATAAGACAGATACCAAGCATACACTGCCATGTTCTCCTGGCTGCAGATGATAAATTGGTCTAACCTGGGTTATAAACCACAGTGAAACTTAATGAGCTTTTTGAAATTCTTTTTCATTTTCTAATTTATGTACCTGTATGCAAAATGATTACGTAATCTTAGGTCGGTGCTCTGTACACATCATTTGAAGCAATGTGACTTTGTGAATTAATTGCATAATCATTTACATAATATTAAAGATGAGTAAAGATGGGATACGGCATCCAATCTCTTGCAGTTTGCAGTCTATCAATTTAAAGTAGTTATAGACCCTTGACAACTCAATCAAGCGGGCTTTTTCGCTGGCTCTCTCCCCTGGATGAATCGATACACAATTATCTCTGTGAAGATGTATGATAAACATGAACAGTATTTTTTAATGATTGATTTTAAATCATTTGCTGCGTGGAGTCTTCATCGCTGTATTGGCAGTGTCATTACTTTGCATTCAGGAGAGTTGCAGAGAATCACAAAGGAGTGGAACGGCACATGAGGAGCAGAGTGTGGTCTGTGCTGATGACCTGAGGACCCACACAGACACTGCCGGGCCTTCCCTGCTTCTCGCCCAATCATCATGCAGTCTCATCTTGCGGCTACTCCCTATTGGATGAAACCAAGCCTGTCAGCCAAGAATCCGTGCCACGTGGGCTGTAGTGCTGACAGCAGCCTACACCTCTATGTGTTCTGACGTCTTAATTTGTCACTTTCGATCTCCTGGTCCAGATTGCTGAACTGCTGAAACCAGTTAAAGTGACACATTAAAGGCGAATTCCACTGAGGAAGCAGTTTTCTGTAGTACCTGTTTTTAATGGTTCGCAGTCTGCAGCAGTTAAACAAATCAAATGGCGCTCTTTGATGTAACAAAATGGTCTTAAGTGGCCTTTTGCTCAAGCTGTTAAATGGTTTTTTGATCTGATGCAGTGGGGTGTGCGTTGGGCCAGCTCCCTCTGAGCTGTCATGTGAGTGTTTTTTCCTGGTGATGCTCTGGAATGCAAATGCACTATGCTGACCGGGGGAATGTTTATTTATGCTATGCTCTGAGCTGCCCTTAAACAACCACGCAGTTGATACAGCAAGTTCACGGCCATCTTTTCCTTCCGTTTGTGTGGGTTCATATGCTTGCTGTGATGAAATGCATAACGTAAAACTTGACGTAAAAGGAAATTACCAGTGCATTTTGCGCACTGTTCCCAACACTGGAGCTGTAATTAAATTGATCTTCCATGACTTCAGATGTTCAGCGTTGCTCGAAATTTGAAATTGAGGGAGATCGTTGGCTACAGCTAGTGTTGTAAAAGGATGTCATAAATTTATTCGATTTAAACCTTCCTGTGCAGTGTTGTGCAGAGTGAATAGATGGGGAAGGTCCAGGTTTTAGTTTTAGAGGAAATTGAGGCAAAAGCTTCCAGCTTTCAATACTGGAGGAAATGGAAGCTGAGGATGCAGATTGCACTGTTAGAGGAAATGGAGGCAGAGACTGCACTGTTCTGTATTAGAGGCAATGGAGGCAGAAAGCTGCAGGTTTCGGTATTTGAGGAAATGGAGGTTGAGACTGCATTTTACAGTATTAGAGGCAATGAGGTATGGACTGCAGGTTTCACTGTTAGAGGAAATAGAGGCAGAAGAAACGCATTTCAGTGGCTGCTGAGGGACTGCTTTCGTCCGCCTGGGAGAGGTGCTTAACCTGAGCCTGTTTCTGCAAATATCCCACCGGATCAGCAGATACAGTAGGTAAAATAGAAACAATGCAAATCTGCCAGGATATGGGTGTGTGCAAATAAATAGGCCAATGCAAATGTGTCTGTGGGCGGTGCTATAAATGGATAATGTAGAAACGTATGGCTTCTGTAAACAAAACCGTGTAATAATGGTATGTAATGGGCTGAAGGGCTTAACACATGAAAGAGAGAGAGAATAGTGGAACAATTGATAGCAGTCAGAAACATTGCCTCTGTGGCAAAGTATAGAAAAATTAGGCCTAAAGCTCCTGCAAGATGGTACCAACAGCAGTGGGTTTCCAAAAAAGAAAATTATCTGAACACCGCAAAAGGAAATCATTATTTGTCTACTTAGTGTCATAAGTGCCTCCTCCTCTTTCTCAGGCCTTTAGGTTGTCCATGTCTGTCAGAGATTGTAAGCAGCCATGTCTGTTTTTCTTAATGCCTTCAGTGTTTCGGTTTTCCCACCTCTGCTTTCACTTCACTGTGCGAGTGTTGGTGCTTAGTGCAGCTGCCCATCGTTGGTATGAGAAGGCCATCTCTACACCGTTGTGTGTTTGAACAGATAATGTGATTTTTTTTCTTCAGTTTGTCCTCAAACAGCTTTCGCCTGGCTCGTCCTCAGCTAGGGGACCCGCATGAGGAGATTGGCAGACTGCCCTGAAGCTTATGTCACAGGCTCAAAGCCCAAATGAAGGTGTATTAACTGCATGGGAACTCCTACCTGGACATTAATCCTTTAGATCATAAGAGGATTTTCCTAATTTTTCACTCCTTTAACTTTTTTAAGCTATTTCTCCTCATACCCAGTGTTGTAGCCAAGTGTTGCATCTCATTTTTTACAAGAGAGCCAGGGTAGCATAAAATATGCATCAGTATAACCCTTTTAAGTGACCCTTACTGCAATAACTCATATTAATA
This sequence comes from Megalops atlanticus, assembly GCA_019176425.1. Lineage (NCBI taxonomy): Eukaryota > Metazoa > Chordata > Actinopteri > Elopiformes > Megalopidae > Megalops > Megalops atlanticus. The sequence goes on along the minus strand of CM032897.1, from coordinate 6,769,844 downwards.
ATATCATTCTGCCTATGAGATTTCAGAATCCACAAGGATCTTTCTATTTGTAGTTGTAATTGTATTTGGGTAACTACCTTTCTTAATATTCATCTGTGCCGATGCTTATCCATTGACTCAGTACAACAAAGATCATGCATATTCAAGCATAAGGTATGAGTATATGAAAAAATTAGTAAATCTAAATTGTAACTGTGATTATTGAAAATATTATAAATATAAGTTATGATTGCATATTATAAATATAAAAATGATCACTGCTATCAAGGAAAATTATTATGTCAGTCTTTAACAACATTGGAAAAAAGATGTTTGTCTGCAAAAGAGTGGCTTTCTATCCATTAATATTTCTGCACCAGGCTCTTCAGCACTCGTCTTTTTAGTTTTAAAATCAGCCTTTCAGAATGCTGTTAATGTGTTTTAGAGCTGCTTCTAGGAGCACGGCACACTTCTCTACAATGAAAATGGGAGTGTGGGGTTCGAGGGGGGAGCGGGGGAGCACACCGATGTCGTACACTCCTGAGCTAGTTTCACGATACGAACTGCATTAGGCCGCGAACGAGTAACGCCGCAAGGACAGCTTTGAAATAATGTCACTGGCTGAGGCATCAGAGCAGCTGCAGATCAAAAATGTTGGCATCACTGATGAGGTCATTGTGCCCAAGGAATTAATAACGCCTGAAAATGGCCTGGTGTCTAACCGCAACCTGCTGGACAGTGGATCAGATCCTCCCAGTCTTTTCCCCAGCATGAGTCCGTGCTGACACAGGAAGTACCCTCTGATCCTGAAATTATGCAGGCAAGATAAACAGTGGATCATCATAAAGACCCCATTGTGAAAATGGTTTATACTAATTAGTCTGGTGTTGAATCCACCAGTAATGCTGAAATATTTAAAAGGTATTTAATCGTCTCCTTAGTTATTAAAATGAATTTTAGCCCAGGGATCTGTTCTCCAAATGTGGACTTCACTTTGAATTAGGTCGGCATTGAGGGGGAACACCAGTCAAGGGCAAGAGAAGTCGCCCCCTGGTGGCAGAATCCGAGAGTCAAATTTCCACAATAACTGTTGAAGTCCCTTTCCCAGCAAGAGTGTCAGCACTGTGACTGACAGTGCTGAATCATCACGTGGCCATGGCAACTGTAGCCTTTTCATTTCTTATTTACATCCACCTCATAAATATGCAGTCTGTTTACACTGCTAGCAAAACAAAGCTCCGCGGGTAATTGGGACGTCCCTTTGTTTGCGTGCATTTCATTATGTCGCTGTGTCAATGCCCAACCAGCAGCGCTAAACCCAGATTATGCAGAGGAGCTATGGCTGTAGTCTGTCCGGAGCATCAAAGCCCCGGTTTGTTACTGGTGCGTAATTCATCGACGCACAGTGTGTCAAACTGCAGGGTCCTCATTTCAGCATAAGCACTGCTGAGCACACTGGAGCGGGCAGTACTGGTGGTACTCGCAGTACGGATCAGTTTGAGCCGTTGAAAGTGCGGTTGCATTTTTTCTCGGCAGCTCGCTTTCAAAGCCGCGATTCCTGGCACCAGAGCTCCGTGTTCTGACAGCTACGCCACGTGTGATAACAGCGGCAGAGTGAGTCCGGCAGTGGGGTTTGGGAGATGCTGAAGACTGCCGCGACTAAACGCTGACAGCCCCCCCCGCCCCACCCGCTGCATTGTGGGACGGCTAACGTGATGGTTTCATTCGCCCCACCTGTGCGGGGGAGACGGATGACCTCAGCGTTTTGCCGCTCGTGTCAGCAGGTGATTTATGCCGCCTGTCAGGAGAGCAGATGCTGTTTGAGGGAAGACCCGGCGCGGCGCGGCAGACGTCCCGGCACGGACTCCGGGATTCAGGGACGGGCCAGCGACAGTTAAAGCCACATCAGAGCAGTCTGACCAACTCACAGCTCTGCCCGCGTACAGAAGTGCAGTTCAGCTCAGCCCTGTGCTGAGACGAGACATGGCATGGCTTAGCGCTGTTCGGTTTTGGACCCTCCGTTCTGACAGATGCCCTGGTGTGAGTTCAGAGGATGGGACATACGTACTGAGAGATGCTGATTCCCTTCGCTAAAAATAGCCATTGTCTTCCTGCTGGGCTGTGCTCTTGCCCTTGTTGCATGTCATTAAAGGTTAGACTCAGGGGAAGCCCAGAAGGGACAGTATTTTTGTTATTTCAAAGTTCTTCCATTACAGATTTTAGCCAGTAGTTTAAAGGTCGCCAGAGATCCTCCACTGGAGTAATTTAACTCAGGCAACGTGCTTAGTTCATACCAAGCATGCATATGTAAGCTGTAAAGGGAGTAAGAATGTGTCCTACACTGTAAAATAACTGTGCATTTCCCCGCTCTCTTTGCCTCTGCACTGTGGTGGAATTCAGCCTGCTTTCACACAGGTGTTTAGGGGCAGCTATACGCCAGCTGGGATGACGGATAGCCGTGGTAGTAATGCAGATGAGGACTGAGCACTGGCGTTGTTTGCTTATTTGTATTCGGGCCTCCAGCTGTTCCAGTCATCTTTGGAAGGCTGATGCAGGAGAAAAGACCTGTTTGGAGGAAAAGGGGGGTGGTGATGAGGGTGAGATTAGGGGAGAGGGCTAGTGGATTTTTTGAGCCCCTGTGTGTACCTCCTTTTTCTACCCCTTTTCTACCCTTTATTCTACCCTGAGTTTCATGCTCACCCTACTCCCCTGCTGGGACAATTGTGTGCCTGCTAGCTGGTGTAAAAGATCAGGCAGAGCCAAGCACATTCCCACAGACCCTGCGGCCTGCCAGGGAGCACCCAGAGCAAGTGATCCTTCAAGCACCACACACCCAGTAATTACACTAGCAATTAATTACAGGTTTTGGCAAAGTGAACACCAGAAAGCACAGTGGGAATTGTAGATCAGCAGTACACACCCCCTGCTGTAAATCATTGTACTACAAAAAAACAGCTCCTTCTGTGACAACATAAATCCCAAGGAAAGCATTTAAAACCCTCTCTGTTTGGCCATTGATATGGCTCTGGTGTTCGCTTGGTACATCGAACTGAGCGCTTCATTTCATTTTAAAGACTTGCTGACTTGCGTGTATATTTATTGATCGTTTTTCAGAGTTCTTGATGAGTTCTATGAACTTGGCGGCAGGAACACTTGGCTATTTGTCTGAAACTCAAATTCAGGTAGTTTTGGTCTTAAACTATTTTTCCCCTAAAATGAGAGTGCAGCTTTCAATACAAAGCCATCCACAGATTTATTTTCTACATTGTCCAATTCACTATAGATAAGAGGTTTTGCATCTCCTGATATAAATGCTAGATCTCTGCCCTGCTGAATGCTTCACCAACACTGCTGAAGGAATGGTGAGAACTATGGTCCCTGCGGTTGAAACCTAGCAAAGGGGGGAGGGGCTATCTGGCTGAGGGGGAATCTCCTCTCTGTTCATGATGCCGTAAGGGATGATGTCATAGTCTCACGTTCTCAATCCATTCATCTCTAGGAGTGGCTGCAGCCTCCTGCTCTAGTTGCAGTTTATGTAACTTGCAGATATACAGTCATCTGGAGATCCAAGTCTGTTCTGTTCCTCCCCTTTCAGTCCCCTGAACATACATGAACCAGTTTGGGGTCACAGGGGAAATAGGCTCTGTGCAAATTAGGGCTTTGTGTTGCTGTTAAAAGCCCAGGATATTGAATTATGGCCCTGTCCTCTAAGGCTTGGTTGTATTAACATGAGGCCCTAAGCGATAAATGAAAACTATAGACCTTCTATGTGTGACATTGTTACATGCCAGATTTACAGGGTTAGTAATTACTGCAGTGCTTGTACTTGGCATATTTCAAAGTCTCAATTTTTCCTGATTGTAAGTGCACATGATTGATGCCGTCTTTCAACCGTCTTTCAACGGTTTTGAAAGAGCTTTTTTTAAAAAAAAAAAAAAAAAACCTCTTGTGCTAATCTTATTTGTGTTACTTTATTTGATATGATATGGCCAAGATCTTGGATACTTCATGTCCCAGTACAAACAGCTCAGCTCTAATTAGGTAATATCAAATTTTAAAGGGAAGAACGGATTCTTATCTCAAAAATGATTTACAATTCCACTAGACAGGCAAAATTGCACTTCTGTCTGCCTGCTAGTGATGTAGTTCTATGCTAGCTTTCAAGGGCTTCAGGAAAGCATGCTAAAATTAATCTGATTTCATCATGTCGGGTGAGCAGCAGTGTAGCATAGTGGTAAGGAGTAGGACCTGTAACTGAAAGGTTGCCGGTTCAATTCCCTGCTGGGGCACTGCTGTTGAACCCTTGGTCAAGGTACTTAACCCAGAACTGCCTCAGTAAATATCCAGCTATGTAAATGGGTAACGTGAAAAAACTGTAACCTATGTAAGTCGCTCTGGATAAGAGTGTCTACTAAATGCTAATAATGTAATGTCAGGATGTTTATGGAAAGCTGTCATTTCCAATTTACCTTCCTTTCATGCAGTGATAAGAGTGTCCCCCTCTCATGTCCCCTGTCCTTTGCCTCCCTCCCTGCAGTGAAGTCCATCCCCCTGTCCCCTCTGGAGCCCCAGGTTGCCACGGCGACGCTCGGAGGGGACCGGGGCCACCTGGCGCTGGAGGTGCGGGTGCGGGAGGTGGAGGAGGAGAACCGCGCCCTCCGGCGGGAGCTCGGCCAGCCCCCCGGGCGCCACGGCAACCAGTCCCGCACCTACTCCACGGAGGAGGGCACCGGGGACAACGAGGGCCAGCGAGCGGTCGCCCCCGGCAACGGCTCCGACTGCGCGCAGCAGCCCCCCGTGGACAAATGCGAGGTGACTGGCGTAACGTTGTCGCAATGTTGTATCAGTGTTGTCACACTGTTATTTGGCTTAGCTTTTTCTCCCCTACATCTTTTTCTAGTGAAATATTCTCATAAGATGAAACTCTTGTACTTGAGAAAAAAAATGGGAACCACATTGAATTTGTATGAGAAACATCCAAGAAAATCAACTCTGTACCTTAATATTTTATGATAAAAATAGACTAAAGAGGAGATATCTCCAGTGGAGCTCACCAGTGTGGGTGTGCATTCACCTCCTCAAACAGGAGCTCATGTAGAAATACTGAGTTTGGCTCTATTCACCCTCAGCAGGATGCTTTGCCTGTTCCGGTGCAGTCTCTTCATTGGAATCAATGGTGATCAAGTGTCATTTGAGCTGTCCTCATGGAACCCCATCGCGGAGGGCAATCAAAGCAACTGTGTGAGGAAAAAGAAGTCCGTTTTCACACAGTGTTGCAGCTCTTGGATGTGACACCCACTGGTCCTGGAGGGACACAGAGTCTGCAGGGGTACTGTGTGGCAGTGCGGTTTTTAACAGTTGTAACAGACCTCTCCGCCCTGTTACAGTCCCCGCATATATTTGCCCCTCCACCATCAACATGCATTGAAACCTGCCTGCATCCTCTCAGCCACATGCAGATAACATGCAAATGTTTCCAGAATGTTACCGCACTGTTCTGTCAGCTTCTTCAGAATGCCTGATGATGTCATGCCACAGTAGCCATAGAGAGTCCTGCTCAGACACTGTCATAAGCAACTTCCAACCCCCAAGTTTCAGTGCTGTCCACAGCAGTGCACAGTCAGGAGCAGCCTGGCAGCTGTAGCTTAACAGCACCGAATGTCAGACTACTGCGGCTCTTTAGGGGCCGCGCCTGGTATCTATAATTAACAAGGTTAAAGTATCTTTTGGAGCACATGGCAAAAATGCAAAGGCTGTTTGACCTGTTAGTGCAATTCGCTTGAGGTTGCGAGTGCTGAATTTGGGGCTGACACATCAGATATTGCAACCGGCCAAATGTTTTTATGGTGTAACTGTAATGATCAAAGTGGAAAAAGTAGTCTCAAATCAGCTTTGCTTCTGTATGTCCAGTTGCTGCTTGAAGTCCTCTGACAGAAATTTTCTCTGATAGAAGTCCGCAGAGATGAATCTTTGCCTGGAATATACTCTCAAAGGCAGTAACCATCTGGCCACTTGACCACCCACTGATCAGTCCAGTGGTGAACACATGCTGTGTGAGGTGAATGCAGATGCTCAGTGCTACAGTACAGTTACAAAAGCAGCAAGCATGTGCAGGAAAGCCAGAATGTAGGTCATGTAAAGCAGTGGTGCTCTTCTATGTGGTTCCTGTCTTTGTTGCTTGTTCGCTATTATTTTTCCTGAAAATGTATTTTTTTGGGGGTGGGGTGGATGCTAATTAAATTGTAATTCCGTGCCAGTTATATTTGTTAGCCTTTTATATCCTGTTCTAAATTATCATGTCAAAGATACTGTGAAATGCAAAAGATAATACTGTTAGCTATGGTAAGTTATTCAAATATTCAATAAACACACATAGCCTGAAGGGGGTTAGCTGTCCTTTTTTTAGCCTTGTGTTCCTGAAACTTATGGCAGACTTCAACTCTTGTCTCAGTGATTAAGTAGAGATTATGGCTTCATAGGAAGGTTGATTAGTGTATGCCCATTATGGCCAACAGAAGATTATCATTGGGTATTGGCTGTTGCTTACTTGCCATAATCATCACTGATTTATGACTCAGTCATACGTGTTTAAAAGCTTGTTGACTGTATGTGTGATTTTGGCCAGGTAAAAATGAAAGACCCCTATGAGTTCATTCAGAACACATTAGATTCATTCCTCCACAAAATGCTGCTTTGCGGTTATAGATCAGCAATAAGTACCACACTTTAATTTCCAAAATGATGCAAGATTGCCATAACGGAAGATAATCTGTTTCCCTCTTCCTCTCTTTCTCTTTCCCAAGACGATTCATGTGGCGATCGTTTGCGCCGGGTACAACGCCAGCAGGGACGTGGTGACGCTGGTAAAATCTGTCCTCTTTCACCGGTAATCACCTGTCTTCCTCTCTCTGCTTCCCCATGATTTGTGTGTCCTCTGATTAAAGTTTACTTTGAACCGTTTATAGCTGAACTTACAAGTGTTATTTACACGTATATGTAACTGGAGCTTGAAATTAGTTGTACGATTTTGCCAAAAAAGTTATCAGTATTTCAAAATCATCCACAGCGAAAGTGGTTGGATCTGTCTTGCAAAAACTGTCTGTGGCTATCACAGAAGGCTGTAGATGTAAATAAGCCCAAGCATTCTTCAGATCGACCTTTGGTACCTCTGCATACAGATGTGGCTGTGTTTTCACTGGCGATGCCTTTATTTGCCGCAGGGTAATTGATTCTCCCCGCGCAGGCTTGGTCCTTAGTGAAACCTTCCACACACCAATCTGAATATGCTGCCTTGACACCTGCTGCTTGCGCTGGGTTGCCAGGCAACGCTGCCTCTGTGAACTCTGGGGCAAACAGCCCCTGGTCCTGCGCTCCGCGGTTCACGCAGAGAGTCGCCGGTTCGGCTGTGTAAAAAAAATGGCGCCCGCAGTGGCGCCCAGCAGAGAACAAGGGGCCGCGTGTCGAACCCTTCCTCCGAGGGCGTGGGAAGCCCCATTATCTGGGGTTTTCAGCTCCACCAGATGTGATGTAACAGGGAGTAAAATGCATCTGCCCTGTAACATGATTTGAGGGGCACACTTAAGCTCTCCCCGCCACAGTCAGGAGAATGCAAGTCCTTTTAGGTGTCAGTAAGTTGATACCCAGTGTTTCTTACAAGGAGAAAAAAAGTGTTATTTCTTTTATTTTCTTGAAAGTTTGTCATGTCAGTTGTAGTTGCTGTGAGGATAGTTGAACATAGGCAGTATTTCTAGTTTACGTTGTAAAGAATTTGTGAGATATGGTTAACTGAAGTAGTCACTTTGTGCTTACTCATGTGTCCAGGGTAGTTTCGTTTTTGATTGACGCAACATGCACTCACAATCTTGGCCATATCAGAGTTTATTGGTTTGGGCTTGTTTTGTGTTATTGTGTTATTGGCTTTTGAGGTTTTTTTCAAATTATGCACAGTTGTCCCAGAGATCTCATGTCGCTGTTCTAATGCACAGCACATATGAAGCTCCACCCATGTCCTCTTCAAACGTATGGCCAGCTCTCCCGATTGAGCATCTTTGACAGCTCTCTTCCCACGTTACATTACATTACTGTATTGTCATTTAGCAGACACTTCTGTCCAAAGCAACTTACATAGATTACAATTTTATACATTTATACAACTAGGTATTTACTGAGGCAATTCTGGGTTAAGTACCTTGCTCAAGGGTACAACAGCAGTGCCCCACTGTGGAATCTAACCGGCAACCTTTTGGTTACCAGTGCTGCTCTTTATCACTATACCACACTGCTGCCCACGTATCACAATAACAACATCTGATGCCAATTCTTAGACATTAGAATAAGCAAACTGGTTCAGCTGAATAGAGGAAGCTTGCATTGGCTTTGAGTGTGTTCTACAACACCTCCATCACGCAGCCAGTTCATCATTTCCCATCGTATTCTACTGTGACAAAATAAACCCTGAAGTCTTCAAAAGATGAATTTCTAGGTCAACAGTGGGCCACCCAGACAAACCTATCTATGCGAATATAGGTTTCTTTCTGTGTCACAGGCAGACATAGATCACACACAGTTTTGAACCATTTGTTAAGATTATACAGCACTGTGTGGACTGATTAATGGTTTTGCCCAGAGAAGCTTCCTGTTTTCCCTCAGTGTCTTTTTTTTCATGAACTCCCCCACTTTTGGGTCCTAATATGTTCTGTTATGCTGGAAGTCCCTCTGGATAAGAGCATCTGCTAAATGCATGTAATGTAATGTAATAATGCAAGACTGTGTCATGGGGCTTCCAAGCCAGGACCTGAGTGTTGTGTCAGCTCTACGCGGGGCCATCACAGTGCCATCTCTACAAATGTGTTGTTACTGTCTAATAAACACTCTATAAAGCCTTAATAAAGTGACTCTGCCCTAGGATTCAGGCTTGTTAAACCCGTCTTGCCTGGTCTGCTCTGTAAACGCCCCTGATAAAGTCGCTCTGCTGCAGGCAGTCGTAGATGAAGACTCCCCAGGCCTGCTGCTGCTCTGTGCGCCAGGTTCTTCCTGACGTTCGCGTGGTGAGAGATCTCCTCTGGCACCCGCCCCTCTCCGCAGACGAGGGTCTTTGCATCCGCGTCACAGGCGGGGGGCCACCTGCTGGGTTTCCACGAATTTACGCGGCGAAAGCAATTATTATCACCCCCCGTGATGTCATGCGATACGCCGGATCCGTGCCGCTGTCAGAGGCGGCATTGTTTTCCCTCCGATTTTTTCCGTACAAAGGGCTCAATCAGTCGCCATGGTAACCAGCAAAATTAAAGTGAGCCGAGATGGGTGGGGTGTGGGGTGGGGGGGTAGGAGAGACTTCTTTACAGTGCGTATTAGAGGTCAGATGCTTCCAAAGCAGTGAAAATGCGTGCACAGATGGGGAGGTTTAGCACCACATTCCGTACTATGTGTCGCCCCAGTTCCTGGCCAATCACCATCCAATCCTGTTTTCTGTCCCTAAGTAGATGTATTACGATAGCGCACTGTAGAGGCACCTGTGATGTCCACTGTAACTGTGATCCAGATAGTGAAGAGGTACGAGTCGTGGCTGGGTCAGTGGGGTGCCCTGGGGTTGTGCAGCAGGTGCATAAACAGATGAAACTGAGTGGCGCACTGTGTTCATATATCAGCCACTTTGCTACATTGCGAACAGCGTGCCTCTGATGTCCGGGTGCGAGAGGGCTGGGAGCAGCAGCCCGGCTTTCCTTGTTGTGTTGGCGGGGTGTGCTGGGGAATGCCAAGAGGGGCACACTTTGACTCTAGTGTGGGACCACACAGGTAGCTGTGGTCACAAACAAATCACAGAAGTGCTCCCCCCGAAAACTCTCATGTCCCTCTTAAGGGGCATCTATTGTGGGGTGTTTTCAATGAAACCTCTCTGCAATTGATCTCAATTGTTGTTTAATGTGTATGAATAAGTGGAGCTTGAAGTGAAGGTTCAGATTTCTGCTGGATGTTAACAAATTTTGGGGAACTGTTGGACGCTCACCAAATTGGTGGCCCTCCCACTCTTTTCCCGGGGTTTCTGTTCCGCACAGAGCCACACTGTGTGTCTTTCAGTTCGGAGGAGTTGGTATGTGAGTTTATCTCATCAGGCACTTGAAGCCAGCAGTGGCTCAGAAGCACCCTTAACCACCGTACGCTGCTTTTTTATGTGACACCTGAGAACTTCCAGGGTCATCTGCAGTTGTTTATTGGCTCACGGTGGTAAGCAGCAATACTGAACAAATCCAAATGACACATTCAAGCAGTTACGAGTACCATAAATGTTCCATTTCTGAGCCATTCTAATGGAGTGCAGAAGTGTGAAACTTTGGTATGTTTGGGCGAGTGTTGTCCGCCTCAGTGGAAAAGGCTGACCCAGTTATGTCTGTTATGCGCTCTGTGAACTACATTTCGGACATAAAATGATACTCTGGGACCAGGGCCTGTTTTCATCACGCATCTGAGAGTTGCTCCTCAGGGTCCTGCTAAAATCAGTTTTCGGAGTAAAAAAAAGTCCTACCTCAGAGTAGGCGGTGGGAGTTATTTATGAAGCCTTCTACTCCTACTCAGCTGGGAGTGAGACTCTTTCCTTGGAGTAGATCTCAGTTGATTTTTACAGCATGAGAAGTGCCGCAAACGAATGGTAGTGATGACATTTTCCACAGCCTGTTGAAAATTGCCAGTAAATGCAGCCGCTGAATGCAGTGGTGTTGTCATAGCGCTGAAATTTGTGAAGATTATTAAACATTTCATAAATGTGAGTAAATGCCAGCAAACCGGAGTGGAGGGCATCCATTCTTTGATAACTTGAAAGCAGCAAAAATAATTATTTGAATTTTCTAGTAATAGTAATAATAAATGTTTGTGAAGACAGTATTCTTTTACTTCTTCTTTATAGTTAGTATTCATTCCCAATTTCCCCTGAGTATAATAAACTAGAAATCCCACATAACCAATGCAAGTTCGCAGCTTGCAGATACTGCACAGAATTATGCAAGCTGTTACTGCGGCTGGCTTTTCGGGGCTGTTGCTGGATTTTTTCCTGGAAAAGGGAAATCTCCTTTTTCAGATACCTAATTCCCATCTTCACAGCACTCCAGATGATCTTATGAACCCTGCAGATGACTGATATGTAACGGATATGTGAAATATTGTTTGCAAGACATTTATGGTTTTCATGTGTTGCTGTATATTGCTATAAATACTGAAAAGTGACATAAATGTTTGACGTGTATTTCATTGCTGTACTTGAGCCAGGCACTGCCAATTGGTGATGAGAATGGAGGCATCAGCCGAGGTTATCCTGGGGGTATCCCTTATCACTGCATAGGATACATCCTAGTGGGATGAACTAATTCTGAGATAAAAACGTTTCCCCTTCGCCAAGAAGCAAAGCTTAAATTACCATTATCAGTGTGGTAAGTGGTCATGTTCTTCTCAGAAGAAAAGGGGTGACAACATCTCTGATGAGGTTGGTGACAAATTAAATACCGTCCTTACCTGACTGATGTCTTGTTAACAGTTGTGTGTCAAATGTATGCAAAGTGTATCTGCTCTCCTGAAAAATGTCCGCCGGCTGCCTCAGTGCAGCCATCTAAATACTTGCCGAAGTAGGAGTACCTTTAAGAATTTTGAATATAAAGACGCTTCATAAACAGCTTTTACTCTTATGAGTAAGAGTAGGACCACATTGACGTCACTCTCAGGTTTTTCAAGCAGCTAGGACCAATTTCCTGCTCTGAGAAGCTTGATAAACATGGACCTAGGGCTTAAAAGCACAGCTTTAAAGCCTTACTAGAGGTAACTAAAACCCTAACTCTTATTTCACTGTGGTGACATTTTAAAAGTTAAAAAAAAAAAAAACATTTCTTCAGCCAACTTCAAACTTCAACCCTGCAGGAATCAATTACAGGTGACACCCCAAATCTCCCTGGCAACAGGAAGTGGGGGGGGGGGGTGACAGCTTGACGTTCAGTGAGTCATCCTTAAGTCAGCGTTTCAGACATCCTGATATAATGTCAACAGTGCTGGCTCCCACAGCGGTACACAGAAGACAGTGCCGTTTACCGTTTCACTTTGGTTCTTGCTGATGCTCAGGTGGTCATATTTTTGGTGTCTCTGCTTTGTTCCTGTTGGGGGGAAAAAAAGTAGTTTTATGATTGGGCTCCAGGCGGTGTGGTGGCACAGAGCTGTACCATTGCCTAAAACAGTTATAGATCATAATTACTCATGCGTAGGCATTTACACGACCATATTGCACTGATGCAAATTATGAATGTTTCTCAAGGGTACACTTATATGTATGTGTTCATGTGCCCTCTGTGAGATGCATAGATTGCCTGTAAATCTCTCTGATTGGCTTGCCTGTGTCCCATATGGTCTGAGCTGAGGAGGTTCTTATTGGAAGAGAGCCATATTGAGAGCAGCCAGCAGGGCTGGGAGGATGAGGCTCCTTGTTGCTGGGCGCAGAGAAAATAGGCATTATATAAATCATATTTTTTTAAGTCACCGTGAGTCATCTTTTTGTTTTTTTTGTTTTTCAGAGCAAGTCAAATCGTTCCTACATTTACATATACATTTAGGCATTTAGCAGATGGTCTTACCCAGAGCGACACACGAAAGCGCATACAAGAAGGTTGGGTTAAGAGCAGAGACGATACTAAATCAAGTATCACTATCCAATGTAAATCAGACTGTGTTTCCTATGTGGTCAGATTTTGTTTGTTCCTGAACTGTGTGCAGTACAGTGTGTGAACAACAGAATTCATGACTCAGAAAAACCTTTCCCTTTTCCTAATTTCAAACTCCAGTTATTAGATCTGCTTGGTAAACAGTGAGGTGGTTAACTCCTGATAAATCTGGAGAAAAGCACCAGGTGCTGTTTAAATATGTTCAAATAAGTTGCACATGTAGCCAGTGTGTTATTAATACATGTGCAACTGCAGATTGTGAGACCTGCAACAACCCAGGTCTAAAGGTAAGGGATCAATGGGAATATTTACCTTCTTGGCATTCTTGTATCTCGCAGACGAAACCCCCTCCACTTCCACTTCATCACGGACTCCATTGCCCAGCAGATCTTGTCCTCCCTTTTCCATACCTGGATGGTCCCTGCTGTCCGTGTGGACTTCTACGATGCGGATGAACTCAAGGTGAACCCCATTTGCTGGTCCTGTAAGCCCCGCCCACTGGTTCTGTGAGTCCTGCCCACTGGTTACCTGCCTGCCTGTGATATGAGCCCCACCTCCTGAATTTCTGTGCCCCGCCCACTGTTCCTGTAAGCCCCACCTACAGGTCATGTGAGCCCCACCCACTGCCCCAGCCCTGTAGACTTCTAGGACTGATTACTGAAAATGTCAATCAAATGATAGTTTTAAGTAATCAAAGAATAAATATGAATTCAAGGGATGAATTCAGGTCAGCAAAATGATCCTTTCTAGCTGTTATGTCTGAATCAGATGGTGCCGGTTCAGGACCACCCAAGATCAATGATCATGTCTGGGTGGCAAGGTCCTGGGAGACCCCTAATGCAGACTATGTTTGGTGTTTTCTTTTTTTCTCTGCAGTCCGAAGTGTCATGGATTCCCAACAAGCACTACTCTGGCATCTACGGGCTCATGAAGCTGGTGCTGACCAAAACCCTGCCCCCTGACCTGCAGCGGGTCATCGTACTCGACACCGACATCACCTTCGCCACCGACATCGCCGAGCTGTGGGCCGTCTTCCACAAGTTCAAAGGTACCTCTGCTTCCTGTTACATTCCTCTGCCCTATGCTCTGAGACGTTTGATATCGACCCTGCTGAGAATCCTGTTCCTCTTGCTCTCCCCTATCCCTGATTCTAGCCAAGGCTCCTGGAAAGCTGGGTAGGACAGTCACTCCTGCAGCAGGAAGCCCTGACCTCCATTCCCCCACTGCTTCCCCACATGAATTTCCTGTCTCTCATAGCAACCCTAATTTGGCTAATTATGTCAGTCTAATGATCTGCTGAAGATCTCGTGATTACAGTGGATGAGCTGAAGTTGGTTTGGCCATATTTTAACAGGGATGCATTCAGCTGTATGTAAGCGTGCATGCATTCAGCTCTACTAACATGCAAGTATTCATTTTAACTGGCTTGTGTTGACCTGTATTTTAACATGCAAGTATTCAGCTGTATTTAAACATGCATGCATTTAGCTCTATTATTATGTAATTATTCAGCTTTAACAGACTTAAATTCAGTGTTATTTTCACATGCAAGTATTCAGCTGTATTTAAATGTTTATGTATTCACCTCTATTATCATGCAAGTATTGAGCTGCATTATAACAGGCTTATATTCAGCTATATTGTACCATGCATTTATTCAGCTGCATTTTAACATGCATGTATTCAGGTGTATTTTTAAAACCTGTGCATTGATGGTTGACTGCAGAATAATGGAGCGGCTGTTTTGTGCGCTGAAATTTCTTTCCCTGCTTGTTGCAGAGTGTTTTAGCCTGTGGCTAGACCTAGATCTGATGTGATCCCATGCACTTATACTCTCGTACAGTACCGTAATATTTCAATTGACATTTTGGTTCGTTCAATTTTATACTCACTGCATATTATAGAATGCTTCCCAAATAAATTCCACTGTATATGCATAGAATTACATATGCCAAAGTGTCAGTAATTGATAATTGCAGTCATATACCACAGGCAATACATTTTGACATGTTAAAATATATTCTTTATGGCTTGTATTTTATATTTTAGCATGTATTACTTTTCCATAAGGGATGGCACCCCTTCAGGCTTTTGCTTCTAAGCTCTTCAATTTACCAAGGTGTTTAAGTGCTCAATAAAACTGCGAAGCGTAAAGTACTGCAGAATGCCAATGATTCTCTGAGCAGCTGCTGGAGGCGGAAATGACCCTGTCTTTACACATACATGAGGCAGTGCACAGCGGGAGGTGGCGTTTGAAATCACTGCGTCTATCCTCATGAAGAGGCACAAAGAGACTCATTTTTTTATCCCCCTCAGAAGAATTTAACTTGGTGTAAACAGGCAGCCTGTCCTTCATGCAACACACAGCGGTATAGTTACCAGTCATTAATTTGGCAAATTTTTACCCCTAGCAACCGACAAGGTTTGGCGCCCACACACAATTGTGTGAAGGCACCATGATTAAGATTTGAACTTCTTGCTGTGATTGCGCTCCCCGTGCACACCGTCGTGCATGCAAACGTGACCCCACAAATGATGCGTGTGGTGGCAATTATCCCTGCAGCTTGCATTGCCGTGAGGCACAGTGAAAAGTGAGTTACATCCAGAAAGACTCATTAGAAGCAGAAATTAATTAATTCTGAAGTGGCATTGATTAAATAATTTGCAGACATGTCTGGCTAGTGCAGTTGCTGAATACATGATTGTGTTTTCATGTTATGCAGTCTAGTATACCTTTAATTGGACGTGTGCCTGGATAGTTCTGACAAATAAGCTTAAAAATTTGCCATTTTTTTTTATCACAGAATCAAATGTAGAGTTATAATCAGTTTTTTTCAGTTGTTAGGGAGTTGCTATCCAGCTGTGTGCTGACCTCCTTCTCCATGTCTTTCTCCCTCTGTGGGTTTGGTAAGTGGTGTCATGTCTGGAGGGTTTTTTTGCGTTTTTCCCAGGGATCAAATTTCACACTTCCCAAACAGTGTTTTTCTCTGGTGTGCCATGTTTGTGTGTGGGCATGCCGAGTACATTATGGTGCAGTACATTGGTGTAACAGCTGGTGATGCACCGCAGAGATGTAGCAAGTGATGAGAGCTGATTTGAACCTAATGATTATAACCGTGTTCTATAATAAATGTCTAATTAGAAGCACATTAGGCTTTGAACATATCAAATTGGAGCTTTTATAACACGTCGAGTTGTCAGTTACTGTTGAAAATTAAACCCAGGTTTAGTATTCTGTGAGACATGAGAGTCGGGTTGATGTCGGTTTGTCTAACCAACAGCAAATCCAGCTTTAACTGGCATTTCTCAGACGTGTAGAAGTGTTTCAGGCGGCTTGTGAAAAACGGGCATTAAAACGGACACCCGTTCGGCGAGGACCGGGGCTTGGATTAGTATCGATTTTGAGGAACAGCAGGGAGCGCGGGAGCCGGTGATAAAATGGTGCGGGGATGAGTGATGCGTTGCTGCGGAGGGCTGTCATCCCGGGGAATTGCGGCACCGCGGCTACTTTCAGCGGGACTGACAGCGTGGCTTCATTATTTATTGGGACAGGCACAGTGTGCTCACACTGATAGAGGGGAGGTCCTGCGAGAGGGCCGCCTGACCTATCTCTGAGCTCCCCCTGGCCCCGGCAGGATAACATTTACTGCGGCTTGTAGGGCGGCCAGGTTCTCAGCGTATTTCCATCAAAATGTAAATGCGGTGCTAAATTAACTCGTGCGGCTTATTTGGGCGCCAGACATACTTGGGGAATTGATATGGGTGTTGCCTGTAGCTGGGTCTGTTGGGTCGCCGGTGTCGAAAGTCCTTGGGGTGTGCACATGTGAGGTGGCACCCAGATTAATGGCTTTACGCATGGACACATGTTTGAGGGGCATGTGCCCTGTGTGCTCGGGCATGTAGCAGAGCAGTAACCAGCAGCCATTGTCACCTCTCAGTCCTTTACTGCGTGGTGAGTGGTGGGTGACGGCCCGCGCGGAGATCGAAAAAGCTTAGCTGTGGGGTACTGTGGGAGGGGCGCGGACAGGAACATGGAGGGGGGGGGCTGTGAAGGATGAGGAACGTCTCCTGCAGTCCGAGCACGTTCCTGTGTCGCAGCTTATGATTCTACTTCATGCAATCTGCCGAGGAGCCCGGGCACAATGTGTTTCAGAGAGCAGCGTGAGAGTGTGAGAGCTTTTACTGCAGGAGGCGCGAGGATGTGGAGCGAACAAGCGTGCAAACAACACGGGAGCCGGAGCAGCATGCAGGCGCTAACCTTCCCCCTGAACCCCACTCTGCCCCCATTCTCCCTCTCCTAAATGCAGCGCAGTGTTCGGGACGCTGTGTCAGTTCTGAGTTAATAGCATGCCCTCTGACAGTATTGGGGTAGCAGTTTCTTAAGCACTTTCTTAAAAGAAAGCAGCACTTTCTTAAAAGAAAAAAAAGAAACCCAGGGAAAATGTTTGCTTGGACTATTTATAGATTTGACTGTTAAAGGTTATCTTGTTGGTGTGTGCTTGGTACATCCCACAACACAGCTTCCGTGGTGTTATTTTAAATGCTTAATAAAGCAGTCCAATAACTTAATAAAGTAATTTGAAAATTACTGATCTCTGCAGTTAACAATGCATAATACCAGGATGATGAACTGTATATTAGAGGATTATATAATTGTTCAGAGAACGTCTGTCACAAGTTTTCCTTATAAGGCTTTGTTACATAACCAGAAATCATGCCCACGTTATATTTAATCTTGATATTTTCTTTTACTTCACATCATCCATTCTCTTATGTGGAAGGTTCCACAATGGCACATTTTAATGATGCGGATTTGTGTAAAAATGCAGTTTGTTTTGTCTCTGAAATGAGCAAATGCACATACTGTATCAAAAAGAAAAAATGTTAAATGCAATTTTTATGACAAAAAAATTATACTCATATGAAACTGGTAAAAATCCAAAGACACAGAATCCCTCCCCATTTTTTGGGTGAGACTCACTGTAAGAAACGCCCTGTGTTAAAGTCACTAAAAGTTAATGTAAGTCTCTAGATAAGTCACTGTAAGGATGCCCTAAGACATGTTTAAGCTGGAGGAAGGGAACTCTTACGTGATTTTTTTTTTTTTTTTTTTTTTTGGCAGTGTGCCTGATACCAAGTCTGCTGGTGCAATAATTTAGACTGAAATGAGTTAAAGACAGATGGTACTGATGATTGGACAATGATTGGAATATTTTGCATTTATTTTTTGTGATGGTGAAATCACCTCAGAGTTGAGAAATTTAATTGTGATTTCATTAATCACTTGTTGTTCTGAGTGATGAATATCTTCCATGTTCTGGCTGAGCCTTTTCCCAGTCTGTACTCCTGGATGCTGTATGATCCACAGGCACTGCTGGAGGCTGGGACAGGGTCTGTACGGGGGAGGGCGGTGCAACTGCAGTCACCTCAAAATCAATAGACTTGCTAGACTCAATCAAGCTAATGAAATTCTACCTGTTGGCTAAGTTGATTTTCACTGTAAGGGGTACATGTAAGATAGAAAAGAACCCAGGCGGACACGTGATCCCTGTATCACGAATTATTCTGTCCTACCCCGTTCCTTCGGTTCATCTCATCCCATCAGAAAAGTCTGATTTACAGCTGACAGCACACATTGAATCCTGTCACTCAGACAATCCTGTCAGAGCAGGGTTTATGAAGGGGGAAGGTCAGTTCACAAAGCTGGATAAAACTGTATCTCATGTTAGCCTTTTCAGCTTTCCCTTACAAAGAAGAACACCAAAATATATTCCTTAAATCAGAGGTATTTGCTTGAAAAAAGTGCCTCCTGAAAACAATATAAGAGTTTCATGAAATTTTATAGAAAATTCAATTTTTATTTTATTACACATACCTGGCATTTTGACATATTAAAATGTTGTTTTTATATTTGAGATTTAATAAGTTTATGTGGACATTTTTCATGGGATGGCAAAGTCTAGACATTCAGTCTTAGAAGCTTTATTGTCATGCTGGATGTCTAATGCACCAGTTTTATCTTCTTTTGAGAAGATTCATGGTAAAATGAACAAGCCAAAATTCCAAAATGTCGCTGCATACACAGTATAGCGACTGCTTCTTAATGTGTAAGCAAGTGTAATTCTTTTCATTGGTATTCAACAATAGTTTGCCATATTTTCCTATAAAGGTCTGGTTATGCTGTTAAGAAATGCATAATAAATATAATTTTAGGTTAATTCACTTATTACTTTAGCATTTACAATTTCTACAGAAGTTTTAATGGATATTGATCAAATAAACAATGAATAAGCCTTTTATAATTTACAAATGAAAAAGCTATTTACAAATCTCAAGTGATATGTTTTTGATGTTCTTAATGATAAACAACATTAAAGGAGGAATTAAAACAAGTGGTAACAGGTCATAGCAATAAATCCTTATAAAAGCACACTTGCAGAGGTTTGTGAAGGAATTTCAAATTGCAAAACAAGAGATATTAAGAGGCAAACAAATATCCTTACATGTAATTGCTGCATAATGAACCATTTGTTACATTGTTAGATGTATAAATGGAATGATTGTGTTGTAATTTTTTATTATGCATTACAAGCTTTTGTAGGTCTTTCTTGCTGTGTATTCAGTGCAGGTTTCAGTGCAGTCCATGTTTTATGAATCAAATCAATCTCCTTTTTTTATCAGAGGACTGAACCGTTCACAAAGAAGAAACATTAGGAAAACAGTCATTTATTGAGTGCAAATGGAGAACCATCAATCCCCATAAACTGAGGGCCATGTGAAACCCACCAACTTGAATTCCCATTCGGGCGGAATAACAAACAGCCAGACCTTTTACTCTTCTGCAAATGTGATTAATAAGAGGATTTGGATTTCATTCTGTTGCCGAGCCCGGCACTGAGAGTGCGGAGATTAATCTCGCCGGCTTTGTTAACATTTCCATGGCGAACGGGGTCGCGGCAGGGCAGGAGGCCTTTGGGAGCTCAGGTGATGAGAGGGAGGCAGACAGGTTGCGGTCTGTGGTCCCTCTGAAGCTGAAAAAAAAAGGCTTGAGATGCAAAGGGCCGTGCCCCAACACGTCATCCTACCCTTTTGCTTTACATTTATATGGCATCACTTTCATCCAAGCAGCCTGTGTACACTTAAGGATTCTCTTTTGAGAAGAAGGGAAGGTATGCAGTGAACGACTGTTTCCATAGGGTCTCAGTAGCTTGTTCTGCATTCTTACAAACAGTAATTGTAATTATTTGATTGTATTAACTCAACTTCTAGTCAATCATATTGATGTACCTAATGATGTGATCTAACCATTACTTTTGAAATGACAGGAGCAGGACTGAAAATTGGCTACGTCAAGATTTTCCATAAATGGCCATGTCTATACTCGAGGAACAATAGAGAAAATTTCCTTCTTGCTGTGTTTTTTGAAAGTAGTTAGAGTAATGCTGTTGCGCTGTTGCCCTATGATGTTACACACCTATGATGTGAATATTTTATGTTCACTGGACACCTAACCTTGTTTATATGGTATCAAACACCCTTAGAGTGAATGATGCGGCTTGCTTGGATTTGTATATCGTTTTTCATAATGATAACAGCTGATTAAATCTACAAAAAAAACATAACATAAATAATGATCAATAATGGTTCTGTTATCTTAAATACACTCTCTTTCACTGCTATAAAATAAATAAAATGAATCGGTTTGGGTTACTGTCGACAGAGGTGTCAGTGGAATCAATCATTTGGCACAGACACAGGCTCCAAATGTCATGGTGAAAAAATGGCATCATGTCACTTCATAACAGGGTTATGGAGTTCCACAATATACTGTGTAACACAGTCAATATTGACTCAGTTGGTGGAAGATGGAATTGCAGGGAGAAAGTTAAGCCAGGCACGTCTGTTACCCAAGTGTTTGCAATGGAGCACGCAGCTTAGCCCTGAGTAGAACATGACAGTGGTGCATTGCTTTCTTCAGTCACAAGATTTGATGAGCACTTTGGTATATGGGGAAACTCTGAGGAACCAGATAACACCGTTTAATTTAATTGATTAAATTAATAATTTATTTTAAAAGTAATTTTGATACGTTTTAAGCTTCCTCACATCAAGATATGTATCTAGTTCAAACATATTTGCACTGACTGTGAAGTGTTCAATAGCTTTGTAAAGGCCTTATGTTTTATTAGTTCTACGATCCCATCTCCCTGTTATTATCCAGCTTGGACTCAGTGAAATATGGTTGGCAAAGTGTATGCTCCACTAGAGAGCACTTTGTGAAAACTGGCTAAACTCGCCTAAGCCCTCTCATTGGGATTTTTAGGCCTGCCTGGCAGAGCCGGTTTCATTTCACTCACAACCGTTGTGTAATCAGTGAAAGTTGAGGAGAACCTTTAAAGAGCGTTATTTCAGGGCTGGGGAAATATGCGCATGCTCTGACACAGTGGGATGCTTCTTCCTCTGAAATAAATTAGCAGATTGGATTCCTGCAGCATGTGTTCCTGTTAGTGCCTCCCGGTCAGCCTTTCACCGCAGCAATCTAAAATAATGAGGCAGGTGGACCCAGGATGGAGTAGCTGTTTTGAAGCTGATCTATGGGGGATTAAACCTGTCACAGTGTATCAATTTATATAACTCTGGATATATGCAGAAAAAATGTAAAGAAGTGTTGACATTTTAAAATGTTGAAAGACAGAAACGTAGATGAAAGCTGTAAAAATAAATGATCAAAGAGTAAATATAAAAAACCTGTGTTGACATTTATGTATTCATTTATGTCAGCTTTTACATATTTATACCACCATATATTCATGGAGGTATTCATTGAAATAAATTGGCCAAAGAGACATTCCCATTACAGTATGCAAGTCAGGCAGAACCATGCTGTAGTATAATCAGTTCCAGACTTGTTTGCCCACATTAATTTTCACTACCAAGGCAATGTTTGGCTAATTTAGATAAAACCAACCGTTGTGGTGGACATCTTAAAAATGGGGGTCCAACACTTTGTTTCTGTTGAGTGCCATGATAATGCTTTCTACTCTGATAAGACTAAAAAAGCCAGTTACTGCAGAGATGAGACAGTAGTCTGCATATTTATGAGGTGATGTTTTTGCCTTTCAATTTAGCAATTTTACCTCCAGTATCAGCCAGGCAAAAGAGCTTGCAGAGTTCATGCTAGCATGTTAGGTTGTCACAAAACAGACAATTTCAGGATTTAGGGTTTGCAGTTGTATATTGTATACGGTATATACCATATATACAGTATATAACTGTATATAACTGGCTTGATATATTATTGTAGCTGGATATTTTGGCTCAGAAATTTTTGGTGCTGGTAGTTTTTCACCTCTTACTTCATTTGATACATGGATTGCATTGAGCAGTCACAGTTGTTCTTGTTGAAGATTGTGTTTGAAAAAACACTTATCATCACTGCCTGCATCAAATGACATGTTTTTTTTTATTTATTTATTTATTTTTATATTTATGTCCAAATACACACTGACACATACCTGTGGCAGGAAACAAAGCATTGAAAGAGTCTGTCTTTAGAGACAAAAGAAACTTGTATCCATTGCTCAGGGTTTGTCTTTAGCCAGAAAGGTGCTATATTTGTGGCCACAGTAGTGTGCACCAGTCCACTGTAGATCCCATGCTGTCTTCGGCATTGACCTTGTGCACGGTCTTCTATTCCTCCTACCCCTCATCTCTCTCTCTCCGGGATGTAATGAGCATGTCTCTGAGAGGGGACTTTAATGGATTTAATCATTTTCACAGAGCCTGTAGAGACTTCTCTTCTTTTCAACAGTGTCAAAAACAAAACAGAAAAAAATCCTCATACTGCCAAATTGTAAAGGGTCACCTGGAGTGCCATTACCGTTGATAACATTGGACATTTAATTAGAAAACAGAAGGTTCCGTTTCCAAATCGCTTTCCTCATTTTAAGATCTCTCCAGGAGCCATGTCCCTCATTCTCCCAGGCACCTTTGTAATTGTGCTGGCAAACCTGCGTGCCTGAAAACATCCCTCCACTTATCCTTCTCCTCTCCTTCAAATCAATACATTTCCCTAATTTAGTGACACCCTTGCCAAACGAAAAAGGAAAGTTAGACTGTAAAATAAAATCTCCTAATAACCAATTCCAGCTCGTAGGTATAACATGTTTCTCTTTAACTGTAGAATGCCCGGTCAACAGCTTTACACTGTAGTTTTCTTTTTGCCACCAGGTTAGCGCCAAGAATTAGGGTGTAGCATCTCTCCAGAGTTTTCTGCACTTGTAAATGACTGAAATTCACAAAGTCAGATCAGGACCGAAAAAGAGGCAGCAGACGAGTTCTCAGGAGTGGAGGCTTAGTGTGGCATGAGGTGGCATGGAGGGAGATGGGACTAATTTGGTGGCTGTGTCACCCCTGACCCGGGCCCATCATTCATCCGTATCTGCAGCAGCGTCTCAGCAGGAAACTCCAGAGAAGATAAGAGATCTCCCTCTGCTTCCCTCCGTTTAATTAAATTAAGAAGTGATAAGTCGTCCCCCCCCTTCATTTGTCCTTCTAAAAGGAAGAAAATTAAAGCCGCCGCGCTTGAATTTCTAATGTGTTCCACTCCTTTCTGAGATCTCAGTATGTCTGCTGTTGACTTCTGTGTGGTGAAGATGGAGATTTTCTGGTGGAGTAAACTTGGATTGGACAGAAACTCTGAAGCTAGGATGGATTAAGTTCCAAGGTCCTGCTCATAACCATTCAGGATTGGCTGATTGACTGCAAGTCCCTCCCCCCATAAACTTTTTAGGATATTCCACACTTCCTTCTGTTTCCCACACAATGAACATGTCAGCGTGTCAGTATGTGATAACGAGCATTTTGTGTTTTTCTTTGGGCACAGTCTGTTGTAGTGTGGTATAGTGGTAAGGAGCAGGGCTCATACCTGAAAGGTTGCCGGTTTGATTCCCCAGTCAGGCACTGCTGCTGTACCCTTGGGTACGGTACCTAACCCAGAATTGCCTCAGTACATGTCCAGCTGTATAAATGGGTAACATGTAAAGTTGTAACCTATGTAAGTTGCTCTGGATAAGAGCATTGACACTACTACTACTACTACTAATACTACTACCACTACTAATAATAATACTAATAATACTATTAATAATCCTAATAATAGTAATAATAATATTCACTCCTCTGATTGGTCTATCTGTCCCGCAGTGTTCCCTGCGTGTGCAGAAAAGAGAAACAGGCTCACATTAAGAGCCAGCTGAGATTTTGCTTTGAAACTTGCTGTACAAACATGCTGTTTTTTTTTTTAGCCTGAGGAGGAACCACAGCGTGAGAACTCCTGTCACTTGCTTTTGAAGTTGCGCCTTTCAGCCTCATTTCCAGCGATGAATAATCAAGAGAAGCACGACGCGTACTCCCGTCTCGCGTCCCGGGGAGGGGAGTGGGGGGACGTCACGTCGGTCGCAGCTAATTACGGGAATCACCTTTAAGCGCCCCGCCTCCGCTGAAACAGTCGATGGCTGGTTTTGCCGGCTCCCTAAATGTCACGCGTGGCTGTCACCTTAAGAGCAGCGGCGAGGAGCTGTCCGCCCCGTCCTGCGTGGCCCTCATTAATCTTCCTTACAGGCTTCATTAAGCGCGGCACGCACGCACGCACGTCCCTCCCTCACCCGCCCTCTCCGGTCTCTGTCAGCTCCCTGTGTTCTCCTTCGCGGTGGTCATGGCTTCTGAGTCGGTGCTTTCTGTACCAGTCCTCCTGTCCCCTCTCAGTTCTCTTACATGACGTTAATGGATTCTGCTGTCAGTGCGCTCTGTCTTGGCACCTCTTGTTGCTCTCGGTTCTCCTTCATGCTGTTCATGGCTTAGGAGTAGATGCTTTTAGTCCCAGTCTTTCTCTTCACTCTCAGTTGTGTCTCATGGTGTTCTGATTCTCTGAGTCTGTCTCTCTCATGTTGTTCAGCTCCTCTCTGTCCATCTTTCTGTTCCCCTTCTAACTCTTGTCTCCGTCTCCTTTGAGCCCCAATGGAAGTTAATGATGCTGCCACGTTGGGGTGGGCTGTAGACTTTGTCCCTATGTCTGTGACTCAGAAACTCAGGGAGCATTGCTTTTTAAGCCTGGCCAGGACTCGCTGTTTCAGTAGTCTGCCTCAGTACATGCTGCCCACTCTTAGGGAACTCAACTTTTCACCGGGTTACAGGTTGCAGGCTCCTGGATGAGACGGTAAACCTGCATCAATTTGTGTGTGTGGATAAAATGTAAAAAAAAAAAAAGTAAGATTTTGAAGTCACTCGGCATAATCACATCTGCTAAGATTAAACATCTTTATTTATGATTCAGCTGGGCAGAGGGATTGTAAAAGTCCAGCTGACTCAGTCCTAACCCAACATTCAGAGGCTACATCCCCAGCATCGCAATTCCAGGTGTGCTCACTGTCTCTCTCTGTTTCCACAGGTCAACAGGTGCTGGGACTCGTAGAGAACCAAAGCGACTGGTACCTGGGAAACCTGTGGAAGAACCATCGGCCATGGCCTGCCCTGGGAAGAGGCTTCAACACAGGTGAGAGCTGCACCAGTCTGACTGGAAGTGGGAGGTCAGTCTTTGGGGCTTCCTGAAGTCTTACTGGGTCACCTTGTTTACTTCCTCTACTGCACTGTATCAAATTAAGCACTTTCCTGCTTGTCTGTAGCACATGAATTTAAAACGTGTGACATGTTCATAATTTTAATCGTGAACATTCACAGTTCTGTGCTTTTGCCATACTACCGTAGCCACATTCTTTGCTGGCACAGTTTGTGTTAGCTCGGTTAGAGTGAGATGTAATCATGCTGGAGAGGAGAAAACGGCCTGGAGGCTAAAAGTCTGCCGGAGGTTAGCGTGTATGGTACATTCACATACCACTCCTGCTACATTATTTTCAATTTAGAGCTGGAAATTAGCACATTAATTAGCATGATTTTCTTATTGAATTGTCGTATTTGTATTATTAATACAATTTAACACAACCACACACTCATAAACATATCCAGTCCAAGTCCATATAAAAAGCCAATAACCTAGAGAGCCCTTGGCTCAGGTTTTCAGGTGTTTGCACGTTTTGGAGACCTTGGTTAGTATTCACGTCGAGGGACTCCGGGACTGAACATACTTGAACTGGCAACTGCCAGCCACGTACGCTAACTAGAGATTAGTAAGGGTCCCCGTGGCAACCTTGTGTCCTTCACTTTGCTGTGTGACATTAGCGGTTCTTGCAGGGACGCCCCCTCCTCTTCGAGCGTGCCGTGCATGGGCAACCGTGACAATGCTGATGGGACTCAATCAGCCAATCATCGCAAATGTCAGTGGGGTCGCGCGCCGAGCTGCTTAAGCCAAGGACGAAGGGCCCCTCTCGGCCTCCCCGGGACGCGAAAAATGATACATTAGCGCTAATGTGACGTTCAGATCCGGCGGTTCCCCCTGCCCTGCTGTCGCTACGCATTACCCCAGCCATTGATTGCGCTCTCCCTGATGGCGGTTTCATCGCTGGTGCTTACGGAGCCAGTAATGGCGGGAGCCCGCTCGGCCATGCGGGATTGATTGATTAGGTCTGCGGTGTTTGTTGAGAGGAGGGTTCTGTTCCTGGAGTGGTAATGATGGGTGGTGATTGATACGGCCTTCACGTGTGTAAAGGGCATTCCCGTGACGACTGCTGCAGGTCTGGCAAAGCAGTGAGGTTAATATGTGTCAGACACAGCTGTGAGAGGACGAGCGTCTTCAGATGCAAAGAGTACACTTAAATAAGGTATAAGTAAGGGAAAACAACTTCAGTTCTGTACAGTCAGAACTTCAGAACTATGTTGTGTGTGAGGGTGTTGTCTTATGTGCGTGACTGAAGGTGTATTCTTGTGTGTGACTGCAGGTATGCTTGTAAATGTATGACGATGCAGGTGTGCTCGTGTGTGTGTGTGTGTGTGTGTGTGTGTGTGTGTGTGTGTGTGTGTGACTGCAGGTGTGCTCTTGTGTGTGTATGATGATACAGGTGACCTCTGTGTGTGTGACTGCAGGTCTGCTCTTGTGTGTGTATGATGATGCAGATGATCTCTGTGTGTTACTGCAGGTGAGCTCTTGTGTGTATGACCCTGCAGTCGAGCTCTTGTGTGTATGACCCTGCAGGTGAGCTCTTGTGTGTATGACCCTGCAGGTGTGATCCTGCTGTTGCTGGACAGGCTGAGGAAGCTGAGGTGGGAGCAGATGTGGAGACTGACAGCAGAGCGGGAGCTCATGAGCATGCTGTCCACCTCACTGGCTGACCAGGTGAGTGCGCTGACACTGTAAGCCAATCAGATCTCCTTGCTGGCTGACCAGGTGAGTGCGCTGACACTGTAAGCCAATCAGATCTCCCTGCTGGCTGACCAGGTGAGTGCGCTGACACTGTAAGCCAATCAGATCTCCTCACCGGCCACAAGATGAGTGCACTCAAATTTGCTAGCCAATCCAGTTTCACTGTGAGTTTGTTGACACTGAAGCATGACCCACATCTGATGGGCATCCTCTCCACCTCACTGGATTGACGGGCTGAGAGGAAATTTATGTCTGAAGCCATAATTCCAGCTTGAGAGTGCCACAGTAATCCGTGTTACCAGTGCCGTCATGAAGGGCCATGATGACACATTTTACCCTGCCAGGGGACACTTTAATGTCATATACCAGCCACATTAACAGTCATGGTCATAGAACAGTCATAGTGACATTTTGCCGTGGCATTATTGTGTAATATATAGGAACCGTAAAATCCATCACTCCCTTTAATGTGTTACTCATAGAGATCACATTTATGCTAACTGCACTGAAAAGAGGCATATGTCCCCCAGTGCAGTGGTTGAGCACAAATAAAATGTAACGTATTGGTGTATTTGCAGGACATCTTCAATGCGGTTATCAAGCAGAATCCCTTCCTGGTGTACCAGCTGCCCTGCTTCTGGAACGTTCAGCTGTCTGACCACACGCGCTCAGAGAAGTGTTACAAGGACGTGTCTGACCTCAAGGTGAGCGGTTGTCCTGGAACAGGGAGATGCAGAGACACTGTCCGGTTCATCCGGATCGACCGGCGACTTGAGCAGCTGTTACCGCTGTTACACCATCCTCCTGTGAATCTCCTCTTGGAAAGCAGACCTTGTGTGATCTCGGCTGATCTGTCAGAACAAATGGCATGTTGAGCCCCCCTCACTCCAGAAGGGGGGGTGATTTTTTTGTGCCATCTTTCTGCTCCATCTGGGCTTTGGTCCCTGTCATCTCTGGGAATCAACCTACCATGTATTTTAATGAGCCTCAACCCCCCAATCCTTTCTTTTAACCTACCCTTTTCCTTTCTGTCCTATTGTCTCTCTCTTTTTCTCTCCTTTATCTTCTCCTTTTTTCTTTGTCCCCTCACCTCTCTCTATCATTTCCTTTCCTTTATCCTCTCACTTTCTTTTTCTGTTTCCCCCCTTCAATCTCTTCTCCTTCCTCTTTCTCTCCATCTCTGTCTTCTTCCTCTTTACTTCCTCTATCCTCTCCCTTCTCTTTCTCTCCCTTTGCCTCTCTCTCTCCTTTAACCTCTCCTTCTCTCTCCCTTTCTTTTCCTTTGCCCTCTCCCTTGCTAATTATTCATCCGTCTCTCTCTCTCATCATCCTGCTTTCCCTCTCTGTCTTCCCTCCCGCCCTCCCTCTCACCGTTTCCCTGCCCCTCTCACTGTGCACCCCCAGGTCATCCACTGGAACTCCCCTAAGAAGCTGCGGGTGAAGAACAAGCATGTGGAGTTCTTCCGGAACCTCTACCTGACCTTCCTGGAGTACGACGGTAACCTGCTGCGCAGAGAGCTCTTCGGCTGCCCCAGCGAGACCGACCACAACAGCGAGAACGTAGGTGGCGCTAGCGAGACACCATACAGCACGCTAAAAATAACACTCACGCCCGAGGATCTGTGAGGCTCGGGGGCCGTCTGGAACGGCTGTCGCCGGGCCTGTCCGTCGGGGAGCTTATGAGTCATTCTCTTTGCAACCAGGGACAGGAGGCGCCATTTGGAGCTCAGCGTTTGGTGAGAGACTGTCCTTGATTTACACCGGCCTCCGGGGTTTGTGGCTCTGTTTTACCGTCATTATGACAAGCGTCTCAGGGCCGTCTCCACGGCAGCCGTAGTTATATCACAGGAGCGGGGCCTGCTGGGTGACCTGTTGGTCACGTTGCGCCGGGGTGGCACGTCTCCCCCAGGCAGTCACACTCTGGTTATGCTTCTTGCTTTGAGCTGTGCTTAGTCACACGTCCTTGTGAGACACGTCCTGGTGACCTCATGAGCGGCAGGAACCACTCTGGACAAATTGGACCGCATTCCTCCCTGACCGGATCCGTCCCCTTGGTTTTCTGTGTTGGTGGTCTGTGATGCAAACACCAGATGGATACACTTACTCATCCTCTGTTTATCATGCAGGCTATATTTACATATGAGGAAGATTTGCTGCGTGCTGCACCCTTCACGGTCCTTTTCCACAGGCCTGACATAACCGGCATCGTCCGGGATAGTAATTTGCAACCGTGCATAGGTCAAAGCCGTGAGCAGACTAGATTCTAATTGGGGGATGAGGAAACGGGCCAGCTCCCACTCCGCTGCTCTCCCGCTAATGAAGTCTCCCGCAGTCTGTGCGGAGCGCAGCCCGGCTCACTGTTCCGCCCCTGGCACGGCCGCGGTGAGCGCGAGACAGCGGAGCGGAATTTTCCATCGCCGGTCAGCGCTGGCAGTGTGGCAGCTCTGGGGCGGGGAGTGGGGGTGCAGCAGTGCGGGGCGAGATAAACAAACATCGCCGATTCCTGAAGATGCGGCCAATCACGGCAGGCCGCGGGGGGCCTTTTTAATGAGACGGACTCCTCTGGGGCGTGAAGGCAGCTCGGCCGCTGTGTGGCAGCCAGGGATCAGGAGTCTCAGTCAGGGGAGGAGGCGAGGACTCTGTGCCGTCTGAACGCGGCCACGGAGGAAGGAGGAGGAAGAGGGGGAGGCTCTTCCTCATTTCTTAACCCCTCAGTGTTCGTGGTTAGGGAACGACGCCTGTAAACAGGTCATGGGATCACATCTGGCGCTGGATTTCTGCGCCCCTGGCTTTGTCTGAATTCGTGTTGCTAATTAAGATGTCTGCCTCCTTTTAATTTAACAACACTGACAGCCTGAATAAGTAGGACAAATGTCACACGTCTCAAAACAAGCTTTTATGAATTCAGTTTGTGATGAAGTGATAAAAACTGTGTAAATCATTGTTGCTGTTTTTAACTACAGAGTTTCAGATTTAAACATAAGTGAGTGGTCTCTTTAGGAGTTTCTCAACCATTGTGTTCCACCTTTCTTATTTCCTTAGCAAGCAAATGAATAATGCAGTTTTAGCTGACGTTGAAATAGAGAGGACACGTTTATGAGGAGAGATTTATGGGGCTGAATTTGTATGAGGGCAGCACCTCATGCTGTCCTTCGGCTCTGTCCCTGTAGAGACAGCGAGCCTGTCCCTTTGGGGTCAGCACTTTCCTTTGCATGAGTGAAAATGGTGCTCCTCTCCAGATTTCAGTCACATGTCCGACAGAAAGAGCGCCAGCCCTTTAGGGTGAAAGCAGTCAATACAATGCACTTTTACCTCCTAATGTGGCAAAAGGGCAAACATACCCCATAAGTATAAGTAAAAATATACCCCACAGTTCTTTTTAATCCTACTGTTACTTCTTTGTAAGGAATCAAGATATTAGTGTCCATAGAAACAGTTATGTTCCCGATTTGTAATGTTTTTTCTATGTCAGTCATACATGAAGATAATGATTTTTCATGATGTGTAACGGAACTTTTTGGCTGAGATCAATAAAAGGCTCATATACCAAGCATCATGCATGGGAGGTGCTGTGAGAGGAGCAGGCTGGGGTGATGTGCACCCCCTTTCATCCCAGCAGTGTAAGAGCATAATTAATAGGGAAAGAAAAAAAATCTGAGGACTGAAAAAAACAGGAGAAAATGATGAAGCTCAGAGGAGCCAGCAAAAGTCAGTAGGTTCCAGGACCACGGCCTCCAGTCTCCCTGTACAGGACTCTGGAAGAGCCTAGTGGTTGTTCTCATTCACTGCGGTCTGCAGTAAATAAGAGGGGATCTTGGGAGATCTGTCCTCTTCATTCAGCTTGATTTGGGAGTGCAGAGCAGCCGTGATGGCTGTTGGTCCAGGGCAGGTGCTTTGGGGGAGAGCTGCCCTGGCCCAGTGTCTTCCTCTCTCCATGGTGCTGGAACGTCCTCTGCACCAGAGCGGCACCTGGTGCTGTCCGGGGTGCTGAAACGAGGTGTGGGCCTTCCTGCGGAGGAGGAAATCCACAGCACCTGCCCTTCTGTAGCCCTGCCAGGCCCTGATACTGCCACACTGCATCTGAACACACACACACACATGTACGCACACACACACATACACACACACATACACACACACATACACACACACATGCACGCACGCGCACACACATGCACACACACACATACACACACACACACACATGCGCACACACACAGAGTCACACACACAGAGGCACAAACTCAAAACAAAATTTCCTTTAAAATCTTCACAGGATCATGCCTCTTTTGTTTCAAGATAATTTTGCATGTAGATCGACTGATTTGATCAATGGTCTTACACCATTGCCAGGAATGTGTTAGCAGACGGCCTACACAGTCATGCATTTATATGTCTAATAACATACTGGAATATAAATAGATATTAGATAGATAGATAGAGTTAGTTATAGAAACATTTGTAATAATCAGTTGTGCTCTATTTTTTAGATGGTTATTTTGCATTTCCTAGCTTGAAACTTAAGTTAATGTCACTCTTTGTCATAGCTCATATCTTTCAAAGAAGTTAAATAATTTATTAAATAATATATTCAGTTCTTTACGTGTTCTCTGGCTGGGCACTCTTGACATGACATTGTTGAAAATACTGATGCAGGAATGGCGCTAAGTACTGTTCCCCTCAGGCTCTGCTGTTTGCATTGGCATAACTGGACAAATTGTGTCCTCAGTTAGATGTTTTCCACTGTTTTTTAACAAAGCTGTCTGCAGCCATTGATTTATTGATGCTGATCCTTAACTGAAGAAGCAGCTTGCTTACCAAATGTCATCGTCTGAGTGGAGGCTTAAACACATCTCATTAGTAATATCATTTGACTAATTAACTCTGCTGGGAATGTTCTGGAATGGCAAGCGGCTTACTCTGCTGTCGTTCCACGGCTCTGTAGTAGTTCCATTCAAATGCAGGCTAGATCACCAGAGAACTGCGGTCCAGGTAAGCAATAACTGGGGAAAAAATCTCAAGTGTGTGACTGAAGACTACATACAGTAAAAAGCAAACAGTGCACATTTTGTTTGCCGGGGCTAAGCCAGTGTGAAAGTGCCAGCATTGCTGAAAGTAACACAAGTGAGTGACTGTTGCCGGTATGAAAGTGTCTCTGACATTGTACATAGAGGGCTTGTGACCATTATGACAATGTGACTGTTATACAGTTGCAGAGTGATAATAACCAATATTACTGTGTCACTGTTATACATTAGGAAAGTGATTGTTACCAATATGACGGTGTCACTGTTCTACATTAAAGTGATAATGACCAGTATGATGGTGTCATTGTTATACATTAACTGTGTGATTGTGGTCAGTCTGAAAGTGTCACTGTTTAACAGTTTCAGGGTGCTAACGACCAGTATGACAGTGTCACAGTTGTACTTTAGCAGTTGTAACTATGGCAGTCTAATTGTTGTTCTACATTAGCATTAGATTGTGACCAGCGTTCCCGTGTTCTCCCGCAGCTCCAGAAGACGCTGTCTGAGCTGGACGAGGATGACCCGTGCTACGAGTTCCGGCGGGAACGCTTCACTGTGCACCGCACGCACCTGTACTTCCTGCATTACGAGTACGAGCCGGCCAAGGACGGCACCGATGTCACGCTGGTGGCCCAGCTCTCTATGGACAGGTGAGACACACCCTTCTCCTCCCGCAGGACCTGTTGGGTCCCATGCCTGACTGCAGGGCCAGGGCCCGAACAAGCAGCCTCAGTAGGTCATCAGTGTCCAGTGGCGGGCTAATGTTGCGGTGAAGACTCCAGATGTTCCAGAAATGGCTGTGACTGTTAGAAGATAGGCTCCCCTGAGGTCAGAGCCCTCTCCATGTGCACAAATACATTTTAAACATTGTCATCTGTTGCTATGAATAAGTCTGGTTTACATAATTTGTTTTAGATGGATCAGTAACTTCATATACTTGGTATGCTAAAATGAGGTTGAATTTTTCAGGTATTAAGGGGTGACATTTTCGTATTTTCCTTCCTAGTTCTTGTTTACCTCCCTGTTTTTTGGCTCAGGTACAGCCAGACTAACCACACAAAACCAAAACTGTCAACTGCCACAACATCTGAACCTGGAGTTTTCTTGCCTCTTTGTTATGACAGTTTGTTAACTGGCAAGTCCAGTTGTGGATGGGAACCCGAACTCCTGGAAATGTTATGATCATTCAAGCCGCACTCAATTAAATCGGAGTTACATTTCTAATCACAAATAACAAAACCTGTCTTAACGATTTTAACCAATCTTTAAATCAAGCACCAATCTTTAATAAAACAGTTTATGGAGAAAATGGTGATTAACCCTTAGGTCAAACTGATTTATTCCCTTTTTGCGGCAGGGATATTGACATCTTAATTAAAGATCGTTACACCCCTACTTCCTGGAGCACCGCCGTGCTCAATGCGACGATAATAACCCCATTGCGGTTTCTGCTTCTTGTTTAGCGAAGCCTAAAAAGCCACGCTCCCATAATCCTCATGTGGGATGTGGAGCACGCGTTCTCATTATGCCACGGTTCACTCGCTCGTTAAGTTCCCGGCACCGTTGACGAATCAGCCCGGAGCAGAATGATTGATGGCCAGGCTGAAGCCTGCACTGTGCAGGCTAAACATGCGGCTTGTTGCTCGGGAAATTCGAACACATCCCTAAGTGTACCATTAATTATTTTTTTTTTAATTATTGGCATTTAGCAGACGCTGTTATCCAGAGCGACTTACATAGGTTACAATTTTTACATGATCTGTATTTATACAACTGGATATTTACTGAGGCAATTCTGGGTTAAATACCTTGCCCAAGGGTACAACAGCGGTGCTGCAGCAGGGAATCGAACCAGAAACCTTTCGGTTACGAGCCCTGCTCCTTACCACCACGCAACACTGCTGCTCCTACCACTGGCTGAAGGAGCAAAGCCAATGTAGAGTGGTCCTTTACTACTCCTTGTTTCAGTGTTCAAAGTCTTAGTGAGATTCTAAGGGCCAGACTGTTGCTTAAAAAGGGAGAAGTCCCTTTATCTACTGCTCAGCCCAGCTGGTAAAACGGGATTAAAACTTGCAGATTATCCTGAGGTATTCTACTGGGTATCAGTTGTGTAAGCCGTATCAAATGGTGTTTTGATAGGATTAAGATGCAGTGCACTCTGCTTATAAGCGTCATATTCGCAGAGAAAGATTTGATTCTTAAGGGCAGTTGAAATTTAAAAGCAGATTCACAAATGGCTATGTTAAGTTGCCACTTCGGTTTAAACAGCGCTTTTGTGCTCTTTAATTGAGATATGTCCTTAGCTAAAATCAGAAAAAGTGAGAGATGAATCTGCAGTTTGGCTGAATTATAGTTTAAAGGTGTGTAAGCAGCGAAAACATTCACTCAGCAGCACCTGGTATGGATTAAATAAAACATGAAGTGCATGTTCACAGTACAAAGTAAGGAGCAAATGTTTTTTTTTAGTGCTCCTTGGAGTTTTTAATTCATTTTGAGTATGAGTACCTTATCAAAATTCAGACGTGATTAACAAATTATTTTTATTTTTCAGTGTCTCCATGACAACTGGCTGTGCATGCCACAGTGGTGTGGCACAGTCAGGTTGATAACAGCTTATCTGATGCACAAAAAGAGCTCCTCAGTGTTAGGTTTGCCTCATTCGCTGTCCCTGTCGTTTAGAATCAGGGTCTGAATGTGACACAGAATTGAAAGTGGTGTAGGAGGAGGAAATTACATTACATTACATTACATTATTGTCATAGCAGATGCTCTTATCCAGAGCGACTTGCATACATTGCAGTTTTATCCATTGATACAGCTGGATATTTACGTAGACAGATGTGGGTTAAATACCTTGCCCAAGGGTACAGCAGCAGTGCCCCAGCAGGGGATCGAAGCGGCAACCTTTTGGTTATGAGCCCTGCTCATTACCACTACACCACACTGCCAACCCCGAGGCTGTACCTGTGAGCTTTGCGGTCGGTGGTTAAAGTGCTGTCACCCTGTCCCGCAGGCTGCAGATGCTGGAGGCCATCTGTAAGCACTGGGAAGGCCCCATCAGCCTGGCCCTGTACCTGTCCGACGCCGAGGCCCAGCAGTTCCTCCGCTACGCCCAGGGCTCCGAGGTGCTGATGGGCCGCGGCAACGTGGGCTACCACATCGTCTACAAGGAGGGCCAGTTCTACCCCGTCAACCTGC
Organism: Megalops atlanticus; assembly: GCA_019176425.1. NCBI lineage: Eukaryota > Metazoa > Chordata > Actinopteri > Elopiformes > Megalopidae > Megalops > Megalops atlanticus. The sequence goes on along the minus strand of CM032897.1, from coordinate 6,734,634 downwards.
TGCGCAACGTGGCCATGAAGCAGGTCAACACGCCCTACATGTTCCTGTCCGACATCGACTTCCTGCCCATGTACGGCCTCTACGAGTACCTCAGGTGAGAGGGCCGCGCCCAGAGGAGGCAGGCTGTCACTCAGGAAGCAATGAGGAAACTGCCGTTCATGGCAAGCCGGGCTGTGGGGTTGAACTGGACACTGGATCTCTCTGGATGGTCAGGAAGGAGACTGCTAGCCTTTATTGATACAAGCAAGGATTTCACATCACACATTACCCCTTTAAATTAAGGGCATAGAGCACATGAATGTCTGGGTATTCTGTTAAACACAGATTACTGTGTAACAGGTAACACTGAAGATTAAAGAGCAGTCTGAATTACAATGTGTGGAAAACATGAGTTTTCCTAGTTGGATTCACAGTCTAAAATCCTGATAGATCCTAGAAGTATACCAATGGGCCCCATGTTTCAGAAACACAAGGGCCAGAGGGGAGAAGTGGGTAGTATATTGCCTAGTCATGTATACGGAGCCATTGTTAACACCAATAGAGCACTGTTGTTCCAAGCTGGTGCACCAAGCTCCAAGTGAGTGCAGCACCATGTGGAATCCTTTCCCTGTGTCAGACAGTGCGTTCACACCTTTCCCATGAGAAACGCTTGCGTTTGTTTGCGTCAGATGACCTTTTCTAATTCGATTTGGGAGGCTGTTCCTGTCAGTGGTTATTTCAGAGCCCGGTTTTAAGGGGCGGACACAGTGGTATTTGTACAAGGAGCAGAAACTTGGTAGAGAGTGAAGGAGAGAGCCAAACCAGAGCGCGCACGCTCGTGCAAAGTCAAATTTACCTCCCCTCTGAGCAAATAGTGCTGCTCTTTGTTTCATTTACTGTGAGTTATACTGTGGTCTGGGTCATCAGGGAGCTTCCACTGTCGAGAGGGAAATAAAACTCTTCCGAGCGAAAGAGCTCATTTTCTGTTTCCTGCCTTATTTCCATTCTGCTGGTGAGCCCGCAATGCTGTACTCTGTTCAGTGCCGTTCCCTTGACAAACCGTCGCTGTATTTGGTAAGACTAGATTGGGGGGAATTTTTAAAGGGGATATTATCTGAAGCGGTGATCTCTGCTTTTATTCTTCAAAATTAGACTGATAACTTTGCATTTTGTTGACCCGTTTCAAACACTTTCTGAGACTTCATTACCATTCCTGTTTCAAGAATTTCAGGGATGCAGCCCTTTCTGAATGTGATTCCAGAACTGTTGATTAAAGATTTATATGACCTGGGTTTGGTTGGTGACAAGACTGTTGTTTGCGTTTTTCTTCAGTCCTTCTGTCCATAAAGAATCAGGCTCATTTTCACTGCCAAACCCTATACATACTTTATCTCTTTTACCACCAGACAATAATTACATTACATTGTTGGCATTTAGCAGACACTCTTATCCAGAGTGACTTACATAGGTTAGTTTTATCCATTTATACAGATGGATAGTTACTGGGGCCATTGTAGGTTAAGTACGTGGCCCAAAGGGTACAGCAGCAGTGCCCCAGCGGGGGATTGAACCGGCAACCTTCCGGTTACAAGCCCAGCTCCTAACTGCTATGCCTGGCTGCGGTATCTGCCAGCCCTCTCCTGTCCTTACGGGCTGTTCTTTTCTCCCTCAGGAAATCCGTGGTGCAGCTGGACATGGCCAACACCAAGAAAGCTCTGGTGGTTCCCGCCTTTGAGACGCTGCGCTACCGCCTGTCCTACCCCAAATCGAAGGCGGAGCTGCTGTCCCAGCTGGACATGGGCACGCTCTTCACATTCAGGTAAACCCAGGTGACCCAGCTCCTCTCCGCCGCACACCTGGCCAGTTAAAGGCCAGTGCAGTTTGGCTGTAACATGGACTCTGCTGTGGGTCTTCCTGAATCGTATAGCTCTCCATTAACCATCTGGCCCAACTTTATGGTAGAAAGAGAAAGGAATGAGGGGAAAATAGGAAGAAGTTCAAGTTGAAATTCCTTTGGTTTTTCAAAAAATGCGGGTTAACACATCGACCGTTCAGTGCTTTTGAGAAGTTGTAGTAGCAGTTTGGTGTTGTGTCCATCAGATTGTCAGTTTTGGTATGACTGAGGTTTTACATTACATTACATTATTGGCATTTAGCAGACGCTCTTATCCAGAGCGACTTACATCAGGTTCTTACAATGTTATCCATTTATAGAGCTGGATAGTTACTGAGGCAATTTTGGGTTAAGTACCTTGCCCAAGGGTGCAGCAGCGCTGCCCCAGTGGGGATTCAAACTGGCAACCTTTTGGTTACGAGTCCTGCTCCTTAATCACTATGCTACACTGCCACCCCAGATACCCAAGTTACCTCAGTGGATATTTCAGAAATGAGTCCTCACTCTATAAGGTCCATATCTCTGAATCTGTCATAATTCTTGACCTACGTTACTCCTTTCTCAGAGGTCTGTAGAGGTTAGCAAACACATGGGAGCAATGAGTAATCTGTGACCTGCACCACTTTGAACAGGTACCATGTGTGGACAAAAGGCCACGCCCCCACCAACTTCGCCAAGTGGAGGACGGCCACCACGCCCTACCGGGTGCAGTGGGAGGCGGACTTCGAGCCCTACGTGATGGTGCGGAGGGACAGCCCCGAATACGACCGCAGGTTTGTGGGCTTCGGCTGGAACAAAGTGGCCCACGTCATGGAGCTGGATGCCCAGGTACTGCCTTCTCCCCAGCACAATACCCCCCATGCAGGCAGAGTCAAAGGATGTTCAGTTCAGTACGGCGTGTTCAGGTTTAGCAAAATTCAGAATTTTGACTTCCGATGTGTAGGTTGTCAGTGAGTTATCGATCAGACAATAAGAAGAATCTGACTTTTGAACTTGACGTGCTTTTGAACTTGTAAAGAGAACAGCCATGTATGCTGTATTCCTGACATGAAATTTTGGGGGTTTAATTAATTTTCAAAAATTTAATATATGATAAATCATGGTACAGAGATACATTTCAAGCTACCAAACTGATTTTCTTGATCCAAGATTGTTCATGTGTTGTCTCATGGAAATGCATTCATGAGCATGTATTTTACGAACATGTCCTTGCTGGGGAGTGGTTGTCGGGAGCAGGATCGCGTGTCTCTGACGTTTCCCTTCTTCCTGCAGGAGTACGAGTTCGTGGTCCTGCCCAACGCCTTCATGATCCACATGCCGCACGCTCCCAGCTTCGACATCACCAAGTTCCGCTCCAACAAGCAGTACCGCGTCTGCCTGAAGACGCTGAAGGAGGAGTTCCAGCAAAACATGTCCCGACGCTATGGCTTCGCCGCGCTCAAGTACATGACTGCGGAGAACAACAGCTAGGCCCCGGGGCCCCGCCCGTCCGGGATCGGACACTGCCCTCTGTCTGGGAGGGGGTAAGAAGACTGCAGCCCCCTTGGGCATCCTTAGCGAGGCATCACTCATGGGGTGTTGGGGGGGCAGTTGGGACCACCATGGGTGATGAGGAACACTCTGAAAATCTCAGTACACCCCAGTCCTGCTGCAGGGGTCTGGGAGTGCTGCTGGTTATTCAGACATTGAGTAGATCAAAGAGGCTAACTGTGGTTCTGTGGATCCGCCTTGGCGAAACGGGTTTGGGAAACCGGGTTTAGATTCACTGGCTGTTTAGGTGTTCAGTCTTGTGGGTGCTCAAGCTCATTAAAGATGTTTTAAGGAAAAGTGATGTGGTGAAAGGAAAAAAAAGTTTCATTAAGCTCAGCACACCAACAGCATAACATGCCAATAATGTTGCAATCTTCAATAGTACGGGGAAGTAATTTATATCTCCGTCCATTAACTACAAACACTGTTCTCCTGCTGGTTTTGGTTTTCATTAAACGTTGAAGGTGTATGTGAAAAGGAACTGCTTTGCTGGGATTAGCCTGGAGCCTCATACCATATGAGGCCTTGGCCTCTGTATTGTATGAAGCTGGTCTTCAGGGCATGTTTCTTCTCATGCATACACACACACACACACACACACACACACACACACACACACACACACACACACACACACACAGCAACACCTTTCATTCATATGAAAGTTGAGTTTGTATGCCAGTTGAATGGGTAATTTTAAAGGTCTTAATGTTCTGTTTATACCAGACAGCAACTGCTTCAATCTGCATTAGAATTTGAATAAAGGTTTGACTGTATATAATGCAAACATTTCTCTTACTGAAAAAGGGAATTTGGAGTCTGTTGGAAAGTGGCTGCAGAGAAATACTCTGTGGACTGTGATGTTTAGACAGTACTGAATTTATTTCATAATAAATGGCTGATATGATCAGAATACATTTCCTGAATCACCACACAGGGGAGCTGCATTGACATTTTTTTTGCTTTTTGCTCATTTTAAGAAACTTGTTTATCTGGGTATTTGTATATTTATCGTGTGGTAAATTTTCTGGAGGGGTCAGCAGTTAGTACAGAGAGACTCAAAAGCTTCATGCGTGGCCTCAAGGACGCTGATCTGTGGAAAAACTGCTCCTGTCTGCGGATGCTTCAATCAAGAGAATTGGTCAGAGTGCAGGCTGTCATGTTCTGCTGTTGTGGACAATCGACATTCACTTCATGAAAAGGTCTTAAACACTGGAATAGACTGCAGTGCTGTGGATGAAGTGAGCCATTTGGTCTGGGGTTGTCTGACTTTCCCGGGAGCCCACTGTCCTGATGCTCCCTCTGTGGTCCTGGTCACCCTGCCAGCTACCAGCTGCTCTACCTGACTGTATCACACTTAGAGTGACATTGGAGTTCTTGTTTCCAGTGGAGCCAACAGAGGACGCTAATAACTCATTTTGTTTTTCTTTTTGTTTCTCAGTATTAAGTATCAGTATGTGTTTACAATTTTATGGTCTAAAATAAGCAAGCGAGCCACTAATAAATGCACTACCCACAAACCCTGGGGCTGGAGGAGGGGAGTCTGCTCTCACAAAGCCTGGTCAAAGGTATCAATGCTGTGTGCCCTCAGTCAGTTCAACTGGGCTTCATTAGATCTGGATCTGCTGACAAAGAGCACAGAGAATTGGATCAATCCATCCACATACTGTTAAAATCAGTGGATATGCAGTAGCTGCACAGTTGGGATGCCAACAAACTCACCCAGTGAGACTGGTGCTGCAGTTGCAATGTAAAGTGGACAGTATACCAGCTTTAAGTGATAATCAGGCAACTCAAAGATAAATTTGGCAGTATTGAGCCTGAAATAGCCATCTCTCCTCTCAGCCATGAATGATTAGTTCTTGCTGTAAGCCAATGGGGTGAGTTAAGTGTAGCTCCACCTACTGGCTAACAGTGCCAAGCTTGCGCACAGGAGCCCCATGTCTGGCCCCGTCGTCTATGACAATACCTGGGAGACAGTGTGGAGCTGGCTGTGTGTGTGTGCGTGTGTGCGTGTGCGCGTGTGCGCGTGTGCGCGTGTGCGTGTGTGCGCGTGTGTGTCACTGTGTGTCAGTGTGCGTGCATCTGTGCATGTGGAGTGTGTGTATGTGTGCATGTGGGCTGTGTGTGTGTGTGTGTGTGTGTGTGTGTGTGTGTGTGTGTGTGTGTGTGTGTGTGTGTGTGTGTGTGTGTGTGCGCGTGTACGTGTGCATGCGTGTGTGTGTCGCTGTGTGTCAGTGTGCGTGCATGTGTGCATGTGGACTGTGTGTATGTGTGTAATTGGGCTGTGTGTGTGTGGGCTGTGTGTGTGTGTGTGTGTGTGTGTGTGCGTGTACGTGTGCATGCGTGTGTGTGTCACTGTGTGTCAGTGTGCGTGCATGTGGACTGTGTGTATGTGTGTAATTGGGCTGTGTGTGTGCGTGCGTGCGTGCGTGCGTGCGTGCGTGCGTGCGTGCGAGGGTGATGTCAGAGTGAGAGCTGGCAATGGTAAGGACACTCTGTGTTTGGGACATGCTGCTGCCTAAATAAAACAAATGAAGAAGCTGGCGGGCTGAGAGTTGTTCTTTAAGAGCTGTTCCTTTTCAAACGCGGGATAATGAGAAGTGTCCACTCCAGAGCCTGTCAGCGCATGCAGTGTACCCTGGCCACACTGCTTCCCCCCCGTCTCTGACGCTGACAGCCAGGCACTCTGCTCTGCCTAGTGGCTTGTAGTGGAAAAAGTGGCTGTTGATTGTGGGAGTGTGCATGGTGTATAGTCCATGGGAGGACTGCATACGCCTCTCTGCAGTACTTCATGTGAAGGGGCAGGAGGTGTAAGAGTAAGTGTAGCGTCCTTTTAGCTATTTGTTTATTTTAGCGGGGGGGTGGACAAACGTGGGATATGATTGTTAAATGTTGTTCCTGTTACATATCCAAACAGCAGTGTTTTTGTTGGTTCGTGCTGTAACACCAAAATCTTCTATAAATTCTGACTGTGTCCGAACAATCCTCAATTGCTACACTGCTGACAGTAGTGTTTAAAAAAGGTCCCTTCTGCTTTAACTTGGTCTCCAGGGGAAATACTTTACAAGTGCTTTACAAGAACAAAGTCATCAGGTACATGGAGGACTACAGGACTCAAACTGACAACCCCTTGCAAAGACCATAATGTGTCCAGTTCAGTTTCTGTGACAGGAACTACAAGGTATTACATTTAACCTGAAAACAAGCTGTCGGCGTATATCACTGTCAAATCATTTCCCATGAGGCTTCTGGAGCAGAGAGGTCAGTGGAACAGCATTACTCTGACTTATACTCAGAAGATATTGGCACCGTATTCCTTGTGTTGAACTTGTAGTGTTAGGCCTTCCGTTTCTGTGTTCTGCAGTGATGTGGCTGCATGGGAAAGAGACTGCGTGGTTGTCCTGCTATTCATTCCTGCATTTTAACTTTTTTTTATAGTTTGAAACATAACTGTCTCTTAGTCCCCTCAATTATAGGGTGAGGTGGCTGGAGTTTGAAAGGTTCAAGTCACTGCACATGCCTTTGGTTTTGAGGTTGCGTCGTCGCCTACAGTGTGAAAGTCCACTGCGAGGCGTGGTGAACTTTGTAGGCGCTCAGGACAGGCTCGTCCCCTCATTACCATACGGCGGTGAGGGATTAGGTGTACCGCAAGAGCGTGGACTGAAAACAAATGTATTGACCGCCCTGTCGCATATTAATTCACAACGCCTGGGGTAAAATGAACGCCGCAGCCAGATTGCAGAGAGGGCCCTCGCCGTTCGCTGAGAGGGCCAATTAAAACGGAATTAATTATCAAGTCGATGTAGTTCAGCTGTAATGATGTGACCTTTTTTCCACCCCTCTCACTTTTCTCAACCTTTTTGTAGGAATAAATTAAATATACAGAGACGGTGTGGACATCTAGATAGCAATTTAACCAAAAGATGCCAATTAGTGTAGTTAACCAGCTATAAATGGAGACTCTTGCTCAGAAACAAGCACATATATTCTGCTGTGTAATGGGACAGGCAATCATGAGCTTACAGAAGGATTTCGCTGCCCCCAGTAATATAGAATGACTAATTTCTGGAAAAGATTCTAATTAGTGATTATATGATTAAGTGTACCTTAGCATCACCGCTGTTTGTCATGTTAATATGTCTCAGAGCTGATGGAAACTGTGCGACAATTGCAATTTCAGCATTGCTTTATGGAAATATAGCCTTATTAAATATGATTTGATGTGTTCATTTAATGTTTAATGTGATGATTTAAAAAATCATTAACTGCGGCAACCAACACTGACTAAGCATGCAATATTCTGCGTGCAGACTGCCTCTCAGTTTGAAATGACACCATCAGTTTTCAAGCCAGCTCCTTGTCTTAATTACACCGACTAATCAAGATTTTAATTGCTCAGCTGTCACAAATAAGTGGCATTTTAGCATTTATATGCAGGTACATTTCCTCTGAGATACGTTGACAAGGGTGGTTTAACCAACAGCATGTGTGGGTTCTTTTCAACAACTGATTTGATGGGGAAGGTTTTTTCCCCATCACGTTTGAGAAAGAGTTACTGTCACCTTAATCTCAACCCTCTTCCTGGGAAATTCAAAGTTTTACTCAGAGCAAGAATAGGAACATGAGGGAAATATACAACTGATGCACAGATTATGGTGATACACAATGTCTTATGGGCCTCCAATCAAGAACATTCTCTAAACCCCAGTGATGTGCTGTGCTGGATTCAACACTCTAGATTAGTGAATTACAGAGATCTGACAACCTCTATGTGAAAGGTATCCATCCACTAAATATGTGTAGAGGGCCTCAATTGTCAGTTGTCACAGAGGGTAATTTTGCCTTACTGTGACTAAGCTTTTATCCAATGAACTTGATGTGAAAGGGGCTGTAGCTGGTCGTCAGCAATCAGCCTTTAAGCACTTGACCAATCACAGAGGGTGAGAGAGTGCAACCTGAGGATCATTTGAGCTCCTGCATGAAGTGAACGCTAGCAGAAAAAGTACAGGTAGCACTTAAAGTAGTAATTATCCAGCACAGGCATGAACCATTCTAGAAATCTGTTGCAATAAAGGAATGCATACTTTAATGGAATATTCAGATACAACCACCAGCAGATTCTTGGGCTTGTACTATAAATTACACCATTATTTAATGAATTAAACCTCATTACATTATTGTCATTTAGCAGACACTTTTATCCAAAGTGACTTACATAGGTTACAGTTCTTGTTATCCATTTACACAGGTGGATATTTACTGAGGCAGTTCTGGGTTATGTACCTTGCCAAAGGATACAGCAGCAGTGCCCTAGCAGGGAATCAAACCAGCAACCTTTTGGTTCCAAGCCCTGCTCCTTACCACTATGCTACACTGCCACCCTCATCTGTTTTAGACTAATCCAGGGTAAACCTGAAAAGAGCTATCACCATGTTACCCTCCCTGCTATTACCATTACAGCTGTTGTTTGTAGAGTTTGACATATTGCCAAACTTTGGACAAAGCATTATTTAACATGAAATGTGAGGGTGAGAACAAAAAAGCTACTTCACTGCCTTCCAAAGTTTTTGACCACCCTGTACAGACCAGATTCAGGAAAGAATCACTGTTATGGCCTGAAGCACCACTTATTGTAAGTAATGGCCGTTGGTCCCTGAAAATTGGTAGTCCGTAGCAATTGGGTTAATGTGAAGAGGGCTTAACGCTTGTGTTACCTTGTGTTTAGTGTTATCAGGACGCTAATGGACTGTTAGCATATGCTATTGTTCATTGGAATTGCAGGGCAAGAATTATTGCTTACATTTGGGAGTTCTAGGCACCCCTTATTGCAGAGTGAAAGAGGAGGGAGGGGAGGGTGTTCAGGGGGTTTTCTGCATGACGAAGCCACCGGTAATGGCCTGTTGCCCAGTTTGTTGTTGTTTTTCCTCTTTTTAATTATTTACTTAATTAGGCTGTATTTTCATGGAGGTTAAGCAACAGCTCCAAACCTAATCACCACCAGAGAAAAGGGTCAGAGGGTGAGACCGCTGTTTATGAGGTAACAACTCACTTACTGCCGCATACTTGAGTCACTGTAATCGCTGAGGGACAATGTGTATTCACCATTGAAACAAATTACTACTACAATAAGTCTGCAGTCTAATGTGTGGAATTGGAGAGCAGCGCTGTTTCACACAGTGTATCATAAGACCCCGGTGCCCCAATTTTCTGCTGATTGTGTTTTCAGAACCACAAAAGTAGGTCATTGGAGAGAAGTGGTGCTCTGAAGTTGAACACAGTTCCCCCTGGACCACTCTGTAGGGATCCTGGAGCAGGTCCTGGAAAATAAGAAGAAATGAGCAGTGATTTTTAGTCTCAACCCATGTTGTTGTACCACATCACGGTTGTCTAGATGGAAACACTGCTGATTGTTGTTGAGTAGGGCTGTGTGTATTATGTTTCAGCTGGTATCGACCAATGTCTAAAGCTTTTGCTTCTATATCGCACACAGTGAGAAAATGAGTCACAACCTGAAATGAGCTGTTAATATGAAAATGAAGACATGGGAGCCACTGGCAGTGTTCTTTTGTGGATATCTGGGGGCACAAACAAGCACCTCACCCGCCCCCTATTTGCAGAATAGCAGTCATGTATATTATATCTACCGTAATTTAATAAGTGGTGTCAAATCCCAGATATACTGTAACCAACTGCACAAAATCAACTTTGACTTTTCTGATGTTGAGGAAGTACATCTTATTTAGCTTCGTGGGTCAGAAATCTCAGTGGATGGATATTGCCCTCTAGCGCCAGAAATCTGCACTACCGTTACTCTGCTGAAATTGTTGGCAACAGGTTCAGAGCAGGCACAACATGAAGTAGATACGCTGATCACTACCCGGATGGGCCCAATGATTACATATCCTTTCCATATAATGCAAAGTGGATCTGCGCAGCGCCTGCTCTGAACTGATGCCCGTGAACACGCAGACCACTATACTTCCCTTCCGTTTCTTTATAACTCGGTGGGCGTGAACTCTCCTGAATAAGGCACAGCCCCAGAAATGTGAAGTTGTCAATAGGGGTATTTCGGTATATTCTTTTCCCTCTGTCCTTCTTTGGGGTGGGGGTGGAAGGGCGGACAAAGACTTCATATTATGTGAAGGGCTATGAAGGACAAAGGCATTATGCTTATACTGTAGTGAGATCGGAGATTGATGGCAGCGGTACAAACGTACTCTCTTTGCGGGTCCGCAGACTGCAAAGTGGTAGGATACTGTCCACGGTGCTGACTAACTCGTTCTGCTTGTGCTGCGGGGTGACAGATGCGCTTCTTATGATTCTGTTTCCCAGCGCTACAGGCACCTTCTAAACGCGCTTTTACGGTCAATAATACCATCAATGCCTGCCACGCAGTAATTAAGTAAACAGACGAATTATGCATGCCAAAGGTTACTGAGATACATTACTGCTTTACTTCCTACAATAATGAAGTCATAGGCTATTATGATCTACTCGAATGCGACTCATTAAAATAATTTTTACAACATCGACCACACATCAAATTCAGATGTGATAAGTTGGGTGGCAGACTTAGCATCGTAAGAACTGCAAGACACTCCGGCAGAAAATTCTTGAAGGATTACACTGTTCTCGCCTGTTTCCCACTTATTTTACTGACTTGCTGGCAAGCTACCTCGTGATGCCATTCTGGACTTGCTTCTGCTGGAAAAATGTGTATAACTACCGTCACATGCATAGAATATTTCATGGCCTAAAGAACAGTGGTCGTTAGGAACTAAAGCCAAGAATCGTGGCAGCATACACCGCTGACCGCGCTAGACTTGCGATATCCGGAGGTGACCGCTTTATCGTACTGCTCCCCCTCATTGACCAAACTAATTCTCATCTAATCAAATAAGTAGGATAGATAAGCATATTAAGTACGATTCCAGTCGATAATTAAGGATGATGTTCTGGCAAAGAGCACAGTATTATTTCAATAAAACTGTGAGATGTGCAATAAAATATTACATAGGTGAGGTGACATTCCAGGAAACTAACCTTCGGAGTGCAGTTTGGAGATGCGCTACTGCAGAGCTAATGTGGTTTAGTGGTGCCGTGTCCCAGTCAAAGCTGCTGAGGCACACAGCTCGTCCGTCCTTTGGTAGGTCTGCCCGAAAGATATCACTTCACAGGCCACAATTTGCAGGCGCGATGTCACAGGAATCATTGTATTTCATTGCCATGTGATAAAATACAACCTGTCATGACATACAAATGAAATGCAATAGGTCCGTTTGCCAATGCGTCGCTTGTTATCTGTGATTATTTTATGTTTTATTGCCTTGAACTGCAAGGCATCACAGTTTTAATCAAGGAATTGCACAATTTTAATCAAGAAAGGAATGCTTGTCCTTGGCGGAGTTTTGATATTAGTTTTTGGGCATGGAGTCAGAGATGAAGCAAGAGGGATTATCACGTGAAAGAGAGGGGAACCAAGGCAGTTGTGGAGGAAGGTGTCCATAGAAAGAGAGAGTGTGGAGGAGGACATGGAGAAAAAAGTAGACAAAGAAAACCTTGCTTGGTATGGAGCGAGGAAAGAGGGAAAATATGAAGAAACAATGGAGGGAAATTGGAGCATGAGAAGAATTTAGAGATCAGTGGAAGAAAGAGGCAGAATATGAAAGAACAAAGGGATAAGAATACGGATAGAAAACTGCAGCCAAAGGAAAGAGAGAGAACAGAAGAGGTACTTAGGAAATTAGAACATCCTGTCCCACATCACACATGCATTAAGACAAACCCTCAAAGGTAATTGCACCTCCATTTCACACATCTAATATGTGCTAATACCAATGTGTGTTTAGTAAGTACACTGACATGCTTTATTGTGTAAGATGATATTGTCCCAAGTTTTAAACCCCCTGCAAACATTTAGTAAATTGGCCCATAAAAATGTGTGTCAACTGGCTATTCTGGGGGAAAGTTTAAAAAAAAAAAAAAGCAAATAATGCTTTATATTACTATCGACATCTCTAATTGTGTCAACATTTCCTACCACGGCCAAAAAAGCAAAATATTTTGAACATTGCTGCAACCTTGCTTGTTTTCTGAGCCTAAATTCCAGTTGCACTTTGGTTTTGGTTACCACGTTTTTGTGTAGATTGCTCAGCACCTGTTCAAATGCTTATGTTGACAAAACATAACTGTACTTGTTTAAAATTATGATTTAAGACATAACTTATTTGGAGTGAATTAAAATAAAAGATTGATGTATGGTGTGGCTACAGTTCTAATGGGTAAAAAATCAGACGCTTCAGATACCAACTCTAGCCACAAGGGGGAACCTTGTATTCAGGGCCAGCAGAAAGCAACCACACCTATCAAGTCCTTGTGTCTTCCTGTGATAACCCACAATGTGTCTGTATTCAAAGCTTCTTAAAAATGGCATCACATAATGATGATTATTCACAAATAGGTGTATTAGGTGAACTAGTCCTTGTGTTTGAAGTGGTCAGTCAAATGCATGTGGAGATGCGGGTTGAGTCACCCACTCTGCAGTGGAGTGGTTAAAAAAGGCATTGAACCCTAATGACAATATAACAATGCAATCACGCTGCATTGATTAAAAGGAAAATTCTGAGTGTAAGCAGTTGCACACAATTGCGATGTTTTACAGTAAGGTTACAATAAGTAAGGTACATTGACTGGTAACGGTGAAGTGTCACACTTCAGTCTGAGTCATAGCTTCAGAATTACATCTGACCTGTTTGTCTTTTTTAGAATGCCCCAGATTGCACTAAAAAGAATGCATTATGGCAGACAACTGATCCAAGGCTGTGTTACCAAATCTTGACCACAATCATTTTAGAAGAGCTGAAACATACAGGGTGAGAGCTTGGGTGCCAGAACTGACCTACACCATGAGGAGAAGGAGAACCCAGCACAGATATCCCCCTCATGGAATTGCCTTTCAGTGAATGGCTGTTAGCTGAGTGGAGAAAAGGTTATGCATGTCCTTGGGACAGTGCTTGTGGAAGGTGATATCTAGAGCAAGCTCATCTCAGGACTCTCAACCAGAGTGCTCAGCATCAGTCTTTAGATGACGTGTGCAAGTCAATAACTGCTCTTCAGTAAAGCAGGGCCAACATCACAGATCATTGCAGCACTGCAGAGAGAACAGATTGATAACTTGTAAAACCCAGAGTGCTAATGCACATCAATCAATAATTTAATACATGCAATTCAAACTTAATGTCTTCCTCTGTCATTTTCAGAGCAGCTGTTTTTTAAACCCAATCTGAGACAAGTGATCAAGTGCTTTGCTTCTTCCCTGGAAGAGGAAAGTTGTGGAATTCACGGCCAGATTGCTATTGATCGCAGCCTGTCATTTTTCTTCACTAATATGTCATGGGTGAAGTTAGCATGCAATTTACCTTGATTGGCTGTTTCTGATGTCTTTTTAAATTCTGCATATGGACTGACAAAGCTGTCTCAACTGAAGCTCAAATTTTTCACATCTAAGATTAAAATAGACAATGCAATTTGGAACCTCGCCAGCTCAAACAACATTTACCCTGAAATGTTATGGCATGATTTGGCTCCTAGCTAGCCAGACCAGGAGGTGGATTAGGAGTAAGATAACTTCACAATGTGAAATTTAACTTGAAATGACTGGTTTCCGGAATTCCATCAGACAGTGTTTGCCATCTAACTAGCCAGCAATCGTTGTACTCTCTTGCTGATTGTGTCCAACATGCTGCTTGCTAGCTAGACACAGATTGGCTTGCCTGCTCACAGACTTTAATCCTACATGGATTGGCTCGCTAGCTCGCAGACTTTAGCAGTCTGCCTGGATGTGAGTACATGGTGTGTGAAGTAACCCAATGCAGGCAATGTATCAGAACATGTATCAAATCAGTGTGCGGAAAAGTGCATAGCCTGAGGGGTATTTCATGAATTTCTCATCTGTGGCTTTTGCCAACATAAAGCATGAACTTTATATATACACACATAATTACATTACATTATTGGATTTTAGCAGACACTCTTACCCAGAGCGACTTATATCAGTTGCAATGTTATCCATTTATACAGCTAGATATTTACTGAGGCAATTTAGGGTTCAGTACCTTGCCAAAAGTAGCAGTGCCCCAGTGGAGGATTTAACTGGAAACCTTTTGGTCACAAGTTCCACTCCTTGACCACTATGCCACGCATGCACACCTGCATGCTCTCTCTCTCTCTCTCTCTCTCTCTCTCTCTCTCTCTCTCTCTCTCTCTCTCTCTCTCTCTCTCTCTCTCTCTCTCTCTCTCTCTCTCTCTCTCTCTCTCTCTCTCTCTCTCTCTCTCTCTCTCTCACGCTCACACACACACAGTGTGTATGCTCATATAAATATATGCATATGTTAGTAAATATTCCTAATTAATAATAATCTGATTAATTTTCACTGGAAATGCTTCATTAAGATCAAATAATGTCCAGACTTTTCTTTCCATATTTTATTTACTTTAGCTTTTATTATTTTTTCTGTTTTTCAGTAAATGTCAACAATTGAACAACAGGATTTTGTTAAAAACACAATGGAACATTAAAGGGATGAGGTTTTTCAACATGAGAAACATCTAAACCAGTCACATGAACAGAACTTCATTAGTTTGGCTTCAGACCAATTTGGCAACTTCATTTTGGGGGAAACGACAACAACAATGTTAATCTAATGGAGGGAGGCCACTTTACAGACATAACTCTTATACACTATTCATGGGCTGAATGACAGTTCACAAAAGGAACTGTCCTGCTGACATTACAGTTAGTATTTGCCTCAATATGCAGTGCAGAGTACCCCATTGGTTCCCAGACTAGGACATTTGTACCCCTGAAAGTACTTAAGATGTCTCCAGGAGTTACTAGGGTAAAACAGTGTAATGACACTCAATCAAACATAATGTTCTCATGTGTTCACTACTCAATGTACTCATCATTTATGCATTTATTTTTACCATTATAATTTAAAAGTTTTTAAATTACTCATCACTCTTAAAAATACATTTTAATAAATGCACATGAAATACATAGTGTATTTACTGTGGTTTAAAATCTTCAAAAGTGATCACCAAACAGTGAAAATTAAAATCATTTTCCATTTTGAAATGGATTTTCTATTAGTGTAAATGGTCTAATGTGTGCTGGTAGGGAAATGCGCATACTGGTGTATCTGCAGAATCTTACACAACACAAAAGTCAGGGAACCACTGGTGAACAGGAATTTAATGAGGTGATCTCTTATTATTTGGTTAATATGAACAGGGAGATGTCCCATGTGAATGGCCATAGAACAGGACATCACGTGACTCAGGCCTGCACCAATCACTGGGCTGAAAAATTCTCTGGAAAATGCTGCTGCAATCATGGTAATCTACATTGTTGGCAATCTGGTCATTTTTCGCTGAGACACATTCAAACATGATCGCAACTCTCCAGGAATAAGGATGCCTTCCATTTACTAAGTACAAGGATAGCAGCTAAAAAGATACTTCTTTCACAAATACAAGTAAAGAAACTGGGACAAAACATTGAGTAATGAAGAATATATCTGTAAACCTCCATTCAAACACACATATGTACATACACACGCACACATATACACACACATGCAAATGTATTGATATGCAGGAAAAAAGTATGAAACACCTTGATGTTCAGCAAAAAAAGAACAGGCCACATAAAGGTAGATAAGATAGAGATTGTCAAAATGGCTTCTGACCATGGATTCCATCTCCCTGATGTACTGTTGAACTTTTTGATTTTTCTCTTTACAGACAACGGGATCGTATCTGATTGGTCAAAAGGTTATCACTGTTATTACAGGTCTATGCAAAGTGATGAGCAAAGGTAGGTTTAATGGCCTGCTCTTGTCACAAAAAAATGTTCATTTGTAATCAAGTTCCAGACATGTCACGCGGGAGTATTCGGCCCAATCCGAGTAGTGTGTGCATGCGTTTTGAGTATAAAAGCAAGGTGCTTGCAGGGAATAAATTGACGCACACGGGCCGTTCCTCTGTTCGTCTACAGGTGTGTTGCAGAGGTGTGCAACAGAAGTAAAGCCCTGAGGTCGCTCTTTATTCCAGGGGACATCGAAATGACTCGCACACAAGCACGCCTGAGAGCCGCTGGGAGAAACCATGGCTTTGCGCCTCATCAGGAGAGGAGTGCAGTGCATGATGGGATACCACATGAGCTCCGGAACTTTGAGTTCATGCAGAAGTCTGCCTCTCTGTGTGTGCTTCTCCAACACTCAACTTTTTTACTTCACTGGGTGGAGCTTTCTTTTTAGAAAAATAGAAGTTAGGAAAAATGCCGGTATTATAAAAATAAACAAACTGAGTAAAGTCATCCAAAAGTCTACCTGCACATGACAACTTCACACTAATATTGACTGATATTGCACATAGAGGGATTTTTCAGTATGAAGTAACCACTAGCATGATTGAGTTTTTCCACATAAAAGTTTGGACTCCAAAAAACTTGCATCACTGATGACATGTCCAGTTTCACCCACATATGGGAGGAAATTTTTAATTGGCTAAAGTTTCTGTCAGTCATTCCAACAGGGCAGTCTGCCTGTACTGTATGCTCCATTGCAGATTTCCAAAGGGAATCAATGTCCAACAAAGCAGTAATGGACTGGTTAAAGGCACAGATTTGCAAACAGGCAGTCTTTGCTTGGATGCATTTCGATCATGAGATGATTGATGAGGTTTCTGGCAGAGATGATGGTTCATGACAGCTCCACTGTAGTGGGATCTGAAAGACAAGAGAAATTGTGTTAGCTTAGATATGGCCATAGGGATGGAAAGAGAAACAAAAGTATACCTGAATAAAGATGAGAGGACCCTCACATATATATTTAAAATGTATATTTTAACATGAAATAATACTGTATGCAATTCATTTTCTTCAGAGCTTTTGCATGCCAAGGTTGGCCTAGATTTTCTCTCATTTTAAGAAGAAATATCTTCATCTAGAAACACAAATCATGAGTAATCAGAGAAACAACAGTGGGCATGTAACGTTTTGAATGAGGAAAATATTTCTCTTACATTTATTTGGAAGACATTCTTATGGCTTTGTGAACATATGACACACATGCAACATTTGCAGGGCAGTTTTTGAATGCCTTATAGGTACCCAGACATGCAGGACTACAAAATTATTATTTTGTAGTCCTGCATGTCTGGGTACCTATAAGTCTGATTCTATCACTTACTTTACACATCAAAACACTCCCATTCTTCCATTTGACTCCTCTGATCACCATACATTTGATGACCACTAGCGCTGTACAGGCTCGACTGAGCTAAGGAAGGTTCATGCCGCGCTGCTAGCAGAAGGCTTGCTGCCGACATTGTTCCTGTGCACTTAAAGTAATGCACGGTCATTGCATCTCATTGCTCGCTGATGGCCGTACCCTTAGCAGGTGGGTCATTACTCTTTACACTCTCGGCCCCTGATAGGAGAAAGATGACTGGGTGGGACAACCCACCAGAGGAGCTATTTCCCAGAAGGAGTTCCCATTTTCCTCTCTTGGCTGGCCAGACTGCTCACACAGTCAAGCAGGCCTTCATTAAAAAGACCTCTCTGAGCCGAAGTGATGAATGGATGGCACAGCTCTCTCATGAATGATGTATACCTTTAAAATGCCTGCTCCTTTCATCTTCATTCTTTCAAGGTAATTGATGCGGGAAGCAGAGCCAAACAGCACCTTATGTGCGTGACACCAGTCTTCACAGTTTCTTAATGCATCCCGTACAATGCGTTTGCAACAGTTAAAAGTAGCAGTGTAAAGCCAGACCAGCAGGCTATTTTCTCAGGGTTTAAAATAATACAATTACATTTCATTGCGGTCACTGGCATTCTCTTTATCGCCGCTTGCTGCTCTTCCAAGGTAGAAAGCTGTCAGTACTGTCGTGGACCAAGCCACGGACACACCCTCGCATCACAAGGGCTTTGTGATTCTGGTGCAAGGACAGCGCCACAACCACACCTATCTTAAACTGTCACTGTCACTGTATGGTTGTGCCTGTTAGAATTCTTAGAGCATTACCGAACCTCTTACAGCGTGATGACCTTTTCCCTATTTTCACTTCTTCAGCTTTGTAGCTGGCTGCTGTTGTCACCTGAGCAAGGGACACTTGCTGATTCTGTTTGCCGTGTGATGCCTTCATGCAAAAGAACACAGAATATGCAAAGGGGGGTGTACCTGCCCCAAATGTGCCTGGGTAGAACTCGAGGGCCAGTGTCACAGCAAAGTAGTGTGGCGTGAGGTATGATGATGCAATCACAGAGCGTGTGAGGTGCTGTGTGTCCACAGAATCCACTGTACCCTCCCCTGTCCCCTGTCACCCCCAAATCGGTGCACAGATGGCCCCCCGCCCGGCCCCCAGGCCACTGGGAAAGATGCACGGCTCCTGTAAGTTTTGAACAATGGCCGCGTCCTTTGGGCATTAAGTTGGATCTGCAGCAGTATATGCAGCAGCGCCGGGGCTGAATTGTGCAGAGGGAGAGACTGCTGCAGAGTCATTAGCTCCAGACTGTCCCCCCTCCCCAGCAGCGCAGAGCCGGGGGACGGACGCTATCTGATGATGGCACTTTGGCAGCCAAATTTTGGTGCATGGCTTTTCGGCTTAGCGGCTGACTCTAAGTAGTTTAGATGCCAAGGGACACTTGCATTCACTGCAAAAATAAAGTCATGCACAGAAGAACAATTGCCTATATATTTAAAAAATATACTTTAAAAGTTTAACTATGTACTATCTTTTAAAATTCTACAAGACTGTTTTTCTTGGAATAGCTGATGGTTGATGTAGCTGATGTCTCTGTGGAGTGGGTCCAGAAGGACAAAGCTATATATTTATTTACATACTGTAATGTACACCAGCACAGTATCTCTGTCTGATAAGCTCAATGTACTCAAGCACAGTGTCTCTGATAAGTGTAATGTACTCCAACACAGTGTCTGTGTTTGTTAAATACTTTGGACCACTTGGCTGATTGACAGGACAGCTCACTCTTGGAGAAATGGCACACAGTACATCATTAAATATCAGACAGAAAACACTATACAACTTTGTATCAGCCCACGTATGGTGTCATTTACTCTGGACACCATCAAAAATCTGTTATTCCTCTCCTTTGAACATTTTCATAAGTCAGTCACCCAGACTGCAGCTGCTTTTTTTTCCAAGCATAATTACATCATATGCATTCAATTCTCTGTAAGTTTCCCTGGATAAAAAGTCTGACAAATATGTAAGGAAAATCCTTATGTCCCTCTTTAATTCCTCATAGCCTGTAAAGCACTTGGTGGCAGGTCTATGATTACAATAAATGCTCTTGCCTTACAACCCAACCACCCATAAATGACCTAATCCCCCTCCACATGGATGAGGTCAGTGCTGACAGATATTTATTGTTACAGTGCTACTTTTCTAAAGACTACATCTAAAGCTTTAGGGAATTACCATGACTTCCATACCAACTAAGCCCACTAGGTGGCAGTAGCACACAGGAAAATATTATGTTATATTTCATCAATCCACCAATGCATTACAGTAATGTTTTTTTTTTTTTTTTAAACAATCTGACTTCACTTGGGGTCCCAAAATGTGTTTTGAAACAGGGGCATATACCAGAAAAGACTGTGAGTAGCTAACCCAAGGTGGGGAAAGATGGGATTTTGGGTTGGGGGTGTAATCTTTTTTGACCCATTAAACACCACTTTGAAAAACTGGAATGGCATGTTATATCTAAACAGGCCACAGCTTTATGTCAATCCTCTGGAGTATACAGATTAAAACCTAAAAAAAACCAAAAAGCAATTGTGACAGTGTGACAAATTTGTTTGCCAATGAGGGAGGGTGGTAGTTAACAAACAGAGAAAAATAATAAACCCTAATGGGCTACCTCTTTGGTTCTTTCAAAAATGCTGAAGTCCTTTTTGTGCTCCAAACAATATTTCCAACAGTAATCTGAGATGCTGAGTCACAATTTTCTCCCCACTAATATAATGCTGCATAATAAGCAGCATCAATCTCCTTCACCACCTTGGCAGGACTCCCATGCGCATATCTGCATCCTGGAATTGGCTCCGAAATGTCAATGGAGATGGCTGTAAATGATTTAGCCTTAATGGTGGGGTGGTTTGTGCTGAGCTTGGTGGGGGCACGAAGAGTGCCAGTTCACCAGCGTCTCTCAGAGAGCTGGTCATGCGTGCGGACATGGTTCCGCAACAGCAGGAGTATTTCTGCTCATTCAGCTTCCTGTGTCTCCTCTCCCTCTCTCTCTCTCTCTCTCTTTCTCTCTCTCTGTCTGTCTGTCTGTCTGTCTGTCTGTCTGTCTGTCTGTCTGTCTCTCTCCATCCTTCTCAATGCAAGTCAGCCATGAACATACTCCACCACAACAAAACAGTGGCAACCACATGCATTTCACTAAAGTAAAGCTACCATTTCACAGACTAAATAATAAGACTGCGATAATAATAAGGGTATTAGTAAGGCTACAGCATATTCAGTGAAAAATAATCAACAAATTATCCCCTAAAATAGAAAGTGGTAACAAATGACATTGATTAATGTGCTTGAATATCATTTCTTTCTTGTGAAAAAGCCATTTATCTACAGATGGATTTATCTACATGAATTTGTGACCCCATTTCTTCTCCATATAAGGACCCCAGAAGGGGTCTTGACCCTTGGACCAGGAACTGTTGCTATACTATGAGTTGTGGCTTTAGATTGTATGTATGTACACACACTTCAGTATACTTCCTTATACTTCAGAATTCAGAATAGCAGCTGTAGAATATCACCATGGCAATATGGCATAATGTTCTGGGTTAAAATCCTGGATGTGACACTACTGTAGTAGCTTTCAGCAAATTATGCTATCAGCATTGCTTATGTATTTATTAACGGAATCCCTGACTACAGATTACAGACCAACATCAACATCGTCCTCTAGTGGTAAATTATCATTATTGCATCACATTGATGCAGGCAGACAGAGAGACAGCCATAATGAGCCAAATCCAATACCTTCAGGTGAAGGCAATTACAGTTTGCCATTTTTGTTTCATATTTCCATTTACACAGGGAGAGGCAATTTACTGAAGCACCTAAGGTCATGTGCCAAGGGTACAAAGGTCAAGGGTATAATAACAACACATACTGTACATATTCTATTCCCAAAAACACTACACCACAGTGCTGCAACGTATTACAATTTTGATGAGAGAATAAACAAAGCAAAGAAGATTGGTTGGCTAATTAGCATTGACAATACTGATAATACAAGACAAAATGGTATTAGCTATTTAGCTTGGTTCTCAATTAACATTACATTATTATTATTTAGCAGATGCTTATTCAAAGTGACTTGTATATATTATCCACTATTATTACATAATATCCATTTATACAGCTGGATATTTACTGAGGCAATTTTTTGGGTTAAACACCTATCCCAAGGGTACAGCAGCAGTGCCCCATCAGGGAATTGAACCAGGAGCCTTTCAATTATGAGCCCTGCTCATTACCACAAAGCCACACTATACCTTTTACAGATAACTGTTTACAGGGGGATTTATGTTGATCTGTTTATTTACCCAGACCATTATGTCTTCAGGTTCATTTGGAACTCTCACAGCGCTTTTAGTATTGATTTTAACACATTATATCTGTAGGGGGTCTACACTCCGCTGAGGAATTCATTTACCTGAGTTACGCAGTGTGCTGATCTGCTAATGACCATTAGGGGGCACTAATGCTCCATTAATAGCCTGTATGACTCCAGCGGCTGTGAGGCTGTGTTCATTTAATGTATCAAATATGTGGCTGATATAAACCACTGAGAATTGTTTATCTTAAATATTAAAGGATTTTTCCTCATTCTCTCAAATAACTGTATGTTGCTCTTGACACATTTGATTCAAGTACAGTGGCAGTCACTAAACTGATGTAGGACATGTCTCACAATAATCATAAATGCAGACTACAATATCACAGTATTCAAGCGGGGAGTAAAAATGAGATAGAAACAATGATACTGAAAGTACTTGGCCATACTGCACAGGAAGAGGTTTTGAGACAATATTCCCTGCATCTTTCTTAGAAGGCCGCGAGAATCTGGGAGCAGAAGGGCCAGATGGAGAGTCTGCACGCAACTCCAGGGTGCTGCGGAGCTGCAAAGAAGGTCCTCGGCCTCCCACTGCAAAGCCTCTTTGATGGCGTCGGTATCAGTAAACGAGCCTGGAGAAGCAGCGCTCACCCAAACGCGATCAGGAGTAAGCTGCAGCCGATTGTCACGCCGATCGTGAGGGCCCCCCGCACCGCACTAGCCTTCTGTGCGCTTTCCATCCCAGAGTTCCAGTGCCCCCTCTGGCCAGACTTATTCCTTAGGGACTATTTATAGCCTTAATGTAACCGTCCATTTAATGATGCAAAAGCGGCTTAGCGGGTTCCTGCTTCCATGCATCCAGAGGCGCTGTGCCCATGTTTGCGTGGCTCTGTGGAGGACTCTGTATCCCACGCTCCCACTCTCTCTCGCATGTTTACTGTGCTAACGCACGTACTGTGCTCTCACCCAAGCAGGATACTGCTGATTGCCACGAGAGGACATGTCAAGGAAGAGCCCTGTTTCAGTGGAACCCCCACCTGTATGATTAATCACGTTTCAAACAAAAGCTGTGTCAGTCGCCCTAGTGAGTACACAAACAGTATGCGTTATATAATGCTGCATAAATGGATGAACAATGGTGAAAACAACAGCGGGTATCTCTGTGCAATAGGACCAGAGGGCTTTCTGGGTCTTTCAAGTGCGTGAATCAAACTCACCGGTTCAGACCTGACAAACAAAACCCAGCCTGCACTGAAATGAAACCACTATGAGTCAAGATGCAGGCATGATACCAAGAAACAATCAGTACATTAATGTGCAGGTGAAGTACATTCTGCAACATCAAAAAACCCATAAAACAGTGGTTGTCGGTAATCAGAAACCCAACAACACACATCAGTGGCTCACGGATGTATATGCATGGCTGGTAATTTTACGAAACTCTGAATCTAAAGGGATGCTCTTACAAAAAAGATGGCTTTATGTTTGACATCAGACCTGCTGATCCAGGTGTGTTTGTAAATCACCTAGGAGAGGTTGGGTGGGAGCTGAAGTGGAGGCCTCAAATGATAACCTAAAGGTAATAAGAGGCTGAATGAGAAGACTTCTAGCATGGTTCTATGCACAGATCTCCCAAGCATTTCAGGATATCCATAGTGGCCGCTGACCTCATATAGGAGTGGTACCAACCAGTGGTCCAACCATAGGCGTGATTTACACTGGGAACACTGGGGATATGCCCCCACCACTTTTTGTCGTGGCCCATTTTGTCCCCACCACTTTTTGAAAGCCGAACAGATTGAACCCGTCGTTGTCCCCAGCACTTTTCAAAACAAACTGATGCCCACGCGTCCAACTAACAACTCTCTCTGGAGTTCATTTTCGAAACCTCGGCTTATTACTGAAAATTTCAAATACATCTGAACCCCCCAAAAGGAATATGATTGAAATAATAACTAAGATAATCTACTGATATATATTTTAACCAAGGAAAAAGTTGCACTTTAAGGCCATTTGAAATGGGTTGAGGAGGCTTGGTACTTATGCCCTGAAGTCCCCTGTGCTGATCTCAGAGACAAGCAGCACTGTTCTGCTGCCCGTCTCCACAGACTGTTTCAGCCTGAGTGAAGCAAAACACAGCCTCAGCTGCGCACAGCAGCACAATGGCATCGGCAGCTAACAGCCCTCCCCAGCTCCACACCATTGTTGCTTTCCTCTGTCCTTTCATGCACTTCCCCCCTCTGCGGCCTGGCCGCCTGGGCATCCAGCAAACCAGGGGGGTGAGAGTGCGCAGTTATGGACACGGAGCTGGCCTTGGAATCCAGGTTTGATTACAGGGGGCACTGCTACCGTACGCTGAAACGAGGTACTCGACCTGAATTTCCTGAGCAAATACAACCTTGAGACAGCGGTGAGGTGTAGTGGTAAGGAGCAGGGCTCGTAACTGAAGGGTTGCTGGTTCGATTCCCCGCTAGGGTGCTGCTGTTGTACCCTTTGGCAAGGTACTTAACCCACAATTGTCTCAGTAAATATCCAGCTGTATAAATTGATAAAATTGTAACCTACTGTATGTATGTTGCTCTGGATAAGAGCGTCTGCTAAATGACAATAATGTAATGCAATGTACAAATGGAAAACAAGCAAAAAAATGAGCTTTGGTAATTGTACAGGATAGGAGTGTCGGCTAACTACGTAAATAACAGTGTAAGACTTGCAATGTTTCTACTTATCGCAAAGTGCATTTCACTTTGCAGGAACCCCCTGCGACCTCTTAAAGAAACATCCCAGAGATCATAGCATTTGACATTGCGCTATTTATCAGCTTAGCAGATGCTCTAATCCAGGGGGACTCGGGAGCGCATGCAGTTTTACATCATCCTACATTTGCATGCATGGGTGGATTTTTATGAGAGGAGTTAAGAGTGAAGCGTTTTGCTCAAGGATATGATAGCAGTGTCCCACAAGGGCGCCGAGTCCACAGCCCACAGCTATCCTGCTAACCCCTGCTCCCACACCACTGCCCCTGAGAGAGGAGAGGTGTCTGTGATGCATGTCAGTTGACTTTCAGTGAGAGAGGAAAACTGTGCCCGCAGTGTGTCAGCAGACCCTGAATCAGATAAAGTGCCAGAGGAAAAGGGCATGTCTTTGAAGTGTGTCAGTTGTCCGAGCAAGACAGAGGAGAGCAGAATGTCTGTAATGTGTGTCAGTTGTCCCGGAGCAAGAGCAGGAAAATTTAAAATCTGTATTTCTGTCAACTGAACATTGCTGTGTCCCTGCGTGAGGAAAGAGCAGTATGTTAGAGAGGGATTTAGAGAACTAATGGTACTTTAGGACTGTAATCTGTCGGTCACCTCTGCTTACTTTCAGCAGTACAATACAGATTTGGCCCTCGAGCCCCGGTTCGGGAGCAGACTCCACATTTTACACTGAACAGTGTAAGGATTAGGGTGAGGCAAGCTTATCCTGAATCAGCTGTTTGGGACAGACTGCACCTGCAGTGGGTCGAGCACTACAGAGATCTGGGTGGTTGGGTACAGGGAGGTGTCTAGACTCAGTCACTGACAATTAAAATCCCTGGTAATGGAGGTTTAGTGGATGGACACAGGAAATAAATGGGAACTGGCCTCTGTATCCTCCATCGGCAAAGGGGTAATTTAATTATCCTCTGGTATTTCTTTAGTGCACCTTGTACAGTGTGTATGCTATTCCATTTTGTTGATTATATTAGCAATTTTTTTTGAGTTTGACAAGAACAATATTCTTGCCATGTAAAATTGCTCCAGATTTTTATGTTTAAGTCCTTGGGAAGTATTTCTGCAGCCAGGGCTATGTTCTATGAATGAATATTGTGCTGAGGAGGTGATGGGAAATGAAGTCTAGCTCTAGCTGTAGACTACAATCTCTGTCACCTAAAAAGTTAAAAAGTTAAAAAAGTTAACCAATGGCTGGCCTTTGAAGTCACCCATTGACACTAAGTGATCAGATTAGTGTCTAGAAACATTTCACTTGTAAGACTAACCTATTGGTTGCCATATATCATTACTCCTTAAAAAAATACAGATTTGATTTAACATGATTAAATGGTACTGCTAATGTTTCCTGGGAAAAAAAGTCAAAAGGAATTTGAAAATGAACATCAGGTTCACCAGTGGTCATTGGCCTTTGCAAAAACTATTTATATGGTACACGACTGCTTCATAAGGCCAACCAGTCACTTTCCATGGGTTTTACTTTGTTATACAGTATGACTGCCCCAGGTGCCTTTTAAAGGGTAAGATACACAGAGCGGTAATTAAATGGGCCAAGTCATGCATGGCTAACGTTGCACATGAAGTCAAACGTGCTCCTCGGTGCTCACCGGAGATGGGACGGCTACACGCCTCGCCCCTGGGTAAAGCCACTTCAGACCGGACTTCCCTCCTAGCCCTAAAAATAACCACTTCAATTAGCAGTCAGGGAACTGGACAAGTAACCAGAATTTTGCAGGTTTGAATACAGGGTGGGCTACTGCTAATGCGCCCTTGAAGGTACTTAACATGAACTTCTGCAGTAAATGTCCATCTGTATAAATGGACAATACCTAAAAAGTATGTATGAGGTATGTAATTGCCCTGAGTAAGTACCATAATGATATTATATAACAATATGATTAATTTTGTGCAATGAAGTTGAGAATCTGTGGTGTTCATTATGGGATGTCTTCTGAATACACAGCTGTGTGTGCATAATACTAAAGCTGATTGTTGCATGAAGTACCTCATGGTGTACTCTATAAAAGCATGGTTGCATCATCTGAATAGTCAATTAACAGATACCTGAAATTTTATGCATTCTAAAAGCATTTTGTTCTTTCATCAGTTGATGAACTGAATGTTCTGTTTGTGAATGTGCAGTGCAAATTACACAGACCCAAAATACTAAGGTTGTTCTATGAGACAGTAAACTCAAGGAAAGCACTTTGTTGGACATTAAATTATTCAAAATCTATGTTCTGAGGGTTGTAGATTTGGTATGTGCTTGAACCGGCCCGCTAATTATTCTCAAAAACTTGTAGACTTTGTTTTGAAAAATGCAAGTGAATTTTCAGCGCCAATTAGATATTCATGATAAATGCTAATTGGAGCATTACATTCACTTACATCTTTCCTTTAAGACAATGTATCCACCTGCTACCTATTACTCTGGTTATCATTGGGTGTGACATACACCACCACAGGACATGAACCAGAAGAGACCTTAGCAAAGTGAATTCATAGAGTGGACACATCCACCATCCCAAATTACAAGTACGTGCAGACGGTACACCCTCTCATGGGCGTGGGACAAGCCTCAGGTCTGAATGCAGATGTCTCTGACCTCTCCTTCTGAATTTTACATGCTTTCTAACAAGAAGTATACCCTGGAGTCTAAGTATGATGCCAAGCGGGCTAAATAAAGTGAGAGCTGGTCTAAGGAGATCCTTATGAACGCCTGTCCTTCTCCACACTTCCAGATGAACCCTGTGGATATCCATGGCTTTACATTACATTACATTATTGTCATTTAGCAGATGTTCTTATCCAGAGAGACTTACGTAGGTTACAGTTTTTACTTTATGCATTTATGCAGCTGGATATTTACTGAGACAATTGTGGGTTAAGCACCTTACCCAAGGGTACAACAGCAGTTCCCCAGTGGGGAATCGAACCAGCAACCTTTTTAGTTACAAGCCTTGCCCCTTACCACTATGCTACACTGCCACCTGGCTTTCTTAGAAAACAGTGCCCTGGAAAAGTGTTTTAATGGACCGAAAGCCATTCAGGAATAATCTTTGTTATGTCTTTGTTTTTGATACTCCGTTACTCATTTTAGTAACCATTTAGGACTTGACACAGTATAAATGTTCAATAAAGTTTACATAACTGCATTATGTATAATTAAAACTACACCATGAATGTTATTTCAACATGAATAAATGTTACTAAATATGTTATTAAGGAGGAAGCCAGGGTTTTCAGAGTGATAAATTTTCACATAGGGTTGTAATATGTACTATTGTACTACTGTGTGTATTTCCCCACCTCAACAATGAACATTATAACCTTGGATGTCAGACATAGTGGTAAAACTACCAGAGGGCTGCACTAAACAATGTTATCAATCACCAAAAGGTATGTCTAACAATAGCCGGCATTTACTGAAGGTTTTCTGAAAAAAAGTCAACTTATTTTGGTGTAATGGAGGCAACTGTCAATTCCAATTCTAATTTTTCACTCTATTGAAAGAAAAGTTTTGTAAAGGAACCAGATGTAGCATTTAAATCTAGTATCTGTGCAGGTTTTTGTTGCTGAGTATAATGGTCTATCCTGTCTGTCCCACTTTTGTGCATACCTTTAGTATTCCAACAGCAGCAAGCTCTTCATCTTAAGACTGGGGTAGGAAAGGACTGAAGAGACCAATAAGCCCTGAGGAGAGCGCAGGCCTAGTGCACCTCATCTCTGCTTTGACTGGGTCTGCAGGATTGAGAGTGGGTGTGTCGGGGGGCACAGAGAGGCCTCACAAATAGCTGCAATTTGTGGTGTTTAATTGTGCAATGTACTTGTGGCTTTCATAACTATGTTTTTTCCACGCAGTTTCCATGACATTCAGAGGGCCGTGTGAAATATTTTGAAAGGTACGGGTTGTAAAAAGGTCTTTCTGCTGGATGCTGAATAGCCACAACAAGTTTTATGGACTCAAACACAGGTGCAGAGGAGCCAGTAACAGTGGCTAAGTGGAGTGCTAAAATACAAACATACAACAATAATTGTTTTAGTAGACATGCAGTGTTGTTGTTGTTTCTGGCTCTGAGAGAGCTCAGTGGTGTGGAGGTCTTAACCTGTATGTCCTTACATTTGGCTTGGCCCACTGACTCTCAATTTAAAATTAACAATGTAAATATAAACCTGAGTGCATATAGAACTCACTAGTGAGAGAGAGAGAAAGAGAGAGAGAGAGAGGCAATGGGGATTAATTAACATACTTAATGGGGTTTATTTGAATTTATTTGATTAATTCTGGCTCTCTCGATGCTCTGCCATTTTTAAGATAACTGCTTTCTCTGAGGCAAAACAATTAGGTTATGTAAGCCCATCTGAGAGCTTCTTGCATTAGCATGGCACAGACCTCAGGCCAGCTGCGTGGCTCTGCCGAAAAGCCTTAATTATTCTCCGTGTGGAACATACAGTAAATCCATGGCTAAAACTGCGATGTAAACTAAAAATCTGTCCTAACGTGTGTAATGACTCAGTTCGGCTGGCGGCGCTTCAATATGGCAGAGAAATCCGAAAATCCTAAAGTGGGCTACGATGTGTCACTCACGAAAGCGGAATAATTCGCCGCCCTTCTTCGGATAGCTCCGAGCTGGGGGCGCCATTTAAAATTCAAAGGAGTCACTGGCCGAAAGGTTTTCGGGTTGAGTAAGAGCGAGCTAGCACATACGACCCGCATGCTTTTAATCTCGTTCATGCTCGACGGCCGGGGGGAAGTTTATAATATTCATGATGGGCTCGTATTCATGGCGACGGTGACTTAGCGCTGCCCGGCCAGCTCTTTCCCCTGTGCGAGAGAGGGGTGTAAGGGAGGAAATGAATGAAACTCCTAAAACTCTGTTCATTCTGTGAGGACACTGAGACAAATCTCTCCGCACGCACGCACAAATGGAACCTGGAAGCTTTAAGAACCAAAGGAATAGTTGCTAGCAAAGACCCAACAGCATGTAATTATACAGTATAATACCACTAATTACGATAATTACATATTCCAACAATTTGGAGTTTTACATTTCAACATATCTCAGTTTTGTATGAAAACAGAAATCTTAAATGCATGCACTCACACTTCAGGCAAAAGAAAGCAGGTTTTAAACTCAGCTTCTTCTGTCTGAACAAAAAGTGGGATATCTAGGAGCATTTACTGTGGTCTTTCCTTTGTATTACAACCTGAAGGACCAGTACTTATGCAGTTGATACTGGTACAACACATTGACTGACAGTATAGCAGTTAAGAAAGCCAGGTGGATCTCCAGAAAGGCACAAACAGCACAGAGATCATACAGAGCATAGGAGTTTGTAAGCCCTACTGTGCACCTTTACCACAGTGCTCACAAATATAATATGCATGGCATTTCACATTATTGCAGATCTTGCAACAGTCATCAGTAAGGACATAACAAGGACATCTGCAGCATTTGCATATTTAGAGCTTTTTAGGTGTCATTACCATTCACTTCCTTTATGACCACAAAGAGGGTGCATTTCAATCAGAAAAGTCCAAAAGTGCCAGTCATTTGTGAATAACCACGGGTCTGGAAGAGAATGAGACTGTTTCAGAAGATGGCATTTCCTCACCAGCTAGCTGCCATTGCTTTGATGGGAACACTAGTGCAGGAAAACACTGACGCCTATATTGGTAGTAAAAGCAGATGCATGGCAACATTCGTCAGATGTGATTGGACGATTCTGTGCAGGCATCTGCAGCAGCAACACAGACAAGTCAATATATGACTAAATGCGCAGTAAGTCTTCAAAAAATGTGTCAAAATCAAAAGCAGTCACGCACATTTGTGAACGGCTATAATTCCTTCAGCGGATGATGGGTGCACTGGCCATTGTGTATGGGCATTGCTCCCTACAGGGGGAGAGCGTGGCTGTTTTTA
Organism: Megalops atlanticus; assembly: GCA_019176425.1. Lineage (NCBI taxonomy): Eukaryota > Metazoa > Chordata > Actinopteri > Elopiformes > Megalopidae > Megalops > Megalops atlanticus. The sequence goes on along the minus strand of CM032897.1, from coordinate 6,703,896 downwards.
GGGTCGTCCCGTCAGGATTAAAGAGGCCGCTGAGGATTCCCCTGCAAAGGCCGGCCATTCGGCAGCGTTGGCCCCCTCTCTGGCCCCCAGGTGCCTGTGTGTTACAGTATGCAGATGAGGCCTGTGACTCAGGCCCTGTGCCCGCGGCGGGTGCCTGCTCCCGCTGGATGTGACTGCTGGCCGGCCATGAAGCCACATGCGGTCCCTATTTGCTACCCTGCTCCGTCCCAGGGTGTGCCACGGTCACTGCCACTGGGAGAGGGTGGTGGTCAAAATGATGCCGTCTAACTGCGCACACAAGAGGACCAAAACAGGCCCACCTCAGATCGTATAGGAGCCTCAATGTCAAGAAGACACACTGACACTGGCAGAGAATTCAGCAAGTGAATGCTACCATCTTGTGTGGAAAAAAAAGAGAAAAAATTCAAATGCTAAGACAAAAATGTGACCCTTCTTATTGTATTCAGGAAATGCAAGCACAGCTGAAAGAATGCGTTCAGTGGGAACTGAAGGTGTTCAGGGCTATGTGATTTGTATGTAAGCATATGGCATGAACAGTCTTTCTCTGCACATTCTTGCTCTGATTCACGTGTATGCCATACAAGTTATAGCATGTTCAGGCATCATTTAACTTGAAGGAACCTTGATATCTCATTGCCTGTTCATGCCACTACATGGCAGAACTAGAGCGTTCATTACTGATAAAATCACACAAGCAGGAGGTGGGACAAGCTTTTTAAACAGAGTCCAGACTGACGACTTGATGTGCCATTCTGTGATCCATATGTACCATCAGCACAGAGGGCTTTCATATGTACCCACAGCAATCAAATGTGCACCTGCTTGATCTCTGAAAGTCTGCACTGAGGCTTATGTGAAACCTGTCTTATTCTGAAGCATTAGTTGCGAATCTTACCAAGAGGACCTGGTTTTGCAAACTAATTCTGTAGCAGGAGCAGTCTGGTTAGGAATTAGTCAGCACTCCGCACTAAAAAGTAGCTCAGGCACATGGAGCAGATTATGCACAAAGCACAATTTGCGCTATGATTGTTCCATTTTGAGGATTTTGGTGGTCCCTTTTTTCAGAAAAAATTAATTGAGCTGCCATCAGTAAGCTGACCGCTTCAGTCATAACTTAATCAGGTTTAGTTCATGTAGTTAGTTGAGACAGGAACAGCAGAATTCTGTTCATATTTGCATATTACTGAACTGTAGGTGACTATGGACATCATCTCCACAGCGTCATATGAAACCACATGACTCTCTCACACTCTGTCTCACACCTAACTGATACATCAGAAGGTGCTGGAACAGAAATAAAATGGCAAATGCAAGAGGGCTCAGAGACTCTCGAGTCCCTGCCAAGAAAGAAGCAGCATCTGTGATGGTTGCCACCCGATGCATAAGTATTTAGTTCATTTCTAAGGAAACTCATTTTGGATGTTCTATTCTTTTTCAATCAAGTAACATCTTTACAGAGTAATAAAAAAGCATTATTCAGAAAGGGTACAATTGATGATCTTTCTGTTGCACAAACTGATTGAAGCTGGCGTAGCTTTCTATCTCAGCCTAGTTATCATGATATGTAATGATGATGATGATGATTATGATGATGATGATACTGGGTAATATTATTATATCTAAGTGGTACTAGTGAGTAGAAATCCTCCATTTAGGACTCATTTGATTCATTTGATCAAGGGTAACCGACGGGGCTTGATATAAGCAACTAAAACATGTCATCTCAGACAAAATGTTAATCATGTACCGATAAAAGGACTGTCAGTGCTTTGTGCTGTTAACATGGTCCTTGTTGTTGCAGAGCTGCAGCAGTGGGAGGATGTGAGGACACTTACATAAAAGCCCTCACCTCCACACACACATCCACACACATCCGCCACTAGTGGACAGAAGAGCACACCTATAGCCCACAGGTATACCAGTCTCATTATGGCCAGGTCATCTCACTGTTGTATAATAATAGCTTACACAGGTCGACTCAGCCCTGCTTTGACGGAAAGACTGTTCCTGAGAGCTGGTATTGCTGATCCTTAGTTTATGTTTATTCACTAACCTTGATGTTTTGGGGATTCACTTGGGGCTTAATTTAGAGATTCTAAGGACTGAGTGTAAGCTTTTAGTAGAATGTAGCAGTTACCAGACTGTGAGTCAGTCAGAATTTGCTGTTGTTTGAGACTCACTATGATTATAAAAGGGACTATTCAGAAAAAGAAAAAAATAATAATTTGGTTCCCTTACTTATAATCAGAGTGCTTGCAGAACACAAGTTATTTAAGCATTGCTGCAGCAATTATTTGAGCCTTGGTTTATGATACAATGATGATGTAAGTGTAATGGTATGGCTTTTCACTGGGTTAATGTTCAGGTGGGTAGGAGTTAATTTTGGGGAATAAAACTACAGCATATTAATACATTTTAATAAATTGTTTCGCTTCTACATCAAACTGAGTCATTCCTAAATGGACAACTAATAACTAACTGGTAAATTAATTTCAAACATCACAAAATAAATAAATAAAAAGTAAAATGAGAATACTGAATGCTTTCCAGACTGCTTAGCTACCTTAATCCACCCTCCGGCTGGCATTTCATTCACAGTTGGGATGGACTGGAAGGGGAAGAAATGACTCAGATGAGTTGGAGTGAGTGGGCAGATGTTAGGAGTGTGCACACACATGCCACACGACAAATGCTTCACTTTGGCTTCACAGTCTGTAGACAGGGAGGGAACAAGCACTGAGGACCAGTCACCCCAGCACAGACAGCGACGCGCACACATGCGGTTGCATGCACCAGGTGTCCAACGTGTCAGCCTCAGGTGAGGCAGGTGAGAGCTAACAGGTGTGATGCACACGTTATATATTTGGACACAGGTTAAGTAGGACAGAGTACAGAAATACGCAGGGCTGAATCTTCATTTCTTTAGGCTTCTTTAGGTCCTGGACTACACTACATTTTTACCTTAGGCGCACTCCTTTAAGGCCTGATCTGGGAACAGTGAGCAAGGGGGTCATACTGAAGCAACACAGCACCTGTCCAATGGACACACACAGGCAGCTGCTCCAGGGGTTACAAGTCTGTTGTGACTCAGTAATCCATAAATGTCCTCAGTGGGATTTGCTGCCAATGTAATGCCTGCCTGTGTGTAGCTGTAGGGATGGCTGCAGAAGGACTGCAGCACTACAGAACACAGTGCTATACCTGTCCTCCACACCTGGACATGGGCTGATGGCACCACATCCTGGACCATGTACCCTAGCACTGTTCTCACCCTCTGCAGGATGGGAAAACCATCACACTGCACTGCTCCTCACTCCCAAAAATTGCCCTCAGCACAACCAGCTGGTGAATTCATCCATATTTTGCAAATAAGGCACTCATGTAAATACTTTGTGTTATATGACATGACATCTCCCCTGCACAGCTAGTCCTAGATTGTGAAAATCACTTAAAGTTACTGTTTCTGTCATTGTTTACAGATAACTTTAGTGTGGGCGACTTGAGTATCTTAGATTAGGATCATAATTTTTGATATATGAAGCAATAAATGCAGGCATTCACACACAAATTTTCATTGATGAATTTTGGGTAAGTACCTCACTGAAGTACCTCACTAAAAGGTTCACCAGCTGTGTCCAAACTCAGCTTGGATTTAGACATGAGGCCTCTGGTCACATGACATACAGAAACCATCGCTCTACACATCATCCCTGCATCGTGCATGTTTTTTTTTAATTTTTTGATGCCTATCAACATTGTCATGTTCCATGTATACAAAGCTCTCAAGCAGCTTAAAAGACATTTTTTTTAGAAAGCAATGTTAAAATTTCACATAAGCGTTTGAAAATCTCTACAGCCAAAGACAATTTAAAGATGTATGTCCCAATTTTTTTTTTAAAGTTCCATGGACTGTTGGGATTTCTAGACTTTCAAAGGCCAGTAATGTTCATAAAGCCCTTCAAAAGTATACATATGAAAATTATGATGCGAAAAATATGACCATTTCATCACGCTCACGTTTCAACGGCCTTGGGCATCCTTTTTGTCAGGCTCAGAAAGAAGAGGTGTTGGAGTCAAATACCGAATATTTTTCATATGTGCAGTGCATCATGAAGGAAGTGCACTATCTGTACTTGGGTTCTGAATTTCAAATGAGTTACCAGGAATGAGTTAGCAGGGCAAATTATTTTTAAAACCTATCCTTTATTTTTGGAACATACCAACCTCTTTGCTCACAAATGAATAAGATTCACAGTCTGAACTCACTGCTGTGAGAGCCGCGTAGACTCTGTTCTCACCTACAGCAGCAGGTGAAAGCAGAGTGCTCCAGGTTTCATGAATTTGGTGGAAACACCCCCGAATTTAGCCTCATGTGATCTCTGCTGTGAAGCCGCGCATTGCTGTCTAGCAGAGAGAGCGCCCTGAAGGTGGAGAGCAGAGCCTACCTTACACACAGCCCTGGAAGAGTGTGTCATATCTGGCCGTTGAGCTCGGCTGGAGGAGTTAGCCGGTTCTGCTAACCCGAACGGCCGCTCAGCCAGCACTGCTGGATCGCACCCGTCTCACTTGCGCGTGGGGAGTCTCCCGGAACCAGCCGCACGCTGACCCAACACGGCTTAGCCTCCCGTGTCGGGAGCTGGACGCCATCCCAAACACACGCGTGCCTCCCTGTTCAACAGCGCCACTGTGGAAAATAGTGCTGTCATCGCCCGCGCTGATGTGCGCGCATCCCCACTCATCATGCGCTAATGTGGAAAACAGTGCTGTCCCGCCGGCTCAGTGACGTTCACACGTCACCACCTTGCTGAGTGGAGCTCGGCTGAAACCCCACACCAACCTCAGCTTCTCCTGTCTACACAAGAAACCCAAACCCTGCCAAGCCCCCCAACACTGCTGTCCAAACACAAACACACAGCGCCACACTCACCCAGCAGTGAGCAGCCCCACTGCCCAAAACCGTTTCTACCGTTGGTCTTGTGTATAGTCCACACGCTGGTATAGCAATTAGGCAACTGGGTTTGGCAGCCAGAGGGGAAGAACGCTACAGTACTCTGCTACTGTTCCCTTTATAGAAGAACACTTCTGATGTTCCCTTCATGCATTCCAGCTGCATAAAGTTACAACACATATAAAGCCACCTGCTCAGTAAACAAATCGTGACATAATGGCAAGAGCTCCCAAATTGGGGGACTCATAGCCCTCATGCACTGATAGATTTTATTATTGTTTTATTATTAATGACTTTATCTATTTTATTTAATAAGAGTATATTTGACATAAATACATCAGTCATACATGCGAGTAAATTAAACATCACAGCGAGTGCAAGCAAGACACTGTGCTTGCCGTACAGTGTGTCCAACGTAAGCATTGGAAGTTGCTTCTGAAAGAGCCAGTGCTGAGCATTTAGTCCTAATGAAGTCCTAATTAACGACAAAAAGGTATCTTTTACCAGGCAATTCCTTGGCCAGCCACCACGCTGTGAGAAAAAGCACAATAATGAGGCCCATGCCCAGCTGTTTGCTCCCCTGGCGATAAGGTAGAGTATAGAGAGCCATCACGTGTAACTTTGCATATTTCCTCAAGCTCCAAGGTTAATAATAGCTCAGAAAGTAGAGCTGGGTTTCCAAGCAGAGAAAAGGTTTTTCTTCTCTGTGGAAAGAAAAAAAATCTTATGTAACACCACAGGCAGTCAATGAGGCCCTATAGGGACGAGCTTCGCCTGATTGTAAAGCCAGCCGAAGAGTCATGCAAGGCAGTAAACAGACGGAGCGGGAGTTGAAAGTTACCTTTAATGGTTCTCCGAGAAAATCTAACCAAGGACATACTGTGTGTTTTTATTTTAACCTTGTTATGGCCATTTAACTTTGTTTGTGTTTGTACATCCAGCTGAGCACATGCCCTGGGGTTAACTCTGAACACCTACCAACTTTTCCCAGAGACCTTGCCAGTCACTGTCAAACACATTTTAAATGATAACTGTTAGACGTTATACCAAGAACAGGTGACCTCTGAATGCACCTTTTGAAAGGAAAAGATGACATTATGGGTTATGGCTCACAGGAACATGGGAGCTCTTCTGACAAGTTATGCGCGTGTCATGTATAACATTTCGCTTTGTATCTAGTTAAGTGAAGCAGAAAAGATGACCTGAAATAGGGAGAAATATTACGCTCACATGCATGATGACATTCCCTATGTCTGACCTCAGAACAGAAATAGCCCTGACCAAACACTGTCATCCTGTAGGTGCAGCAGATGACTCACAGATAGGATGTGCTGTGTTGTGTTGGAATGATTCATTAAAAAAAGGAAAGCATTAATCAGTAAGCATGGGTAATAGCTGGTGCCTGAGGTGAAACGTTTTTTTTTTTTTTTTCTGCCTCGTCTTTTTAGCTGTTTTCCTGCACTGTAAATTCTCCATAAAGATTACTCTCCGAATCATCAGGCCTTCCCAGTGACTGCTGACAGAGACAAACTACACCTCCTCTCCTCCCCTCTCTTCTTTCAGCGACAGCGATCTGTCCCCACGGTTGATATTCCCCAGCCCAGAGACGCTCCGTTCGCGCGCGGGATTGGCCTCCAGCCCCGCTGGCAGGCGTCCAATCATATCCCCGAAACAGATTATCTGCAGCCACTTAGCCGGGCGTAATAACCGCTGTTCAAGCCATTTTCATCCCGGCTGCCTCGCCAAAAATAGGAGGGAATGCAATTTGGCACCCAGAGCCCTTCCATGATAAATGATCAGCAGTTTTGCCGTACAGTTATGCCTGAGCGTGTGTATATATAATTGGGGGTTGACAGTGATTTTGAGTATTAGCGGAGGAAGTACATATATCAGTACATTTCCCAGTGCATATTTAATGTCCCCATGCACACATGCCATTCATAATGATACGTTTTAAAGAAGAGGATGATACACTTATGTTCTTTTGTGCTGGAAGTTGCTCTGGATAAGAGAATCTTAAACGAATGTAATGTAATGTAATGGATGAGGTTCAGTCGTGTGTGTGTATGTGTGTGTGTGTGTGTGTGTGTGTGTGTGTGTGTGTGTGTGTGTGTGTGTGTCTGTGGGTTCAGCTTTGGCTAAGGTTGGGAGCTTTGACGCTTCTACTCATCGGCAGAATGGACATGTATAATGAGCTTGTTCCCGCTGGTTTGATCATGTGGCATTCAGAACGCATTGATCAAAACGTTAAACTGTTGTCAGTAATTGCAATGTCGCTTACTACAACCACTGAAATCTGAGCATCTGGCCCGGCTGTGCATTGTCAAACTCAGGTGCTTTCTCGTTGAAACAGAAAAAAAGCGCAGTGTAACTAACACACCTCACAGCTTGCTTGGCCCTCAAGAAACCGAGCAGAAGTAGAAACGAAAGGTTCTTAACATCCAATACGAGACAGTTAAGATCAAAATTGCACCTTGTTCACATCTGAGATAAATTAGCTCAGAAGAGTGGAAAAATAAAAAGAAGCACAACAGCAGTAATGAGATCATGAAAATATCAAAAGAGAGCAGTATGAGTGTTGAAGAAAAGACATTTCACAGACCATTGAGGTGTGAATCTGTACTAAGCTTCTGTGGTGCTCAATCAGAGGCAGCTGCACTGCCAGTAGCCTGAAACATCATGGATAAGAAACCAAAGTGCTGGTACTTCAAAAGCTATTTTTAACAGCCTACACTTTCCCTGTCAGATTTTTGTGAGCCAAAGAAGGCTGTTAAAACTCTGCTTTCCCAAATAATCTTTTAGAATTTCTAGATTAAGGGTTTTGTCTTATATTCTATGTGATCACACTCAGTATCAGTGGAGTATATCCATCAGCAAAATGGAGGAGAGTCACGTCGTTTCTCAGTGCTGCTCGCCTGACTCGGGAGTCCCTTGCTTTCTGTGACTGCAGACTACGCTTCCCTGTCACTTCCCTGTATTACAAGGTACCTAAGGTGGCTGGGGACTGTTTGTTGTCCTTGTTGCCGGCGTACCTGTCACCGGCCTCATTATGGAAGGCATTCTGTAACCAAAGAAGGGGAATTCATCAAAACAAGCTTTCATTAATATGTCTACAAAATGAAAGCCCCCCCAGCGGGCAATGTCTGCCTGTACCTTCAAACGGAAGTAAGACTCCCCCCCCCCACAGCAAACAACCACCCTGTTCCACCAATCCATCAGTCACGACAGAGCGAAGTGTAATGAAACTACCTGCCACCAGGGGCTCAAGCCATCACACACCTGTCCTCACCTGGCCCGGCTCACAGAGGAAGGAACAAAAGACAATACCCATAGCAACAAGCACTTGTTCCCATAGAAACCTCGTCCACATTTGCCTGTTCCAACACATTGTTTCTGCTGACCTTTTAGAGCTGTGGTGGTGTCTCCGCAGGACTCTCCCTGACCAGAACAGATCTAAAAGGTATCTAGGGTGGCTGAAAAATGAAAACCCAGGGAAAGTGTGTGGTTGGACAGGCTGGAGCATTTCTAGGGGAAACTGACTCTGCATCAATTCCACTGAGTAATCAGTCCAGGACATCACAGAATGAGGGACAAATTGGCTGTAAAAAGCAGGCCTTTGGAATGTACCCATCATCACTTGGGTACCACTACCGTCATCCTCATTAGTGAATGGTACGACTACAGAGCACGTCTCACAAAATGTGTTGTTGTTTTGGAATAATAGTGGCATGTATGTTTTCACACAAATTCAAAGCAATGTTTCACTTGATTCACACTACCCTACAGATTTATTGTGCTCTTCCTAAAAAATCACCAATTACCAGACCAAAAAGTGCAGCTTTATCCTGCAATTTATTATCCTCCAGGGTTTTCTACTACAGCACTCTACAGGTGTAGCCTACTGCACTGTGCAATTTTGGCAGAAGTCATTACAGAAACCAATTACTTAATGGAATTTTTTTCAGAGAGTGACCCAGAGTGCAAGAGCAACTCAAAAGCACAGAACATTGTTCGGAGAAGGCCTTTTGTTGCTTTTATGTTTTAGACCAGTATACCAATAAAGAACAAGATGTCAGGGCCTGTTGGGTGGCTGGTCTTATAACAATTATTAGTTGGATGTTTGCTGTGTTTTATGGAATTTCATTTCCACACCCTCTAACTCAAAGTGACCATCAGTTTCCCTTGATTTAGGGCTTCTTTGAGAGGTAATTTTCAGCCACTTCACCTTGATGACTAGAGACTGGAACAGCCGTTTTACACTTTTCCAATGCTCACAATGAGGGCTTGAGGGCCAAAGTGTGTACTTTGGCCCATTGGGTGTACAGGTCCAACCAAGCATTTTCCCTGCAGTTCATTCTCAAATGCTTTACTTTTTTTCCAAAGTAATAATTTCAAGATCTGATTAGATGAGAAATATGAGCTACATCAGTGAGATATGAAATGATGTTATCAGATATAATAGATACATTCCCTTGAAGAACATCATCTGTGCATCTGATAGAGGGAAATGGCAGGAAAAACAAACAAAATAAAAAAAAACAGGTGTTCCTCTGAGATTCTGTGGATTCATCACTCAGGGGACATGCTCTCTCGGGGCTCCTCTGACAGACCCACCCTGGTAAAGTCATCACAGCTGTTCATGTCCTAATAGCAGCCCTACTGTTTGACTTTTGGGAGAAATGGCAGCTGGGGCATTTTACCATAATGATCCACGGTGATTTCATAAACACTGTTATCAGAGGAGCTCAAGGTAAGGGAGTGGGGAAATGTGTATCAACACGAGGTGTCCCGATCACCACATATTTAGAACCTGTTGATCAACCACAATTGTATAAATGTTCTTTGTCATCTCTCCTATAGGACTTCAGACCAAAGAGTGTTTTTTTGATGTAGTAAAACAGGCTGATGTGAAATTCTGTAGTCATTTTGTGACTAACTGTATGGTAACTGAAGTCTTATACAAATCATGCATTTTGCATTTAAATAGAAAGCAGAGGCTCAAAATAACTTTGCAATGCATGCTGGGAACTAGAGGCAGAAAGCGATGAATGTTGAATGGATCACTGTCAATTTGAGCTGAAATATATGAAATAATACCTGTAAAATATGGATGGAACAGTGGATCCAGGGTAGACACCTAAACATGCTTTGAGGCCTCACATTAAATACCATAAAAATACTGACTTTTTGCAGGGAGTCAGAATTCAAGTATCCACTCACTTCTCACTTTCTGAAGCAGGGGGAACTCTCCTAAGACAATTGAGTGCACTTCATCTGCATGCCAAATAAAGTGTAAGTGTAAGGAACAGCATGGAAGTGCAGCTGTTTTGAGGCTTCGTGCCACTTGACCACAGTGAGTCAGGACCTCGGTTTACTGTCTCGTCTGAAAAATGGCAGCCAATACTGCCACGTACTCATCTCTGCACTGGAGAATTGGTTTTTGTTTCTGAAAGTGCCCCCTACCAGATGAACAAAACTGCTTCCAGCAACACCATTCCCACTTATGCGCAGCCATTTGGTGGTAGACTGCCTACAGGGTGGTGATGCTGCTGGTCCAGGATTTTCTTTCTAAATTAAGTGTCACAGTTTTTACTCTCAGTTTCCACGGTGAACCATGATAAAATCGAGAAAAAAGGTAGAACGTTTGCTTCTCTGAAAGCTGTGTTCTACACGGTAATCTGTTGTGTCTACAGCTTCAAAAATATGGATCAGAACACTGTTAATGTACAAGAGCTTTTGAGAGGCAGTTATATCCAACCACTGCAAACAGATGTTTTTCTCCTGAACATGGAAATATCAGCTGTGCTACCAGAGGCACCAAAGTAAAGTGACTATTGTGATCCTCACTAAAATTAATAGAATGTAACCAGACAGGCATGAGAAGGAGGCTGCCAGAGAAATAAAATGTTTCTCCATGATGCTACCACAGAATATTTGTACAGAATATTTGGAGGAATACTTGTGCTCTGTCTTTCAGGAAGGAAGAGTAGGTGAAAGGGGTAACATCACTGTTTAACACTGGTATAGTGTTTTTTTTTTTCTTTTCTTGTATTTTCCGTCCTGTTCGAAAATTTTGCTAGTCTCATATGCCCATATTTCCACAATATGACATAACTCTGTTAGGTGTCTGTAAAATATTCAATTAGTACTGATGTAACATATTTCAATATGTAACATGACAAAAAATGTTTACATAGTTTATGTGAATGGGGTGACTTTCTGTGATAGAACAAAGGTTGTTCTGTGCTGCCCTTTGCACTGTGTCAGTTAGCATGACTTCACAGTTATCAATAAATAATTCTACTCGGCACTTGTAAAGTTTTTACCCAGCACCAGATTACTATTTACAGACGTGTTTCTGATAGAGGAGCTCCCATTTTCATTGAATGGATAGCTGTCAATGCACAATCGCTGTGTGGTTTATAGCCAGAATCTGTCATGATGGTCAACAAACACTGACCACATCCAATGAGGTAGCAATAATATGACCACACTGCTCTAATACACCCTTTACTCTGATGTGTGCATCGTGTACAAATATAGCCATAATACTCCTAAAAAACAATCACATATCTACTGGCATTCCTGAGCCATTCCACAGAAAATGTGGCTGGAAATGTTATCTTGATAAAAACACTATGCACTATATCCATTATTGTGCTTTCTTCAACATGCCATGGGAGTGAGCATGGCATGTTGTTTCCATGTTCAACATGCATTACTCATAATTACTATTTATTAATTAAATTAACATTTTTATATTCATTATCATTTTTTTCCGAGATCAGTTACTCATCATAATTGCCTTTTTGACGAAGTCTATGATGTAAAAGCATGGTTGAGAAATTATAACGACTATGTGATAGCACGGGTTCATAAAGAAAAATAAAAGATTAGAAAAAAGAATATGCAATGTGGTGGCTTAGATCTATTATAAAATCAGGCCGTTGAACAATAATTTAGTATACACATTTTCGCAGAATTCGTACATGGTTAGACTAAGACCGTGACATTCGACCAGATGTCACTGGCTCCTTGTAATCCGTAACATGGTGCTGAAAGAACAGCTCCCTGCGCCCGCGGTGCGCGCGACTCGAGCAGCCTCGGCCCGCTGATAAGAATTTCACCTCCAGCACGCTCACTCATTTGTCCCTGATCGTGTTTAGCTCGTTAAAGAAACCAAGCACCACTTCCACTCCTGCACTTGTTTTCACGGTAAGCACATAAAGATCGTGATAAAATTTTCTTTGACTATCCATTGGTAAAATCTGCAGTTTATGAATTTCTCAAAAGTTCACCAATGCTATTAAACTATGAATATTGCGCTGTTGTTTCTGTCCAGATCAAATTCGTTAGACAAAACACAGTTCATACAAAGCTTCAGAAAAAGTTTTAAAAGAAGCATCCGTTAGTCTGGTACTAACCTTCTGTTGGTGTGACACAACACAGACACCTCCCTGGCGTCTCTGGACTCCTTCAGCTGCCCTTTAGGACTCCGATTCTTCCAGAGATGCGTCACTTACATTTTCAGCTGATATTCCTTTATCTCTTACTGTACACCTGTTCCGCTTTTCGGACGGGTATGAGAACACCTGATGGGTGGTGTTCACCTGCCGACCATGTCTAAGCGCCGTGTTTACAACCATTTTTAAAAATCCCAGACTTCGAATACTCTCCCACAAGTCCTCTTCGTAATTTCAGTTCCAATTCAAACTTCCAAAAAACCAGTCATACGTGTGTTGTAGTAAAAATATATATCTTCTCGGATATTAAAAATAGCCAACGAAAACGGTGTAGAAGATGTAATGATACCGACCTGCTTCATATGATTATTTTGCTACATATACAAAAAAATGTCTCAGCAGGAGCATAACCAACCCTAATTACTACAAACCCTTAAATAAATTAATAATTAACTTCGACAAATATGTACATATTGTCAGATGCACGTAGGCCATGATGCGACAAGTCTTTTCATAGTAAACATAGGATTGACAGGCAGAATTTTGGGAAATAAAAATAATTCCATTTATCTTTTTTTAGAAACGACACAATGCTCACCTAGACCAGACAACAGTTGTTTCCTCTCAATCTCAGTTAAGGCCTACACGACAGAAGCCTGCCAACACCATAATCGTTCTTTAATATAGCCTACTTAAGAGTAGAAGTACCTATTGTTATTCTGTCACCAGTCGACTTTTGTCTCGTGTTTCTGCTGTTCACGTCATCATCGCTGCGCCAAATGATATATGTCATCATTCAAACAAAATACTTGTAATTTAGATGATATGATAAACCTGATCGCTGGTTACTTTTGTGCTTTTCAAATAAACTCCAGTGTTTTGGACTGTGCTGCAACGTGTTGATCATCCGTATAAAACATAAACAGGGCAGCAATAATTTATTCTGGGTATTTTCTAACATAAATCATAGGCCTACAATAAAATCTCATCGTAGCAAAAGTTGTAAATGGTCACTACTGATTTTATGAGCACACACGGTTAAACTACAGATCTGTTTCCCTAATGTCCAAGCAGAGAGCATAAAGGGATCTTTTGATGTCCATACTGCTGTTCGCTTTAATGTTCGTTTTTTCGGCCGGCATGTCAGCACCATCGTTGTTTTCCACGTCGCCAGTGGACTTGACAGAAGACCTACTTTGGCTCCTTTTCAGTTCGCCACTGGGGCTCTCGGGGCCACAGCTGGGCTCATCTTTGAGAGACGACTGGTCCTGGTCGGTCTCTCTGTGATAAAAGTAATTAAAGTTTGACACAATGACGGGCACCGGCAACGCGATGGTCAACACGCCGGCGATTGCGCACAGCGAGCCAACGATCTTGCCTCCTACTGTCACGGGTCTCATGTCTCCATAGCCAACGGTTGTCATGGTTACAACAGCCCACCAGAAGGCATCGGGGATGCTGGAGAAATGGGACTCGGGTTCATCCGCCTCCGCGAAGTACACCGCGCTGGAGAATAGGATGACCCCGATGAAGAGAAAGAAGATTAACAGGCCCAGCTCCCTCATGCTGGCCTTTAGAGTCTGCCCGAGAATCTGCAGTCCTTTAGAATGTCTGGAGAGCTTGAATATCCGGAACACCCGAACCAATCGAATCACCCTCAAAATGGCCAGGGACATGGCCTGTTGGCCGTTGTTTCCTTGCCCCTGGTGTTCCGCCAGCTCCGTGCCTAGAGTGATGAAGTAAGGCACTATAGCCATAATGTCGATGATGTTCATAATCGTTTTGGAGAATTCGGATTTGCTCGGGCAGGCGAAAAACCTCACAATCAGTTCGAAAGTGAACCATATCACGCAGGTAGTCTCTATTATGAAGAAGGGATCGGAGAAGGAGTGAGTCGGCCGGGTATCCGTGACATTGTCTACCCTGCCGGTGGCTGGCAGTTCTCTCTCGTCACGGAACTCCGGTAACGTTTCCATGCAAAAGGTAATGATGGATATGGTGATAACAAGCACAGACACGATGGCAATTCCTCTAGCAGGACTGGAACTCTCTGGGTACTCAAAAATAAGCCATACCTGCTTCTGAAATTCGTTTTGGGGCAAGGGCTTCTCCTCATCTTTAATAAAACCCTCGTCCTCTCGGAACCTCTCCATGGCCTCTTCTCCAAGCTGATAGAACCGAATCTCGTCCGCGAAGACGTCAATTGACACATTGACCGGTCTCCTTATTTTCCCGCCCGACTGATAAAAATACAGAATCCCGTCGAAACTCGGTCGATTGCGGTCAAAGAAGTACTCGTTTCGCAGCGGGTCAAAGTATTTCATTCTCTTGTCAGGGTCCCCCAGCAAAGTGTCGGGGAACTGATTCAGGGTCCCTAGCTGGGTCTCGAACCTCAAGCCAGCGATATTGATCAAAACCCGCTCATTGCTCTCGTTGTCCAAGTCCATATCCAGCATGTCCTCGTCGAACAGATGGGGGCTGTGATCAGCTCGCAGGAGCGCGTCCATGGCATTCTCGCTGCTGCTGAAAGTGTTGTTCATGTCGTTTATTTTCCACGAGCCCGTCTGAAGGCTACCAAGAGCGTTTACCTCCATACCATAGCCCTCGCCGATCCCGGTTTGCGCAAAGGGCGCTTGCGGAAGGTTCAGCGCATTCGAGCAGGTTTCTCCGGCATTACCCCCGCTTCCCTTAGCCCCGCCGTTTTCAAAACTTACCAGGGCTATCTCCATCCCGGATCCATTAAATATTCATCTGTAAAAGACTTGGATAGTCTGACCAGATTTTTTTTCTCTCCCGCTGTGCACGCGTTTGATTTTTTTTCAGTTCAAACAGATCAGCTCCAGATTAATCTGGATATAATCCAAAACGTCCTGCTCCCCGTTCTAATAACATACACAGAATATGTATATATAAAAACGCCTAAACCCGCTGGCGCGAGTTCTCCGGTCTTGATAAAGTAAATAATAGCATTCGAGGGGGGAGCGGAGACCCGGATGAGAAAGTAATGATTGTTCCTGACGTCAAAAGAGCTGTTCAGCTACCGCTGTCAGGGAATCCTTTGAAAATGTCTCTCGATGTCAGACAATCTGTCATCTGGAACTCAGAGGGGAAAAAAAGAAAAGAAAAAAGAGGAGGGCTTTAGCTCCAGAGGGAAGCATGTCCGTGCGCTTTTACGCCTCTCTTAAAATAGCTTCAGTCCTCAATCCATGTGCAGATTTCTGGGAGTTTTTTCTGTTACATAGCATCTTAAAAACACTCATTTTATGGCACGCTTCTTCAAATTGAGTAACTGCCACCGATGGAGCTATTGTTACTCACGTGTGCTTTCCGTTAAAAATATGTCCAAGAATCCCATTAGCATTTTTGACAAAACTACTATAAAAATCGTAGTTTTGATTTACAGAGTCGGAAAAAGGAATTTTCTTTGAAATTTGCCCCCACGTGCACGTCAAGATTTAATTTGACAAACTCTTTAAATATTTGTGATTTTTTTCGTGCCATATAACAAATACGCATAGCAAGCAATAGCTTCCAGTGAATTGTTTATGTAACTTACTGTACGACCTCTCCATGCAGCCATTCAATCAAACCGCTATACAGTGCGTACCTAGCTATTGCTTGTGCTTAGGTATTGCGATGTGCACTTAACTTGTTTCAGGAAAACAAAGGGAGTTGATCTTTTTTCTGTACACAGTGTTTCTCAGTTTCTGTGATGGATAACTTTTAGCGAATAAAAAAACACAAACATTTCTTAAATTCTGTACCGAGGTTAGGGTCAAAGCGCCATAGCAATTATCTCGAACGTCCTTAATAAACACTATAAGCGCGGCACATTGTAAACAGGGGTGCCAAACAGACAGCAGCTGGGTGCTGAGCTGCTTAGCGGATTGTCTGTAGAGTGAAGTGTCAAGTTGCCATCATTCATACATTTAATGAATGTGTGTGTGTGTGTATGTTTGTGTATGTGTGTATGTGTGTGTGTGTGTATGTGTGTAATCATGTTCTGACTCCTGGTATTGAATGAATACAATTTATCAGGTAACAACGTCCTCCGAATGTCCTTGAATTTGAGTTTTGCAAAACCTTGAGATTTAAGATATGTTACGACAGCAATAATAAGCAAAATAATGGATCATTGTTCCACACAGACTATTTAGTGAAACGATCACTATCAAGCTAGCTGCTTAGTTCCCTCACTTGAACCAGGATTACAAACCAGGAAGTAAAACAATGATATTCCTTAGTCTTATGGATTTATAAACTGATTATTTTATAAACTGTTTGTGGATCCCAGTGCGTTTACTGTTGTATTTATTATCAATAAAGATTAGTGAAATCGACTAAAACACTGCTCTTTTAAACACAGAAAAGATTATTTTCAGAGTTAGCGACACGGTTCTTAGACATCAGTATCAAAGACAAATCAGCTTGCTTTCAGACATTGAAAACTCTCATATAAAATGGATGTGTGCATAAGACACTAAGAAGTGGGCCTTCACATTCTTATTTGAAATAAATGCTTTGTGTGTATGATGTAATCTTCATCTCTGTGATTTCTAGGAAAGTAGTGATAGTAAACCCTCTAATGTCCTCTCAATGGCCCTAAAGCCAAGAGCGGTAGAAAGAAGCTTGATGAAGACTGATCTGAACAGAGAAGCTACTGAGTGCATCGGATGTATTTCCTTCCCCTTGGATATATAGGTAATACTTCATCCTCCAGCTAGGCTTGAGTCATAGCCATGATCCTTGGCTCAGCTGATCAACCGGCAGATCTTAATCAGTATCACTACCTCCTGTCTGCTTTCTCATCTGTGTTTCTACTACCAAGAAGGCATACTATCGTACCAATGTCCAGGCTAAAACCACTTGACTCCCAGTCATTGTAATAAGAGCCTGATATGGCCAACCAGACAACTTCATGGGGTTTTAAGGTCTCATGGAACAACCCGGGGTGGCTTTCAGTCAGTGTAGCATATGAAAACCATATGTTTACCTTATAATTACACAGTGTAACATAAGCACACCACCTCCACAGACCTAACCTCTGCAGAAACCCTTCCCATCTACATCAGCATTGTGTTTTGGTTTGGGTTAGCAGTAAGGGAAGATGAAATATGTGCCAATAGCATTGGGTCTTGGTCAGTGCCACAAATGTCTACAAATGTGATACAAATAAAAACCAGGAATCATCTGAATGTGTTATAATAAAACTAATAAAACAGTAGCAATAGTAGTAGTAATAATAATACATGGAATCGAAGAATGTCAGTTACCTCTGCATTTGCCCATACAGGGCCCCGCATCTCCCAGTGTGACACAGATAGGTAGTAAGAGATGGTGTGAGAAAGTAAGGGGGGGCGTGTCTGTGCCCGCCATTGGTGTAATCTAGGCGGTAAATCTGGAGCGGCAGAGAGCGGCTCCCCCTGGGACGGCCAGGCTGCCGGCCGCTCGGCGGGGCAGTGCTGATTGCTTTGATTATAGGACGGGCCGCTGGCTCCCGCAGGATTATCGCCAGGGAGAGGCAGGGCCGGGTTAACCCTCTGCGAGGCTCTGCTGCCGCTCATCAAATTCAGACACGGAAGGCACGCGAACTCGCCTGTTTACTCACTGTCTGTTCGGATCAATTACAGTAGCAGGAGAGGAGGATAACATACACACACACCACACAAACACACACAACACACACACACACACACACACACACACACACACACACAGATGCAGACACACAAGCTCAGTTTACACACGAAATTTGATTCCAAGAGTTTAGGTCCTGTACATCATGAGTCTCACAGTAGCACCCTTTCTCACTAAATGGACAGGCCTAGAATAGAGAAATTCTGGGAATTTTCATTTAAAATATTAAATTAAATGGCTGTTCATTCCATCAAAATCCAGATGCCCTGATACTATGAATGAGGACATGTCTTCAGTAGATCTGTTGCATATTTCATTCACACTGTCTGATGCTGCAGCCGTTGTGGTCCCATGCCACCCTCTGTCTCCTAGTAACTGAAGGACTGCCACTGTACTTAAGGCCCTGAATATTTTGAGTGTAATAATGAGCAGGACATGATGAATGTCTGCTTCTTCCCATCTGTCATGTTTCACATTCAGAAAAGCTATGAATGCAGTGCCCTGTAACCTCCGCACAATCAGCCAAGTTACATAATCAAACACACAGGCACGCATGTACACAGAGACACACACACACAAACACAGACACACACAGAGACACACACACACGCATGCACACGCGCACACATGCACACAGACAAGCACAGACACACACAGCCACGTACACACACACACACACACACACGCACGCACGCACACAGACACACACAGGCATACGCACACAGGCATGCACAGACACGCACAGACAGACACGGAGACACACACAGAAACACACACACACACACACACACACACACACACACACACACACACACACACACACAGGCACGTAGACATATACAGACACACACACACACACACACACACACACACACACCTTAGGGTTGTGCTGATTTTCTTTTTTTTTTTTTTCAATCATCTAACCCACTCACTACCCTTCAGAAGGACTCTCATAAACAAACAAGCATGAATCATTTAGAAGGTGTCTATTACACAATAGAAGTACCTCCATTCTGGAGGATGAAAACATCAGTCCAAGGTACCAGTTTTAAACCTGGTATCAATCAGCTCCTCTCCTGCCTTACCACCTGAACTCACAGCGTGTTACTTGCTACTTACAGTACAACTCTTGGGTTTTGGATTTCTGAAACAGCAGTACAATAGCCAAAGCTTATAAAGCATAAATGAGCATGCACTGGACACAAACATATGACGTGTATGATGTTATGATCTATGTTACGGCTCCCCATTGATAGGTCCTTGCTGATAGCTTATATCAGTTTCAGAACCTGCTTCTGTTGATGTGAAATCAGAGGATTTAATACGGTCAGTCAGCTTTAACACACAGAAGTGGCAGCCACGTGATGGCTGGTGGCTGGTGTTTCTTCACAACTGTACTCCAAAATGTCAACACTGTTAGTGGATGGTGAAAGTGCTCCTGTTTGCTTGACCACAGCCTAATGGATCTGCCATAGATTCCTCTCTCTACACCTGCCCTTCTAAAACCAGTGCTGAAGGCACACCTTCTATGCCTGCTGGTCAGGCTAAGCACTGCCTACTGAGTTAAAAACAAGTGAAATGGAAAAATATGTTTTATTATGTAAAATAATTTATTTTAAACTTTTGTACAACATGTTGTGTTATTAGAAGTTTTCCAGCTCTTAGTGGAAACACTAGAAGCACTTATGAATAGAAAACTGCTTCCATTCTTTCAGTGTAATACACTAAGGTAGTCTGCACCCACCTTTCAAAAACCAGCAAATTAATGTTTGACACTTTCTGTGCATGCTGTGCACTGAGTTTAAAAATTATGGAAATGAAAAAATATGTTTTTATTATGTGAAACAATTAAATTTAATTTTACGCTTTTGTACAACATCTTTTTTATAGCTTTCCAACTCTTAGTCTGCACTGCAGTGGAGGCATTTGTGAATAGAAAACTGTTTCCATGCTTTCAGCGTAATACACCAAGGTAGTCAGAGGTGAAAAGTAATGTCATTCTTTATAAATCCCTAAAAATCAAAAATCAGACTGCCATTAAGATTATTGATATCAAAATGAGGCCAAGTTACAGTAAATAATTTGGCCCACATTACCTCACACAAAGTGAACAAGCACAATTTCAAAGCGTTACTGATCTGTGTCCAAAATTCTTTTTTGTAAATTGCTTTGCTGTTTGTAAAACGTGGAGTATGCTTGTGTCAGCTTTAACTGTTTTTGGTATCTGCAGCACTTTCCTTCCCTACGTATGCCTGGACAACATGAAGCCTCAATGAAATAAAGAGAGAAAACAGTATTTTTAAATGAAAAAAATGAAGGATATACATCAAGGATCAAGGATATACATACAGTATATGCTTTTCTTCTTTACCTATGGCAATGTTATTTTTATTGCCTAGTGAAGACCCTTCAGATTCTTTAGGTAGAAATGACTTGTGTGTGCTCACAATTTTCTGCGCATGTAGTTCAGATGTTTGACTTCTCCATCTAGTTTTGGGTGCTGGCAGAATATTGAAAGAAAGACTGAGCCAGGTTGGTGCAGGGAGCCAGTGTGAAAACAAGGCAGTGTGCTGCAGCAGGGCTGTCAGTGTGTGCTGTGAGATGAGGAATCAGGGATGCCACCGCCCTTTAAATGCGAGAATGCTAATGCCTGGAGTGTCTGCTCGGAGCTCTGGGTCCTGTTGCCAGTCATGAGTGGAAACGGTAACCATAACAACAGATAACCAGTAACAACCAGCATTTATAATGACATTTAAATTAGACCTCTAATTACAGTGGAAAGGATTCCATGCTCGGGATCTGGCTTGATGATGCAAACAGTGTGCGTGGAAAACAGTGGTGTGATAGCAGCACGAAGACATCTCCAGATACTCACTTTTTCAGTGACACACAGCACAGGACAAGGGAAGCCGTCCGTGCCACAGTTAAAGGCAGGGCTACGCGGTGAGAGATGAGGTGTCGTACAGAGAAAATGGCCAATGAGAAAAGCCCAGTTAAACAACAGGAAACAAACACTGTGACATTCATCCAATAGGGATGCTGGCATTGCCCAGCGTTTATGGCGGTAATCACACTGAGTTGTCATACAAAAAGAGAGAAGAACTATTTTCTAAGCAGTGGTTACTGGATATTTCAACTACACAGTGCTTTGGCAAGCTTATACCAAAAATCTAACACTCAGACACCAAACAAACAACATGAAATGGGCCATATTGTGCTTAACTCATTTTGACATTAGCATTCTCCTGGCTAAATTAACTAAAAGTTATTTTGTGACCTTGCTTGGTTGGATGTGCTGTGCACTCAGATAGATGACCCTTCAAATGGTTGTCAATAACTGCTCAGTACTTCCAGCCAAAAGTGTTATCTACGTCCTCTTTCTAGTAACCTCTCAAAGGACTGATTTCTGGCCTATCACACATAAGCACCATCTTTTCTTTAAACATTCACACATTGCATTTTTCCATCAGCATTGTTGGACTAAAGCTTGGTGCAGTGTGGGGATTGTCATTTTTTTTTCCTCTGATGAACGTAGCTGAGCAAACAGCTTGAGGACGGCCAGCCCGCCTGAGTCACCGATGAAAGAGCCTGTGACATCACCTGAAGGAGGTGCGTCGCATGACTAAGGCGCCAGCGCGGGGCCCTGGAAAAGAAGTGACTCAAGGCCCTCGGCCACGCCGGCGCGGCATCAGGTTCGAGAAAAAAAAGCCGCTTGAGCTAAAAACGTGTTGACAGCTGACACCGGAATAATCAGCGCGAGGGAGACAGCGACTGCATCGGGGAAATCGAGGACAATGGGGAGATGTGCGTCACTCATTTAAAGCACGGAAACCTGTGCCTTTGTGTCACCCTTAATGGAGTGTCAATGGCCGTACGGTCACGCAAGAAATGGCAACCTGTTTGTATCCTGCATGCTGACTCGATTCTGCCCCAAAGCATTGACCTGCATCAGTTTATGTCTTTCTTCCTGGTGGGTGAGGTTAGGATAAGGGTTGGGTACACTGATCCTGGATCAGCTATCAGGATGCAGAGCCCACCCAAGAGCAATTCCCTCCTCACAGACAGTTATTCACATGCACACCATCTGCTGAATGCTAGGAGCTGCAAACTCCATTTAATCCATCTAAACAGTGGCAGGTAGATATAGACTGAACAACCTACAGAAATACATGGTTTCCTTCGAGGGTATTTTACGTGAAACAATGTAGTAAAGTAAACTTATTTCCTAACCCAACAAGAGAAAAATTCAACTGTATTGAAAACAACCAGACCGGGCATGCCTGAAAATCCATACGTGACAGAGTGCCAGAAGTATTCCTGATGTGTTGTGCACAGTGGAGTGAGGTCACCTGGTAACACCTTAGCACAATCCTCTGGTGCTGTGTCATTACTGGCCTTATGCTATTGGAATTGTCTGCCTGTATTGAATAGCCAAAGTGGATCATTGCTTTTCTGGCCTCAAAAGGTCAAGAAATTATACTTCCACTAGTATGTTAAAAACCCAGTTAAGTGAAGCTTCCCTTGTTTGAGGTCCTGCTTTTCTGAGACAGACTGGGGTAACAGCTGTAAAACTGAGGTTTCCCACACTCCCTGCGAACTGGAGAATTTCTTGTGTCAAACATGAGGAAGAAGGCTTCGTGTTTGGACTCCCATAATGCTTCACAAAGCAGACTCACTTGTTGTCAAACTTCTCAGCATTTCTGCAGCAGCATTTTGTACATCCATTACTGAGGGTCTGAATAGCAGCTACTTCGTGAGTAAGATGGCAGCAGTACAATACAAAATGGGCTCCCTGTGACCCCCCACAGACCGTAAATGCGATGCATGTAGCTGCCCAGCAGAGGGGGAGATAATAGCCACGCCCCGGCACCACACATCTGGCTGGCTGCACTCCGGGAGCCATGCTGCCGGGTAGGCCTTTGCCAGAGCAGGGCTTCCCCCCGCTCTACGCAAAAACACACACACACACCCCTCCCCCTTCCTCTGCCACTACACAGGCGAGCTCCAAAGCCGCTGAGGCCCCAGATCCACGAATCCCTGGGAGAAAATCTCTGCCCGCACGCTCGCCCGTCTGCCCGCGGCTCGGGGAATTAACAGCACGCCGTTGAGGCAGAAAACATCACCCCCCTCCCCACTGCCCGACAGAGACGGGAGGGAGGAAGGGATTACAGCCATCAGAGGGGGAGAGGGAGGCATGATTATGCGCACGCTCTGGACACGCTGGGAATGTGCATCGCCTCGGAGCGAGTGGAGGCCTGGGGGGGGGGGCGAGCAGTCCCCAGGGAGAGGGCCAGTCTGGGGACTCTGGAAGCATTCTAACTGACAGCTCTCTGAATCTCCAGATGTATCCCTGCTGTTCATCACCCCAGACAAGGAGGGGAATTAAAATACCAACAATGCTGGATGACTCGGAGACGAGCAGGAAGAAAGGGGGAGTACTCACTCACAGCATCCTGGGGTGGGGCACGGGAGAAGAGGAGCGGGGCGGGGGCGTTGGGGGGCTGGGGTCCTTGGAAACACAACAGGAAGGGATACCCGGTTGGCATCGTTTGAGTGCCGCTCCAGTTGTTACCGCCCCCCCGGGAACAGCTGAAAGATAGAACATTGATTCAGGATGAGATGGCTGCCCGTGCACACAGAGAAAAAGCCCTTTCTTCCTGCCAAACCGAGTGTGAAGGGATATTTTTGTTTTTCATTCACACACCTATTTCAAATCAAGCATGCTCCTGCAAAGACATGCAACAAAAGGAGGATGGAATTGCTTTGTCCAATTAGGTTCCTGTTCTAATAGGCAGCGAGGTTCTATGAGAAAATAAACCTCAGGGGAAGTGTGTAGTGCACCAGACCAATGTTTTACATTGTAGGCACTAAGGCTAGTTCTCATTTTATACATGGCATTTACATTTACATTTATTCATTTGGCAGACACTTTTATCCAAAGCGACTTAGATGTGAGGCAGAGTACAAAACAAGCAAATAGCCATATAAGGCCTTGAAAGGATCATTGACTTTTTGTTTACACGATACATATTTTCAAATAATTATCAACCCTTTCCATAAAACATGCAATTAATTTCATGTTCAGATTAGGTATGCATTTAACTTGACTTGACTTGACGACTGAGAAATTAGTAAAATTTAGTTTTCTGAGAAATTCTTAATAGTTTCTCCGGTAATCAAAGTCAATTTGTAAAGAAGCACTCTCTGACTGCAGCGATTTTTAACCCTGGTCCTTGAGACCCACCATGAATGCTGTTTCACTCCAGCCTGCTGTAGTTCTCAGTTTAACCTGGCCTGATTTAGCTGGGTCCCCAGGCCCAGCTTGGAGAAACACTACTTCACAGAACATGCCTCTTACAGATTACTGACGGAAAAGGCAGTACTAGCTCTGTGTCCTCCTGATAAATAAATAAAGCAGGTGACATGCCCACTAAGTAGTAGTTTGAAAGGAGGAAAGCAACACACTCCTTTTCTTTTGGAATCACACAGTGTAATATAATAAATATGCAGAGCTGATAACATTGTGGAATGTTTTCACCTTTGATAAAAGAGAGGATTATGTTTATGCAGCCATCAAGCACATGTATACACATCAAGCACATCAAGCACACATAACTCAAGGTTAGTGTGGCTCTTGGTCATATTGATTTGAGTACATGAGCAGTATTGTGTATCCAGAGAGGGAAAGAGCACCACACACCAGGTAATGTTTTTTTTTTTTTAAACTCCAATTTCCACATGAATAAATTCCTGTAAGAATGCATTTTATTTTCTTCATATGAAATAAACAACCACGCAATATTTATTAATGTATTGACCTAAAAGAGATATCTAGGTAATCAATTCTTGTGTCTCAGAAAAATGAGAGCCAGGCCATCATCTTCCCTCAAAATGATAAAATACCAGAAAAAAATATGAACAGTGCACAGACTTATTTTAACAGAGCTCTTTCTGCAGTGCAGACGTGATCCTTCCTGAGCCGTTAAAAGGCCGGGGTTCTGCCTATGGCGGGTCTGTGCTGCCGTTTGGGAGCAGCCATGAGCAGCAGCTCTCTCCTGTGGAGAGGTGTGTTTGTTTGACGCGCTGGAGGAGACGGGGGCGAGAGAGTGGGCGAGCGAGTGTATCTGCCACATCTCTCTGTGGGACGCTCTACTGTATACCGATGTTCTCTCTGTTGCCTGGCAACGCTGTTGTGACTACCACGGAGGAACTCCCTCACCCTCAAACAGTGCTGAAATGACATGTGAGGATGCGGGGTGAAAGATTTGATTGGCAAAAATGATACATAATTCATATGTATTTATTTTCATATATTTATATTTATTGCTTTATATTTTATATATATTTTTATATATATATTTTACTTATTGAGGGAGACCCATAGGTGAAAATGGGGGGAACGATATTCTTCATTCATACCCAGTTGAAACCAAGCATGCTTGCAGGCTTTCCAGGTGAGAAATGTCACATCGGATTGGATTCAGTCAGTCAAAGTGCGAAACATTTTTTCTGGCAGGGCCATTTGCAACTGTGCAATTTTGAGACAAGCATGCAAAAAAGCATTCAGCAGTGCTACAGATTTTTGTTTCATTCAGGTGGTATATCTTTATAGTTCACAAACACGCACACACCATACACACACATATATACCTTTCATTTGATGACTTCCATATATAGATTGTACTGCTCCCTCTCAGCAAGAAACATTTTCTGAAGAGATACACATGAGAAAAACAATAACTATCAGATGAGACCGATCAGAAATGCATCACATGCAAAACGAACCACGAGCCATGCTACTCTTATACTTAACCCTGGACTTAGGACTTGCAAGCCCAGATTCTTCCCACTCCACAGAACAGTAAATAAACCATAGCTTTCACATTGCTCAGCAGCATGATCAAAATCTCACTTTTACCATCAGTGCTGCATTGAAGCCCAATACAGATTACAATGCACCTTCCTGAGAAAACATTGTTTTCCCTCACAGTCAATGACACGGTGAGGTTTATGCATTCTGATGGAAGAGAGATCTCTTTTCTTATTGGTACAGCTCAGTAGGCTTGACAACATTAATGGCCTGGCTTTAAAAAAAATAAAAATACCTGGCCCAGTCTTATTGCTTGATGCAGAGTATATCCCTCCCACATCTACATGATTGACATGCAAATCACACAATGGCATTATGTAGGGTGATCTGAGGAGCATGCAGTCTACAGTGCTACGAGATGTTCAATTTAGCCACAAGGTGGCAGTATGTAACTTTCACAGGAAAGACAATGCAGATCGTTTCAACTGCAATGCATAAAGATGTACACTGCACTGAGTGACAGCGTAGCCTCAACAACAAATTCCAGCCAGCATTGTGCTATAAGCAGCATTATTTAAATATGTTGCTAATTGGTAGGAGAAAGCACATACCTCTGATGCCAGGATGTCCTTTGACACTCACCTTGCAGTCAGATCCATTTGCAGTCCTTGACCACAGTCCTGTCCTCATGGGTCTGTCACAAATCAGGATGGAAGAGTACATGATACAGCAACACTCCCCCAAAGCCCTCCTCCCATTAATCCCAACCATTGGAAAAAGAAACATGAGCATGTTCCCAGACAGCAGAAGTCAGGACACAGAGGCATATAATCTCACTTTCACTTTCGGCACCTCACATAAACTGCAGGGGTGTCTCCCAGTTGTCGTATTTTGCTGCAATCACTTCTGCATCCACAGCCAACACATTACTGCCACCTAGTGTGTGAGCAAGGTTATTGCAATACAGATACAGAATACAGAATTTTTGCATAGCCACACTTCAGTATGAGGTACCTTATCCTTATTTCAATGAGATTAAGATCTTTGTACTAAAGAAAATCAAGTGTTTTCTCTGAAAAATGCTTTCTTCAATGCTACAGGAAACCGGCTGAGCTGTCATGTTTTGTCAAAAGACAATGGGTATAGTACCGTTACGGTGCTGAAATCAATTTTGAGTGGGAAAAAAAACACTCAGAATTGAAGCTAAAGGATATAATTACAATTAAGCATGAAATGTTTTTATTTGAGTGACATCATTGATATTAGCTTCAACTACGGATTAATATATACATTTGTATACATCTGTCAAGCAGTGTAACTGTTGTTTTAAATTACTGCTTTGTTAGGTTTGCTTCAGCATACTACCACATCTACAAAGATAGGAGACATAATGGCTTGCAACTCTGATGCGCCTGATATCAATTCTTCACCAGTAATAACTGTATTCTAGGTTGCTCTTGTCATGTACTTGATCCCTGCCTTGAGACTGAAAGTCATTTTTTGTCATCAGGAAAAAGTATTTGGGCAGGGTACATTGTTTTATGTGTGTGTGCTTGATATGTCCAATCAAACACTTTCCTGGGGTTAAGTACAAAATACATAATTTTTTTCCCACATGACCAATATGGGATTTAGTTCATATTTGATGTATGCTTTGCTTATCAGCATGAGGACAACTCTTGACAGGTTTTCCACAGAAATACCACACATACCACTCAGGAACTGTCCATATCTGTTATCAAAAACATCCAATCCAAAGTTAGGTACAAGAAAAAAAAAATATTATGAGAGTGAGGTAATCTGTTGCAAACTGATGCTGGCTTTAAATAATTAAAACTGGCACTGGCTATCTGTGAAAATCATAGTCTTACTATATAAAAGGATATGACAATGCATTAAACTATGCAGATTTCATGTGCTTCTGCCTCAAAGCAGGAATAGATCACAGCTAACAGGAAAATTTCACCCAGCACACAAATCATCTCTGAGCTCAGTGTGAGAAAGACAGTTCCACTTTGCTTCTTTGATTCAAAATCACAATGGAATATTTCAGTGGGATATATCAGATTATGAGAAAGAGACGGGGAGGGGGAAGAGAGAGAGGGAGGGAGGGAGGGAATGAGAGAAATGGAGCAGTATTACTCTTACAGTACAGAAGATTGAATAGATCCTGAATCAGTGTTGCTGGGAGGCAGCCAAGCCGTCTCTCCGTTGATGCAGTGCTGCGTTTTCCTCCAATCTGGCGACCGCCGCCACGCTGCTAAGCGGGGGTGCAGTAAATCAAGGTGAGCGTGAGAATTTAATGAGGGCGGTGAGCTGATGCCGGTTTCCGCTGCAGAACCGCAGAGGGAATTCTTCTTCTAAAGCGTTGAGTTTCAGCCGGCAGCAGGGGATCCCTCCTGAGAAAGGAGTCTCTCTGTGGAAGGAGATCACCAGCGAGTGGCAGCAGCAACCACCTTTCACAGCCTACTGCAGTCTAGGCAGGTTTCCCAGATACATCTATATCACTCATACACTGCGCAAAGGAGAGGAAAAATGTTCTTTTTTTTAGACTGGGGTAAGGTTTAGAGGTCACATACTGTACACATTTTCATCAGCTTTCCTATTAATACTTGTCAGTAATTCCCTGCATACCACTTAAAGTGGAATGAAATCTACCAGTATGTGTTAACTGCAACATATACGTATATAGACATAGCTAATGTATACATTAATGAGCACAATCTGTGCAGGACATTGGAAGTTGAAAATGAAAAATACTTTAACTGGGTCCTCGCTGTAAAGCCAGGAGAAGCCTGTTGAAGGTGTCCCAGGAACAGTCAGGTGACTGGTCACACCACCGTATCTGTCAGATGGGACTCCCATTCCCCTGTGCCCGTACTCTGATGGAACATTTCTACGAAGGGCCACGCTGGAACGTAAACCTTACCAGGGGCCTGGTGAGTGGGGTAAGGCTATTTCGGGGGACAGCTTTCCGCTTGTCTGTCCAGATCGTGCCGCACACAAGTAAGCGTGATCCTGGAAGCTGCTGGCTGGTTTCGTTTTTGGCAGCAGCCAGCTGGAGGAAAATCCAGCTACAGAATACACGGCTCAGGCTGTCACCAATAGGAATGCATCTAAGTGTTTATGAATGGCTGTGGTCTGGTCTGAATACTTTAGTCATGTTACAGCTGATAGGGCATACCTCTCTTACCCACAGTGACTTGTTGACAAAAGGACATTCAGTGCCAAGTAACTGCCAACGGGCCCTCCAAAGTGGTTTTAGGTAACAGTTGTCAACCAGCAGTGACATCCTTCCTACCCCTCGAGGAAAGGTCAGCTGATTTTGTCTCACTTTCTGTTCGATAGGCTCTAAGTGGAGTTGAATAACGAGCCCCACTTGAGGTCTTAAAACACTTGATACGCTTTGAGGATTAGTCCGATCACACTGCTTGGTGCCAGGGCTGGAATCCTTGTGCTACACTGGGTGGCAGCATTGTCTGGATGCTCCTCTCCCTTGTTCTGAGTGTTAGCCGCTAGCAAGCACTGAATCCTGCTGAACAGTGATCTGTGTAATTCAGTATCCCTGGCCTGCAGTCTCAATTGGTCTTTCCCAAGAATCTGATGTCTCTTACCACAAAAAGCAGAGCAATGACCTTATGTGTTGCAATATGTATGTGTTGGAACAAGTTGGACATAAAAGGCTTTACATCTTTCTCTAAACCTTTTTTGTATAGTAGAACAGTTATACCTACATTTATTCATTCAGCAGACACTTTTATCCAAAGCAACTTACATAGGTTACCATTCCTTACAATGTTATCCATTTATACAGCTAGATTTTTACTGAGGCAATTTTGGGTTAAGTACCTTGCTCAAGGGTACAGCAGCAGTGTCCCCAGCGGGGATCAAACTGATAACCTTTTGGTTACGAGTCCTGCTCCTTAACCACTATGCTACACTGCTGCCCACTTACTCACCACATTTATGCTTGTTTTTCTTAAAAATTGGCTCAGATTTACATCTTCTTAATTCAAGACATAATCCAGATACAAATATGAGCATGGACTCATCTATTTTTTCAGACAGTTCAATTAAATTTGTTGAAAACTCCACCCAAAACCACAGAATTAGAATCTGAAAGAATTCTGTGATGCAAGAATCATTTCTAAAGTTATCAGTCACATTTCTGTCCTTATTATTGCTGTGATTACATTTTACCCCCAACCAGGGAAGTAGGTGTTCTGTCCTTTGGAATTACAAACCTCACATGTTTTTTCTGAAGTTCATTTCCTCCTGACGAGGTAGATAATGTGTGCTGATGAACAACTTTGCCATTCTGAAGTGCTGTGACTCATTTCATGCAAGCACATTCAACAGACAGCCACCTTTGTTGGCTTGATATTCTGAAAGTTCCTTCTCAAACACAAGGCTCATTGGTATGCAAAGCACAAGTGAAGATGAGTTACATGCTGATGTGGGGCAACAAGGAAAAGCATGTGCCTGGTATTCAGACCTCAGTGTGGTAAAGGCTTTCTGTGAGTGAGACGCTGTGGGCTAATGCTGAGAGCTATTGCTGCATCACTGCAGAGCTGGCTGGGACATACAGGAGCCCTTGCAGTTCAAGTCTGTGGGTCCCAAGCAGTGGGCTAGTCTACTTTACCTGCATATTTTGTCGTGGGATGACCGAGAGGCGATAATAAAAAACTGATGAAGTCGAAAAGGTTTGATGAGGTGATGGTGGTGTATTTCACCCAAGCCGTGACTGGTGAAAGTGACAATAAATAATACTAATTTAACAATAATGAAAAAGAAAAAAAAAACAAAGAATAACACAAACAAAATGCAAACAATAATTGCCTAAGCAGGCCAAAAGAGAACACATCAATTAATCTGTGATTCTGCCTCCACTCTTTGCCTCCACTCTTTGCCTCCACTCTTTGCCTCCACTCTTTGCCTCCACTCTTTGCCTCCACTCTTTGCCTCCACTCTTTGCCTCCACTCTTTGCCTCCACTCTTTGCCTCCACTCTTTGCCTCCACTCTTTGCCTCCACCTTTGCCGCCGCCTTTGCCGCCGCGCTTTAAAGGCAATCAGCCCCCTTCCATGACTGAGAGTTGCTTTTATAAAGGCAATCAGCCAGAATCAGAACATAAATCAATTAACTCAACAAAAGTCATAATACAATAAATACTGGCATACAAATATTATTCAATCCCATCTAAAATGTTTCCCGGATATTTTCACTCTTTACCAACCAATACAATTAAATTATAAAAGATTAGCCAGCCATCACCAGAAACTCCCCCATTGTCACCTCCCATGTTGGTCAGCCCCATTTGTCTGCTCTCCCCCCAAACCTACAAGTCCCATCAGCCCCCAGCCCTCGGGTCCTTTGGCTGATGGAGTCCGTCCTGCTGGTGCCCGTGGAATCACAGGTAGGCCCTGTTTCCCCCCAAACCACAAACATTACTTCAACTGAAAATACATGTGCAACTGACAGAAAAAATTGATATTAGAAATGCTTAAACATTCAGTTGGCCACCCTGCATAAAACATTCCAACTGTCCTTCTTGAATTATAGAGTCAGTGGTTTGGATGTCTTTTGGGAGGAGTAAAACCAAAGGAGCTGGTGATATTCAATGGGGATATGTTTGCTTACTTAAGCTAAATTCATGTAACGGACATGCACTCCGTTACATATTTGTTTATTGTTTTTAATACATTACATTATTGGCATTTAGTAGACACTCTTATCCAGAGCGACTTACATCGGTTACAGTGTTTTTACAATGTTATCCCTTTATGCAGCTGGATATTTACTGAGGCAAATGTGGGTTAAGTACCTTGCCCAAGGGTATTGCAGCATTGCTCCAGTGGGGAATCAAACTGGAAACCTTTTGGTTATGAGTCTAGCTCATTACCCACTAAGCTACACTGACACCAGATTTTTTATATATAAATTTGTAGTGACTATAATAAAGAGGATGTATAATATGTAAAATTATGAAATGTGAATCAATATGTAGTGTTCTATGAAAAAAATTGTTACAAATATTACATAACATTACTTATAAATTTTATTTTACCATTCTTATGTTCCTTTAAGAATATATTGTTATGCTGTCATGCGTGTGTGATATTACACTATGAAAGTGGGCAACTATTTGTTTGCTTACAATCATGTATTATATGGTGGTATGTAATCAAAAAATCTGCTTCTTACATTTAGCACTGATGTGTTGTAATGCACTGTGCTCATGTCAGAGTAGAATTCATGGGAAAATCCAGAAAAGATCAGTGATGTCCTCCAATCAGCATGCTGGTCAAACGACGGCTCAGCTGTGACGCAAGCCACTGAGAAACCGCTGAGTACAGCTATGACTGCTGCGCCAGTGTAGCATAGTGGTAAGGAGCAGGACTTGTAACCAAAAGGTTGCTGGTTTGAGTCCCTGCTGGGGCACTGCTACTGTACTGTTGGGCAAAGTACTTAACCCAAAATTGCCTTAGTAAATATCCAGATGTAATCATGGATAACATGCAAATTGGTTTAAAGGCCTGGCTCCTATTTTTTATAAGGAATGGTAGAGGGGCAAAGAACAATAATGGAAAGAAAATAAGCTAAATGTTTTTAACAGAATGCAGACATTTTCCTTCTCTGAAATAACACTCTGTACCTCACCATCTCTCCCCCTCATCTTCTGATCTTGCCTCTCATTTCAGAACCTCAGAGTTCACCTCCGAGACTTGGGAAACCGATGTGTATTTTGAAGTTATTCTGAGCGGCTATTTTTAGGAATATGTTCCAGACCCACATGGTCACACACACATACACTAAAAAAAAAAACACAAAGTGTTCGAAAAATGACTGCATAGCCGCTGCGCCCAATGAAACAGCCTTTAGAATAAGGCCGATCCTTATGGAAGACCGCTCTCCTGGAGCAGATGACCTAGTATGTGACGAGAGCAAAGCGGAAAACGGATGAAGGAAAAAGGGAAGGGGCAATTATGTAAATGATGTGCTGCCTGGGTTGTGTGTGTGTGTGTGTGTGTGTGTGTGTGTGAGACGGAGAGAGTGAGAAAGAAAGCACCGTGTGTATTTGCGCTCAGAGCAATGCTTCACCCTGACAAGGATCTGCACATTGGCCCTGTACCACCCCCCAGCCCTGGTCTGAGTGATGACGCACCATACAGCGCATATACACCCCAAAGGACCTGCAGCCCCCCCCACACAACCCCCCACACACACACACACACACACACACACACACACACACACACACACACACACACACACACATCATCCTCACCACAGCCAGTGGTGGCCCATTAGCCAGAAATGTGGGGGGCAGATGACACAGCTTCAAAAACAGATAATTACCCGGAAGCTGCCTTGCGTGATAAATGAGTGTGCAGATTTCTTAATGAGCTTGCAGCAGGCTCACACATCCGCACCTGGTTCCCTTTTCGTGTGGCGAATTGTGTCTCATGTGAAGGAATTACTGGAACGCACCGCACATTAAAATCTGTGAAGGAGACAAGGTTACAGCAAACAATTTTGACAGACTCCTGAAAAAGTTAGTTATTTTTGTCAGAATCATTTCGTTTAACTTTAATTTTTTTGTTTCCTCTACTAGTCTGGGAGCTTCCCAGAAGAGACACAGAAAGAATAAGAGTCCATGTAAAATTTTGATTGGTGGAGTCAATGTGTATAAAAATTGAATGACATCATCAAGTAAAAGTTTTCATTAAAAAAAAAAAAAAAAAAAAACTGTGCTCTTGAAAAAAAGGTATCAGCACAGACTCATATCAACAATATACAGGGACAGATACTGGAAGAACAACATTTACTGCTGAAAATAGCCTTTTATCAGAAAAAACCACAAAAAAACACAAAAATCACTCATCCCACGTTTACCATGAGGTCACTAGCAGCACCTCTTGTTCTCACCCATGCCATTTATAGGCACAAACGATGAAAGTGTCACATGCTTTCTTGTGCTTAGCTGTGCACTGCTGACCACAGAAACACGGAAAGGTCTTTCACTGTGGCCCGCAGGTCTGCAAGTGGTGCAAATAAACAGGCGGCAGGCCACAGGCATGAGGAGGGTGGGTATGTGAGAGTCAAGGGCAGCCAGACGGCATTCCATGCGCACCGGACGACAAACTCACGTCTGCAAGCGCACCCTATCCAAACAGACTCAGTGTACTTCTCAGACACTCGTGAAACCGCATGGGACAGAGGGACGATTTCACATAAAATCAACCTCAAATTAATGTGAAGATATCCACTCCTAGTTCAGGGCAAGCGCTGTCAGAGGCAGCTAAAAGACACACCGGACGTTGAAAATTTACATTAAAAACATGGACCTCATCATGGGCATTGTGCTTTCTGTTAAAGGAAACTCAAAACGAGCTGCTGATTGAGCTATTACACATAAAGGATGCACTCAATCAGCTTTGAAATTTTGCATAATAAATAAAGCATTTACACTGTGTTGTATATCTGTACCCATTTCAGATCTTAATGTATTGAAAAATATGTTTGTATAGGTACAGAACAGTACACACACAGGCACACAGTATTAAATATAGTAACAATGGGAGATGTTCACAACAGTGAAAACAACATATATGAACATCTCCAGCTGCTCAAAATAGAAGATGTGCAGACACTGTGTTGAAGCTGTCTGATTTGTATTAGACATAGTCACATGGCCTTTACCACAAGGACTAAGAATAGACAGTAAAAGAAGAGTTGTCAAAAAGAGTTTAAAAAAAGGACAGTTATATAATGAAAACCCACTCATATCAGGTGGGCTATTAGTCTGCCTGAAAATCCACTACACCTCTGGCACCTATGCCTCTTACAGTGAATTTGTTTATGTGTTCATGTATGAATATTACCCCTAATGACTTTGGTTCGGGATTTGAACAATTCCTGGTTGCGTAACTGTTTGGATTTAGACCAAACCTTTGACTCATTAGTCTTGTAGTCAGCACAATCCTTCACACGTACGAGGCTTCGGGGTCAGTTTTGGATGCTACCAGTGACTTTCCACTCAGTTAGGGGAAATAAACAAAAATAGCTCAGATTCATATACAGAAAAATGAGGCATTTGCACAGCAGAGAAGGTCCAGAGATTTTAATACTGAAGCCAGTGCTTTTCACAAAGTGTTACAAGCCTGCCTTCTGTGAACAGCAAATGAGATAGATAATTACTCTGTTAGATTAATACTGTATACTGACTACCTCTTTGGTTTTACCTCAGAACATTGTGTTCTGTTTGTAGAATGTCTATGAGTCTGCAGAGGTGTGTTAAAACAGCACTATAAGGATATTATTTAGGTTGGTACAAGTACATGAGAAAGTAATTACACCAATTAAATTAAGTGCTAAGCTATGTGTTCAGAAAGAGCATAAACTAGACAGAAAGGACTTGTCTCGCAACCAACCATTCATGACACAAATTAAAACAACAAGAGTTAAGATGACCTCATTAGAGGATGTCTGCCATGAGGTACCCTTTTGCCCTGATCTCTGGCACCAGCCGATTGGCTAGAAGAGGTCGGAGGCGTGCCGGGTTTGCCGAGCAACAGCCAATGAGCAGCTTGGGTTGAGAGAATAGTCAGGGCCTCAGCTGAGCTGTGCCAGCATGCTGCTCAGGGTGTCCCGGGGAGGGGAATCCACGTCTCCAGGGCCCTCCCTCCCACGCTCCTCTGCGCCCCCGCGGCCCCCCCGGCCCCCTGCCTCTGTCACCGCGGGAACGGGGCAGATGGTGGAGTCACCACAGCGGGGGGGAGCGACAAAATATGGGCAGGAAAAACACAGACATGGAACAAAATATAAAAGTATATTCACGCAAAAATTCTGTTTCATTTTGAAGAAAAATAAAACACTATATAGGACAAAAAGTCATTATGAAAGGATTTATAGAGATGTACGACTATGTACGACTACCTGACGGTTCAGAATCACAGCCACTTTGCTGATTATAAAAGCTATTTTTTAGCTTTATTGCATACATTTGACTGTTACTAAGGGGTTGAAACATTCTTGTGATTCCATTTTTATGTTAAAAAAAAAAAAAACCCTGAGAGGGCGTTTATCAAGATGCATGTTTGACATTCAATGGATATGATGACTACGGCAAGGGCTAATGGGACAAAATCTGTCTTTCTTCATATAGCCTTACGCTACTTATAATCCTTATACTACTTCACAAGCCAAAACCTGTGGTCAAATTCTCTTGCATTCAGCCATCATATTGCTATCAATGTCCACTAAATCATTAAGCATACTTTGCCACATTGTCTTGCCCCATTTACTAATTTGCATTATCGTATATCTAGTTCTCCCTCTCTCTCAGAATCAGTTGAGCAGTTTCTGTCTGTTTGCCATCTGGAGTCTTGTGTGCAGAAAATTAACCTGAAACATTTGCATAGGAGAGCAAAATGGAAAATGAGAATAAAATATGCAACATTTTCTAACTATTAATTAAGGATTCAGAGAAGGAGAAAAATCTGACTGAGCCAACAAATCCATCTATTTGACAGAGAATTTTCTGAGACCATTGTCAATCCTCAGTGCCAGTCTTCAATATGCCACACAGCCTTAAAATTTTCCTTATTGCCTTGCATTGAAAAATACACGGAACAACCCATAATTTAAATGTGAGGTTTAAACCCGAATATCAGTCACTTTAGTACATACTCCTCGCTCAGGAGTACATTTACATTTACATTTATTCATCTGGCAGACGCTTTTATCCAAAGCGACTTACAAGTGAGGTACAATACAACACAAGCGAAAAACCAAAGTCCCAAAGGTTGGCCAGGCAAAGTACCAACTAGCAGGTAAAGCTAGCGAGTGCGTTAAGCCATTACAACCAAACCATTACGTTTAAACCATTACAGCCAAACCATTACATTTTTTTAAAGGAGTAGAACTGCAGTGCCCTGCCCAAGAATAAAACCTGCAGCCTCCAGTTTATGAGCCAAGATATCTTGCATTCACAGCAGGCAAATCGTCCCCTGCTTTGAGCTGAAGCCAGCCAGCCTCAAAGCCAGTGAGATGGGGTGGCTGTTTCAGGGCCAAAGGATTACTCATGCATGGTGCAAGCCTTGGACAGGTAACGCAAACTCAAAAAGCAAATGCTGCGTATGTCAATGACGAGTGCATATGTGTCTGCCTGTAGAGGTACGCATAGATAATCAACATCCATAAGTGTAGATATACATATTTAGGGTAGAAATGGAAATCATTGCAAAATCTCCCTTGGAAAATGTTTCCCCTTGCAGTTCTCAATCCAGGACAATGGCTTTTATCATATACTGTAGCTCTTCAGCTGGTCTCCCCAGCTGAAGAGAATTGCATTAGTTATTGCATCATGTTGCTTGTCTTTGTGTCCTTTGCTCGTTTGGCTTTGTTCGTGACAGGTCACATCCTCCACCTGCACCTGCTGGGGGGTGCCCGGCAGTTTCATTTCAGGTGGGGTGGGGGTGAGGACATTTGGGACAAGGGGAAACAGTAGCAAAGGCAATAGACCTCATAGTAGGCTGCTTCCTGTTTGTTTGTCTTTTTGAATACTGTCATTGTTGCTGCTGCTGTTTCTTCCTCCTCTCCAGTTCCTGCTCGAGGCAAGGGCGTTTGTATGAACTGTGGTGGCTCCTGGTTTTCAAGTCATCAGCTCTCCTCCAGTGACTTCAGCTGATCAAAGCGTGATTGCAGGCTCCTAAACAAAGAAAAAGCTTTTTTCTGTATGAGACTACTAACAATGGAATTTTGACTGCCATTGCTACGGTGGTTCTTGACCATTAAATGGGGTAGGTACTGATCTATGCATTCTGTGCACGCATTTGTGGAATCATTGCAGGATTGTCACTACAGTGCATATACATCTCAGTAATAATACACTTAAATGGACCCAAACCAAGCATCATTACAGATGTGCACAGGTAAAAATCGGCAGCGTCAGAGTCAAGCTGTGCGTGCATGCACACGCACGCACGCGCTCACACACTCCCACACTCACACCGAGTAACCGACAGAAACCTCCTGCATGGATAGGTTATGGAATCACTTCCCTAACTTTAACATGTTTACACCACCAAGCGGTGTCCCTGTCCAAACAATGTCGTCAGTCAAACAATTACAAGTTGAGAACAAATACCAGTACACCCTGCTGGCTTCCAGACTAAGACCTGCCAATCCCTGATCTACAACATGCGCACTTCTGTAAGAGCTACATACGTTTCACCTGCCCTTGATCTCTGGTAAATTTTTTTTGTTTAATGTTTTCCATATCGATCATTCCCTTTAATTGATGCGTTTTAATCAGACAAAGATGCTTCGTGGCTGCCTCTGTCACAAGCCATTTTCCATTTTGCTTTCATTTTGTATTTAAGCGCAGTGCATTTTGCCGGTCATCCTCTCTGGGAGTGTTTTGTTTGAGCGCCCAGATGCCGGTGTCTTGCCAAATCCCCTCTTTGCTTTATTACCCTCCTGAGAGAGCCAAGCCGAGCCACTCAGGCAAGTGTTTGGCTCTGCTGAACTCGGCACTGCTGTTTTTCCTCCACACATTGCCGGAGCCAAGTGGTCAAGCAGGCAGAGGATGAAACGGAGCAGGGTACTGAAAGAATTAATAGAATTACATGTGCAGAATTATCTGTATATGTAATATACCGACAAGCACTTATGTTTATTTCATGTGTAGTATTGCAATGTGTTTTGGATTCTATGATCTAGTGACAGATGCATGGTAGTATACTTGGCTTCTCTTGTCTAGTCAGGTTGCACAAGTTAACTTGTGATAGGGCTTGAATAGTGTTGTGCTCACACTCACTTGCCTGGAAGTGATGTAAGTCTGGTCTGACACCGTTGCTCATTCAACTTGAATGGATACACTTTTGCTCTATTGTGCTAGAAGTCGCTCTGGATAAGAGCATCTGCTAAATGAATGTAATGTAATGTATTGTAATATAATATAAAATATATGATATGTAATATGTATATATAATATAACATTCATACATGCAGAATTAATCAATATACACATATGCAAATGGTACAAAAAGAACTAAATTTTTGGACATGTTGTCTAGGTACAGAATGGATTAGATGAAGTAGGCCTTCTTCACTTATGTACAATATGTTAATTTGTTCCAACTGCAGTAGGTGTGGGTGGACTAAAATCTGAAAACAGAACACTAATTACATTCAAGCATGTGTATTTTCAGCCTTTATTTCTCTGCCGTCTTTACCTGCTTTTGACTGTTAAATGAAACTACTTTGTCTTTATGCACAGTCACACAACTGTTTGCATTTTTGAATAGATATGGGGTTTGTTGGTATTGCGCTTAAACAAACATTTAACTGACTGACTTTTGAGATCAGTCGTATGTACTTATCAGTACTATTTATGCTGATGCTCTGTGCAAGTTCTATAACATTAAAATGATTCAAATCAAACAAACAAAAAACTCCTGTCCACCCTGCAGTTTCCAATCCACACTCAAAAATAATTAGATGAAGTGTTTGTATGTAGGAGGAAAGCTATACCAAGCATGCAGATATTTTACTGAAACAACCAAATAGGCTGGCAAGAGCTACACTTTGCACCAGCTGCTCAGTTCCCTTGAGTCTAACATCTGAATGATGTCATGTGACATTGGTTTCTTTAAAAAAAGGGCATGAATGCCAAAAAAAAACAGATCACAGTGCTAAAGTGAAGTGTCAGAGAAAAAAGTTCTGTTTCAAGGGGAACATCGTTTTCCTGTAATGTGAATTGAAAAAGAGAGAACATCTCTTTTTTTTCCCCTGCAGAGCTCACTTCAAAGTGCACTGTGAAGGGTCCTGTTAAAGAGGACTAGATGTGAAAATAGCCAGAGTGTTTTGGGGTTTGGGCTGTTGACTTAGGCTGGGTGAGGGCACAAATGCCTTTTTATAACTTGGTCGTGATCCACAACAATGCGTCAGCCTTGCCTGTTTTTTTTTTTTTTTTTTTTTTTTTGGTGAATGTTTTGTAACTTGGGGAAACAGTATCTGCCCAGTGTCAGAGAGGAATATAGGAAAACTGATTGAGTTATGCTCACATAGAACATGAAGGATTTCATTACCTTTTCCTTTCCTCTCAGCCCTTGATAAACAGTTATGAGCGCCTAGAGACTGGGCTGAAGCATCCAGCCATATTTCTCGCCTTGGTCAAGTTTTAATGCACATTAGCTGAGCCCAGATTTTGCCACTATATGCATATATTTGCATATATTAAAGCAGCAGTCATTGGTATTTCAGATATACGGTATGGCCACCTTGCATTTCCACAGCAATCAATGCCTGATGAGACACCCTGCAGAGCAGGGTGAGAAGAGATCAGTGCCAACCTCATTGGTCAACCAATAAAATCACCGATTCAGCTTCATCTCTCAGCTAAAACGGAGAAAAAAAAAACATTGCGGCAGGTGTCTAACAAGGTATCAATAACAGAAGAAAAAAAAAAACAAGAGCAGTAAATATATGCATGCTGAGGGGCCATATGGATCTTCTGTTTGGCAGAAAGAGACATGAGTCAGCAGACAACCATGGGCAAGAGTACAAGTCATGCATCCATCTGTATCTCTTAAGCACCTGGACCTTCTCTCTGTGTGTGTGTGTGTGTGTGTGTGTGTGTGTGTGTGTGTGAGAGAGAGCAGCTGAATATTAACTATTGATTATAAATCCTTTTAGGATCACTGATGAATGCTAACAAATGATTATTGTAGCTATTCAACTGTCTATTACACTTAATAAGACATTACATAAGTATACATAAGCCCTATAAAGGGGAACAGCATCTTGGTCTTGGATATTTGCCGATGAAACGCTCAACCATTGAACGGCCAAAATCTGAACCTTTTGCCTCAGCAACGAGGTCACTTCTCAAATAAGTACTGATTAATGCACAGCATAATGTAACTTTTGCTTGTTCAGGGACAGGTCACCCAGCTGCTCTCTATCTAAATTCCCCATGCCGTGCAGGTGCATGGGCAGCCAGAGGGGCGTTGAGATTGATGCCAGTTTTGTCGCTGTGCTGAGGTTTTCAGCCTCCCCTCTCCGCCCGCCCCATCTCCCAGGGCTTGATTTACCTGTGGCGTGATGGAGAGGAACGAGCGGTGAAAAACTGCTCCTGCGAGGCACCCGGGCCGTTACCGCGGGCGCGAGTTAATGCAGCAGGCAGGGAAAGGGCCTGTAAATTCTTCTAGCGTCATAAATATTGTCACCTGCAGCTGGCGGCGCTGCAAGCCAGACCCCGTGTTACCAGAACCGCCTCATTTTTTCAGTCTTTTTTATGCAGAGGACTGCTACGGCCCAAAGGTGCTGGTTCTGATTGTGTCCCCCGGCCCAGCTGTCCTTGACGCCACCTTCGTGAGCATGCTCTGTAAAGTGACGGAGGACACAACATTTCTGGGCCGTCTATAAGCAAAACAAATCTGCTTTAAATGTCATGACGCCATAGCAATTACGAAGACAAAACATTAAGTCATTTTACATTTACATTTACATTTATTCGTTTGGCAGACGCTTTTATCCAAAGCGACTTACTAGTAAGGCACAGTGCAAAAGGCCATATAAGGAGTCAATGATATTAGAAGCCATTAGAACTTATTTTCACGGATTTCATCTGATTTTACATATTGTGATGTTCATGTATTATGTATGCATGTAAATCTCTCGTTAAGCAGATGTCTGTTAGTAGAGCAGAGCAAGCCTCACCTCCACTCTCCAGCCTCCGGTCTGTACCGAGAACACGCAGGGAGCACTTTGGGGTAGATTAACATGGAAACAGCCATCCATCACCCCTCTCCCAGGGCCACTTGTGTGGTGGCAGTGGAGGACAAGATGTCCTTTGGCCAAATTTTACATGACCTTTCATCGCCATCGTTGCTGCTGATGATCATGGGCTGTTCTGCTCCGATCCCTCTGGCAGCATACTATCGGCATGTGTGACTCAGCCTGCAGTGTGAGCACATCCATGTCCCTTCTGAGGGCCTACATTTTTTCTGCTACAACATCACGGCACTGAAATTGCTCAGCGTGAGGACCAAGGTCGCAACCAATTTTTTAATGAGGGGCAAAACAGCTTGGCAAACCCTCCTCCGTTTTTAATTTGAGATCTTCATCAGCAATGACGGTGAGGAAAATAATCTGATTTGTTTGTTTATTCAGCCACTAGTGGTTTGATAGGCATTTCATACTTTCACACCTGTCAAAGATGAAGGAAATGGTCCTAAAGATGACAGGGTGAGGCTGTGTACATAGTGATATGGAATCAATATATTGTGATGTAATCCTTTCATGAGTGACATTCACACATCTGAGGAGGACAGATGTGTTTCAGGCGATCTGCATGTGGTCTATAGGAGATGAAGAGAATTCAAAACCACGCAGATTTTTCAGATTAATGTTCCATGAAAAATGTAAGGTGCATTTTTGACCATTTTTATGTTTATGCAGTGTTTGTAATTTGTTACTTATTTTCACTAGACATTTCACTTGTAATTTTATGTTTTAAATATGTAAATTCCAACATGCTTGTTAGGAAATCCAAAATTAGAACTTCAGATAGGATGATAATGCAATCTTCGTTATTTTGATCCAGGAAAGAGAGTACTGCAAGACACAAATATATATGGATCTCTTCAGGTTCTCTGGAACAGAAAGCCTGTTTTTTTTTTGTTCTTGTCAAAATCCAGCAGAGAGACCTTATGTTCCAAATGGAAAAGCAATCTGGTCAGATTTCATACTTGGTCAGCACAATTGCTTATGGGAAATGTATATATTTTGATGTTATATGTGTTACATATGTGTGTGTGTTTGTAAAGAATATTTAACATATTTCAAAATATACAGACAGTATCAGTGTTATGAAATATGAAGTATAGTCTCTTTGATATACAATTTTTTGTTTAATAATATATATATAAAGTCAAAGCACTTATACTGGAATACATGACAGTATTACGGAGGTCTGCAAATGAAAATCAAAGTTCATGATACCATTACGGCCCTCTAACGTGGCTGACCCAGGCATTCTTAAGCGTACTGCATAAAATCCCCCGTATGCACCTCTTTGACATTACATGCCATGTTTTGTTTACACAGTCTGTTCGGAAATCTGCATAATCATCTCCCCAAGTCTGAACTCTCGAACCAGCAGCACCCCCCGCGATCGATCGTGGGCCATGCTGGTTCGGCCGTGCTATTAATCATATTCATTAACAGCTCAAGGTCACCGACGCAGCAAAGTTGGGGAGTCTCTGGGCTGAGCTCCGAGCTGAAGCAGCACGGGGTGGGGGGGGGGGGGTTGGGGGGTTGTAATCTGAGCCGAGCCTCGGATGTTGCGGCAGAAGTGGGGCTGAACTGCTGATCCTACATATAGCCCAGAGAGGGGGGTGAAGGCCAGGTACGGTCTGAGCCAACTGCCTGCTGATGCCACCCTTAACAGCACACCAACACCCGGGACACTGGACACAGGCAATTTTGGTTTTATATTACGAGCTATTAACAGCTGCTTAAGTGTTATTGCAGGGTTGCTTTACCAGAATTACACCACTCTACTATTTCCATGTCCTCTTCCTTGCATGTGATAGAAGATTGAGGACCATTTAACAGAAAAGGTTAAAGTCATATATACTTGCATATGCATTTTCAAGTCCGCAGCGTACCATCTGTGTAATTACAACATAAATATAAATATATATATATATAAATATAGGACAGCTGTACACAAACACCACACACCTGCTTTGCAATACTGCATTGTTGGTTTAGAGAGGGGTTGTGTCAGCTAGGAATGCAGCAACTAAACATTGCACCCCATAGGTTTTGAGCATAAAGATGAACAAATATTTAAATACTTTCAGAAATAATAGCAGTCTTCAAGAAAGACAAAGGGGTATTTCAGTCAACAAAACCCATGAAAAGGAAATCTTTTCAAAATCCAAGCTGTAAAATATCAGACAGTCATGTGTAGTCCTGACTCCGTTACAGACCCATAATCCCCAGCCATACCTTCCACTCTCTTCACAACATCTTTTTTCTGAATTTCCATAATTTCATGTTTCAATACAATGTCTTCATCAGGATTTAGATGAAAAAAATTAAACAGCTTTTTTCTTGATTTATACTTGATCAGTCAAGAAAAAAATGCTTGTTAATTGATTAATTGTACAATCAATCACACATCAAGTGTCAAGTTTAAATCTTAGTAAATAACTACATTCATGTCAAATCCTAAATTAATGGCATTGCACTTTAAAACATATGAACAAGAGTATGTAAAATCTAATTCTCAAAATTCCATACTACATGACTATTTTAAGACGATTTTATCCATTCACTATCCTTATAGACTCGTGAGCACAAGCTCCAAAGGACATTAAACAAACACGATTTTTTGCAAGAATAAAGCTTCTTTGCCATATCTACATTTATGAGAAAACCTTAACAGCCGAGGGGCATTCTTGAAAAAGCAGGGGAGGGAAGCATACACTGCACTGAGACGTTCTGCTGTTGCTATGAAACATTCCTGCGCTCTGCAAGACTGTTTAATTCATGATAGAAAAACACATCAGTCAAAACCTCACTTAGGTCAAACAGATCTTCCCCACATGTATT
The DNA here is from genome assembly GCA_019176425.1 of Megalops atlanticus. Classification (NCBI taxonomy): domain Eukaryota; kingdom Metazoa; phylum Chordata; class Actinopteri; order Elopiformes; family Megalopidae; genus Megalops; species Megalops atlanticus. The sequence goes on along the minus strand of CM032897.1, from coordinate 6,659,385 downwards.
GAACTGTTTCCCTTTTTATTCACGATTGAGCGACATCACCCTTAAAGGAGGTGTTTGGGAGGGGGCGGTGTCGAAGAGGTGGCTTTGTGTCCGTTTGTGGAGTTTCAGCGAGCGCATCTGTGTGGATGCGCACCTGGACCACAGTGGAACAGGAGGAGAGGAGCTTTTCATCAGGAAACGGGCCCGGTCTGCTCCCAGGTGGAGATTATGCAACGGGTGAGTGGGTGGCACAGTGAAGCTGGGAGCGGCGGAGGCTGAGTGGACCGGGGGGGTGCCCTCCACGGCGACCCGGTGGGTGTCAGCCCGGGGACCGCGTGGGAGGGGTTGGGAGGAGCTAGTGGAGGCTGTGGCGCTCTCAGGTCTCCCTGTTCCCACTCACAGCACTCTGGAACATGGATCTCAGTGCTGATCAGAAATGTTACAATGTAATGGACATTAACAGTGTTACATGGTAACAGAACTGATGCCTTTTGTTACACCAATGTTATCTTTTCTATTGTTATTTTCCAGGATTCTTTCAACAGCCCTTCCCTTGGTCAAGGAATAATTTTCCAGTTTTTTTTCCCCAATTAGCCTGGGTTTTCTGGTTGTTTAATTGCCTCCAGAAAATGCACTATGTACAGTTTGTGACAATCTTGATTGTAAATGTGCGCTATAACAAATAAAACTTGATTGACTGATTAACTGATTTGTGTCCATTAAATAGTGGAACTTGAGAAACTATGTGGTCTTGTTGTTTGTGTTTTTTATCTTTTTTTCATTCTTGGTTTTGCATGTCGGTTTCTCTGTCACTTTCTTAAATGGACCATTAGTCTGAGTTGGCATTTTCTTGGTGATGTTTAAATGCTTAATGCTGTCATTTGGTACGCAAATCAATAGTGACCCAAGCACTTTAAAAGCTGTACTGGAGACTGAGAAAGTTTTTGAATGACACAGAGAGGAACTGTACAACATGGCACTTTAGTATAAAGGAGATTGAGTTGCCAGCGTCTGAGAAACAGAAATCAATCCCGAATGTCAAGTCAGCCAGAGATCAGACTGAGAACTTGATTGTGTGAGTGTGTGTGAAAAAGAGTGGTTGTGTGTGTGTGTGTGTGTGTGTGTGTGTGTGTGTGTGTGTGTGTGTGTGTGTGTGTGTGCGCACGATGAATTCATCTCAAACAGATGCACAATTATGTTATGACGATATCATTTAAAGTGTATGTAAACAAGGGCTTCTGGGAAAATGTCTAATCTAAAAAGATATTTTTAGTCACTCATCTCACAACAGCAACCCCAGCCAACCTGTTTTCTCCCAAACATGTTCACGCTTGCACTGGCCTCCCACAAAGCTGTCCTTAAGGATGTAGCAGAGTCTGAGAGAGAGCTGCAAAGCCTCTGTTTTCCTCTCTCTCTCTCTCTCTCTCTCTCTCTCAAACAATTAGCAAGGCAAGTGCATGGGCCATAGCAGAACCACGTACGTTTGAGAGGGGCAAGGGGGAGAAATAGCGTGTGTGTGTGTCTGTGTGTGCATATGTGTGCAGTGAAGGTATGTGTGTGTGTATCCTACAAGCTCGTGGGCGTCAGACTGAATTGGTTCTGGTGAAGCTGACTCACTGACTCCCCAACACCCCCACACTCACCTCATATGCACTGAGCTCTCAGTTCTGAAATCATTCTCTACCCCCCCCACACACACACACACACACCTCAGCGGAGTGCTGTTTGTGATGATAATCAGTGGAACTACAGAAAAAATGAAAGTGGTGTGGTTCCATTTTACCTAGATGCTATTGCAGCAAATCTTTGTGGAACTGGTTTTAAGTGCAGGTAGAGTGTATTAGTACAGCATCTCAGATATGACACCCTGAATAAGTGTGCCTCCTTCATGTGACAAATGACAATAGTGTTTGTCTTCATGAGATTGCATACTCAGTTTTCGAATCATGTAGAATCTGCCATAACTCCAATTCAGAATGGCTTTTGTGAGGGCTTAGACTCCCATAAGTAAAAACAGATTTCCTCTCATTTTTAATTGTTTGATTTCTCAGAGGTCACCTGCACAGGAGCAAGAGCTGGGAAGCAGCGCCAGGTTTCATTCAGGGTAAGTGGTAGGAGTGTCATCCTTTAACCTGGCTCCCAAAAAGGCAGGATGATGCTGAGCCCAGCAGCAAGGGAAAGCAATGAGGGAGAGGAGTGATATTTTGCCTAACTTTGGGGGAACCTCTCTGGGACAACCTGTCGTGCTCTGTGAGGAAGAGCTCTGTGAGCAAAGGTCATGTGAGGAGTATCTCTGTGAGAGAGAGTTCTGTTAGGGAGGGGTGGCGATAGGACAAGCACAAAGCATCTGTGTGCTCCTTGCGTGCCACAGCATTGTCCCCCCTCTCTCTCTCTCTCTCTCTCTCTCTCTCTCTCTCTCTGTCTCTTGTTCTCGTGCTGTATTACTAAGCCCTTACCATCTGGCCCCCACACTAACATATGTTGCTATGACTGACAGTTTAGGGTAAGGGCATTCAGTGCCTGGCTAAATTTAGCCTCCCTCCTGTCCCGTCGTCCGCACCAATTAAACCAGACCTGACGGAGACAGGAAGAGCGCCCTCTTCCTCGACGCAGTCCGGCCGGTCTGAGGGCAGCTCAGAGGAAGTCCAGCTCTGGGATGTGACAGCAGCAGAGTCCATCATGTGAGGGCCTCGATTACGACAGCAGACGGGGGTTGTTATAAAATATAATTATGACATCATAACCAAATTCTAGAACAGCAGGTGTGTATGAACTGAAATAAGTCACGCTGGTGGGCAGCTGGAAATATTTTAGAACGTGTGAAAGGGTTAAGGCCACAGCTCCAGACAGTTACAATCATATGTTTCTCCCGTCACACTGGGAGAGGGGTGTGGAGGCGGCTGTGTGGACACAACAGGTTTTTTGCTCTGTTGCTATATAAACAGCGCCAGTTCACGGCTGGCGCACGCCAATAGACATGTTAGGCAGGGCCTTGGTAGCTCAGAGCTAATTGCTCCAATTTTACTGCACGATTACATTACATTACATTACATGCATTTAACAGACACTCTTATCCAGAGTGACTTCCAGCACAACATAATATAAGTGTATCCATTCAAGTTAAAAGAGCAACAGTGTTAGACCAGGCTAACAACAGACCAGTGAGTGTGAGCATAACACCAATCAAGCCCTGCCACAAGTGCAATCTGACTAGTTTTGTAGGCAACAAAAGCCAGGTATACTACCATACATCAGTCACTAGACCACAGAATCCAAAATACATCACAACACAACACGATTACAAGTAAGTAATTTGTGTAAGAAATTCACATGTGGCGCGTCAATTATTCTGCTAAGCAGCTGCCACCGCATCTTCGTCACATTAGTGCTAATACACTTGAGTTGCTCACATCCCAATTTGTATTTATAGATTTCTCAGACAAGATGCGTCACTCCTCCCATCTTTGCCTTGTATTCAATCCGCTCTTCACCCATCTGTGTTCACGGTGCTGTTAAGGCTCTGGCACTTTAAGCATAATTTAAGACGCTTGATTACTGAGATGAGTTTTGGATAGTTGGATCATCTTAATCCTAGGCAGGTGATGTGACAGCCTTGCTTGGATTGTCACCTTAGATGAAGGCAGGAAACGTGTCATTCGTGCAAATTTGTCAAACTGGCTGTGCAAAATAGCTGTCCAGAAAGTTACCCAGCTAGCTAGACATGCTTCAGTTGTAGTTTCCATCCTCTCCATTTGGGTCTTGGCATTGTCTCCCTGATTATAAGTAACTCACAAATTTAGCTTGCTTAGTAAGTAGCTTGTATTTCTGATATACTGGCTTGCAAACAATGTACATGCCTTACAATGAACATAATAAAAAATAGATAAACATTCTTTGGCCAAAGATCTTTGTGTTTTGACAGTAGTATTTAGACTACTTAAGCATGTTTTACAAGACCAACACAGTAAGTAGCCAATGTTAGTAAGTAAGTACTGGCTCATTTGCCAGTAGTTTCGCCATCTAGCTAGCATGCTAGTTACAGAACCTTCAGTCAGAATCCCGACACTAGATGCAGCTAGGAGCTACCATGTACAATAACACTGTTGCCATTATTACTGAAAAGATGATGATCATCTGAAAATTTAGCGGTCCTAGTAAGAAAGGAGGAATACAGTTTTAACATTACAGAGAAAAATTCACAAGGTGATCACAGAAAGACAGATACCATATAAAACAAAATTAAAAAAACAAGAAATCCATACACTGAAACACTAGTAAAAGGAAAATTCACAAACTAATGATAGCAATGTGCTGTTGCTATAATAGTATTATAATAGCAAACTAGCTCCAGTTAGAAATATTTACAGCATATGTTTAAAAAAGCTGTTAGAACATCACTGTTGCTATTGTTTCCTGTGGCTAATGAGATGCAAAAATTTGAAGAGAAAGTCTGTGCATTATGGATAAATATGGAAATCCCACTTCCAACAACCCACAATACCTACACTCATACACAAGCCACAGACTCGGGTAAGTAACAGCTAACAGTGATTATCAGTCACAGTAGGTGTGAAAATCACTCAAATAATGACTGTAGCAGTGAAATATTATCACCACAAACACTATCATCTTCAGTCGCATCACTGCTGCCCTTGCCTTTGCGTCCGGAATCAGTCACTTCAATCTCAAGCGCAATAATGGGCTTTACACACTCACGCACCCACCTTCCCCCAACACACAAGTGTACCTGCCTTTCAGACGGCCCTGCAGAGCTGATGACACAAATGCTAACACACACACACACACACACACACACACACACACACACACACACACACACACACACACACACAGTCAGGTCAGGAGCAGTGACCTAAGCTGTGAATCACAAGCATCTCCTACCCCAGTTTTAACTCCAGTGAAGCATCTGCAGTTATGTTCTCCTACAAACCCGGGACGTTCATTACAGTTCAAAATGTGAGAGAGATTTTTCCATTACAAAAATCTGCAATCCATTCTGCTGCGCATAATTATGTGCATGGAAATGACAATGATGGATATATGCGGTATAATTGGACTTCTATTATATCATTACTTTATCTTCTGTACAAATTAGATTTCATATTTTAGTATATATTATTTTCATAACTCTTAGCTCTATAATGACATAATTATTGGTGACATACATACGTAGGAGACATCTGTTCCACTTGGATGACTGAAGACATCACACATTATTTTGGCTTATTGGGAATATGTTCCCATTGATTAAAGATACTCCATTCCCATTGGTTGACTGAATGTCCAGTTAAGAGGACAGGCACGTGGTCATTTTTGATGAGGGAGGGGTGTCAGCTCAGTGGGGCCTGTGGGAAGCCAGCATTGTGCTGGGCTGTGGCATCTCAAACACTGAGGCAGAGAAAGATCAGTTGTGGTGGAGAGTATCCACAGCGTGCTCGATCAGATGCCATGCTATTTTAATGTGCTATGCAGCACGCTGTCTTTGCACTGCGACCTGTATAGTTACAGCAGCCTTGGCAGGAAACAAACCCGAATTGCTTCGACTCCTGTTTAGCTGGTTTCATGAAAATGTTTGTCAATCCATGTTGTACTTACTAGCAGAATAGTTTTGTTTTCCTCATCAAACTACTATGGCCACAGTTTGGATGGGTAGGCTACACATTCTACATATCATGGAATAAACAAAAATATGTGTGACATGTCTGTGGAAATCATAATGATAAAACCATAGAGCAGTCACTGAATGAAAAAGCAAGCCATTATATACTGTACACCACAGGCCTATATTTCTGTTAATCTGCAAGAATTTCAAATGGCTGGAATTTTAGCAATGCAAATCAAAATATAAAACTGTTTAATGCCAAAGCACAACATTCATTTATGAGACTCAGTACGATTTGATCTAATATCATTGTACATTTTGTTTGTTTCCTTGCAGTATAAGCTACAAAACTGATGGAGTTTGTAGTTCTGCATATTAATTTTAATTGCATTTTATTTTAGTACATCATGCTATTTTGTTGGAGGTTTCAGCGAAACATGGAATTTGAAATATATTTATTGTGATATCGCCCATCTTTGGCAAAGAGATGGCGGAAGAAGTGAAGGCCAGACCAAGGCCACGACACAGTCTCATTGCCAGGGATGGAGCAAGGTTATAACATAGTGACTAATGCTTTTCAGCTACATTAGTAATCATGACTACATTTTAACTGCCCTGGAACAAGGTATCTGCACGAAACAAAGTCGGTTGGGGTGTCCGCACTGCACTCATTCGGTCAGAAGCCAACAGCCTACACCAGGGAGACAGGCTGTACAGCACATAACCCTGGGGGAATAGTCATTCCCTCCCCTTGTTAGGGAACAGCGGTGATCGGTTCTTTTGCCTGTTGTTACTTGAATTCACTCAGTTTACCCTCATGTTGAGATTTGTGTTTGGGTGTGCAGATATTTAATACTTTAATAACCCACAGTCAGACAATTGCTTCTTCAGAGCAACTGAGCTTTTGTTGCACTCTACTAGTAAAGTCCATTCATCCTTACAGCATTTCAATTGAGCTGAATAGGAAAGCATTGAAGAGAAAGAAGAAGGAGCTGGTGTGAGTAAAAATATATACTTTTCACCTCATGAATGAATCTAAAAATATGCCATTTATAAAATATTACTAGAAGCTAAATTTAAATCATCCCCATAAATGCGTAAGTGGGAACTACGGTAATTTCTTTGCATCCTCAGTTGATGCTTGTAAATTCTCACGCTCAGATATGAAAGGGTCAGTTAATACACCTCTCTCGATACTTCAGAGATCATTTGATTCTGCAGATCACCGTATCTAACCATATTTAATCACAGAGTTTCCAGATACATAAAAAAAACTGTTGAAGTAACCAGAACTGGGTTTTGACTTCAATACCCAAGGGCAGCCTGAGTGATAGGTAAGACTGACTGTAAATGAAATTCTCATGATTTCATTGTTGACAACTACTCAAAAGACACTGTGTTTAATAATAACTAATGAGAAAGTGCTCCATTAGACTAGCTTGTGGGTGGAGTGAATCCATGTAGCTGTATTTACCTGGAAGACTGGGCATTGGTGCCCCAATCTCCACACTGGTGGACAAGTTGGCCTTTCTGTAGGACAATTTGGCCTTATGTCCTCATTCACTATGGTTCCCTCTTATATAAATTTCATGGGGGAAAACCATTGATCATTACCCACAAATACACACAACTCGCCCACTCATGACAAAGAAGAGTAGACAGGAATCAGATCCTTAAAAATGCATTTAATTGGATGGTAAACAGAACATGACAAAATCATGACTGACCAAAAAAAGAAAAAAACAATGAATACTTTTGCATAGATCACAGACTACGCTTCACCAAACCAAAATATGACAAATCTTACACACTAGCAGAATCCTGAATTTAAAAATGGCAGGGACTGACAAAGGCTTGGATTCAATTTAACCACCATGTGCTTTGTCCTGAATACATTTTAGAGGGTGTTACTTTTTCAGTACCACCACAACAGTTAAAATTGCTAAAATTATATTAATGTAGAAATAACAGAAAAACCATGTACTGAACATTGCGAATATTATTTAAAGTTAGGGATAAATCACAATGCAGAGGTATTGAATCCTGGCCTTTTACAAACCCAACATATCACATATTGTAATGATCGAGGCTCTTTTACGATGCACTTGGTCATGTTGCTGGGGATTGGTATGTTCCCAGAAGGTTGGGTTTCCATGATTGCACTTTCTGCCAAGACCTTTGGAGTCTGAACTGGAACGTTGGCATCAATCCACCATATTGACTACAGTGAAATCTGTGACAGAATCAATTGATATTGAGATGCATACAAATCAAGAGTGCAATCAAATAATAATAACAATGATAAATAATAATGGGGCACATTCTAATCTGGCTTTAATTGTTAGGGTTTGTTAGCTGGAAAACAAATTGACAACCTATACCTGATGATGAATTTTGGATGGCTAATATCAGTGTGCTTCACCATTACACCTATAATTGCAATTCTGTGTATAAGTCAATAGCAAATGCTATTGACTTATATATTGACTGTGGGCAGCAGTATAGCATAGTGGTTAAGGAGCAGGACTCATAACCAAAAGGTTGCTGGTTCAGTTCCCCACAGGGGCACTGCTGCTGTACCCTTGGGCAAGGTACTTAACCCACAATTATCTCAGTAAATATCCAGCTGTATAAATGGATAACATTGTAAAAACCTGTAATTGATGTAAGTTGCTCTGGATAGGAGCGTCTGCTAAATGCCAATAATGTGATGTAATGTAATATCATGCAGTCTTCCATTGACCATGCAGTTCCATACTGAGAAGTATGTTGTTTCCAAAGAGAAGTCTTTAAAATAACCTTAAATGGTAGAAACACCTTTTTATGGAGCATATCCAGGAATAACTGATCTTATACAGAGCAAAAGGCCTTTTAGATAACATCATCTATGCTTTTACATATCATTAAAAATGTACTGACATAATCTGGCTGCAAAAATCATGGCTTTCAGGTTTCAAAACAAAATAAAAATTTATGATGTTTCATATAATGGCATATATATTTTTCATCAGACAATAATTATGTTTCATTCAGTACTATTTAAATCAAGGAATTTAATTCTCATAAATCAAGTGAGACACAAATAACGAGGAAGTCTTCCACCTGTTACAGCTTCATTATGGAAGTCTTGAATACAATGCACCCATTAAATCCTACTGGATATAATCAACTGAACTGAAAAGCATCACCCTGTATTTATGAAGTAAGGTGTACCATGGTACTGAGGTAAAACACAAAAGAATTACAGAACATTTTTTAATTAGTTCATATCTCATGTAACTAACGAAAATCATAAGAATCATCCTAAAGATTGACATGTAAATAAAAGAAAACATTTTGAAATTCGTAATACGTTCCTGTTAACACATCTGTTATGATTTTGTCAACTTGCTTCAAGCTTGTACACACATACATATTGTATGCACACAGATTTTAAAAAATGAACATAGAAATTTAATGTTCAGTCATATATTGCAAAATATATGGACTATATTTATTTGTCAAAATATACAGCATGTGTTAAAAATATTAGTTTATGCCACTTTCATATATGTAACTGAATATTATAAACTTCATTTTAAAATGTGTGGAATTATAAAATATACAATGTATACATTTCATATATATATATTCTTCCATATATATATATATGAGAGAAGCAATAATGTGTATTTGTAAAATATGCAGTATATTTTAACATGAAAGTATACTCCTTATATTTGGAATACAGCCATATCATACTTTTCCATAACTTCCATACAGATTTCCTCTGCATATCAAACAGGAACTAGCAAGGTACATGTATTCATTTCCAACAATGAATTCACTTCCAGCAATGAATTACTCCTCCCTCTGTGCTTTACCATTTTGTGAACTGGGTTCACATTTCTGGTGTCTGACAACATTTGCCTCATAGTAAAAACTCAATCACTAACCACTACTGTACGCGGTCAAAGAAAATACTTTGAAACATTCTCTAAAACTAAGCTTGGTCCCCTCAATAGGTGCTAAAAAAGGTATGTCACTCTAACTTTGGCCAGCTGTACCCAACTGTACCCAACATCTCAACAAATGCCAGTTTGACCTCAAGAGTCTTTGGAGTCGCATGATGCTGTTGTAAAAGTTTGTATGGGAAAATAACCTTTTACTTTATTATCTTCTCCATAGGGTTGGGATTAAACCATTCAAACAAAATGTCTGCCTTCAGCTTTACAGTTGATAAAAACTTCATATGCATAGCACCATATAAAAATACAGTACTTTATGGAGCAGCTGTTACTTAAAGGGCCCCTAGAGTTCTTTCCCAAAATTAAGAAATGTAGGAAAAAGATGATTAAGAAAAAGTAATTGAGACAGTAATTAAGAAAAAAGTAGCAAATTGGATTTACCAAATATTTATGCATGAGCCTTGGAAAGGCCATCTATTTGGTGTTTTCTTGGTGCATTCAATCACTTTCTTTCCCTGGGTTTCATTTTCTGATACATAATTGAGTGTTGTAGGGATTTTTTTCTGATAAACAAATCTGAAAAAAAGAAAGTTGAATTCTTAATATGCAATTCAGAGAAATACCCTAGGTGCTCTTTCATAAAATGCCCTCATAATGTTAAAGCTTGATGAATTGCTTCACCATGTTTAAACAGCAGTAACACAGACCTTTAATTGGGTATGTCAAACAATAGTTACAGTACTTTTTTGGAAAAGGTCCACCTGACTTGTTTAGTCTATACACTCCAGGGGCACTAGGATTGGCAAACATACAGAGAGCAGAGCTCATTATCTACGTTGTGCTATTTGTTTTTGTATCATTTTCAAAGACATAAGCAATATAGAGGTTGGGTTTGTCATATTTGTTTGCATAGACTAGCTAAAGTTTCCAGACTGTGGCCACCGGATTAAAAACTATGTAAGTTAGGGATATTAAACCAAGAACAAAACATATCACCTGCATCACCAATTCAGACAATATGGATATAAACCTTGATTGTCCTAAACTCTGTGTACATTTTTGCTCCCTGATTACTTAGAAATCAACACAGTTCTTGTATTTTTCTATTACCTTGACTCTTCAACTCCAGTACAAATTGGTAAATGTCAGTATTAGATTACATTGATAAAGCATTTATCTTTTTGACTACAATATTTTTTTCCCAGAATGTACTGATTTATAAAATAAACAAATAAAAAACAATTAAGTAATATGGCTTTTGTTTATTTGGAAAAAGGGGTCTGTATTTGAACATACTATCAATGTAAAAATTCACTTTGATGCTTTCATGAGCTATTAATACACAATAAATACATTAAAAATAGATAAGGAGAAAACGGTTTTCATATGTTAAAGCCCCACACACAGCATCCAAGCACCTGTATCAGTCCACACACATTCATGCCCAAGTAGAGCCATTGGTCAGATTTATTTCCTCCACAATGTATTCGCCAAGAAATCATGCCTATTCGACACTGTGGCCTATCTCCACTGCTCCACTGTGGTTTAGAATTTGCAAAAGGAAATATGCATGCATCCAATGCACCAGATCCACAATAACTTTCGAGAAGACTCGACTCATGTCAAGTGGAGAGCAAGAGGTCATCGTGATGTTCAGAAAAACTCAGAAGAAACCTACATAAACCTACAGAATCAGTACACATAAGCCCAGATTACCTGCCATTTTTAATATATTCACTGTAAACTATAAGAACCACTAGCTATCAGTCTACTCTTTGTCTAAAATTTAAATGATAGAAAGTCAGGACAGTATGGTTTCCACAACTTGGACTAAGGAAGAGGTGCAAGCCCTCCTCAGTGTATACTAACAGGAGGGCAATTTGTGATGGCTAGAGTCCACTTTGAGTAACAAAAGAGTATATGAAGAAATGGCTCAATATTTGTTTTTCCTCAGATATGAAAATCAAAAGAATGAAAAAAATCTGTTTCTATCAAGACTATACACCAACAACTTTGAAGGTGCACATTTATTTAATATGAAATAATGCCTGGCGGTTCCTCTGATTTTTTGATGTTCAGTAGTTTGAAGCAGTAAAAAAATGAATGTCCCTTGGATTCCAGACCTCCCCGGACAGACTCTCAAAAGTCCACAGTTCACTCGCGTTCGGTAATCCAAGCATGGATGGCCCCTGATTGTGCGTAGCTGTGGAGGATGTCGGAGAGGGGCGGAGTTCTCACGCTAATGCCTTCACGACTCTTCCAGGTATTCCAACGGTTCGACAGCGGTTCATCTGTAATGGTTGAATATGACCACGGCATGACATGTGGCTGAACTTTGAAGCAAGTTAGCCTACGGAGAGCGAATGAATGAACATGACCACACTGAGGTAGAAAACCAAAAAACAGGCTCGTTATGGAACGCGGTAAATAAAATAGAGCGATTGGCAATAATTCGACAATGGTGTATTTAGCCTACTTCCCTCCCGTTCTTGTCGTCCGACTGGGTTATGTATTGAGGCCTATGTACAGTATTACTTGGACACTGGTTTCACGACAGCCATAAGATTTGATTCAGACACTTTTTCTATATATTTGTTTAAATGTTGTGTTGCGAGCGGCAACCATGCATCACGCTTGTTTTCATCCGTGGCGCTTGTGGGAATACACTGGAGTTTATCTTCAGGACTGTTAATATACTGTATCTAAATGTTGTTTACTAAATTACACATGAATGGACTGTAGTGCAATAGGGTAAAAAAGAGCTCCGCTTCAGGTCTCCATTGTATGATTCTGTTATACAGGGAGGCACTTTCAACGATCCATTGGGTTACAGGGTCAAAGGCACTAGCAACTTATTTCATTTTGCCGTATTTTTTTCTCTGCAAAATGTACTGAATAAATCATTGCTTTCTCAATATTTGGAAAATCATAAATGCTCTAAAATCTGTTGCGATATGGATGCATCATTTATATAATAATTTTCATTTTTCTTCTTCACAGAAGGTCCATGCAGTGCACCGCTAAATTAATGCTCACTATACCGGGTGCTAAATGTATATATTTTTAGATTTTTTTCTGAGTCTTCTTCTTAGATTTCTTTTTTATCTAGTGAAAAAAGTCTTTCCCTGTTTTGGGCTTTATATATAGAGTTATATTACGGACAAAGTCAGTACACAAAGCCGCCTTCATTTCCCAAACAATAGCCAGGAAAATCATTCAGTCGTTCAATAAGTCACTCATTACCGCAAGCTGCTTAATACTGACGACATGCATTAAATATACCAGGATACATAGTACCTTAGTCGATTAGACCATAATGCTGAGCATTTTTTGACATGCTAAGATCTCCAAAATTTACTGTTCCCTTAAGATTTAACATTCAGCACTTAAATGCTTTTGAATTATTAACAACTTAAATAATTGATAACTAGTGCACTTTTGGTGAAAGCAAATATGAGATGGAAAAAAAAAAGTTGTGCTCAAACAACAAAATCCCATTGTAATGAGGTAATGTCTCACGCATGCCAATATTTAAAAACGAAGAGCATCTGAACATGCTAATATTGAACTCTTTTTCTTTTTCGTCATTGTGCTGTCTAGCATGTGAAGGGCATGTCATTTTACAGGTTCCCGCGTAAAAAAAAATCTTAAATTACATCATCTGCGAAAAAAATAGCAGCACTGCAGATGTCTTCGAGACATATTAGTTGCAGCAAGAGACCAGTCTTTATTTTCTTTTCTGTTAAGGTGCATTTGGCTGGTCAGTATATCTGGGGTTATGACGTCACCTGTCACATACGAGCACGTTGATCGATAGCTGCAGACGCGTGCATTGCAGCAGAGCTGACAACTCAGAGACGCCTTTTCCCGGCAGGCAAAGCGCGACCTGCTGCAGTCCATGCAATACATATATCTTCAAATAATAAAGTCGTCTGTACCGACAAGCAATTCATGTAAGTCCGGGGTTGTTGGGTTGTTGTACAAAGTCTCGTTTAACCACCTTAGTTAAACGATTGCTCCGACAAGTACTTGGAAGGAACCTATCTGGAAATAAAATATTAATCTTTCACGCATTTGGAAAGCGTTTTCTTTTGTCTGTTTTCCCCTTTGATATCGCTGAGCCTAATAATCGCAATGCAATAACGCATTAACGAGATAAATAAAGCATTCAGATATGATTACAGAATATACAATAAGTGACGGTGTCACCTGAGTCCATTGGCTGCTATAATTCCAGTCCTAAACGTCAGTTAGCAGCTTGGTCTTGTTAACACAATTTTGGGTGGCTATGGTGCAGTTGCCAGTTCTGAGGTTTGCCTCTCTAAAATTGTCAATGCTGTTATTTATGTCCTCATCGATCTCCATGTATTCCGACTTGCTGACGGTAGACGAACTGCGGCGACTTGAATTGCTGTCAGACGCGATGTTCGGGGTGCTTACATTTAAAAGCTGCGCCTGTTCCTCCCCTTCCGTCTCTCTGTGGTAGAAGTAATTAAAGTTGGAGACGATGACAGGCACCGGAAGCGCAATCGTCAATACACCAGCAATAGCGCACAAGGAGCCCACAATCTTGCCCCCTATCGTCACGGGGAACATATCTCCGTAGCCTACGGTTGTCATGGATACCACTGCCCACCAGAACGCGTCCGGGATGCTGTTAAAGTGGGACCCTCTCTCTTCGGCTTCGGCGAAGTATACGGCGCTGGAGAACAAGATGACGCCGATGAACAGGAAGAAAATGAGTAGTCCCAGCTCACGCATACTGGCTTTGAGGGTCTGCCCCAATATCTGCAGCCCCTTCGAGTGTCTCGATAGCTTGAAGATTCTGAACACCCTGACCAGTCGGATTACCCTGAGGATAGCCAGAGAAGTCGCCTGCTCTCCCTTAACCTCTTTGCCGTCTTGGTCTTCCGCCAGCTCCGTACCCAGTGTGATAAAATAGGGAATAATGGCCACTATATCAATAGTGTTCATCATATTTTTAAAGAAGGCCGCCTTACTGGGGCAGGCGAAAAACCGTACTATTAATTCAAACGAGAACCAAATGATACAGAGAGTCTCCACAATAAAGAAGGGGTCGGTCAAGATATTTGGTTTATAGTAGAAGGTACTGTTCCCTATGACTTGTAAATGCCCCTCAGGGTCTTCTTTCAGTCCGGGCAAAGTCTCCAAACAAAATATGACAATGGAAATCAAAATGACCATGACAGATACTATAGCAATCCCTCTCGCGGGTCCCGAGCTTTCCGGGTGTTCAAACAAAAGCCAGATCTGGCGCTGAAATTCTTTTTCAGGTAAAGGGCGCTCTTCTTCCCTGATGAACCCCTCATCTTCCCGGAATTTTTCCATCGCCTCAACCCCAAGCTCGTAAAACTTGATCTCTTCCGAGAACATATCCAGAGGGACGTTGACCGGTCTTCTCAGCCTACCACCGGACTGGTAGTAGTAGAGGATGGCGTCGAAACTCGGGCGGTTTCTGTCGAAAAAGTATTCGTTTCTCAGGGGGTCAAAGTAACGCATCCTTTTCTTAGGGTTACCCAGCAGCGTCTCGGGGAACTGCGCAAGGGTTTTCAGTTGCGTCTCAAAGCGCAGCCCCGCTATGTTGATGACTACTCTCTCACAGCATTCGTGGTCGTCGTGGTCAGGGGGATAAGCGTCCTGCGGGTGCCCCGGCAGAGTCGAGGTCTCGTCCATGTTGTCTCCAGCCACTACGGTCATCCCGGAGGTAGAATTCGGCGCGCTGCGGGAGATGCGGTTATCAGTTTAGCCAGGCTGAACAGGCATCCAGTCCCTGTCGCGGTTCTCTCTTCCAGTTCCTATCTTCCCATTAAAGTCTTTGTCTTGCGATAGAGGAAAACTTGTTTTGCCTCAGTGCGGTCCCCCTGTGTTTCTCGCAGAGTCGACCATTGCTTCTCTCTGCTTCTGCAGCACAGTGAACACAGGAACACAGGAAAAGAATGAGTGGACCAGTAGAGATCTTTGCAAGCTCAGCAATTTCGCCTCATGATTTTTTATGATGAAGACTTTAAAGTGGTCAGAACGCAAACTCTAAAGTTGGTGGATGCTGGGTAAGCGAACATAGTGTATAAGACGTATTTTTTGCCTTTACAAATCCGAGAGCATCTAGTAGTCCTGAGAGCCGTATTCATTTTACCGCATGCGGCATAATACAAGTTTCAGTCTACTGCCCACCTACTCTCTTCACGCAGAATCTCGCTTATACAATTCTACAGCTTCGGGCTACTACAGACACTGTCACTTGGATATGACAGCAACACTATTATGATAGTAGGTATTATTATTAACAACAGTATTATTAGTAGGACTCCGTTACAGCGCTTACCTGTGGATGATCTTGGCAGGCAGTGTATAGGAATGCGTCCAGTCTGGGGCTTCAGTCAGTCGACGCTGTAACTTTGCAGTCCCTGCTTTGTAATATGGCTATCACTTCCCAGCGCGCTGAATATGTGCTTTCCTTAAATATTAATAGACTATATTGCCCTCGCAAACATCCTTGGCGTTTTGGTTTCATTGACTTCCTAACTGCGATAGCAGCAAACAAGCATCAAAAACGCTTAAGTCGCGGAATATTAAATTCCTTATACAGGCGATATAAAATCATGCTGGATGGAGAAAGGAAAGAGAAAACGACGGCGAGAGAAAGATGAGGGGGAAAAAAACGACAACGCGAGGAGATCTGCTAAGGTCTGTTGACCCTCGCCAGGCTGCGCTTCTGCTAGATGTGCTACGCAGCGTGAGACAATATGATGGCGCGATTGAGAGCGCTGCATATATTAAGGGGGCAATAAGCGAACTCTTGCCATTACTCGACGTTGCCACATCAGCAGAAATTGGATGGCTTTTTTTCCTCCCTGTTTGGCGCAGACAAGATACAGAAGTCTCAAGGTGCACTAGTATCCCTGCCTACTTACGGAGAACGAAGGGAAGACTCGGAGGGAAGAACGAGGTAATCAATACGCGGAAAGAAAAATAACTCATTAACAACGTTAAAGCATATGGCTGGGTTTCGCATACACACGGGAAGGGGTGGGGGGCAGAGGAGGAGTGATGAGAGAGTGGGAGAGAGGAGGGAGATTCGACGCAATGCAGACAGGCTGGACTACTACACGTTGCCACAAGTGCTCTCCACACCATAAAGACAACAGAGCACGGCACAGGCCAGTCCTGATGTAAGATCTGGTTAATTGTATTCATACCATATTGGAACCTTAACCATTTATTGCGCCACTCAGTGAGAACAAGATAAATCAGATCGGTCCAAATGAGTAGCAGTTGATGCGGGTAATATTTTCAAGTATTAATCTGGGGAGGGAGATCGTCCCTTGAGTAACCGCAACACGAGAGGTTCAGAGTGATTGTGTAGCACAGCGACGTCTATTTAAAGGATCTGTTAGAGGACGAGGTGGTAACATTTTACAGGATGATTAATGAGTCTGTGATGACAGTGGGAGTTTTTGGTAGGCAGAGCCTTCGGAGCCGTACCATTTGTGGAACGCGTGTAGCTGAGAAGTCTATCCGAGTCGTTTCAGTAAATTTCCAGCTATAAATGGATATGTAACACGGAAGCTTTGTATGATAATAATAATAATAATAATAATAATAATAATAATAATAATAATAATAATAATATAGTCTGTGGCATAGGCGTAGCAGGCATAAGCATGGGCAGGCAGTTTTCATATCAGCCTTGTCTATTAATGGTGGCACCTGTCCAATTTTAGCATTTTCATAGGATATCAATTCACGTTAAATTGTATTAAGGTCAGGGATTATCTCACCTCTTGTTATTGAGTGTTCTGATATCATAAGCTTTTTAAAAGTATAGGTTTAAAAATACAGCATTTGCATAAATAAATTATGGATATAAACATGACTCCCCAGGTACTGGAGTGCTAAATCCCACATTTGAGGAAAGAACATGAAAGGCTGTTAAACTACTGATAAGGAAAGTCCTTAAAAATAAGAAAAAAAAATCATTTTGGGCCAGGTAAGACCTGGTGTCTGTGAACATAAAACTCAGGATCTGACCGACGGACTCTGATCTGATCTCAGCAGGGAAATCATAAGTCTTTGACTTCACAATGGAATTGCCGGGCTGCTGCAATCTGATAGGCCGTGGCATTCCTCTGGTTCAGTTTCATTGGGACTGAGAGTGATGCGGTTGACTCTCCTATTTGCATTTATATCAGCCACTCGGGAGCTTCCCCACACTTCTGCAATATTTATTCAGGACGGATTTGAGGTTTCTGTAGTAACTCCATGTTTGAGCAGATCAGATCGTGCCAAATAGCTGTGTTATAACCACTACTTGGCTGTCTTTCTGTGAATCTGACTGAACAGAGGAAATCGACAGTGTCAGAGCAGAGTATGATACACCCGTCTCCACTGGGCTTGTTGTGCTGTTTTCCTGCTTTGACTTGAGAGAGGCTACTCTCCTACCTGTAATGGAATTATATGAGGTGATGCAGTGTAAGAGTGTGAAAAGATCAGAAATCACAACAGTGGGGGAAAAAAAAAAAAAAGATTTCAGCACCATGGACAGCGTCTGCCCCAGATGACTTTAGCTTGACTCTGGCACAGAGATTCAGAATTGTGGACTGATGAAGCCCCTCCTTCTCTACTGCAGAGGGAAACACATATACACACAAACATAGAGGATGCATGTATGGGAAACAGCATGAGACAAAGAAAAGAAAACCTGGAAGTGGGAGAAAGAGGGGGCAATGGAAGAGACAGTGAGAGGGAGGGAGGGAGGGAAAAAGCGATCTGACGATCTGGCTGCTGATGTTCAACTGAAACACGGTCATCACCCACACAAGGGTTGGGCCCCTGCTGTTTCCAACTACCAATTAATAAGCCCCTTTTGTCAACTGTTTCATATGTTTTCCCCCACCCCCTCCCCCCTCACACACACACATCCCCCCAGCACAACCACTCAACTGTACACCATGCGCGTACAGATATTTTCCTCTGATGGCGACAGTCATTTTTCAAAGAGCCAGACGTTAATGCTACGGGGTGGTACATTCTTGAGGGGAGCCTGTGTAAAATAGACCTGAGGTCTGCCTTTTGCCTTCATAAGGCACCTTAATAAGGAGCTCTAACCTGACGCTGGGCATACTCAAAGCTGCGGCTTAAGAATGAAAGGCAACAGTCCGCGCTGTGTGCCGCAGTAATCCGTCGCTGCTGTGCAGCGAAATGCATTCTGAGATTCATTGCAGTGCCATTGATTGTGACAAAACAATGGGGCATGATTATGATGTAGTGATCAGGGCACTCTGCTCTGGTCCTTAGGGTTTTCGTGTGTTCAGATCTCATGTGGGTACACTATTGTTGCAGCCTTAAATAAGTTCCCTCCCGGCACCTGCTGTGGTCCAAATGTGTTTTTTAACTGGGTTTAAGAATGACTAATGAGTGGCTGAGGGAGGTAGGCTCATATATAGGGGCGGAAGATTTGAATATTGGGTGGGAAGCCATTTACATGAATTGCGTCAGTGAGTATGCAGCTGTACAGATAGACAGTAAAATGAAACCCATTTGAATCAGCCTAGACAAGAGTTTAAATAATCTAATGGATATACTGCTATGCTCTCTAGCAGTGAAATCAGTGAGAACAGTAGCATTAGCCCCCCATCTCATCGTTTGCTCCTTATTGTCATTACTTGCCCCTGATTTGTTATTATTGTGTTTATAATAGTTGAAACTGTAGCTAACTACAGTGAAACTGTAGCTAACTATTTAGCCAACTGGCTATTGTCTAGGCTAGGCCATAGCATCTATGTTGTTAAACTGCAGTAGTGTTGTGGCTAAACAGTTTTAAAAATGGCAGTAATTATCATTCTGGCATGCTGGCTAATAAAGTTACTCACCTTGAATGTCACTTCCTGCTTTGCTCTGGTTACGCCATCTGGTTTGTGAAATTTGTTTTGGTTGTAAGGGCATAAATAAACTCAGGAAATCATGTTTGCTTCTGGTCATTTTCTGCAAGTCAGATTTTTGATGATCTCTAGTAACCTCCGTTTAATGTCTTTGTCCCACAGTCAGCATGTGTGCAAAGGGTGCATGGTATATCCTTTACAGATATGTTCCTAAGTGACTACTATTTTTTTTTACCAAAAAAAGTGAATAATTTTATTTCTTTGTCACTAATCATGACTGTTATTTATCAACATGCAAAACAAGATATGTCTTTGCTACTTGCTCATCTTTTGTTTCCACTCTGCATTACTGTGGTCCACGTTACATTAAATGACATTCTGTCTAAAGACATTCTGTCAAAATTTCCATCTGGAAATATGTGTTTTTGTTTCTAAATTTACTTGAGAGACAGGACAGATGAGTATGATGTTCTGCTAAATTCTTTAACTATGATACACAGGTGTGAGCTAACCTGAGGACCTTCATCTACATGTTAACTATTTCTCACAATGTTCCTGTTGGTTGCTGCAACGTTACCGTAATATAGTGAGAATGTTCCAGCAGACTAGTCCATCTGAGTGGACAGTATCTGAGTCGACATCAGACCGTTTTGCTCACAGCGAATCCTCTTCCGTGAGCCGAGCCGTCTTCAGCTACCAGGAGTGGAAGAGGTTTTGTATGTACAACATGTACAACATGATTCTCCATGGCAACCAGGAGGTCTGTGCGCTGGGTGAAAGCTGTCGGCCCGGCTGTCCTGTGGTCTCAGATTCTAAATGCCGGAAAGAAATGCTTCACCAAGCTTTTACATCTCATTCTGCGGAGTGTTTGCGGTAGAGTGATCATTACGGTATTCATTTGCTCAACAAATGCCCTCATCCAGATAAACCTAAGAAGCCTGCAGGTGTGCACGTGTAGAAACCCATTTATACAGCAGGGTTTATGTTTATGTTTTTGTTTTTACTGAGGGCACTGAGGTAAATTACCTTGCTGAAAAATACAGCCGCAGTGCCCAACCTTGACTTTGAACTTCCAGTCCATTGCTCAAACCAATACAACACATATTCTTAGAATGACCCTATGTCTGCATGAAATGCAAAGAAACTGTCAGATTGAATAGGGGCAGTTTTGTGATAGGCTTGTGTTATACAAAGGGTGCCACCTACTGGACAAATAAAACAACACACTTGTACCATATGAACGTCCCACAATTTTAGACTCATGAAGTGGGTGGCCGATTAAGGATAATGACAAAAGCTCTCTGCAAAGTGAAGTTAACAAAATGAGTCCTCCTTTGCTGTAAAGAAAAACAATGCATTTGCATGAATCATATTTAATGTCTACCTGTCTACAGCGGGCCTGTCAGTCATAGGCCAGAGGGTGTCCTCTCCACCTGAACACAGAAGGCCAGACTCAGCTAATTACAGCCAGTAATTGGGAACCCCTCATAAGCAACACAGCACGCTGAAAGGCCCAAAGCAGTGTCTCACCTGAAATTTGATCCTACAGCTGTCTGGTCACTGCGATGCCCTGAACAATTGCCATTGCAAGACATGCTGTACTACGGTCTTCCTGGTGAAAGGAGTGTGAACTCTCATTCCACATGGTTAAATGCAGTCCTGCCTTTATTGCTGCAGTGATATGTGTGCATTTTGATTGGGGGTCGAATTCCCTACAGAAACAAAGCTCTGTCTTTCCAACACATATGGCATGCAGAATAAAGGTCCAGCCATATCTGATCAGACCCTTCTTCTTTTACATGGCCAACCTGGCACTGAAATCCTGAGAAGAGCACAGAGGAGGAAGGCTTTCTTTATATAGATCCCCCCCACCCTGCCCCCCACACACACACACACACACACACACACACACACACACACACACACACTCAAGTCCCGTAGGCACTCAGCCTTGTCATCTTATGCTTTGCTCTTGCATATGAACTCAAGGCAACATGCTTATCGGCCTGTCTCTTAGTCTTTTCCTCACATGGAGTCACCCTGGTTCCTGTGGGAGATGGTCACAGCTCTCCGCACACACGCTAGAATGAATCAGAGGAAGATCACAGGGAGGGGAAGCATCCCCTTGTAAAGTCATTTCCTCTAGGATTAAAATTGAGGGCCTCAAAACTGCACTGCACTTTTATTAATTGTGACATTATTGTGCATTTTGAATATCAGGGTTGGGGAATGTGATTATCATTAAAACCATTGTTACTCTGATAAATAATGCTCATATTATATTCATATTATATTATATTCATATTAATAAGCATGGTAACTACACATTGTTTAGCAATATATTTATGAAGTTGTATTCATTAGAAAATCTGGGCTTGGATTAAATCAAAACCTTGAAGAAAATCTTGAAAATTTAGTCTAAAAGCAAAACATCTATCTATTATTGGATAAACCTTTACATGATTTTTAAATTTATACTGAGTAAATATTTCTTATATCTTATAGGTGAAAGTCTGGACAAAAACTATTGACTGAAGAGGTTACATGCAATGTCTTGATTTTTAGCCGTGTAACAAGGGTTTTGTTAATATTTTATCAAGCTTATGTGTAATAACACTACTCGTCGTGGCATGGCATTTCATTTTGTAAATGATTTATGATGGAGTTTGCTTTTTTTCTTACAGTTTTTTTGTTTGTGCGGGTTGTCCCTTTTTTTCTTTTTTTGCACCTTTCAGACCCCGCCCCCCCCATTCTGTGGCCAGCCCCGTAATCAGAGCTGCAGGATGCTGACCTTTTCTCAATGGCTGCTATCACCGTGCGCAGCAGCTGCAGAGGGGGGTGCTTATGAATTGCCCCCCGTCCTCATTCATAAACGGCACCGCAGCTCCGGCTTATATAACGCTCACGCGTGAAGTTCCTGCTGCTATTTTACAAGCCCCACAGCGCGCGCGGACAGGAGAACATCAGAGACACGCAGCAGCCCTCGAGACCGACACACGACACTCCCCGGGCACCCGGTCCCTGAGAAAGCGAAGCTATTATTAGCCCCGTTCTCATACGAGAGTAAATCGGAATGGGTTTAGCGACTGAACGGAGTCACAAATACACATTGAGATGTATGGCGGGATTTCAGTGGTTGGCTTAATGTTATGGGTGACAATGAATCTGCTGTGAATGAAATAAACATTGATGCATGGGGGGATATTCAGTAAGAAGCCTGGAACTAAAAGTTTTCAGGCAAGACAATCTGTATTGCTTCAGGAAATTTCCTTTTGTATGAATGGGGAGCACTTAAAATTTAAGCTGTGAGATTCACCCTTGATGAGGGATTCAGCAAATGTATAATGTAGCAAGAAAATAACATCTGATATAACATTCATCTTAATGGTATATCTCACACTCACTTGTTACTTGTTAATTCATGTATTACTTTAGTCCACATACATATTGGCAGCTCTAACAAGCAAAATGTCAATGAGAGCACACCTCTGTCTCAGTAGCAGTTGTGAATGAGGGCAAACAAGCAGGTGCAGCAGAACAATTTTTAGCACAATTGTATCTTAAAATAACATTTTGTATCTTAAAATAGCATTTAATAACACATGCTTGACAGATGTGCGGCTTGGGGGAAGTGCGGGATGGTGGGTTCAGATTACATGGGAAACTGGCCTGCTTTGCTCCCTTTTAAGCACAGATTTTCACCTGGGTTTTCTCCATTAGATGAATTAAGCTGATTGATAATTGCAGGGCCAGATATGTTGACATTGTACCCTGCATTGTCTGTTGTAATCACACACGCTGGAAATGTATCTCTTCTTGCGGGTTTGTTATTATACAGCGAGGAGGTTCTGGGTTTGCATTCTAGTACGCTGCCCGGAGGTCTCTCCCTGTCAGTTTGTTCCTTTCCACTGTCTCCTGTCACTTCCTCAGGCCAGTGTGTGATGAACTCACCTGAGCCTTTAGCTTTCACTCCAATGCTAAGCGGCCATAGACCACGGCTTAGGTTAATACTTCATTCTGATTGGCTGATGACTGTTCTACACATCATGAGAACCACACACTGAATCCTTGTCACTCCTAAATGGAGATCCATATTATTTTGCAAGAACATAAACATTAATTAGCAAATACAAATGAAGATAAACATTATCGGCACCTCAGGTTATACTAATGTCTGCGGCAGTAATATATCAAGAGAATAAACAGGTTTGCATGGGGTAATCCTTATATGCATCTGGTTTACCAGTTTTTCAGCCTTACATGTGCTCTCCTGACACCTGATGGAGTCTCCTCTAACAATACAGTTTCAAACAGCCTTCCTGTGCAATGATTCCTGTTGGACTGACCCTCACCTATGTTGTTTTGTTTCAGTGTAAGGGGAATGCAAAAGAAGGTTAATTATCTGGATTTTCCCTTCAAGACTGTACAGTGTAAATGGTTCCAAGAATTGGTGAGTATCTGTCCCAGTGTATTACAGCATGGTTCAGTGTACAATAGGGAACACCTTGCAATTTTCTTGCAATTTAGGCTAATAAATTAAAAGAGTTCATCAAAATGGACAAGATGAGCTATGTTTTATTTACCACTAAATTACAGTTAGTACTGTCTTATTTTTGTCTTTAGAACAGTGCTGTAGTAACTTGATGGTTGTCATACCATCTGTGACTCATGTATTGATGTCATAATAAACTTCATCATTCCCCCCTCAAAGAGCTGTTGTTTGGAAATAACATATTTCCTGTGTAATGTTTAAACAGTATTTAATGTTAACCGTTTATTAATGCATTTCTTTTTATTTCTTCCTTTCCATTATTTGTATGCATTATTGACCTTAATCCAATCAAAAAGTATGAGAAGAGGAAAACAGGCAGGGAAATAGGGCACATTAGTTCTCTTAATGTACATAATGAACATTAATCTATGACACAGCTAAGTCACATGGTGCATATTGACCGGCCAGAACAGAGGTTGAGTTGCATGCAACAACTCAAGTAAGGCAACTCACTGCTGTGCTGATATTGCTTAATTCAGCCACCCATGTTTTTAGTCTCTGGAGCTTCAAATTAGTTTCTGCTGTCCTTCTGTAATGCTGTCCCACCCTGGACAGCTGTAAATTTACTGTGGCTCAAAGGCACACGACTGTCCCACAACCGTGCAATCACAGAGAGGCAGAGCCGGGCTGTTTGAAAAGCAGCAAAAGTGTGACGCATCAGCACACAGTTTACAGGAAGCGAAAGCGGCAGCTTCAACAGATAGCGTCTCGGCTGACGCAGGGCACGTGAGCATTAATTAGGCCAGGAGGCGCTGTCATCCAGTCATGACAGAGCCAGGACTCAAAGTATGGGCTGGGGTTCTTCCCAGCTTGCATCCTGCAGTGGTGACGCAGGAGCAAGATTAAAATGGAACCTGAACTAAGGGCGTGCTAGAAGGCAGGAATAGCATCATTAAGCCATATTGAGTCAGACTCTTTTCTGTGTACAGCGCATACCAATTAGAATGTGCTATTTCCCAGAAAATATAGTTTTCTTCCATTTGATTAGGTTATGGTTATACAGAGGTACACAGAGGTTAGGTACTGGGAAATGGGACCGGGTGATTCTATCTAAAACATTCAAATTCAATAATGGAGATACATTCTATTGTGATCGTAGATTGCTATTTTCATTTAGTGGCAGGGGAATCACTTGGTGTTCTTAATGCCTACACACAATTTTGATTTGATTGCTAAAACCATGGACAGTTGCACTCAAACAAGAGGGAACTGGCATCGCAGTTTATAATCTGACATCATCACTGTGGCTGTATTCTACAATTGCACATGCCATATACTGTATGTGGGAGTTTGGTCAGAGATAATGAGTTACAAAGCTGAATTCACATTCCCCATACATACACTCAGTGAATCCACAGACATCTGAAGGAATGAATCATTACAAGTGCTTAAATGGCCATGATGTCATTTACTTAAAATATTCATTGTTTCTATGGCTGGGGCCTTGCTATGACATTTTTGGTTGAGATACTTACAGGAATTTATATATCATAATTTCATCATTTTCTCTCACAGCAATCATCCTACATCAGCTGTTGGCATATGTGCAATTGTCACCAATGTCTATGGCACTGAAATATGCCAATGAGTGATGACATGTACAGCTTGAGAGACAATTACAATATTAATGATTTAATGCATGCAGGGGAATTAGCATAACTTTTTGATTGCATTAACATTTAATCAGGGGGTAGGGGGTGGCTTCACATCTCTCACTTTGCACACACTCTGTGAAGAGCAAAGCATTTACCCTGATTGTCATTAATCGTGACTCAGTGTTGGATGATCCTCCCCGACACATTGGCAGTGAATTTAGCATGGCTTTCTGTCATGCCAGATGGCATGCATGCACACAGTCACGTGCACATACTACGCAACATACGTGTTGATGTGCATGTCAGTATGTGCCTCTGTTGGACATACATGCAAAGCTGATTTACAAACACAGGCCTGCATGCATGTGTTATACATACACACACAGACACAAACACACTCACACACAAATTCACACACAGAAGGCCACATATTTCAATGCAAAGGAATCATCCAGATTCCCTTCTTGCTGTCGCAAAATGTCACCTGAAGGAATTTAAATTTTATATTTTAGGCTACTGAAGTTTGTCCAGTTCATTCCTTGTCCTGAGGGAGTCTTCTCCATATCATCAAATAAGGTGGACATTTCTATTAATCTGCAAGGTTATGTTAAAAGAAGCAGTGCCCATACTGTGGCCTAGATGCCCAACGTAGCTTGCCAACACATTTAATCAGTCCTCCACACAATTGGGAAATTGAATAATTTCAGCCCTCTGCAATATGCCTGAAAAATGTTGCCATTTAAAGAAACAGCAGACCACAATTCTGCACATGAATTGATGGTAAAGAGAGAACCAAATTACATCATTGCCATTTACCAGACACCCTTATCCAGAGCAACCTAGATTGGTTACAATTTTTACAGGTTAGGCATTTATACAACTGGATATTTACTGAGGCAGTTTTGGGATAAGGACCTTGCCCAAGGGTACAGCAGCAGCAACCCAGTGGGGAATCAAACCTGCAACCTTTCAATTACGAGTCCTGCTCCTTACCACTATGCTACACTGCCACCCCGAATGCAATCTCTGCTTCAGTATCTATGGCTCACACCCAAATTATACTACAATGACTGCTTACACCTATATCGTAGTACATGGAGAAAAGGTGTGGCATCTTGGTTGCAGTGGGGACATTAATAGTGATAACTTTGAGTGCATGTTTAAAAGTATGCCAAGCACATACTGTATATATTGCACTCTGTTTTACACTTAAAAATGCATTATAGTAAAATCACATTATGTATGGTGCATAGTGCATAGGGGCACCAGCACAGACACTCAACTCATCCTGATGCAGCAGTCCTGCCTGGAACTGCTCCCTGTGTTTTCCCTCCAGAGTTAATCAATCAATGAACATGCACAGGAACCACTGTTTTAAAGTGACCGTGTGAATTGAGGGAGGCTGTGAAACGCTCTCCTTGCTTAAAAGGCCATTTAAAGGGAGTTTCTCCAATAAGAGGCGCAGACTTTGCTATCTGAAACCAGGATTAATTGCTAATCCAGGAATGCAGTGCCTGGGATGGGGTGGGTTTGTCCAGTGAGACATAAACAACCTTTAATTGTGGTTAATCTAAAACATATTTCTAACTCTGTGTAACAGACTAGGGTCCTCACATGATAGTTAATCTCAAGCATATTCTAACTCCATGTAACAGACCAGAGTCACATGGTACTGCTGTCATGGATGATGGTAGAATAATCTGCATGGCATAGGGTGTGTGCATACTAATTATGTGAACAACACACAAGACCCACATATATGTTTACATGTGTATATATTGCACAATAATACACAAATGTATTAGAAGTGGTGAAGGGAGAAATAATCCATTAAAAGGGAAATTGATTCATTATGAGCATGGCAGGTGATCCAGAAGGATAATGATTTTGCTGATTCAAATGTCTACATCATATATCCACTAAATACCATATTGCTGCTGAAGATTTCCAGTGAAGTGAATACCTTCGCTATTACCATGATCATTGTGATAACCATTTCCTTGCACTAAAAATCATTCATAGTAGAAGGGTTTGTTGATTCATGAATACGATATTCGATGAAAGGTGCTGTCTTACTTTGCAACTGTATGGATTTCCCAGTAACATCACAACGCACGCAAGCCTTATTTCTTTCGGGGACACACACATGTGTTGGTGGCATATACCGCATGCTGAGAAAATATCGTCAATGAAAGAATGCACGAGGACAGCACACACGCAAGGACTGGCCTAGGCAGCAACGTGCATCTCGCCCTGCCCCATTTCTGCATGAGCAAATTAAGTGGCCAGAAAGAGCACGTTGCTGATTGTATTCTTTTTTTTTCCCCCTCAAAGAGCTGGTCTAATTTCAGTACTCCTCTTGTGCACGCAAAGAATGTGATTCATGGGAGTTACCATTCATCAAACATGGAGCAGGGATGCACTGTACAGTGCGCATGCACTTGGAATGTGTTTTATTTTAAATGCGAATGCTCTTTTAAACCGACGGATTTTTGTCGTTTTTATGTACTTTTCATTGAAGATGTCGTTGTTCTCCCGGTGAGCGCTACGTCTTTAAATCTTGTGGGACCCACGTACCCCTTTCAGATTCTTACTTGGTTTGGTTTCCAGCAAGTCTCCACAAAAATAGATTTCCAATTCCCTCCGGGAAAATAACCTGCTCTAAAAATAGCAACGAAGGAACGCGAAGAGCGCCGCAGCTCCTTGGTCACTGCCAACCGTACAGGGGATTCCCTACGGGTCTTTGTAATGGGCTTATTACAATGCGCTTTCTTCCGTCTCGATAATGACATTAATCATTAACATTTGTGCTTTGTCTACAGTACTGTATATGCAAATATGTATGCACACTCTGACACATGTATTTCTCTTGTTATATAAATAGTTTTTTTTCTATTAATCTGTTGCAATTAGGGTTTCCCTTGGTAATATACAGTTTACCGCCTTCATAATAAAAGCTAATTGTAGTGTCCATCACGTGTACTGTACCTACTCCCAAAGCATACTACATGGTTTCCCTAAATAGACGTCTTATATAATGTACTGCTCGATTTTAGAAGAATCGTTGGCGTCCATTGAAAAAAATACAACTGGAAAAATTCCATTTAGTGTGCAGTTTTCCCACGACAAATATATCCATGGAGCAGAAGACAGCAATGACAATCGGTTTAAAAGAACCATTTTGCACATATCTTGTCATTACTGATATGATAGCGCTTGATTTATCCTCCAAATTGTTCCACAAACATTAGGAAACGTGCCCGTTCATTAGATTACAGCACAAACGCCTTCATTTGTGCTTGTCGAGTTGACAAGCCGATTTTAATAAACCGGCTCATATAATTGTATTTTTCATCCTGACTTATATATCTCCCTTATCATATTAGCCTGTTTTTTAATATTCTATAAATCGTGATGGAATTCTTTTGAAACCATGTTATTTTCCTGCTATAAAACACAAGCCAGGAACACCTGAGCTGTTTAGTGAGGTTGCCTTTCTCAGGCACCGCAATCCCCACCTGCAAACTGAGTCCCATGGGGCCTTACACAACTAAGATCTCCTGTGTGGCACATTGTAAGCCTATAGTGTCTCCCACGTAGGCGAGTCAACAAGTGTGCAAACTGTTGCTTTATGCATTCTGCTGTAGTCAGACTATTGGTATTACTTGGTGGCTGTCTAAAAACAAATGCATTTACGCAATGGCATATTCTACATCATCAACAAAACATTTGGACATATCTTGAGAATGTGTACTAAGATCCAGAAGAGTCAATTGAGGAGATAGCTTAACAGACAGAGTTTTAAAATTAGGACACAGTGAATTTAATTCTATTGTATTAGACAGGTTTCATCCGAAATTAGGGGGATTGTTATATTGGTTCAACAGAGTTTTAGCAGTCAATTGACCTAAATGCCAAATGTCAAAACAAAGGTAAATATTACTAATCATCAGATATATTGTGAGCATAGTAAAATGTATATACATGAAATGTCTTGTTTTTTAAAATACATATTCCTGTTTCTTTTCTTGATATATGTAATATATTTTGATATGTATGGAAAAAAGATTTTTTTCTAGTTCAGCATTAGTGAGATGTACATCTGATAGGGAATTGTATTAGCATGGCATCATTCTTTTACTTGTCCTTATTTGCCTTTCTCTACTGTCCTCTACTACATGTGTTTCTTACGTAATCACTGTGGTCCCCTGCAAGTTGAAAGCAGTATCAGCGCAAGAAGCCTGGAGAAATTTGGAATTTCTGTGCTGGGAGTAACCAGTGAACAGTTTGCTGTTTTTTTTTTTCTTTTCTTTCCCAACACACACAATCAATCTTTCAGTTACAGTTGCTGTTGCGATTCTCACTGGGCTGGATCATTTTAACAAAAAAAAATCACTCACTTCTGTCATTGGCAAATCTAAACACAGAAACACTTGAACACAGTGATTTACTCACAGCTGAAATTATTTTTCGTATTTGATTTTTCCACATGGTATTACCATTTGGCCTGAGAAGCTATTTTTGTGAAGTGGGGATAGCAGGCATCGGGATTTGCAGTAGAAAGAGAAAGGCAGCTAGCTAGCAACTTCTCAACTTCTCACAGTGCTCAGACTTACTGGTGCGAATACGCATCAGAAAGTAAAGTGTGATGTCAGAGCAGGGCTGGTGATAGGGGGGTGCCTAGGGGTGCACTGCACCCCCAGACAGACCTGAGTGCACCCCCATTTGTCTCCTTGTATCCCGATGTCTCCATAGTATTTATTATGTCTTTTTAAAATATATCCCCCCCGGCACCGGGCCTGTGTCAGAGTCTTGTGGTGGATACAAACAGTGAGTGGATCTTCTCTCACAGTGCATACTTACAGACAAAACCATGCAGTGTTTCACTGGCAATGACAGGTACACAAAGTTACAGGTACACAAAGTCTATTCTTTTTCTGGAAAGACTGAACAGAGTATAAGATTTTGACTTATTTTGGCAAGTTTTCCTTTTTTTGCTTTGTTTTCACAGCTTGTTCACTGCTTTCCAACTATTATTTGCATTTGTGCTTTGAGCACTTATTCAAGGACCCATACCACAGGCAAAACCATTTCTTTCCATAATTTATTCAATAAGCATGAGTTGTATATAAACATACTACAAACTTAAAATATATCCTACTGTACAGATAATATACAACTTGTCAATACAATGAATACGAAAAGGCCACATTTTGAATAGGGTCACAACTCGCATTCATTCTGATTTATTGCCTATATATGTACCTTCACATCACTTACATATAAACATTATTACAGTATATATTCATCATGGATTTATAATGGGCTTCATTCATTTCAATTCACAATTGTAATTTCTAAATCAGTTACATAATATTGCTTACGAAAAGATGTATTAAGTTAATAAGACAGGACAGAAGAGAACAGCGGCAGACACCTGTTGAAAACACAACATAACGATGTTAACAGGCAAGTAGTTTTTACAATATACATATAAATAGTTCATGATGTGATGTGATGTGGAAGTTAGATGTGAATCTATACCATGAAACAGTACAGCTTCTGTTTGCTGAATATTCATTGTATTCAGTCTGCATCATACATACACATTCACACAATCTCAGTGTTTAGAACACTGTTGTAAAGCTCTGGGGTTGATGTGCCAAGGATGGGGTCTGACATGTTCAATCTCATCCAGATATACAAGGTTGCATGAGCTGTGCAATTACAGTTCATTTTCTGTTACTACATATAAATAACCAGAAGTATAATTTATGTAAGGGGTAATGGATTAAAAAAGTCTGTAATCATCCTTTATGACAAAATATAACCATAAAGCATACTTGAAGCTGTCCACAGCTGTTTAATATAATGTCTCTACTTTTCTGTTTGTAAAGCCCCAGCAATGGTTGTGATCATGTACTAAAAATGTTAATATTGTGAAAATTAACTACACAGCTGGTAATTCTAATATCCCATCAATTAAATCTAGAAAGCTTTTTTAGTACTCACTAATTTCAAATGTTCATCTAAATGTAGAGATTGACATTTGTTTTAGAGGAAGCATAAAGACATAAAAAGCAAATAAAATGAGCAAGTGAAAATGACATCTCATTGTTTTTTCCCTAAGTTCATTTCATAGCATTACTGTGAATACACTCCTTTCACAGCTTTGATCAACAACATTTGTGCTTCCTTCCCATATAATAATTTTAGCAGCATGTACTAAATAGCAACTCATGTAAGAAGAAGTACCAAAAAATTTTGGTGAGTTCCAGTCATGCTGCAAAAATATTGTCTCTCCTTTCTGATCACATTAACAGATATTACAAATAATGCTCCAAAGTTATTTTAAACATGAAACATATAAACATTCTTAGTTGAAATGGTGGAATTTTAAAAAAACGAAAAAAACCAAAACAATTAGCCAGTCAATAAAGGAATATGAAGCTTTGACTGTTGATGGTGACCTAAGTTAATGTTTAATCAAATCAACGAGTTTTAGTTGATTAGCTTTGATTACCCACTGGTTGCCTATCAATCTCTTGACTCTAGCTGGTTAATATTTGGTTTACATTCCCTGCTCTCCTGAGATTCAGTGCAAAGGCCTGAGAATTTTGGCCATGTTGTGGTTTTAAAAACACCATGACACTACCTCGGGGGGAAAGAAAGGGAGAGAATAAATGAAAGAAAGAATTCTGTAGATATGCAGGCAGTATCACCAAAGATGCTCCCTCTGTTCCTATTCTATCCAGTTAGCTGGTATTTACACAGACTGTGGATACCACGTTCCACTTATTAACACGTAAACGTGGCTTTGATCTCCTTTGTGCTCAGGTTTATTTCTGTAATGTTCCATTAGCCATCATTAATAAAAATATAATTACACAAAAGGTTGCATCAAAAACAAGAACAAAACTACTAAGCATAAACTACAGTTCTATTGTATAAGCAGCTTGGATTGGACAGCCATGGGTTTGTATTAGTCTTAGTTACTCAGTTGATGTAAATAATTGAACCAGATAACCTGTTCTAGATATCCAACTGAAAGGCAACTGTAAAAGCTTCAGGATCTTGTATTTCCAGGACATTACTGGCGTAGAGTGATTAAAGCACACTAGTAATATGATTACTGGTGAGACAAAGCAGACATCTGAAAACTGGAGATTTTAATGAAATATGCATGCAGTGTGCATGAAGGATTCATTTAATAAGCCCCGGAAGACTTGTACATTCATTTACAAATGAATGAATGAGTGTTTGTGCAAGAGTCAAACTGTAAACTAGCAAAACAAACCACAGAGTGAAAAATGAGGGATTTAATTATGGCTTACTACCAGTGGAGAAATTTATATGCCTTTCTCTACAGTTCTCTGCAACATGTGTACAACATGTGTACAATATATCTATTTTGATGATATTCACACCTTACTCTTTTCTTTGGGGTATGGCTATGGTATGGCTTTCTGGTGTAGTATTGTATATTCATCCTTTGTAATATTTTATTAGATGTTTCCTATTTTAATTTCACATTTGTTTCTAACCTGTTAAAGCAAAACAACTTTGATTAAAATGTAGTTAAATCTATAGAATTCTTTTTTATTCATATACATATTACACTTATTTGATGATAACTTTCTAGGCTTATTGTTTTAAGATATAATAGATATAATAGCTCAGCACCTGATATTGCTTCCAAATACCAAAACCATAACACTTTACCCTTATGCTTCTATAGTATCTCTCTATTCCAGTTGCAATTAATGGCTTAGATAAGGAAATTTGTGACACAGATATGCAAAATTGCTACTAATAAAATTAAGATGCAGTGACTTGTGACAATGAAGACATCACAAACAGTAAATGTTGTAAGTATGCTTTTTTGATTAATAAAGACAATGAATATATAATTACTACATTTGTGTGTTTTTTCTAATACATTAGTTTCCAATAGTACTAGTATAATATAACTACAAAATTGAAGTATATTCTATCCTGTTACACACAGAAGCTGTATGGGTTTGTATTGACCTCCCTTGTGACAAGACCAAACAAGCTATATTCACAACTTTTTAAGACCTTCAAAAACTTGTA
Source organism: Megalops atlanticus (assembly GCA_019176425.1). Lineage (NCBI taxonomy): Eukaryota > Metazoa > Chordata > Actinopteri > Elopiformes > Megalopidae > Megalops > Megalops atlanticus. The sequence goes on along the minus strand of CM032897.1, from coordinate 6,625,696 downwards.
TTCTTTGGAAATCACTTAAAGATATTGCAAGAAGGAATAAAATAACAAAAAATAATTTACAGGGCTCCCAACTTCAACACATGTATCTAGAATTGTCTTATTGTGCCCTTAAACTGTTTTGACACCACATATCTCTGGTGAATATGGATGGCAAAGTCAACTCAGTTTTTGCCTGCAGTCGGAATAGACGCTGGTGCAATTGAGTGTGCCAAATTATCTGTGACACTTCCTCCTGCCTGGATTAGCAAATCTGTGCCCTGCGGCAGTCCCTTCTGGTACATACTGAGTGCATCTTCCTGTTTGGCACAACTGGGCTGATAAGCTGTTTGGTGAACGGAATAGCACCCCACAGTTTGTTAATCTGTTTTGTAGGTGTTATCTTTTGACTGTTTTTCAGATGCAACAGTGACGAAGAGTATTGAGTAACAGTGGGCAGTCTGGGCTTAGTTATGTTATTACTGCTTCTAAGACATGACACATTCAGGAGGCCTGCATGTGAGCACAAGATTTAGGTTAAATCATGATTTTGTGGCCAGTCGATCAGTCATAAGGATTGTGCTAATTGTTAACAATGTGTCTTGGGAGGGAGTGGCTGCTATTACTGCCACTGCCTTAAGGTTTTGCAAGGACCGTGGGACACATGGTTGACCTCATTCTCTCAGGTTTTATTTCGGCCTAAACGTGAACGCATGGTAACGTTAGAGAGGGCAGACAGAATGGCTGCGGAGCTGGGCGGAGTTACGAGGGTGGCTGAATGAGGGTACAGTACTGTCGCTTTGCCTTTATGTTCTAAGATGGGACTTCCTCCCATGTCACTTTTTCAAACAGGAAGTGAAAAAAGAAGACGTCCTCACACCTGCATTAGCTGCTGCAATTAGCCGATACAAGTGGTTACAAAGAGCCTTTATTTATTAAATTAAAAAGGTCACAACATGGGAGAAATGTGCACTTGAAAATGATGGCAACAAAAAAATGCATTTGTCTTGCACATATTCTTCGGAGCACATTGATTCTTGGCATGTATGCATGAAGACAGGAGGATGTTTTTCCTGTTGCATATTGTTCTTCTCTTCGGTTCCTCTCACAGAATTTACTGTGTTTTAGCTTTTAATCCATGTGCAGTTTTTTATGCTATTTAATAACAGAACAGAGTGCTGCCTTTCACCTCCTGGACTTGACTGTCACTGATGGTTGTGAGATGACATTCAGTGCTATGTGGGTGGGGAGAGAGATCAGGTGCAGTGAAAACTGGACTTCTATGAAACAGCAATGGCCTATGCTAAAATGTAAACTCCAAAATATATACAATAAAATATGCAGAATATATTAGAAAATATATCAATTATGGCTTCCATCTATGCAATGGTATGCATATATTATTGTATTTACTGTAAAATATTGCAGAATAAATAATTACAATATGTTATACACTATAGATTATATCTAATGTCATGATATTCACACCTTACTTTTTTCTATGGCATGGTATGGCAGTCTATTTGGTGCAGTTTTCTGTTGTAGCATTGCATATTCATCCTTTGTAAGTGCTGTTCAGCAACAACTGATGGGGTGTGTCTGTAGTGGAGGGTACACTTCAATATCTTTCAACATTCTGGGTAAAGACTTGCCTAGACTTCAGACTATAGACTGTGTGATGACTTTCAGGTATGTACCATATGTAAATGACATTTGTCTTTTAAGCTGCCTTGGTGGGACACTTTATACATATTGCTTAATTAAAAACACTAATAAAAATGTAACTGATAATATCTTGTAAAATTTAAAGGACACCAAAGGCGATAGTGTACATTTGTATCTTATGACTGATAATGAGTTTTATATATTGTTAAAGTGAATGTGGCTTGTTTGTTATTTATTAAACATGTCATGCATATGTTATTTCAGAGTAATGTTTTTTAGCTCCACAATTGTAGCTACTATACCATGTGAAACCTGATCTAACCGTTTAATTTAACATAAGTTATTACACTGGCATAGCAAAATATTGGAAGTTTGCAGATGAGTCCTGTGGTGACTGACACTTTGACAGAACAAATTGACAAGTAGCATGAAATGACACTACTCCAGTTTTAGTGACACAACAAATCGAACATGACGAGCTGGTACAGCCTCTGTTGAAGATGGACATGTGGACACTGAGGTAGATGCCATCAATAACAGTGATACAGCATTCAGATCAACATAATAATAATAATAATAATAATAATGCAGTGAATTCATGATGCAAATGAATTAAATTTCTCTGCACCAACATTCTGTTGAGAAAATGGATTTAAGCATTAAAAAGGAAGCCATCTTAACTGTTCACCACTCACTCCCTGCTTTTGATTTCATCAAGGCAAAAAAATTCAAGCATAATCACAGAGCAACATGTTAAAAAACTAAAAATAAATCACCAGTTTAACCGATTCCTTTATATAAAACATATACAATGCATAAAAAAATATAGCTTTGATCATGTTAAACTCACTAGTCAAGCAGAGTGAGATCTGGCACAGCATATATCAATGAGCAATCAATTGTTCCCACATGGTAGACTACTGGCATTGGAGCAATTTTGAGTTACCTGCAAAAAATTAAATAAAAAACTGCTCTTTCTCCGGCTGACATGCTCTACTTTCCTAGCATGTGATGCATGTTTTGGTATAGTACATGATATCTAATGCATAATGATTAAGTTCACACTCAGCTTCTGTACTGCAAAGGAGCGTTTCCTCTAAACATTGACCGAAGCAATATTGAAATTATTGAGGGTTCCATGTACAATAAACATAATGTGATTGATTGCTGATTCAAGTAAAGTTTGTTTTCACTCATTTCTACAAGTCATGGAACTACCTCTCATTTTCAGCTGATAATATTGTGTTGTCAATTCACAGGAGTGTATATCCATGTGAGCTGAATTCCCATAACACAGACTCTCACAGCTCTGTCAGCTTGCGAGAGCTGTGTTGTTAAATGCCTTATTAAATGAATTGCTTCAGTTTTACCACCATTCATGTCATGACAGCCACCCCAGTCAGGAGAGGATGCCTTTGAGTGTGGTTTCAAGTGTGAAAGCACTGTTTCATTTTTTTTTTCTCTCTTGCGGTCTGATATTTTCTTTCTGACGTGGGAAAAAATGGAGGTATGGCAGTCCACTCTTGTCTTCCTTGTCTCCTGTAAACCAAAAGAAAAGAGTGCTCTAGTTCTGGCAGACAATGCTTCACAAAGTGCTTCAGTGTGCCTTACTTCTGATCTACAAAGCAATGATAAGTTCCACTTTTCCTGCTTAATCACGAGAAATTGCTTCAAAGTGTACACAGTGTTGTCCTGTAGGTAATAAAACCTATACCTGGCCGGACATGCGCATCACATGTTTAGAAATTTACCTTGAAAGGGCAACTTTGTACCTGGTGCATCAAACTTAACACCTTCCAAGAGGTTTGTTTTGAAATACTTACAGATATTTCCAATCCATGTTATTTCCATGTTAAATAATCACTGTTAGATGAACTGCTGATTATTTTTAGAGAATGACCCTAATTGCCCTTTTAGTGTGTAGATGGGCCAGAAGGGAGAAAGGCAACTGAAAAGGTAATAGCCGTCATAACCTACACAGTAGTGAATTGTTCCATGCAAAGACAAGGTTCCTAAAAATGCTAATGTTGTATAATAAACATTTCAGTTCCTATACACAGTTCTAAAGAATTACATTTCTTAAGCCTGTTTATAAGTTAGTATCATCAGATCATTCTAAATTGCGGCTGTAATTCTGATAAAATGATTATTAAAATGTGTACTTCCACACTACAGCTCATGTGGAGAGAATATTATGGACACTGCTTTCCTTCCGGGACCAGTTGAGGAGCTGAATGGAATCTACGGAATTTGAGAGTCATGCTCAGTGAAAAAAACACAGGCACAGACTGCATACCTGCCAACCAATACACTTTCACTGTATTTAGCATGGATTTACACTGGCTTTAAACAGGTATGCCCCTCTTTGCATGCAAAACAGAGCTCATCAGCTAATATGATTATGTACAGCCTAATAATTAAAACAACTGCAAATAGCGTAGTCAGAAATAAGAAGTGACAGTTTCAGCAAAATGCTGATTAATTAGCCAGGTAGGTGTTTGCGAAAATCACTTTGTTCCGCTTTGAGTGTAGGATGCATGCACGCACACACACACACATATACGGACAGAGGAAGAGCCCTCCCAGCGCTCATTAATGCCTCTATATAGATTTATATCCAGGATTGTCAAACATGACTAAACAGGCATTGCCTCCTACGTACATACATACATATTCATACTTCCTGCTCATTACATATGCGTTCTGGAGAAGCAGGAGAGCTTAAGTCCCACAACTTCCTGTTTATTCACCCCCCTAGTAACACATATTCACAATGGAGAAACAGCAAAGCCAAACTGCCTCAACTTCCTGTTCATCATACATTCACCTCCATTGAGGCACATATTAACAGTGGAGTATCAAAAGAACTGAGATACCTCTGCATCCAAATTGCTTCCTGCTTACTGTATATTCACACTGGAGAAACAGAGGAACTGAGACACCTCCACACCACCATTTAAGATAGCTGGCTGGCAATGATGGCCAAATGTTGTGCCATTCTTTAGCTAACTAGCCAAAAGCTGCTGTAAGTACTGCAACTATAAGCTACAAACTGAGTAAATGGTTGGTCTACTGAAGAAATAAAGAGGCCTGGCTACGACAAAGATCAGCATACACACTGCCCAGCCCCCCCCGGGGACACGAGTTTGACATACGTCTTCCGCAGATGGTACACCGTTATGATATTAAAACACAGAATTTACACTAAATTCTTTCACTCTTCCAGTCTGAACAATTAACAGTTAAGTGATCAATTAACTCATTGTTAAGAATATATTCCTAAAATCACAGTTTTTAAAATACTATAGGTCTGAGGGTTGCAGTCGTGTAATTAATTTTATTCCTACTATTCTTTTCTATGGAATAATTATACATATAGTTTTTTAATGCAGCTCCTGACCCACAGTTTGGAAAGCACAGTCCTGCCGTGTAGTTTCTTTCTCTCTGCGAAGAGCAGTCAGGCTTGGTAATATCCCTGGGTAGTCAGAATGATCGACAAAGTGCTTACCTCAAAGCTCAGGTCATCTACTGTTGTGGCTACATTGATTCCCTCTTAATCTGGAGACTTGCCACTTACACCTGATGTATTACTATCATACTGACCCATATACACCCCTCTCCAAACTTAATTAGTGAGTGGTAGATATTATGGACATTGGTACATTGTAATACTGTACTGTGTTTGCCTTCAAACTGTGCTTTATCATGTTAGCGGCCAACATGTTTAGCAAGGTATAAAGTTTGACGCATAAACCTGTAAACTTGTAATTCCAAGGTTACCGCTATGACATACAAATAGGGGTGTTCAAAATGAGACCAAGTGATGAGGTGTTTTTTTTGGCATGAAAGTTTGGTGCTAACAAATTTGTAAAGTTAACTCTATTTTTTCTTATCTTTGAGTAACAGAAATAGGCCAGTGTTGCACTTTTTAAACTCCTGTACATTTTTGGTTAATTCTACCCCATTGTAGTGTGGCTTGTTTAAATCTAAAGCTGTGAAGATGAATTTAGGAGAATTATATCATGAAAAAGCTAAGTCTTCAAATGGGACAACAAATGGGAAACTTCAAAACGTATTCCTCAGACCCTACAGTACCTTGCTGTGTGTTTATCATCTAGTCAATATGTGAATGGGGCCAAATGTGCTTGTGGCCATAAGGCAGATACTTCCTCAAAACAAATTCCATGCATTAACAAAAATACCAATATTAACTGTGAAAGAATAACCCTGTCCTTTCGAAGGAGCAGTCATCCACAGAAAAATAATAAAATAATTTACTATTATCTCACATAGACAGAATACAGAACTTCTGCACACACATTTTTCTGTTGTTTTTTTTTTTTCATTCACAACCCCATAGCTTTCCATGTAGTTGCATTAACCTGTCTTTAAATGGCTTTCTTTTAGTGCATTTAAGTCCCAGCCAATACCCAATTGGGGTAAATTGCATTTCACTTTAAGGATTCAAGAAATAGATTCAGAATCAATTCATTAACAGAACGCTTCAGAAATGTGAAGCAATTTTCAATTAATCACGTGAATTTCAGTTAATTTCCTGAACTGATTCAATTGAAATGAAATTGATCCCAAATTCTGATATCCATCTGTATCTCGGGAGCAGTTTCACACTGGAAACACATGCTGTAGATAATGTTTAAAACAATAATTTGCAAATCTGTAAACTACTATCAGCATAATCATATCAAATAGATATCTGTGAAGGACAGAGATTTTGTGAGAAGCACTGAAAATAATCAATCAAAACAAACTTAACCATAAGTTATGTATGTGTAAGGAAAAAAATAACAGTTTGCAAACGCTGAGTGCAAGAGCTGTAGCTTCTGCACCTATTCTGCACATAACCCTTACTGTAGATGTATGTACTACAGTTAACAGCTGGTTATAGGTTTGAGGAGAAATAAAGGGTTTTATAGTCCATTATGCTACCAAAGGCTGCATCCCAAACAGTCCCTTTCACTGTCAATTGCTAACTCCCCTCACAATATGGATCATATCAGGTTGAGACTGTCTCAGTTCCAGAGCCCAAAGCTATAATAATCCGGTTGCCAACCTGTAATTAGGAACTAGCTACAATAACTACCTAGCTAAACAGCCAGCCTGTTACACCTGAGGGTAATAAATGATAACATTGCTCGCATGGAATAGATCAGGGGTGGGCAATTCCGGTCCTGGAGGGCCAGTGTCCTGCTGGTTTTTGTTTTCATCTCTTAGTTACCTGTTGATTTTCACCTTGAAAACAGGTGTGCTTGCTCTTCAGCCAATCAGAGATTGTATTTAGTTGGTCAACAAGAAAAACAGCAGGACCATGGCCCTCCAGGACTGGAGTTGCCCACCCCTGGAATAGATGATACCCAGGTGCAGGGGCGGGGCCAGAGGGGGGACTTCGGGGGGCACGGGCCACCCTGGAGATTTGATTGGCCACCCTAGGTGCCACCCAAATCTAGTCTGTGATTGGCCATCAACCAGGTCGAAGGCGGGACTTTTCTTGATGTACTCGGTGGTTCAAATCACCGCGGGAGTCAGGAGTGACTTCAAAAATTACTCGTTTAGATATAGCCAAGAAACAGCCGTTCTATATGAGTAACTGTTTGTTAGCATGCGAGTTAGTTTACAACACTATTGCTCTTGCTAGCAAGCAACGTCATCTAGCTAGCTAGCTAGCTATCTGCCCATCTAGCAAGGTAGCTACCTTATCTATCTAGCTACAAAGCTCACCAGGCAGCTAGTTGGTTAAATGTAAATCAATATTGTAAAAAAAGCCTTGTAGGAGTAGGATCTTTTCATTATTTAGTTGGCATGTGTTTGTTGCTTGTTGATTAGTGTTTGTCCTTCTTTAAAGTTTCATCCTCTGAATATGGTGTTTATATGGGGGGGTAAATAAATAAGTAAATAAATCATACAAAACTTATGGATCCGTGTATGACAATTATTCATTATGAAGATTGCCATGCAAATTACGGGAGTTTCCCGGGAGAAACGACAAAACGGGAGATGGCCTTGAAATACGTGAAAAACCCGGAAAAACGGGAGCGTGTGCAGCTATGCCCCTACCTAGTGCTCCATACAAAGTGGGATGTAATGTCAGCCCTGTGTTGGAGACAATGCAGAATTTTGCTGTGATTTCAAAACTGGATTACTCGGCAACGCTTTGCCGCAGAGAAACAGCTCGTATCATCGGAAAGGGTTTATTTTGATATGCGGCACGTTGTGAAGCGATAGGGACTTAGTGACTTATTCAGCCGAGAAGCAGGAGTGTGAAAATGGGTAAAGAAATTAGTAAAGATATTACTTTGCAGAAGTTTGATCTGTCTTCATAACGTGATTCCTTCGTTATGTACAAATATGTGACTAGCATCACTACAAAGCTCAGGTTCCTCTTTCCTTTCTCTTTCTTGTGATATGTGTTCCATATCTATGCAATGACGAGTTCATGAGTAATTCAAACGAGTAATGGGTGTGGAGATGGACGCAGAGCTGTATGCAGATTGTAACTATGATTAAATTTGATGTAAATTCAAAATTATTTTTCTCGCCAACACTTCCTCGCATAGACAAGCAACTAGCATCGTTAGCGATGAATACTTCCTGAGCAATTCAACCGAGAAGAAGGGATGTGAATTTACATTTTAAACCTCCCGCGTTCAGCGCTCCCAATACTATTAGCTGGCTACCTGTCTCTCTCTCTTGGCGATGTTAGGAAATTTTCACAATGAGGGGTAAGTGGGCAGGAAAAGAATGCGGTTAGGAACGGAGCCCAATGTAGTTTGTGCGTCTGTCTCAACACTCAGTCACAATCCAATCCGTTTGAGACAAAAGAATAGAACTGGAGCGGCCAGTACAGTCCAGCGAGTTGAAAATAAAAACGGACATAATTTTTATATAGATAAGATATTATTTCGCTAGAAAGGCTAATCACTGTTGATTTCAATGACATTGTTATTGTCACGGGCACACTGCTGTTCTAATATGTTTACACATTTAACAGAGACATTTTCCTTAAATTCAAAGCCTGTCCTCTTCGCTCGTTTAATCCACGAGCAAACACTGCCACCTAGTATCCAAAAGACGGGATTGCTCCCTAACGTGAGTAATTTTCTATCAATGCTTATCGTTTGTAAACAATGTATTAAGCGCTGAGATGGAAAACTTTGGAAATGGAATCGCCCCCTGTATTACAAAGTTCGCTTGCCTTTACTATGCATGAAAGAAGAAATAAAGGAGCCAATGCACACCAAATGGTATCAATATTATAAGGTTATACCTAAACACCATACAGATAGAAATTAAGTTGAAAAGTACGTCACCTAAAGTTGTAATTGTCTTTGTAAACACACATTTCACTTATACAGTATATTTTTAAAGCAGTCTACCTGTCTTTAGTATCTTTAGAATAATGAACCTCAAAGTAGTTAATTGTTCTGTACTGATTATTTTTAAATAGATGCCCAAATGTTTACTGAATCATAATGTGACTTTTTTTCAAAATGAATTTATAATTTATTGAATTAATTTATTTGAAAAATATCGTTGGAAACCAAGAAAGACGCATTTAGTTTCATTTTTACGGTATAAAAGTTATTAAAACTCTCACCTCCAGCAAGATGATCCACGGTCATTCCTTGTGTAGTCTTTGAACATCACCTCATCCCATAACGTAAGAAAAAAGAGTTCAGAGTTTAAGTGCCGTTGCCAGGGCAAACATTTGAATCGACGATTGTAATTTTCTCCAGGTAAGTCCATATAGCGCCGACAAAATTAATCCAGCCAAAGAGGTCCCAACTTTAACATCCTCACACCAGTGTAAAACGCCTTTCACAGTGTCATCCACGTATGTCCTTTATTTGAATATGTAACGAAACGTGGAGCAGAGATTCTGTATTGAACCCTGAGCACTGAACATCTGGGTTTGACTTCTTCCGGCACGTGAATATTATAATTCTAATTTATTTTATCTTGAAACGACCTGTTACATCAGACGCATGTTGGGGCAAATTGTGGACGGTAATACACTGTTTCCGAAAATATCGCTTGTACTGACTTAATTCGAAATAATATAAGCCATTTAACGCCAGATAAAGGCATGCCTGCAATTCAGACTTGGGCATGAAACCGTAAAATCTACCGAGACGTTTCTATGGAAACGTTACTGTTTTTTTTTAGGGACGCCTGTATGGCTTCCTTTCATCCACACGGTGGCGATCCTAGGTTTGAAATCTTAAGAAAGTAGCCAGCTTGTGATAACAAAGGGAGCGCGCTCTCTTTGAGTAATTAACCTCATTCATTAGGCTGCATACCTAAGCATCAATAAGGATAAAACAACTCGCTCGATCTTCATTTTGCACATATTATTGAAAGCGTTGGATTGGTGTGCTGCACGTTGCCTAAAATGGCTAGTTAGCAGATAGCTGCCTTTGAGCATTACAGGAATAAAATTCCCAAGCAACGAATGTTAAGAGCATCAGTCTACAGTTATTTAGATTACACAAAGTCACGATCGACTGGAACACATAACTATCAAAAGTGCTTAGAATCAATACCGATGACAGCACAGTAGCCAACAATTAGGCTTAATTACTGAGGGCATAAAGCTTCATGCGTGCTTGCTGCGCTTCACGTTCGCGCGACGGCTTCTTGTGATGGCGAGACGCGCTTCTTGACTGGCACGACTGGCACAACTATGGTGTATTGGTTGTGAACGACAGTGACATCGTTATAGGAACGTGTCCAGCTCCGCTAGTCTCTGCTAACGAATGTTCGACTCTCCAACTGACCTTTTAGAATAAACTACACTGCGCGTATGCATGAAGAAGCTTTGCATTGCTCACTTATGTTTTAATTGGTCCTGTTTTCTTGATTTGCACCAAACAAGCAAACTCTAACCTTCTTAGTGACAAATCTGTAAGGATTAACCTTTTCATTCCTAATACTCTTTTAATAAAGTGCTTTGATAAAAGGGGCGCAAAGGATTAAATGGTTTTTTTTTCCAATAGCTAATAAGTCCGTGTAATGTTGACCTCATGCGTTTAATTAAATGAGCGCATGAAATAAAAGGGGGTGCAAGACCATGTGTCCATTATCCATTTTTTCTGTCAAACAAACCATTATTTCACATGGAATCCTGGGAATAACTGGCTGCTTGTATTTAAACATTGGTGCCAAATATGGATGTGGTCACTCTATGTGTAGTCTGGTTACACTCATACATCGGTCAGTTTGCCAGTGTACACTTTGTGTGGGCTACAGTTAGCGTATTTCATTACGTCGAAATCGTCTGCGTCTGTATAGTCTGATTTTGTCAGCGAGGGTTTGCTGTCACTTTTTTTAAATTCCGCAAACGACGACTGCTGCTGACCACATGTTACATGAGTGTACTCGAATTGCTCCTCGTGCTCCGTCTCCCTGTGGTAGAAATAGTTGAAATTCGAGACGATGACAGGAACCGGTAGTGCGATGGTCAGCACGCCGGCGATGGCGCACAGGGAGCCAACGATTTTGCCACCGATGGTGACTGGGCACATGTCCCCGTATCCCACGGTAGTCATGGATACCACCGCCCACCAGAACGCGTCCGGGATACTACTGAAGCCCGAATCCGGGTCGTCAGTCTCGGCGAAGTAGACGGCACTGGAAAACAGGATTACGCCAATAAAAAGGAAGAAGATAAGGAGCCCGAGTTCCCTCATGCTGGCTTGGAGGGTCTTTCCCAAGATCTGGAGCCCCTTGGAGTGCCTGGAGAGCTTGAAAATTCTAAATACTCGCACCAAACGGATGACCCTCAGTATAGCCAAAGACATTGCTTGCTGGCCGTTTCCTTGATGCTCGGCCAACTCCAAGCCCAGTGTGATGAAGTAGGGTATAATTGCCACTATGTCGATAGTGTTCATGATATTTTTAAAGAAGGCGGTCTTGCTGGGGCATGCAAGAAACCTCACGAGAAGTTCAAATGAAAACCACACGATACACAGTGTCTCCACAATGAAGAACGGGTCTGTGAACGGATTCGGCTTCTTCATACCAACGGTCCCATTCAGAGCAAGGCGGTCGTCGGGAAACCGGTGCTCTTCCCTGAACTCCGGCAAAGTCTCCAAGCAGAAAACAACAATCGATATCAAAATGACCACAACTGAAACTATTGCGATTGCCTTGGCAGGTCCGGAGCTCTCGGGGTACTCGAACAAAAGCCACACCTGACGCTGGAATTCATTGTCAGGCAAGGGGCGCTCCTCCTCTTTTATGAAACCTTCGTCGTCCTTAAAATTTTCGATAATTTCCTCCCCCAATTCGTAAAATTTAATTTCCTCCAAGAATATGTCAACGGGCACATTAACAGGTCGCCGAAGTCGCCCTCCAGACTGGTAATAATACAGGATAGCATCAAAGCTTGGTCGATTTCTGTCAAAAAAGTATTCATTTCGCAGAGGATCAAAGAAACGCATTCTTTTCCTGGGGTCCCCTAGCAAGGTGGCAGGAAACTGCGCGAGGGTTTTCAGCTGAGTCTCAAAGCGCAAACCGGAGATGTTAATGACCACTCTCTCACAGCATTCCTGGTCAGCGCGCTCCGGGTCATAGACATCCTGGGGCAAGGCTGCCAGTGCCACAGTCTCGTCCAGGTTTTCTCCAGACACAACGGTCATCTTTCTCCCCAAAAGGGTACAGGTACGCGCTCCACACTCTGCGTTGCTTTCTCGTCTCGTGTGTGTTATTGTCTTCAACGTTTTTGAAGAAATGGATCCAAATCACTGAAGACTGTTCTGTCTGTTGCGCGCGCCTTCACCTCCCGGTGTCAGTGTCTTGTCTGCGGGCGCGTTGTTTTGTTCACATTTTCTTCGCTGATTGCAACACGCCTCCTCCCGTCACCTTTCCCATGCAGTCTGGACTTTTGGCTGTCACATTCACAGCATTTTAAGGAGCAGTACCCTCCCCAAGGGTGCTGACGTGTAGGCGCTCTCACACTGAATTGGAAACACACGCACCCGCGCACGCACGCCCACCCACCCACCCACCCACACACACACACACACACACACACACACACACACACACACACACACACACACACACACACACACACACACACACCATCATATCATCATCATCATCATCATCACAACTGAACTCAGGAAGTTAATTTTTTACGGGGAATTTATGAAGAATAATTATATAGTCAGTCATGCATCTGTAATTTATAATACACAAATATATATTAATTATGAACACAGATGTCTGTTTCAAAACGACAGAAGTCACTTTGACTAATCCAAGACTAATTATTATTATTAATCCTTATAATAAAACTGACGCCCTTAGATAAATGCCTTGCATGTAATTTATCGTCTTTTAAAGAGGATCAAAGGAAAAAAATGACATGTCTAGTATTCATATGCAACCCTCCTGTGTGAAGTGAAGTTTCTTTGACAGGTGAATTGTCCTTAAACTACAGCATTCAAGGAAATATATAAATAATTCCTGCCTCATTTTTGACACACAGTTGAGCATAGTGTAACATTCAAATTTTATTTTGCTCTATGGGATTCATCTATAGTGTAAGGTACAGTGCATGGCAGAGTTAAAGTTTCAATTACAATCTACAGCAAACACTTTTAAAGGTAACTTAAAAAATGCAAAAGATGAAATACTGCACGAGGGGCTACTTTTTACAATTGCATGGATTACTTTAGATTTGTCAGACCAAACACTTCCTGTTGAAGTGATCAAACGATTCTCTGTGCAGTTGCGAGTATGTGTCTCGGCGGTAAGTTACAACAGACCATTGCTGTTTTGGGGAACTGAATTATGGGACGAAGCAGAAATGCATGACGTAAACTCTTAAAATAGCTGCATTTCTCCCAGAGCAGCAGGGAAATGTCTTTTTCCCATGGACTGCCTGGGGTAACTGATGAAGAAAAAAACCTCCTCAGACTTCTAATTCCAACAGCAGGCATCCTGAGAGTGGGATTGCCACACCTAGACCACACCTAGACCGCCAAAACTAATATCTAATGCCTCCTTAGTTTTACCATCTCATAAAATACCTACCAGGGCTACATTCATGTTACTTAAAATGGACATAAACATCAGTTAGCATTTGCTTAACCTTTCAAGTTTTTTATTTGGTTGTTTATCAACAGCGAAAGATATGTTAATTCCAAACACAATTCACTCAGATAATACAATAGTAATATCTTATTAGTAGCATTCCACTGAAAATATTGTAGCATTGTGGATTCAGAGAAAGAATGGAAATAAGAGAACAGATTATGATGAGCTTTGGGGAAAAAAAGGTCAAAAGAAGAGAGTTGTACTTGCCATCACTGGAGATCAGTGTTGCACATCACCATAGATGACTGGTTTATGGAAGGACAGCCTGTCAGCATTCACTCCATGCTTGTATTTATATTTTAGTACAGCGACGGGTCTGCAGTGGGTCACTCCAGTTCAATTCATGCTGATTCAGAGGTGACACGTGTCAAAGTTACCAAAGATTCTGAAGTATTTACAAAACGAGTGGAAAAAAAAATGTGTTGGAACATGAAATGGGCATTCCAGGGGCCCATCACTGTATCCATGGATGTTTCTCCCAGACAGGTAGTTCAGAACTCCCAGGAGTGTTTATAGTTTCACAGTTCAAACGGTTCTGCTTTTCTGCAATTTCACAATTTCTGCAGTTTCACAATTCTGCAATTCTGCTAATGGCATCTTTTATCTGATTTAACTCATAGTAAACATTGAGACCAGTTTGCATCTACCCAATGAAACCTCATCATTGATCTGAGGGTGTGTGCACGGGCAGGTTGGAGATAATGGGGAATATTGGGTACTCTTCAAAAATGAGAGGAGCCAACCTTAAACTAATTTCAAAAATCAATCCTACTGTTCTATATCCATTTTACTGTGGCTCACAGACCCAGTGCAAAGACATGATAGGACTGTATGGGAAGATGTAAACTGTCCATCCTGGAAGATCCTAAAAATGATAATTTGTCCCAACAAACTGGGGGACCATCAGTAATCCATTACTGGGGAGTCATTGACACAGTGTAAATGGATTTTATATTTAAATGAAAGAGTCATTGAAAATGCCAGGCCACAAAGCATTATAATTACTTAATCAGTACATTGATATTTGGAAACACACAGGTAAATGTCTAATATTTAATTGTAGAGTTTCGGTAAGGTTGCTAGGTGGAACAGTTTTATGAATTGCCTGCCACAGGAACAATCGGGAATACCATTTATGTCAGCCAAAAATGTAGCCACTCCTTTTGTCTTGCTGGGGTTAATCTGTAATCAAGCTTAATCATTGTTTTGTAATAATAAAAACTCTTCTTTCCTCTCGGCCATAAATATTAACCCAATAAAGGTTAGTGACATTATATACTGTAAATATTTGCATGGAGACTAGGATACTGCTTTGCACCACCATATACTACAGAAGAATGTTAGCCAAGCTTTTTGAAGCTGACTGACCTTAACCCTTTACTAACATGTTTTTAAGGATTTTAAACTTCATTCCCCTTTAGGCAACCCTGCTTTTGGAATCACCAATTCACATGAGGCTCATGTCACCAGGATGACTGCTGCACTCACAGAGGAGAGCAGAACTGAGGCGAATGCAACCTTGAACACACTCACACACAGCCTAAATGTATTTTGCACAGTGCAAGTCACATGACACTCGACAGTGAGGAGGGCGCCCATTTGAGGATAGGTGCTTACCCTACTGTCATCATCTGAGCAATTTGAAGAAGCCTGGCATGACATGGCATGGCTTCAAACCCAGGCCGTAGGGCTCAGCCACCTGAACCACTCGGGACCCCAAAGTGTTTTTATTGAGATACTTCACAGCCTGAGATCAGCCATCACTCCAGCTGACAGCATGCGTGGTCAAGAAATGTCAAGAAATGTCAACACTGACTTCAATTAGCTGGCAACTCAGAAGGCCCATTCATTCTGCCACTGTGGGCTCCTAGCCATTGCAGGCTGAAGACAAAGTTGGGATCCGACCAAGGCCAATGGGCCTGAATTTGCAGTGAGCACCTAAATTGACTGACCCACTCGTGAGCCCTACATAATGCTTTTTAATCAATAGTCCAAAACCACACAGTTGTGAATAGTATACGCACTTACAGCACCACAACTAGATATTCTTTGTCTTGAAGACAAAACATGTTATGTAATGAATGTAAGGAAGGAAGAGTGTGCTTAGTACTTTGTACTAAACTGAATATGGGACCTGAAGTTTTCCAGTTGTCTTGGCAACTGTCCTGGCAAGTCCTGGGTGTGACGGTCCACTTGCACCCTTAAGCATGCGCAGTAACGACATGCGTTTTGCAACACATGTGGCAACCATGGCCAGACCATCAACGGAGTTATATTTAAATATCATAAATACGGTACAGCATAAATAACGGCCTCTTGCAGCACAATGTTTACTAGAATGCTGACCAAGTGTCCCTTGATTCCAGTTCACCTAATTTCTCTGTCAGAGTTGTTCCACAGATGCTATCTTATCAAATCACACTTGTGCTCGGCCTGCAGCTATCTGTACCATCTGCTGTAATAACCCCTTGTGACCATGTGGCCAGATGTATTGACGTACATTCACACAAACTGGGTGCTTACTGATGCCCTCACGTTATACTGTACGACAATGCAAGGTGGTGTTGGGGGGGTAGGGAGCTCACTTTATGTTCCATTGTAAGCTTTTGAGCGGAAGTGGTGTTTATCAAATCACAACTGATGTGTGCTTCAGTACTTGCATAAACTGATTTTGGCCCAAAGAGCCCTGAGCCTTGTCAAATAATGATGCTGATTGATTTCAATTAAGCAATGATAAAATAAACATGCATGCTTTTGTATCATAAATCTCACATCCTTGTATTCCTAAACAATTTAAAATCATACACGTACTCAAAATACTTAAGTCAAAAGACTTATTTTTACATTTCTTATGAAACATTTTATTCTCTCTAAATTCCATTCAGTTCACACGTTGCCACATTAATTGTAACTGTGGAGCTATTTAAAAAAAGAATATATGATTGAAAAAGAATATACTGAATTAATTTAGCAGCCACCACTGTGTGCATTTTGCACATATGCAGGTAAATGCAGATGAGCACCTCTATGGCACAGGGAGACACACTCTCCTGGACGATAGGAGGGCTGGTTATGTTAATGCTTCAGGAACTGGAGAGGGCCTTGGAGGTGAGGATTAAGCACTATACTGCTGTAACTGGATTCAAAAAAGAGGAGTACTATGTCTTCCACATATCTCTGCCCAGAAGAATAATGATTTTTTGATTGCTTTTTGCTAACACACAGATACATGTGAACTTTTTTACTGGTGCTGTTATGTGCCAGTTATAGCTGCCTAATGTTTCTCTGCATTACTATTTGTTTCATAATTTAAGAAGCAATATCCTCATTAATTCTGTAATGAGAACTTAAGAAATTTACATTGAGGAAATTTTACCCATTAGCTGATTTTAAGATCACTGTGGAATAAGACAGCTTGTTTTCAATGGTTATCTTTGGCAGTGTGTTCTGTGAACCTGCATGAGAATTATCTTCACAATTATTTCGCACTCTTTTCGAAATATGATTTTTTGCAAAGTTTTCACAGTGCAGAGTAACCAGAAACCACCAGCGGACACCATTGTTGCTTATTTGTCTGCCGGCTTACTAATAGGGCACTCTCTGGTGATTTGAATCCTGGAGCTGTAAAAGAATGCTGATCAGATGAATAATCTGGACTGGATTTTAACAGTCATTCAGAGCCTCATAAAGCCTCAGCTGAGAGAGAAGTCCTGGACCACTCTGATAAACAGGCATGTGTCTTTCATGGCTAAAACCCTCTCTTCTGGAACTATAGCTGGAAACACTGCATATAGCTGGGCATTAACACTGCAAAAAATTGGTTTCTTGCGGAGGATTTAACACTGTAGCATGTTTTATCTGCAGCCACACTTTGGATTGTTGTATGAGCAAATAAAACTTCAGGAAAGCGTTTGGTGATGTTTTGCTGACGGCAGCTAAGTGGGGCTCATTACTTGGTGAATAGTGAATGGCAGTAGGTTTAAGATTTTTGACTTTGGGAAATGGCCCTTTTTAATCACCATCTCCTAATGACATTCTTTGACAGTAATGTTAGAGAACATGAGATTAGCTTTATAAGTGTTGTACTCAGTCCCTGCAAACATTTTAAGAGAAAACAATATTAAACACAGAAGCCAATAACTGGCATATGTGCCAAAAAACTGTTTTTTGTGAGTCCTTTCAAACATAGGGAGCAACCTGGTTTCTTAGCAGAACCCTAATCCTAACCTTAGTCCAAACACTCATCTGAACTCTATCCCCAAACCTCACCATAGCACAAAACCTACCTCTTACCCTAACCCTAGCCCTGTCCTAACACATAACTATAACACTAAACATAGCCTTAGTACTAACCATAACCCCTAGCCCACCATTTAAACAAACCCTAATCCTTGCCCTAACACTACCATTAATCTTAGCTTTAACTCCACCCCCACCCCCTCTCAAAGTTCACTACCAGCATTCACTCTAATCCTCAGGCCTGAATTCCACTGGGATAGTGCACAGTGCTCTGAATCCTATAGGATAGGGGACACATTGAACCCTTTCTCAAACTAATTTCAAACAAACATTACAGCTACATAAAAGGTGCATATGACTTCCTGACAAAATTGAAATGACTATAGTTCCAGAGAACACATTGCTGTATACAATTGTTGTTGACAGCCTATGAACAAACATAAAAACTGAGACAGGAAAAAAAAAACAATCCAATAACCAACATAGAAATACTAGAAAACAGTAAAAAACAGCACAAAGAAATGGTTTGGAGAGGAGTACTACTCAATCCGAGTTCTGTTGCGCTGTGTCTGTAGGCTTTTATTCATTTTAACCACATAATGCAAATGTTCATCATCCTGATTAAAACAATTTTGTTTCCCTCCTCAGATCTAAATGGTTTAGAAAGAGCTGGAAACCCTTCTGTATTGTAGGCCCCTAGTGTCGTTGCTACAGCTGCCAAAATTTAGCATTAGCTGCACCACTGCACTGGGCAAGTGCTGCCCAGATACTAGTACTTGGCTCAACTGAAGGAGCAGAATGTGTCCAAAACATGATTTTATTGCATTTCCTCTATATTTTTGGAGGTTGTTTTTCAGTCCTCTCAGCAGCATAATAAATCTGCCTCCATAGCCTCCATCAGAAATCAGAAGTTATGTCACCTCTGATGGTTTACTTTTATTTTGGAATCTGTAGTTCGTATGGAAACTGCATTGTGTGCCCCAAAGGCAGTGCATAGAGAACATTTAAACAACATGAAACCAAACCATTTTTTTCTCAGCACACCTAAACAATACATAAAATGGTGACAGTTCTGCTTGGAACACTTTTTTAAATTTATGATACAAATAGTTAATCAGTGATTTTTCCTACTTGTGAATTCAGCCATCAATTTAATCAGCAAGCCGAAAAAAGAGCTTTAGCCTTTGATACACTTCCTTTCATGTGGATGAAGAGTATTGCACTTGTTGCTTAGCAGAATGATACAATAGTATTCTCTAGAGAAACAATAAAAAGACATCGCTGTTACACAGCTGGACCACATCAGGTGGCAGAACAGTGGTAGAGACTTTCACCTTTTGCATCCAATAATGGAAAAAGAACCTGTAGAAATGAAGACACCCTGAGGTGGTGAGGTTATTGCACAGCTCTTACTCTGGATTGTCTACACAGGAGGATAGTGATGGCAGGGATGCAATTTCACAGATGTATTATCCTGTCAGCCCCATAAAATGGATGACATGAGGACCCAGCGGCAGTGCTGTGAAAGTGGGCATATTACACAGAAATGCAATCGGGGCCTGAGGTGGAATTAATCCGCCCCAGAGCTCCACTTACCTCCAGTATGTGACACGGTCAGTAACCTTGGTAATCTAAGGTAATACCCCCCTTTCATTTTATTGTAAAAGGCAGGGAGACTGAGTGCAATTGAATGCATTTGATTAGAGGAAAGACAAGAAGATGGAGCTGCCGTATGTATGTTTGCTGGTGTCACCCAGCGGCACAAAGTCAAACAATGATGCAGATTTTGCAACAGGTAAAGAGCTTTATACCATGGTATAACTTCCAGGAACTTTTATAACAGGGATGTGGAAGATCCAGGCCTACAGAGCAACAGGCTCTCCTGGTTTTTGTTTTGTCTCAGCTCTTTAGTTGTGTTGCTGAAGTCAGTATTTTGGCAGGCATTCAGCTAACCTGATGGTTTATCATTTTGCCCATCTCTAAAACCTCCAGGAGTTCACCCCTCCATGACCGGGTCATCTTGGTTTAGACCTTGACTGAACATTGGTGCACAGTGTCAGCTGCACTTGTGTGAACCAATTAAGAGCTCAGTGTTGCATCTTATATTTGGATTGTGGCCAATCCGTCCACACCATGTCGTCATCGTCATCATCATCGTCATCATCATCATCATCACCACCACCACCACCATCAGTGCCTGAAGGGGTGGTACTGTAAGAACTGACTAAACTGTTTGGATGTAGGACTTGTTCAGTCATTTCTCCAGGGCCCAACCATTTGAGAGGAAAAAGGAATACTGAAAAACTGAAGTACTGATAAAACAAGGGTATTCATGATTCTGCTAGTTAGTAGATGATTAAAAGGTTACTTTGTTTTACATTTGTTTAACTGTGGCAAAATTTGCATATTGACACTTTGTTATTCAAATTGTGTTTTTTGCCACAAGTTCTTTAAACTTAAACACACACACACACACACACACACACACACATAGATGCACATAATTTATTTTGGCTCCAGATTACTCTTTATTCACCATAAACATGAGCAGTTTATTCTACATAAACTAGCTGTCAAAAATAACTACTTGGTCTGTATTAGGCTTTGTCTGAAGTGCTTGTATCCTGTGTTCTGTATATAGGGAATATTTATGATTAAAACAATTGGTTAATTAGATTGAAAGCTGGCTGTAATTGATACACAATAATAACATTCAGAAATAATATATTTGTTGCCAAGTCAATTTCTATTCCTGAAAATTTTATACAAATTCTAAGGAAATTGTTGTTATTCTCTGTCTTGTTGTTCTTGGTCTTCTCAAGCCAAGAGGAAAATGAATACTTGAATATGTCGCCAGGGATACACTTCTGAAAGTCAGTGAAGACAGACAAGAACATTTCCAAGATATGCAGTTGAGACAAATGTTCTTGTAACATCCTAATTACTTTAATTAGCCTTTGGACTTAAGAGTTCAGCTGGAGCCAGGGACTCCACACTAAACACTGAGGGCCTGCAGGACCCAGACAAGAGGAAACCCCTGCAATAATGACAGACACTTGAGCACCCAGAGAAAAGAACATCCTGAGACCACTGAAGCCGAAATAAGACTCTCCCTGTGCCTACAGAGTCCAGATTTGGAACTTGGGAAAGTGGGGCCCCCTTAGGGTATGTGACCCTCCCCCGTAGGTCACAGAGTGGCGCATTCGAAACGTCTCAAGACACACTTCATCATACCCTCCGCATGTCAGTTTACACCCCTGACTACAGGACGACTGGCCGCCATATGTGTTCATGACCGAGCACAATGATCAACCTGGAAAAAAAGGTGAAAAACAGCTGCACATCTTTGGGCCATAGTAATTGCAAGGCTGTAATGCTTTTGCAAAAATGATAGGTGATTCTCCTTCTTCATTTTTTCCATCATTAATTTCTTGTTTTGCAGACCATGATGCCTTAGAATCAAGCAGGACATGTTTTTCTTTGTTTTACTCTGAAATGAGCAAGGGGAGAATTTAGCGTTATCCTACAATTAGATTCTTAACTGTATTTGGGGTTGACCATCTCTTGTCATTGAATCACATAGATACATAGATCAAAGACTGTGCAACTATACAGAACACTAAAGCATATGCTTCTTCTTTGGTAATAGTATGTAGCCACTAGCATCATGGTGAAGAAACAGTTAATCAGAAAGGAAAATTTCTTTCCTTTTTAAGGTCATGGCTCATAATTTGCTGAGTATCTTGTGCAGCACAGAGGGTCACAACCCAGCTGTTTTCTGACATTAGCTCTGACATTTAAGTTTTTTCCTGAGCTCTTGCTTTCACACCAAATTAACTTCCTTTAATACCCCTCAGGAATATGTTTTTTAAAGTCTCTAATACCTTCTGCGGAAACATAAGGGAGGATTAAGTATGATGGCGTGCACAATAACTGTAATAACCCACACACAGACTGATCCCAATCAACCTCTTCTGGAGAGGTAATTAAGCTATAATGAGTTGTACTGTGTGGCAGTATCAACAAGGGAGCTGAAGAATATGGAAAGCCATAACCAATACATTTTTTTTCTGGGGGTGTTTCATGATGGAATGAAAGGACAATTATAATTATTCTTTGAAGCTTTTGTTTTTATCTGAATGGTGTGGCAATATTGTCAGTGCATAGAATGAGAGTCAGAATAGGATGCAACGTAACTGAACAGCAAGGTTTTTTTTTTTTCCCCTAAAACGTATTTCCTCAAACACATGAAATCCTGTATTGTGTACTATCTTTGTGTTTAGGATTAGTGGATGGATCTCTGCTGTGATAAGGTCAAGGCCAAGGTCTTTTTCAACAATGTTTCCATCAGTAATCTGCTGTGTGAACTCAAGTGAGGCAAAATACCACCTGTGCTGAAATCAGAAGGATGCAGGCATTGCCAGGGAACAGCCTTCTCTCCAAAGCTACATTGTAAATGTATTCTCTCCATCATGAAATTTGGGAAAACTTTTCTTGGGAAAATGTTTTAATGTGTTCAGTAAAAGTATGATTGCTATCTACCTTTGCCTTGTATGTTGGCAGATTACTCAGGGCCTGGACTGGTGTTCATTTTTTAATACACCTTTTTAACCTGCTGTTGTCTAAAAAATTGTATTAAACTTTTGTCATTTAGATTTTACAACACCATCTTATAACCATTACTTTATTCATTCTTAAATATGTTTAAATAGTACCACTTGAAATAGATAACCACACTGGCATCAGGTCATATTCACATGGCTGTTATCATAGAGCCAAACAGATATTTGATTATACACCTTCCTTTTGATGCTGATATTTTCTCTCATTTTCTGATGTATCCTCAGAATATATGCTAAACTGCAGTCAGTGAGCAAGGTGTGTGGAAAATCACCTGCCTTGTGTTTCAGGAAACTGTTTTTAATTTATGATCTCAAGCAAACAGTGTGTCTTTGAAAACCATTCCAGGCAAAACTAATCAATACTGTGCTGAGAGTAAAAGGGAAGTTTTATTTCTCCTCTTATTGACCCTTTCACAATGGCTTCATTGTAAAACAACTCATAATCTTTAACTTAGGTAGGGAACATCAATACAATTTGTTTGAACTAACTTACATGTGTATGAGGATGTCTGCAACATCTAGCAGGAACCAGTTATGGCCATTCTGTATTATTTAAAGTTTATGACTGCATTTGGATGCTACCGGCCTAACGCCATGTTTTACACCTTTTCATCCAAATGACATTGTGATGTTGCTATCTCTGTAAAAGAGACACAAATTTCTTTGAAGGACAAATGGGGTTTCTGTGCCTGGTTCCCAGTGACATCATGCCTTCATGGAGGAGTCAGGGTCTATAACAGGCAAAACATTTGTTGACAGGTCCAAAAATACAAGTCTTAATTACAGGACATTGGCAAGCCTGCCAGACTCAGAAGATAATGTTCTGAATTAGTCTATCAGAAGCATGCTTCTGAATTGCAGTTGGTCGCAATAGCTGGTCAGAATGGGAAGCTCTATACTTCTCTCTGCAGGACTTTATTCCTCTGTCCTGTCCTTTTCTTTTTTGCTGGCTGTGTATTGATTGAAACCTGATGACACCAAAAATTCAATTATCTCCTTTGAGCCAAAGAATATTGGTGACATGATTTCAAATGATTCAGGTCTTTCTTGTGTGTAATTACTTTCTCCTTTTTTGTCACAAACACTTTTCCACCATAACGTTTAAAGCCTTTAGCCTAGCAAATCCTTTCTGTTCCTGAATTCATTTCAAGCTGACTGATAAAATTGATACAGTCTCTGTTTATTTTAATTGTTATGCACTTTGTTTTTATTTCTCTGGAACGAATGTTAATGTTTCCTTACAAATAAAAGAAAAATGTGTAAGAGAATAATATTCAACATTTATTTACATTTATAAGTCAAAGGACAAAGCATATTGCATATTAACAAAGCATATTGTTAAATTGAATAGAAATTGTAGTGTTGCCATTTCATATTTGGTTAATTGTGCATGAAACACTGAATTAATTTAGTAATGACTTGTATTCCTCCTGTGCAGTTATATTCCTCCTGCAGTTTTTCAAAATTATGTAGTAGTGAATGATTTAAATCCTCCAATTAATGTCTAATAACAATGAACCACCTATCATTAACAAAATGGTAAAATTTAAAAATTGAAAATTGTACATATGCGATATTCATTTGTATCTTAACTAGAAAGAGTGCAGAAATAATTAAATATTTAAAATATTTAAGCACTGAATAATTGTCTTTTTGTGTGAGGAATATGTGCTCAAATGAGGCCAGCCATTAGCAAACAAATTACACTTTACCCCAACTAGCAGTGTTTAAATACAAGTCTGGCTGCAGAAGAGGGAAGTTTTTTGTAATTTGTATGAATTTGTGAATGTTTTGGTTCTGATTTGTGTTTCAGGGTTATTTTTTTACAGTATTTGTAAAACACTCCTTCTGATGTTTTTATGGCCTGCACATTAGAGAGCAAAGTCAGACTAAGCCACCCTCCATTTTGAGAAGTCTCTATGGTGTCTTCCTTAAAGAACTAACAATTTTGAATAGTGTCCAGGTACTTCAATATATGTGATGAGTAACATCAATAGCAAATTGTACACATATATTATTGAAAAAAAAACTGACCAGCTAAAAAAAAATCCACTTTCTACCCTTGGCATTGTTTTACACAAAACTATCTGGTAATTGTTCTGGTTTAGTAGTCTGAGTTTGCTTGTTAGTTTTGCCTTCACATTTCTACCACTCAGCAAGCTATAATGAAGACTTGTATTGTATTACATATAAGGAATTGTACCACAGTTCACAAGAATTATTTTGGTGATATATTAGATATTTATATTATAGTATTGAACAATCAATAAAAAAGATTAATTGATATTTGTCACTATTGAGCATTGTGCTGGTGCCAGGTGCATGCTAGTCCACAGTTACACTAGGTATAGTAAACACCTAGTAATGTTGCATATTGCTGTGCACCATTGTTCAAACCCAGCTGGCTGTAACAGCCACTACACTTCTAATGTTGTGGCTCTACATGCTATGAAACATGCAAAATTTTCATAGAAATTGTAACATTTACTTTTTATTTTATTTTTGATTATAGTGTGTTTTGCTGAGTGCTTTGGGTTGTACATGGTATGAAAAAATCTGTATAAATATAATACAGTATTATCTGAGCAAAAATGGAAGAACAATTCAACTTATCCAATTCAACTTGCATAACTTACATATGAGGTTTCATCCATTATATGATGAGGTATTTACTGGCTTAATGTAAAACTAATCAGAAGAAGTTAATCAGAAGAACTCCAGCAGGAATTTGAACCTGTGAGCCTTCAGTCTAAATTTTGAAGACATTTTGAAGACAAGCCTGCAGTAAGGAAGACATGGATTTCATGAAAGTGGTGTCTAGGAAATTTTTTCATGTCACGTCTTGTTATCATATCAAGTTGATACTAAATGTTATGAAAATTGTATTATTAAAATTTCAGATGAAGAAAATGAGTGGGTCCTTTTTGCAGTCCATCGCCAGGCCGAGCTCACTGAGCTCTCATTTCTGGAAGATAAAATCTCCTTCTGTCCTGATGACAATGCCTGCGGGTCATTTGTCTGTTTATCTGGCATGTGCGGGAAGCCTCCCACAGAAGTCTGCGCTGCCGATCAGCTCTCAGCGAAGACCGCTGATGCGAGAGGCGGTGGGGTGGGGGACTGTTTCTGCATCTCAGCTCCCATATGGAGTAACGCGTCCGACGCGGAACACGACGCGGAACACGACTTACCCCCGACGCGGGGAACCCTTGTGTGAGACCATGGCGGCTGTGGCTGTTTGACAGAGAGCCGAAGGCCACGGAGCGCAGGGAGTGCGATACGCTGAGCGTAAGCTTCCTGGCAGGGAGTATCCTCTCCTACCGGATGGCTCACAGCACGCAGCGTGCGGGCTAAGGAGCATGCAAGCCCCCGGGGAGAGAGTGCACTGTGCAGGTGCCACTCGTGCGGGAGAAGGGAAACATGGAAATACCAAAGGGTGAAACCGGAGCACCCTACCACTGCTGGTTTTTTTTGTGCCTTGTCAAATTTTGCTTCCATATCAGTGTAATCTTATTTAATGCAATCTGTCATAATAGTATATTAGTCAATTAATAGTGTCTGTGTTCTGTTTGGAATTTGATATTACTGTTACAGTTTTATCTTACTATCAGAGAATATGAGACTATGAAATATTAAGAAAATATGAAATATTAACGATTAATGATTCCAAAATTGTTTATATATTTCAGTGTTTTGTCCTTTCCATAGCAACACTTAATTTCATTACTCATTCATAATTAGCTCCATTTCAAAAAAGTGATAAAATACATAAAAGGAAAACGAAAACACAGACTACCATCATTAATCAAGAAGATAAGATTGACAGTTTCGCTATTCCACGTATAATCATTTCTGAGCAAAAGCCAATTCACAGAGGATCAGGTGTCTGCTTCAGCACAGAGGGAGAGGGATAGAGGAAAAACCCAGGGAGAGAAAGGGTAGAGGCGGAGGTCTAAATGTGGGCTGTCACAACACACTGTGAATCTTCAATTACTGTATGTGCGACTCCGCCAGCGGAATTACACAGGCTTTACTGAGTGATGAGCTCTCTGAGACTGCAGGCCCCCTCCCTGTTGATATCTTGCAGTCACATGTGCCACTAAGGTTTCCCTTATCTAAATATAGCCACAGCGCTTCTCTCTTTCCCATTCAGATTGTAGCGTTTGTTGCAAGGAAGAGCCGTAGCGATGTATCATGAATTAAAATAATCTTGCACAAAACTAATGCAACCTAGGGCTGAGTACATGAAGATTATAGGAAAGAATTCATGGAAAATATTAACACAGAGTTAATGCCTAATACGTTTGGTTCCACAATTTGATGGGCAGCTGGGAATTAGGCTACACTAATATGGTTGTTTTTTACCGCACGACTGGCAAGAGAGCAATATGCAGGGAATTATAATGGATTGTTTTCAGCAGGCGTGTTTGACAGCCATGATCAATTGCCTTTTGGTTATCTTAGCATGACACGCGGTGCGCGCTCAGACTTTAGAGATTAGATTAGACAGGGCCAACCTGCCACCCACACCTGTAGCACATTGGAACAGTGATGCCTGAGCTGGAGAAGTAGGTGGAAGTCTTGCAGCCTTGCTTACCCTCAGGTGGACTTGACCAGGGGCTGGGTTTCCACATAACAAATTATATTTTGAAATACCAACACCTTTAACAACCAGTTATCATGTGCATTTCAGAACATGGTCTGATCTGTTACAACATTGTTTTTACAGATTTTATAATTGTTACTATGTTAATGAACCAGGCCAAAGGAAAAAAAAACCCTGCCATTTCATGTGTTTGAATAGATAGATAATTGAACATGAGTTGTTTGCAAGATAGAAACAGAATACAAATATACAAACCATCCCATTAATTATCAAATGGTCATCAGACTATAAAGCATGTTAAATGTTTTATGATTCCTACCCAGTTGGATAAAAAAACAGTATAGAATGCTGCCTGCTTATGATTAAACAAACAGTTCTGAACAATTCTCAATGCCAGAGATGCCACATTTTGTTTGTGTCAGGAGAGACTTGGATTTAATGATCATACAGTGTTTGTGCACCAAGACAGTACATACAACCAGTAATGCACCCAAAACATTCCCATTGGCTTATACAAATGGCATCTGTTATTTAGCTACCAATATCAGGAAGAGAAATGAGATATACAGCACAGCCCTTGGGCAGCCTTCCACATTAACAGTCAGTGAAACACAAGTGGATTGTGGGATTGAAGAATTACCAGAAAACATTTAAAGGCTCTAACCTGGTGACAGTTAGAGGCCTGATCTGACAGATTTGCAGTCTGTGACATGGTCGGGACCCCAGCTGATCTGAGACCCATCATTTCCTAACTGTGACCTTTTGTGTTTTTTCCACCTGTCTAAACTATAACTGGTACCCCAAGAGCTGTGACATTGAGCCATGACTGATACTCCAAGTAGTAAATATACATTATTTATTTGAAAAAAAAAAAGTCAAAAAAATTAATTGCATATTCATGTATCACACAATGTATTAATACATAAATGTATTAATATACACATCTGTTGTTAAATGCCTCACACAACAAAGTGACACATTTTTCTGTATAGTTTTTTTTAATCAAAAATATATCCCTCATATTTTGAATATCATATCTGAGCATGGATTGGGATAGATTACCTTTTCACAAGGGATTGCCTGTCAGGCGTAAAGCTCCGAGCAGCTGTGTGTGTTGACGCAGCGGAGACAGGTGCACGCGCATACTCCCAATATAGATCATCTACGCAAGCGCGCTGCTACCGGGGCTGTCACTGTTGGGATAACAAAACCGACGTTCCGGTCTTAACACCACAAACCCGCTGCCTGTCGCTCTGCTAAACACCCTCAGTGTGTCAGGTTAGTAGGGGGTGTGGCCCTGGACCCCAAGCGTGAAAGTATGCAGTCACTCTCCGGTTTAATCAACATTTGTCCGTAACTTTGTGCAGTGTAGTATTGCAATGCGTTTTGGATTCTGTGATGTAGTGACTGATGTACGGTAGTATTCTTGGCTTCCCTTGTCTAGTCAGGTTGCACAGGTTAACTTAGGCTAGGGCTTGAATAGTGTTGTGCTCGCACTCACTGCTCTGGGAGTGTTGTTAGCCTGGTCTGACACTGTTGCTCATTCAACTTGAATGGATACGCTTATGTTCTATTGTGCTGGAAGTTGTGGTCTGCTAAATGAATATAGTGAAATCTAACATTGTGATTAATATGTCAAGCCCATGTATTGATGTTTACCCTGTGAATAGACAAGATGTTACCATAATATAAAATCTTAGTTCACTCTCTAGGAAAAACTCACAGGGAAGCACAATAAGTTCATAGCAAATTCTTGATAACCTTTGAGTAGCAAATATATAGCAAAAAAGTTTTTCCTCAATCCTTTTGTGCCATGATTTGTTAATTTCACAGGCCAACAACCACAGAAAATTGCATGAGATACAAATAAGTGTAAATTTGTTGCTGAAAGAACAGAATGAAGAGCATAGAAAAATGCTTCCCTAGATCCATTAACAGGCAGCCACACTTTGCTAGGCAACAATTAAAGAGTCCTTCCTTACTAACTTTATAATATTAAAGTTCCATCTACATTATCTGTTTGCATAGCAGTTTGGTTATGTTGACTTTCCATGTGAAATTATTCCACAGAAACTGATGCTGGCATTGATAAGCACAACTGTGACAGTAAAAGTGATCTTGTGACAGATTTATGGTTCAGTCCAAACAGTAAGGAAAGGTGGGGTCAGTGCTTGTGTATGATACACGCTGGAGTGTGTAGACTGCATATTTCTGTCTGTTTATTCTGAGAGGAGGCTACAGGGAATTCTGTTAGGCAAACAGTGTTTAATCATTAATTTATGCGTGGATGTTTCTACATCAACCACTATGTTTGCCAAAGGCACTACATAAGTCTTAAGCATTTATTCTGTCTTGAATGCCAGTTTCAAGTTGTGAGAGGAAAAAAAAACAGGGATGGTTTTTTCTCATGCTTTTCCGACAAAGACTAAAAAGCCATGTCAAAATCCAATTAAATAACAGCAATAAATGTACAACAGCACATGAAATGTAAAGAAAACCACTACTCTGCTGTATGTACCTTTTCTTGGACTCTTCCCTCTCCCTCTCTAAAATAATGAAAACTCAGACAGCATAGAGCTTGAATCAGTCCTGAACTTCCCCCTCTATCTTTTAGTTTCAGACCTGTTTTTTTTTTTCCCCATGAGTTGAAACACATGTCACATCTGGGTAGGAGGACTGATGGGTCTGCAGGGCACACATAGGGAAGGTGACCAACTTTAACACTGATGTTTCTGACTGTAACAGACTCGATTTGTCAGTTAGAGACCAATTTTTTTGGATTTCTGTCTGTAAATCCCTCACAGGTACATTAACATACAGTCCACTCTATGCAACGTGCACATAATTTGTTCTTGAACATTTGTAACTATCCAGTGAAACAATCCATTAAGTTTAATACAACTACCTGACAGATGGATACCGAATGCATACAGCATCTCTGTGTGTTGAATGAATATCCTTTCCAGAGCTACAAGGCTATTCACCAATAACTAGTTATACTAGTCTAGACTATACTAGTCTTTATATTATAGGCACTTTACAGTATAAATAAATACAGTATAACACAGAGAGGTCCATGAAGTGTACTAATTTATGAATTAGCCGCAGTTGGTAAAGATTCATAGGAACAACATGGTAGAAACAGGTGGGTGCAGGATGACTTCACTCGAACACATATACATACCTATCATTCAGCCGAACAATTCTTCACAACTAGAAATGCTGCAGTTCGTGAATATCAACATTTTCTAATTTTCTATTCTAATTCTCTGAATAGAAGATGTAAATAATTATAAAAGGAGTCTAGAGCCTTTGATGACTTATGGTTTGCCTGCATAGACAGAGATATCGTGGGTAATATATAACCTTTACAGACAGTAATTGTTTGCACTTGCCATAGCTGTAGAGTTATCAACTGACGTTGTGTTATCTTTGTGTTATCATTTTTACAGCTCACCTGTTTATCCACCCAAAGCCTTAGCTGTCTCTGACGATAATAAGTACAATGTTCACTATTGTTCAGGGCGGGGAATTTTGGACTCCCCCCTTGTGACTCTTGGATGATTGCTTTGTGAGTGTGTTTTGCTCTTGAGCTAGGTATAGCACAGGAGGACTGACCTTATGGTGATTCATTAAAACCTGGCTACTTTAGGGGCCTTTGCTTTCCTGATGTTGAGTGCTGAAACCAGGAATTAGTACAACTAAGAGGAACAAGCCGAGTGAGGTCTTTCACAACCTGAGAGATCACTGTGGGTCAGTCTGTTCAAAAACAGACAAAAAGAGGTCAGGCCAAACCATGAACTGTTTTATGCAAACATTACAACTTTATACCTTAATTTTATAACTGTTTTATTTAAGGAGGTAATGCTTTTGATAGCAGTTCTCAGTAAGACATACCCAAAAGTGTTTTATGTTGCACACTTCTGTATCTTGTGCCATTTGCTGATTATTTAGCAGTTGGTGGCATTTTTCTCATCTAAAGTAAAATAATCTTGAATAAGTTTTCCCACCACACATGTAAACCTATTAGGGGAATCTGTTTAGTGAAAATCTTTGGTGTGAATCAGACATCGGACTTTCCCCCGTTTCGATGTTTTGATGTTTGGAAAGACCCTAAATGTTAAAGCTGGCAGACGGCTGTAGCGGATCCCAGTGTGTGCAGGAGTCAAAGGGAAGTGTTCACCCTTAGAGTCATGAGAAGAGTGTGATCAATCCACCGTATGGAGGAAGTGGGTTTTTTTTTGTTTCCATGGTCAGCTAGACATGTGTTCTTGTCAGAGTTTTGTCATGTGGTTGCAAAAGTTGTTCATTGCACCGCAGCTGAGACCACATTGGCTGCACTTTCTAAACTACAGTATGCGTTATATCTGAAATGAGTAACATGAATCACTACTTTCCCTTGATATATGAATTCTCTTTTCTAAGAGTTGTGCAAACTAATGTCGTTCCTGTTCTGTAATGCAACTTACTGGAAACAGTTATCTTTATGAGTTTAAGTTATTGTTTTCTATTGTTTTTACTTCAGCTTCTGCAAGTTCATCTTTTTAATAATTAAATAATTTTAGCTCGGGGCTTGTGTGTGAAACTGCACTTGAATGGGAAGAAACGCTGAATTTAAAGAAATGTTCAGATTTAGCAGTTTTGAATGTTGTTCATATTGAAATGCAATTGCTTTGGCTTTTGATGCAAGGTTTAGTCTGTGGCAGGCTTTTGCCTTTTCTTTTGATTAAGCAAGCATGGAGTCGGTTACCGCATAACATGAATGCTCGTGAGGAAGTTTGTGCTCACATTTAAAGAAATGTGTTTTTGTATTTGCTTCAGTTGGAAGTTTATGATTCTAGACCCCCGCTGTAGCACTGTCCAGGGAGATGATTTTGACTCACAGAGGCACACAGGGTCAGTTTGCTGCACTGCTCAACCCCCCTCCCCCCAACCCCCAAACACAAACACACACACACACGTACAGAGATGCAATCACGCATACCCACACACACTTATACCGGCAATCATGCACATACTGGCATACACACAAACACAAACCACCCTCATTCCTCTGAGATCAGAAGGGTGCTGAGCCAGTTCAAAGGCAGCCGATGAGAGCAAACATTACCAGACAGCTGAACTGGCAACATAATTTTAGGTAAATGTCAAAGGGAGACTTGGAGAGGAAAGGGGGTTGCAGTGGGGACTCTGTCATTTGGCTTTAATTCATTGTAGTTTCAACCCGAGAATATGACAAGAACAAACAGAACTGTTTGAAAGTGACTCTAGCCCCCTTGTAAAAGAAAAGTCAGGGAGGCATTTTGGGCTTTATGCAAGCCGATGTCAAGTTAGCGACATCCAATCAGCAAACAGCAAGAGAGAGAAAATTGTGACATAGACCTTTTGTGTTTAATGCACAAAGAACTTAATTATTCTTTTAAAATAAATTTGCATAGCAGACATGTTTATCAGATTTTACACTTCACACATGATCCACAATGTCAAAACTTCCAAATATCTCAGCTTTAAATGCTAATTATGATTATAATTATTAGTATTTGCAGTAGCAGTACTTTTGTAGTAGTAGTAGTAATAGTAGTAGGAGTAAGTAGAAGGAGCAGTAGGTTTGCTTTTGTGGTTTTAGCAATCATAGTAACAGCCACAGCAGTGGAATGTTAATTGATGCCCTTTTCTTGCTGTTGACTCTTAGCTTCATTGGATGTTGTGGGTTCCCTTGGTCAGCAGAGGGATTTTAAAAATCCCTCCACCTAGATGTTCCAGCCACGACCCAACAGTTTCCTAATTGCCCATGAATGCACCCCAAGCGGCTAATTTCCCCACTCTTCCTCCCCTCGCTCTCTGAAATGCGTTTCTGCTCAATGAGCCCATTCTCACCCTGACTAGGCCTTTATTAGAATTAGTTTCTGTTGACCATCTTTCAGGAATTAACGTCTATATATGTAGCATAAATTTTAAAATTTTTTAAAATCTGATCTTTTGTCTCTTCTGTGTATGGAATTCAGAGCGAAATGAACCTGTTTGTTGTTAAAATATGTTACCAATATATTCTTAAAACTGTATGTTTGAATGTGGATACATTTAGTAACATTATATTTGCAAACAGCCTCACCTGGGATGAAGCCATAGGAATATTCTCTGGAAGACAGATGGCCAGAGATGATGGTCAAGTCGGAATCAGAGAGACTCCCTGTTTGTGAATGCAGTGTGTCGAACCCCAGGCGAGACGTAGCGCTCAGCCATCTGCCCCTGACATCTACATGTCAGAGAAAAATAAACTAAAATAAAATAGTGAGCCAAGGTGAGAGGATGAATTTAGCCCCTGGGGTTTTCCATATATAAGGCCTTTTGCAGATGGGATGAAATCAAGGTCTTTTTGGGTGGTCCAGGTGTGGAAAAGAAGCAAATAAACAAACAGAGGGAGGGCTGCGAGTCTGAAAGCAAACTTTACAACTGTTCAGATAGAAAAGGAGTAAAAGAATGCTACATATGTTATATTTGTGTGTGTGTGTGTGTGTGTGTGTGTGTGTGTGTGTGTGTGTGTGTGTGTGTGTGTGTGTGTGTGTATCCTCTTCAATATTAATTTTCATGCCATTGGTTGATAGCGGTCTACTGAGCAACATCCACTATATTTTCATCTTTAATATTCAGCACCAAAAATGAAGTGGTTCTGGGAAATCCTGTGGGATATCACTTCATCCAAGCAGATTTTTATATGGCCTGGAGCCAGAGCAGTCATCAGTGTCATATCACAATCTCTGGAGCTGCGCCTCTTTACAGCAACACAGTCACACAGA
Source organism: Megalops atlanticus (assembly GCA_019176425.1). NCBI lineage: Eukaryota > Metazoa > Chordata > Actinopteri > Elopiformes > Megalopidae > Megalops > Megalops atlanticus. Next base: position 6,591,674 of record CM032897.1, on the reverse strand, counting down.
GCATTTCTGCCATGTGAAATGTGTTTGGGAAAGTGTTTGGTTGGATGTACCAGTGTTTGAGTCATACTGAGTCATGATGGGGCTCAACAAGTAGACACTACAGACTCTTTCCCTGAGTTTAATCAAACTATTTTTGTCATTTTTTCCAAAATCTACAATTAACCTAAAACTACAGAAATAAATGTTACATGGAAGGTAAATTACTGCTCCTTTTTCTCAGAAGTCCTGGGTACCATTAAGGCTGTACAGTCATGCAGCTTATAAAGCCATAAAGCAATAAACATTGGCCAGAGTGTGCCTTTTGGCGTCAGTGCATTGGATGTCTATCTTGGATCGTCCCCAAAATCATAAAATAAAATTAACCACCTGTTACTGTAAGGGCCAAAATTTTGCCTGCTTAATGAAGGGAGTGAGTTGCCTGTTGAGGGTGATATGAAATAGGAGGAAACACTTCAGTTAACAGATACAATAAATGGTACAGGGAGATAGAAGGAGAAAAGCACAGGAATACAATGCAACAAAGAAGAGAGTGACAGTCAGGTCACCCTCAGCATCCTGTTCTTAATGCATACGGAACAGTATGGTAACTAGTTCCTAAATCCCCACAAATCCCCTTCTTGGATTTGGGAGACAGAGCCTTTGAAATGTTGTTTGTTGTCTTGTTCCAGACAGTAAGCCAATATTTTGGCAATTTGCTCTCACAGTTTACCCAGTGGTTTTTGCCCTGTGAGCTGGCTTGGAATTTTTTTTTTTCTGTTTGGACTTTGTCAGCTCCACTCTTTCCAAGTGTAGAGATGCAGTTTGGTAAAATGTGGCACTGGCAGGAGATTCAGTCCATGTGAAAGCTTCTCACTTTAAATTCTTACCCTGCAATTACAACTTCTCACTATTTCAGAACCTCCATGATAATCATAATTAATCAAAAGATCACTATTCAATATCAGAGACAGAGTGGAAGGTTTAGGTAAGGTTCATACTAACCAAAGGGTATTAAATAAAACTCCATAGTTATGACTGAGATTTATCATTCTATAAAATTATGGTAATAAAGGAAACAACTGTCAATTTGTTCTGTGCACAAATGGTTGCTCAAGACTGCCATTTTTCTTGGAGCACAATTTCAAACCCTTGTCAGTTTCAAACACTGGAATTTTCTAGCAACCCAAGCCAAAAAAAAATCACTAACATTTATTTGTCTGCTTGGGAAGTACACCAAGACTACAGTCTTAGAAAAGTTTTCTAAGTAGAGCCATGAAGAGTTCTTTGGCTTCTCCCCATGGGTGAACTTTTGATGGTTCCAGGTAGAACCTTACCCCTCCAGGAATTAGATATACCAAGATATGATTTCTGCGGGTTTAGTACTGTGACTAACCTTGGAATGAGCTTCTCTGAAGCTGCTCTGAACACTTTGTGCTCTGCCTAAAGGCAGACAGATTTTGGTTGCCAAGAAGTGTATTTACAAACCCCTAAAAGTCCAACAGGTGTCCAGTCTGATAGCAGGAGGCCATGTCATGGTTGGCATTGTTTTAACTCTCTAGCCTGGCACCCATTCCAAACATGTGTCTTTGTGTGTTGATCCCCATGTGAAAAACATAACCAAAATTAGCATCACCCTCACTTAGTAACACCTTTGAAATTGAACCAGCAGGTGCAGTAATGAGGCAAAAGACAGCACACATTGTTTTGAGTTCCCTCATGTGTAAAGTGTCTGAGGGATTGTCACCCTATTATCTCAGTAGTGTGCCAAGACTAAGGTCTCCACCGCATCAAAGCTTGACTCTCCCCCCCAACACCATCAAAAATGATCAGCCTGAGCATGTACTTCCAGAAGATTTTGCTCTTTTTTTCTCACTTACTTTGAACATCTATTACATTGCGCAATATTATATTGCACTTGTCATATGTTTGTGTTTTCCAGTATGCAACAGGACTCTTAAGCAGTTCATACAGTGTCTAGATTCAAGATATTCAATAATGAGGTGTTACAGTTATAGATCTAATTTTATTATTGACTAGTTTTAGATCCAATTTTGATCAAAAAGATTTTGAACTAATTTTGATCAAAAAGGGGAAAATCCAAAACATCTGTGCTCTGAATATTGAATCCACTAATGTAACCGTCAAATATTAGTAGAACCCATCACACTTCTAGCTGGTGAGAAACACAGGTGGCCTTGGGGGCAAATACAACTGATTAGCAATTACATAAAACCTGCCAGTGGACGTACACATTTGTCACCTAGCATGAGATCCAAGGCCACAGGTCTCACCACTCTGCCTGGTCTTCGACAGTCAGGGTTCCTTTCTTGTAAAAGGATACTTTGGCAGGGAGCTTCACACACCAGTTTTAGCCGGCTGCTGTCTGAGGTTACCGGGTGTTTCCGCCCAGCGAGAGCCGTAATTTAACCCAACCCCCCCCCCTCCCCTCTCCCCTGGCCCCGCCAGGATCCGGAAGGTTTGGCTCCCCAAAATATGTGTGGAACACTCGGCCCTCCCCGCGGCTTCCGGAACATGATCTTGCGTCTTGATTAAGCCTTGCCCATTTTTAGTAGCCCACCTATTCAACCTCCAGTGACGGTGCACCAAAGCCCAGAGAGTCTGTGGTACATTCATATTTTTAGAGCATCAGTATAAAGATGGGGAAACTGTGTGTGTGAACTTGAGGCCATATCAAAAGTCCAATGTCATGGCAGCCTTGAAGCCTTACAAGTCGTTGGTTGTTCTCCTCACCTGTGAAACTGGTGCAACTTGTGCTTTTTATTGTAAGAGTCACAGCTGGGCTCCCCACTCAGTATGGTCTTAGAGCCAATGGAGTACTAGGCACAAAGATAGTGAAGGACCAAACATCTTTGGATCTTTGTAAACACAATGTCAAAGTGAAATGTGATGAAAAGGAAATGAAGTGTAAATAACTGAAAACTCATGGCTGTAGCCTCAGCATTTCGGATAGCAGTGTCTAAGGTGTGAAAACAAACAGCTGTAGTATATACCCACCTACTAATTTGCAATTACCAATAATAATGATGATGATGATAATGATGGTGATTATAAAGTTACTAGTAAAACAACTTGAAATGCACATTTAAATGTACCTTAAACTTAATAACATTATTTATGTATTAGGTGTGGATACCTGATTCGGTCCCACTTCACATTAAGTGGTTGTAATACACATGTTTTTATGTTGTATCTACATAGCTGCTACTGTGTTTTCACATCATTGAGGTTAGGTGTAAGTACAAAAACCAGTACATACAGCATACCTAAATAGGTACAGTGTAAATCCACAGGTGTCTGGGAAAATTGGGAAAATCTCTGCAGCATTAGAAGAGTGAGGATCATAGTTGCAGTCCCAGGTAGAGAAGACAAAAACTTAGTCAGGATCTTCAAAAAGCAAGATTAAATAAATAGCTCCATAAATGACTGAGTTATTTTGGCAATAAGAATCACCTTGGATGCAGGCCTTCCGTCTGCTTGCTCTAAGAATAATTACAATAATATCTCTACTGTGTCTCGTACTGTGTGTTTTTTGGCTTACTGGTGGTAGCTGTAGCTTTCCAAGCCTCATTAATCTTAATCAGGTTTTCCTTCCAAAGTTGAATCCCCCCCCTACCCCTCCATTGCCATACACATGTTTTTTTGGGTGAGTACCTGGTTGGAATTGGCAGCGTTCACCTGTCCCGTATCCAATGTACACAGCACACCTGTCAGATCTTGAGATGGGACAGTGCTGCTACTGTCTGTAGGAACGGTCCAATGAAAAGGAAAGTGGATCGGTACAAATTGCTATGGCATTATGAAGCATTTAATCAGGTAAATAACTTTACAAAAACCCCTGCAGAAATAAATATTAACCACCTTACTCTTGCCAGGTTGGAAATACGGTAAGAGATCTGTTACTTTCTGCTATTTTTGATACTAAATAAGAGATAGCATCTGGCTTTAAAATAATTGAGACTTCCCCAATGGAAGTCATTAGATGACAAGTCTGAAATAACCTCAGGGGAATGCTTTGGAGACTGCAAGGACTTTGTGATTTATGACTCAGTTTTTTCCATTGAAAGACATCAAGGATATGGATGTCCCTGGATGTGCAATGTATTACAAACTTTCCCACCCCCCCGAGTTACAGATGTATTTTCTGCAGTGGAACGTGTCATGGGCAAAATCGATTCGGACACTGCACACTGGAGGCCTGCATCTACAGTATACATATGTACGCTTTATGTCATTTCTCAGCATTTTCATGACAATGTTGTTGTATAGGTTTAAAGAAATCAGCAGATGCATGCATTTTATTAAGCATGCAAGACAATTGTGTTAATTTCCAGTGTTGATTGATTGTGATTAATAGGTAGAGCATAGTTTGCTGTAATTCCTGGGTGACAGGTGGGTTTTTAAAGTCAGACATATGTATCTTAGCCAATTTGTGATGGATTTGTCAGATTTCCCAAACTGAATTCCTGTGATTACATTCAGTATTGAAATGAGATGCAGGCTTATTTGAGTGGGTTAATAGCCATACATTCCCTTTCAAAACAAAGCCAACACGCATACACACATCTTGTCTCTTTGAAGCTCAAAATGCACTTCTTTGATCTCCAGCACAGGTGTTTGACACAGATTTTTCTTTCAAATTCAGAGTCCTCATTTTTGTGAAATGCTGATGAATGCACACTGGTTGGCTGTTTGCTGGATGGCACATGTCCCTTCCAATCCTGTTATTTCAGTGGGAGTCCTCTATGAACGCTGACTGTCTCTTTGCTTAACACGCTTAGCTTTGACATCTCTGAGACAGCTCTATTAGTTGGGTTGGTACAGCAGGAACAGCTATAGACAAAATATAACCTTGAGGGGTACAACTGCTTATAATTATTTTTGACAGGACAGAAATTACTACTTATTTTCAGTAGTAGTAATAGGAGTAGTATTAGTATTTTTATTTGTATTAATACCTCATCCTGGACAAGTTGATATATGAACAATGTGGGACAATTAGAAAGCAACAGTGAACAAAATCTTCAATACACCTTATTCAGATAGATCAAGAACGTGCATGGATTTCTGACATGTTATAAAAGGAATGCAGTTTATATGAAAGGGAGGAGCAAATATGAAATAATGTTTAGTACCCCGCTCTATATGAATATGTAAGGCAACGGCAGTGTGGTGAAGTGATAAGGAGTAGGTTTCGATTCACACATTGATACATGGGTAAGATGCTTACCCCAGAGTGCCTCAATAAAATATCCAGCTTTATAAATAAATAACATAAAAATTGTAGGCTATGTTAGTTGTTATGGATAAGAGGTTTGCTGAGTAAGAGTAATGTGACAAAAAATGTAGAAGGATCCATTTACGAGAAATGCTGCGATAATGGCGTGGGAACTGATCTTGGTAAGGTATACGGATCTTGAAAGTGGAAAGGAAATTGTGATGTGGGATAATCAGTGCCCCCTGTGATGGAAGTGTATGTTCTGTGACCGCCGCATGCTGTGGCGTTTGCGAGTGAGAGCGCGCGTTTTTACTGTGCGTAGGACAGTAAGGGGAGGATTCGTGCCCCGGGGTCGCTGTCTGCTCTCCTTTCCATCACTGGCGCTAACACTGCCCTCCTCCATTACCGCTCACCTCCCTGATTCCCTCAGACTGGCGAGACACAGCCTTCCAGAACATTCCTCCTATTCAGCAACACAACAAGAGAGGCCTGACCTCACCTGACCCTTTGGTTTAAGGCCTGGCTACATTCGGGGGAGAACTTGAAATGCTCTCTTTCCATTTTTTGTGAACAGTTTCAAGAGTACTATAACTTCCTTGAAAATAAATAAACAACAAACAAAGATTACATTGTAGTGCATATTTATATATATATATATTATATATATTATATATGGGAGAGATAGGGAATAATCTGGGATGTGACCTTCGGGTCCAGCATCCAGTGCCTTGAACTCAATGTTTAATCAAAGACACAAAAAAAGGAACAAAAGGAACAGAAAAAACACTCATGTACTCTCTCCTTCTGATCAGATCTGTCTATGAATAGATAGAAATGACTTTATATTTAACAGCAGTTAAAAGTTGAAACCTTCACTATTTTACAGATTGATTGCAGTATATTCTTAATGCAGTAATATTAAAGATCTGTAGTATTTTTATTATTAAAGAAATAATTATTTAAAGAAATTACTTAATTGTGCTCATTACTGTTGTAAGATTATTTTTAATGTCCAGATTCAAGATGTGTAAAGAAACTCAATTCTTCTCGTGCATGGGCGTGGTGTGGTAATGAGTAATTACCATTACGCAGTAATTGCCATTGAAAAAAATAAACATATCCTCCCTGGAAAAACATCCTGTGCCCACACCAACACCAGGATTTTTTTTTTTTTTTTTGCTGGCCATGATATCAGGAGTTCAGTCTGTTTGGACTTCGGAGCCATCTGCCCTCTTAATTCAGTGAGCTGTCAAGTAGGAGCAGGGCGTTAGCCCGAGGGCGACAGATGCCGGGATAGTCACACCGGGTCGGCTGGGGCTGATCATCGCCCCCTCGCCTCCCGACCTTTGCCGACCGCTCGGCGGTCGCACCTCCTCAGCCGAGGATGAACATCTACCGAGAAACAGCTAAGAATGGAAAACAAAAATTAGCCGCGTTACAACCGCTACATAAATACATGGCGCTGGTGCCGGAGTCCGGGAATCTGCTTACGCGAAGTATTAATATAAACCCTGGGAATGAATGCGAAAATTTGTTTCTCTCTGCAAATGCAATCATTCACACTTATTTCGCTCTCAATGTGGACCTTTTAAATTGCTGCCGCAGTTACAGCTGTAATGAAGGTGATTTCATGGTCATCAAAGGGGCCATTGTAAATGACCTGAGTTTAATTGAAAAGGCAGCTGTCTCTCACCCTGCTGGTGTTTTTGTAGTTTTCTCCAATTACATGTGATTGATTTCAATGCTCCAGTGGTTTAACCGTAAAACTATTTATAAACCGTGCATTCCCGTTGTAGTTATGCAACACGCATCAGAGGCAACCAGCAGCACCTCCAGGCTGAAGCTCATGATATCTCTCCTGGAGCAAGGCTGGCACAGGCAGTACTGTATATTACATTTGCAGTGAACTGCAATGAAGGACTCAGTACTGTTCTCTGAAAAAAATGTCAGTACTTCACCAATGCTTTTGCATTCATTATGCGTCTCTATTGAGAGTTTGAAATGGATTTGAAGTTTGAAGTACTGGGAAAAATGAAGTGTTCAAAAATGGATCCCAGGCTCCATTCAGTAAGAAACACCAACCGCAAACCATCTCAAAAGACCTTACAGTACAGGCCAGATGTATAACTGCTTGTTGCATCCAAATAAATGCTTTCTCTCACAGGGAAAATGTGGAAGCTTTGTAAGGTCAAAAACAGCATTGCTATTCCATTCTAGAATCATGGAAATCCATCCTTACAATCAATGAAAGACAAGTTGTTTTAAGAATATTTGGCGTTTTAAGGGTACAGAAATATGCTGACCAACATCTCTGTTGCCATCTCTCATCCTCTGTGTAATATAGCAATATTATCTATATTATATGTAGAAAAACCAAAAAATACATATGTTGTATATTTGAAATGAAATTTGTGCAGAAGCACGAATGATGCATCAGAGGTACAGACAAATAAATGCCTTTCCAATGTGAATAACACAAATCCTGAGGTAATATGGCATATCGTCTTCTCCAGTAGCTGTATTCAGTGTTGCCAGTTGTTATTTCAACGTCCCTGCGTGGTGCATACATATCTTCTGGAGGACAAAGTGATATCCATATTGAAAGGTGTGGAACATATGCATCTCATTATCATATTTTGCATTGGTGATTGGGGAGACAAGCAGTTCAGCCTAAGATGGAGTGAATTACTACCTTATTTCTTTTCCTTTCTGTAATCATGCAAGGTTAGATCAATGAAGTGATGCAAAGACATTGCAGGCTGCAGATTCAACAAGCACATTGTTGTTGTTATCATACAATTATTAATAGTAGAACTAGGAGGTTTTGTATTTTGTGGCATAAGTTATATTATAATATCTTGAATATATAGCACTGTTTACTTGCAAACTAGTAAGAATTTCCTCAGACATTTTCCCATCAGGAGAATATACAACTTCAGCAGTCAGTGGGGGAAAAAAGTTCAGTGCTCTACAGGATTGGCAGGAGGACAGAGGATTTGGAACTTGTCTCATTGATGACAACTTTGCAACTCACAGGGACCTGAATACATAACTGTTTTCACTATTGATACAGAAATCTCTGTTTTCCTGTGTACTTATATTTTTTACAGCTTGTTACTGCCTAGACGTTTGACTGGTCATAGAGCGAGCACTTTAGATTTTATTCATACATTCATTAAACATTTCTAAACACATTTTTAAGTTGACCCTAAAACTAAGGAATTTTACTGCAAACAAGGATTAAAATACTTCAAACTCACAGAGGTGTAGAGGGATTATGTAGTGTATAGTCAGACAGATCTATAATACACCTCTTCTCAATTAACAGCAAAGACACAATTGAAGCACTGTGTGAGAAAACCCACAATGAATATGAATCTGATAAATACACATTGAAAAACTGAAAAGCAGAGTCAGTGTGCCCCTTCTGGTTTATTGTACTTTGATAGTGTAAGGGGCAGGATGAACAGAAATAGATGCTTACCGGATACTGAGCTTACAGGAGGCTTCCACTCAAAAAAAGAAGATGCTTAGCGCTGTACTAATGTCCAGGACAACATTCACTAGATTGTCCACCAGAACACATTTTAATTTTGTATGTGTGTGTTTGTATAGGGCCTCTTTTTGGCTTGACTGCTCCGCTGTCCTAAGTGTGTCCACAGCTGAGGATTGGCCAGCTATTTCAACATGGGCAAATATCCAAGAACTGAAACCCACATCAGAGCAGGCCTGCGTGAGAAATCTCCTTACATACTGTACTGTACATATTTATATTTAGACCCTAAATTTATAATTTCAGCTTTAAGAAGCAGCTGTAGTGTTTATAAACCTTGTAACTGCTGAAAAATATACATTCTGCGTTTTACGTGAGGCTGATGTGAATAACCTGCGATATGTAAATATTTGTATTTCAGTTCTTCTTAATAACCAGGTCCTTAAATCCTGCACACTATAATATTTTACTCTATGAGTAACATGCAAAAACATGTACGTTTTCAAAGAAACATGATCTGGGGTTGCATACATTATATAAATAATTGATCTTAAGGATGGAGGGAGACAACTAAATATGAGTAGAAGACAAATGAATTTAAATTGTTTTGATTATTTTAGGAGAAAAGTATACCATTCCTGTCTAAAACATATTTCTGAAGTCAAATATCTTGCTTTTTTGGACTGCATCCCTCTATTTCACTTTATGTGGTCTGTGGGTGTCAGATATACTCTGTATAGGATTTGACGCACACAAGATCTCTTAATGCATTTTTTGGCCCTTGCATTAATCTTGTATTAACCTTTAATTTGTTCCACTTAATCCCTCCTTCTAAAACATCTTTTTTACCTCTGGCTGTATACCTGCTCCTTATAAACAGGCATGTATCACTCTCCTGAAAAGGCCTGCCACAGATGGAAGGCGACTATTTGTCAAAATAATTGTCCTCTGACCATTCCTGTCCCAAAAATTTATATGTGCTGTAATTAATTGTCTGGTTCTCTCTTGCAGATAAATCTACTGGAGATTGACTGGCCTGGTTTATGGCACAAGACACTCCACTGAGATGGGTTTAATCTTGGTGGCTAAGGCCCTCCCCTCTGCGAGAGGAATTTCCCCTTCCTTCGCTGTGATTCTTCTGGACTTCTCTGCAACATTTGACACTGTAGACTAACAGATTCTCTGGTCCACCTTAGTGGCCTTCTGAATCTTGAGCAGTTGTCTTATCTTTACTGCTTCCTCCCTCTAGAAACATTCCACCATGTCAAGATCACCGGGAGGGACTCCATTTCACCGGGAGTATGTCAGGGCTCAGTGTTCGGCCCTCTTCTGTTGTCCTTTATCACCAGATCAGTCTATTCTCCAACCACTTACTGACATGTTGCTGACCTGAAAATACATAACTGCATACCTGGAGAGTGGCAAAATGACAAAACCATCACCTGAAGGTTATCCTCACCTCGACAGACCTGCTCTACCTGTTAGCCGAACACTCTTCTCTTCAAGATCACAAAATCTCACAAGCTTGGGCTCAGGACACAGGATTCCTCACATTTCTGTCTTTAGGTTTAGACACTGTGGGCGGTGCAGGGAGTTTGACTTCATTCTATGTGCTGAGCTCTCCCCAGAAAATTCTGTCTCTTATACACAATATAAAAAGTGCCTACTTATCGAGCGATTATTTGAATTTAACAGAAATCAGGAGGGCAAAAGGGGTGAGTCAAAAACTAAGCAATCACTTCAGCTTGAGTGCCACCAGAAGTCATAGTACTAGAGTTTTATGCTCATACATCAATGCCATACCCTGCAGTGGCAGCTGACTATGCAGATCGAATTAAGTATGGAGTGGTGTCAGCTTTATTTGTGTTTTCCTGCTGGAGATGGATGTGGGAGCGAGAATAGGAACAGCAGCAGAGAGAGAGAGGCTGACTGAGTCAGATGACCAGATGTGGGCGACCTAATCCAGACAGTCTCTGGCCCACAGCGATCTTTCATGGAAGGGCGCTCTTGTGATGGCAGAGTCCTCCGATCTTAAAATGCAATTTCAGCTACCCACCACACACACACACACACACACACACACACACACACACACACACACACACAAGGATTTAGCTGTGTCTCTGCTTAATGGCTGAATCAAGCTGAGCTGGGTTCAAAAAATCATCAAATGAATTACTGAAGACACGAGAAGCCATCAATTGAAAAAAGCTCCTATGTGTTAGCATTATGAATATAAATCCAATGGAAATATTATGGAAACTATGGTATTTATCAGGATCAGTCCATTTTAAACTCTCAGACTCAAATAACATCAATTTTGTGATATCACTAATCTTCTCCACAGTCACCTTCATTAATACAAAGGGATTGCTTAAGGGTATAAAGGGATTGCTTAAGATAGAAAGTATTCCAACATGGAGTATATCAACCAATAAACAAGAAAACCCCAGATTCACATATTGCGAAGTGTATCATAATTAAAAAGAACATCACCCTTGCTATTTTATATGGACATAATATCAGGTACAATTAAATTGTACTTGTCATCCTCCTCCAAAAGAATTATGTTTATAAGTTTTTTCTCATATGTTTCAAGTTTGATAAATAGTACATGTTGTTATTTAAGAATGGACAATAAAAAAAAATTACAAAACTGTAGTGGTACATCAGTCCTAACAGCAGCTATCAGTGTAGGTAATATTATTGGACACATGTCTGCTCTGTGTGCCTTGGGAGACACCGTTCATTTGTTCAATCATTTATTAAGTTTTGGCAGGAATTCATTTGCTTGGAGACAGAGGATCAGATTCACATCAGTGTAACATACAGAAGGTGAGAAAATGAAAGAAATCTGAATCACATGACTTCAGCAGCCTGCTTGTCACTGCTCATTTTCAGGAGCATACTGGGATAAGAGTATGGGCAAATGATAACAGAAGCTTTTCTGTCAAAATAATGTTTTTTGTTCTGGTTCTACAATTCAATGGTGTCTCTATGATTTATGGGTATTATGTGGAACAGCAGTGTCCTGAATTACAATTGTTAGCTCCATGCAGAGAAATTTGTTTTCCCTGCCACAAACAATCACAGTTACAGCTATCTCCCCTGTCCTAAATACATCACTGGACCATGATGCAGGCTCATTCCCAGGTCTAACTTTGACAAATGGCCATACGGATGCCATAGAAGAACATGTAACCTTATTTTTCATCCATGTTATCGCTGCATTTCAGATGCATTGTTTTGCTTCCTGGTGGTTGTGCTGCTCCAGAATACATGAAATGAATAAAGATGGTGGTTTTGGAGTGTGAAGGAAGTGTCTTCCTTCATACTGGAGAAACATGCACATTTTACGCACACACACACACATCATGGGTGCCCTTAAATGCTTGCTTGTGTATTCAAATCTACAGCAATAGCCCCTACATGAAGTGCCTTACTTTATCCTAGTTCCATTGCTGCAGATTCAAAAAATTATGCCTGCAGTATTTATTTAAACAGCTGTATTTTCATTGGAGCAATTTACACTAAAAGCAGTGTTGCCCCCTGGACTGAGACCAACATGTCTATGGCTGTGATCCCTCCTCCAGCCTGTTTGTTTTCTGCAAGCCTGGGGCAAAGATGCCTGGTTGCTCAGCAAAAGATGTTGGATTGACAGGGTCAGGGGTCAATGATGCAGTACAGAACAATCACAAGGGCAAACAGTGTTCTGGAACGTTGCAGTAAGTGAATGACCTCGAAACCTCGAACAATTCTTTCCTTTGGGCAAGGAAACCGGTGTAATCTGATCTTTGTTTTGGAAAAACGGTTTTGCAAACTTGTGACAAACAGACACGAACACTGTCTTTCAGTTATTTCCAACATAATGAAATCATAATAATGCTCGTACGGTAGGTTGAGTTGTGGAATGTGCTTGGGATGTGAGTCTGGGATGATGGATTGCATTGTTAACTTTGGGGGGGGACAGTGTGCCTATTGCCTGAGATACAATAATGACTTCTGATTGAGGTTTATTTGTACACTGGCAGTGTGCTGCTGGACATAAAACAGCAGAAAAGAGACTAAGAGGATGGGAGGCTACCGTGCGACATTGCAAAAATGTGCTGTGAGATGCTTTGTGATCTTAAAAGCAAAATCAGCTTGAACCTGAATGGTAAGGCTGTTGGAGGTGGTGCTTGTTGTCTTGAGGTCTTTGTTTGTCTTAACATCCCCAGGCCAGGTCAGGCCCATGCTAGAATGGGCAGCTGTATTCTGTGGTGGTTACAAAATTGGGGTTTAGCCAGAGGGTTGCAAGTTCAAATCCAGACTATGGCACTGATGTTGTACCCTTGAGCAGGAATTGCTTATTAAGTATTTGCTGTATAAAATGGACTTTAAAGAATGGAATTTAAAAATGTAAGGCATGAAGATCACCCTGGATAAGTTATTCAGCAAAGCAAAAAATGTAAAATAAAAAAAAGACCAAAGATGGGGAAGGAGGTTTTATTACAGAGCGCAGTAAGTTTATTCTGGTAACATTACTCACTGTGCATACAGACAGCAGGCTAATTCAGTTTGTTTTTATCAAGAAAATGGACACCCCTCACCCATGTGGAACGGATGAAGCACTGCATGTCATGCATAGTGAAAAGTGTTCGCTGCATGTGCTTAGACAAGCACACACAAAATAGGATAAAACACCACTGGGAGATCAGTGGGGAAGTAGGAGTCCAGTGCGACTCAGTTTGTCTGAACCGCGGGCCTTTCATTGCAATGCTGACACCTGCTGGCAGTTGATGGACAGTGCTCCTATGAAGTGTCTTGTGAGATCATGTCAAAGTTGCAAGGCTGACTACTCCCCCTTCCCTCAAGGTAACAACATCTGTGCCAAATGGATCTCTGACACAACACAGTCCCTAGGCAAAATGCAATGTCTGGATAATTTTCTTACTCCATCTCTTTCATTTACTTTCTCTTTGTTTTCTCCTCTCCCTCGCTGTCTCTTTCTCTTTCTGGCTTTCCGTGTGCAGTGCCTTGCCAATGGAATTTTTTTAAAAACACAAAATAAACCCTTCCACGGTCGATGTGCATCGAGATGCAGTATGTTTTGGTTGGACAGACGTCGGCTCATTTTGCCTTGGGGGTCTGGAGGACTCTGAAACAGTTAATCGTTCTTTAAGGGGCACCTCATGGTTTTCAAAATAGTCCTGGGTCTGGTTAATATCCCTGGGAAACTGGCCTTGGTCGCCTCTACAGCCGGACTTGGGAAGTCTGGGAATTCTCCTTGGAGGAGAGGCGATTATAACCGTTATATCCTCAGAAGCCTGGATGTTTGTTCCTTTTGCGCTTTTGTCCTGAGATGACTGAAGGGAAACCAGTGCAGTTTGTGCAAAGAAAACTATGTACTGTTCATATATCCCTGAAGTAGCAGTACTCAATATAAAGATAGGTCAGAGCATAGGTGTAGATTTAGGGAGGGATGGTAGGGCCGTGTCCCTACCAGAGGTGGAAAACCCCGGCTTCAGAAAGTAAAGGCCCTACCATGTATTTGTTCTAGCCATTCACTAAACAAGGTGATTTCACTAATTAGCTCCTCTACCTGGCTGAAGAGTTGTGCTAATTAAATTCAGCTGGTGTAGTGTATGGGTGGAACAAATACACTACACCAGCTGAATTTAATTAGCACCTATGGGTCAGGGTATTACAGGTAGCAGTCACCTTGTATTTGTAATTGTGTAATCTTTGATTTCACATTGTATATTTCACTTTGCACTTATTTACTGTTGTGGGGTGTTTAGGCTGTAGCTTGTTTTGTGAATGAACTACCCTGGCTGCACTTACATTCTTACACATATTTATAGCATGTTGCACTGTCAACATTACTACACTTGAATATTTGGAATTTCCCCTGCTCAATACATGAATTACTAGTACACCTTGTCATTAACTTCATGAATTGTTATTAATTTTATATGTAGCTAGCTGGTTTATGTTGTGTGATTTTATATTTAAAAGGAGGCTGGACAGGGCAGAGGCAAATGTTGATAATGACTTAGCCCTCACATTTTGGTGTTGTGGTCATTTCTGTAGGAAATTCCTATATAGTTATTGCATAAGCATGGGATTTGCTCTGTCAATCTGTAACTTGGTGAATGACAGACCTGCCATCCCAATATACTGTATTATTTACATTTTGGATTTCATATTTTACCATGTATTGCCATCAACAGTATTGTGTTCGTGTTATTTTGTCACGAGGGAGCTGACCCTGTTTTTTCTACTTACGCTGAGGGTAACGTCACTGACGCAAATCAGAGAGAGCACTGGGACTGACAGTGATCCCTGAGGTTCTAGCCTGCCATTTTCACACCCAGAGAAGGTTACTGGAGGCTAACTGTTTCTCTGCGTCAAGCATTTCTTCATTTAAACGTTTGTACTGCCATGAGGTTTATGCAATAACTTTCCACATGGTAGCATTCAGCTGATTTAGATAAATCAGACCACTCTTCCAGAATAAATGCATGTTTTTTTTCATTTCTTATTGGAAACATTTTTGTCTCCGACCTGTCTTCCTTTGCTGTTCAGTGTGATGTCCTGTACTTAAAATGTACACCAGCGCTGAACACACATACAATTATCTAGCTCACAAAAATAGGTTGAAAAAATAAATAAATATAGGTTGAATAAATCTCTGTTGCATCTAGACACTTGAATGAATTAATAGTTTTCCACTAAAGGTGTTATTCTGCTTTATCAGTATGTGGAAGAACATTTCTTGTATGTAAGATGAATATTACATGATTTAATTATTTTTCATTCCACTTGGGTCTGACTGCAACAAAACAAAAATTATTCTTCTAGGAACTTACAATTCTCTCAGAAAATACACAATATGCCATAATGAAAAAAGTAATGAATAATGGCCTTACAAACCACTGAGCACTTTCAAGATATTAGTACTAGGTTGCACCACCAGGTGTCAGGCTTTTGGTAGGTTTTGTGACTGTGGACTGCATTGAATAGCAGAAATGCTCATCGTTAGTGATGTTGGTATTTTGTAACAGGTCAAGCTTAAACAACATTCAACCACAATATTAAGATTTTTTTTATTTAAATTTTTTGTGTTTGTGTGTTACTTTGATGGTATCAAGTGACTGTCAAAGACATAGAAAATGTTCAATTACAGTCACTAAATGGTCCTCTCCAGAGCTCATGACTGAACACAGCACAGGAAAATCAAAGATCAGAGGGATGTTATTTGCTCACAAGCAACTAATGTCAGCATGGAAGAATATAAGCCAGTAGTATAGGAACAACAATTCTGACTTGTTTGCAATGTATATCCAAAGAACAGCGTCACTGAAGCAAGTCACAATGAGAACATACCCATCCCCTCTGATACGAAATACACTACAGCCTTTTAAGCAATTTCAGTAAGCAAAGGGTTAATTTGGAACAGTCAATGTCCTCTCAAACTTGGTGTAAAAATGGTACATCCAACAAAACACTTTCCTTTGATCTTGACATTTTTCTAAGCAGTCAGGTCACTTTTAGAGCAGTCTTTCATTTTCTGTTGGACAGGTCCTCACTCAGTTTTCTGACAGCTGCCCTATTCTTCACAATTCTAATGCTGTCAATATCAATACTCCTATGACACGCCTAAAACTCCCCTTTCCCCTGCCGTCGCGAACACCACAAGCTCTGCTCACTCATTCATTATCCGGTTTTAGCCGTCTCTGGAGCTGGCATTTAAGAGAAGAGGGCTTTGGACGAAACGGAAAAGCCAAAGTCTAGACGAAGGACTGACACTTGAGGCCAATTAGCTTGTGCGGCAATAGCTGTCCAAACAATGTCAGGGGAGCGAGCTGACATTTTCTGTCAAATTAACAGATTCGAACGGCTCAGCGCTGGGTCAAATAATAAAGGCCCTTTGACTCTGCCCACAACACCCCCATATTTGAAGGGGGATGTGTGAGATCTGGCTGAATAGTTCTCTTAAATATAGTTTCCTTTAGAAACAAAGGACAAAAACTAGGGGAGAAACAAAAATGAATAAAACAAAGGCTAAAATAGTCTCATGAAAGAGGCTAGTTTCACCCAAACCCAGTCTGTCTGTGCTTTTTCCTCTAACAGGCCTCTACTCTTATTTATACCACCTGGTTGCCCCCAGTTTGGGGGTGTGGCCAATTAACTAGTTATTCAATCGTCCAATGCCGGCACAGACACCTACATTCTCATGCACTTAGCATTGACAGGGTGAAACTAATGGACAGACACAGGCTCCCATGTTTTCACTCCTCTGCTGGACTTGTACATGATGGATTACTGTGTACTGTGCGTTATGTCCCTTGGGGAAAAAAAAAACAAAACTTGCAGGTTTGGCCCCTGGGCAGCTGTCCAACGAAAAGGACATGTTTGAGTTTTTTTTTTTTTTGAGGGGGTAGCAGGAATTATATTTCCCCAATGACATGCTCGTCAGTGGCCAATGTTGGCCTCCTGATTGGTTACAATAAATTCTCCAACAGATGTGTTGGCATTGGCAGCCAAGCATGGTTAACTGGTGGCAGGGTCCAACTGGCCCTGTATCAGCTGGGCACATAGTTAGGTGCACTGTAACAATTCAACAAATGCTCATTGTAATTTTATCCTACAGTTGGTAATAAGCTAAGGGCCAACACTGGTGAGGTAAAGGTGGATTACAAAAGCTTCATATTGGTGTTATATAGTATAGCAGTAGTATAATATATTGGATCTATGTAGTCATTTACCCCTGCTAGAGAACTAGAATGCAGGTTTCTCCACCAAAGAACGAACTCCAAATACCCAATGGTTTCCAACAGTTGCTGTTTTTGTTGTTTATTGTTTCCATTTTTTTTGTAACAACTCAATACAAAAAGAGTCCACTCTTAACCAGTTACCAACTTTCATCAATGAATTTTAATGCATCGTAAAGAAAAGAACTACATTGGCATATGTAAGACAAACACTTTCCTATATATACTATCCATTCGACAGCCGCTTTTCCACAACAAAGAAAGACACACTATTTCAACAGTCCCAAGCCATTTTCATCTAAAATCCTCAGTGTCATCTCACGTCCTTGCTATGTACTTCCTCCCCGTAGCAAATAAATAAATAAATAAATAAATACAAACAAAAATACACAGGACATATCAAGCCACATCAGAATGCATAATTGGCAAACAATAACATCAGTATTTAACAATTTCCTTTGTTCATTCATAAAAGAATATAAAAAAACAATGGTTCAACTCAGTGTCAAGTGTACTAAAATAGATCTGTAAAGCACTGCACAGTTTTTTCCCGGACAATTCTGTTTAATGGTCGAAAACACCTAGGGCACATTCCCATAACACAGAGCACTGATATGGTTCCAAGCAAATGGCGTTTCTCTCTGCGCACAGGGTGCACTTGTCTGTGATTGGCCCAGACGTGTAGCAGCGGTCGTCTGCACCAATCAGAGGACAGCTGCTGTGTGTGCAGAGAGGAAAGAGCCACATGTTCTTTGTTTCCAATTCCTCATGAATGGACTTTACTTCCTAACACAGAAGCTGCGGCTCAAGTCAGCTGTCATCACCCACAGCCTGTGCTGTATCCCTTTGATCGATATGCTTGAAACAATGGCAGAGTTAAGAAATATGAGCAAATTCAATCATTTTGTAGAGAGAATGATATGCATTGGACATTGCGAAGAGTTTTGTATTATTATAATTTTGTGTATTATTATTTTAATTACTTCAATTCTAATTATTAATTATTTAATAATAATATACAAATAAGTTTTGTATATTATTGTGATACCTCTGCATGGACTATTGATTTCTTTTCCAACATGGCAGTATCCCACACTAACCTTTTGTAGTAAATACCCTTTTAAAGCACATAACTACATAGAAACATATTTTGTAGCCCTGTGTGTCTGTCTGTTCTGTTTGTAATACCCTAAAAATATCTGAACCATCTTAAAAATCATTTTAATTACTGCCTTCTGTCCATATACAAAGAATATGCAAGTCATTCATATTGTCCATGTTCAGATTTTTTTGAAAGATATGTATCAAAAGGAAAAAAAAAACAATATGTATCTGCACAAAAGTGCTTCCATTTGTCCTTTAACTGGTTCTTCCTGAAACCAGAAAGCTCATGGTGTCCTGGAGAGAGATACAGGACAGATGATGTTGAGAATTTTCGTTACTTGGGACGTGCAAGATGACATGTTATAAAACATACAGTCTCATCCTTATTAATGTGTATTTGCAGCAAGTCCATGTGTTCCTGGTTTGACCACCAAAACTGTTTAAAATGATGTAGGGGAAATTACACCACATACACATATCAGAAAACCAGGAAAGGTTTTGCATTCCAATAAAGTTCTTATGTTCCCATGTGCAATGTCTATACATTTTTATATACAGGTAAGTCTAGGCTATGCACTTAAGTGAGTCCTGCAGAAGCTTCAATAAACTTCATACTGCCAAGTGGGGAGAGTAATGGAACAGAATAAGAGAAGCTGTAGAATATTTTGAAATATCAAATGCATATTAGTTCATTATAATTGTATCAACAATATATTTGATTCATTATTATACCATCCGTTGAGATTTGTTCATTATCATTGAAGACCAGCATTGACTGGTACCATGTGAGGTGAACTAGCAGGCACAGCTGAATATAGTAAGCTGATCTTTCATTATACACATGGACTTAACAGAAAATGAAGACAGATTAGAAGTTATATACCTTGATATGACTTCATATTATTCCATGTTATGAATTTAGAAAGAACTACAATCAAAGCTTTTTTGCTTCCAGGACAGTGCCCGCACCATATTCTATTCTAAAATTATATTAGTGATTTTAGTTTTACTCTCATTTTCTCTAAAAACAAGCTTGCCACTGTTATAGGCTGAGTCTAGGGATAACCCTGTCTGCCTAGTGGGTCAAAACAGCATTCCGAACCCCAGAGGAAGGCCCACTCTAAGGTCCACCAGAAACCTTGGTGCAGCTGAAATTTAAGACTCTACCTGTCTGCGCTTAAATCTCTACCCTGAAAACTCTGGGAAGCCTCCATTGACACTGACTACTTCAAAACACATGATATATCAGAGAATCTCTGGAAAAAAACCATAATTTTCCCTCAAGGCAGTGTACATTTGTCCCATGCAGCAGCAGATAAAGACCAGTGGGCTCTGTAGAATGGCATGTGGAATGTGTTACGGAAAAAAAGTACAGCTTAGCATGAAAACAAACAGATAAGAGACAGGGGAAAAGAAGGGCTCGGATAGAAATCCCAGTACAAAAACGTTTTTGTTTTTTTGGCATATTTTCTATACTGGTGAAGGAAAGAAGGAACTAGAAACATGGGAGGATAACTCACTTAAAGGAATGCGTTCGCCCCTCGGAAATGTACATAAGAGCATCTCAGTGTATGATTCAATAATGATAAAAAAGATAATAGAAGGACCTGCAAAAAACGATAAAACATCTGTACAGTGATCCCTCATGGAATACTTCATTTCGCATTATCGACAGGCATTGGCATGAAAATACTAAACTCTTCACAAGAAATGCTAAATTCTGTAGTCTCTTTAAATGCTTTTTTCTTCAATTTTCAACTATATTAATACTGTAAAATGTTATTCTCTGCTTTGTTTGAAGGCTCATAAGGTTCATACATACACCATGAACACGGTTCCTTCCTTCACCTGAATTCATATGGCAAATGTCGTTTAAAGGAGAGTAAGAACCAGCATCTACTCGGATATATCAGTGTACAGTCCTTTCGACTTCTGGCATCTAGATATGACTGCCACTTTGCCAGTTTCTCTCTCTTTATATGTAAAACTGCTATTATTACTGTCATAAAAAAAATGCTTCACAGAATATTCATTTATATCTGTGATAGGTATTGTATATATTAATACTGTAAATACATTAAGGCCAAGAACATTAATTAAGAAAATTAAAAAAACAATGAGTTAAAAAAATCTCTCAAGCACTGAAGGTGTTGGGTTTAAAAAATACTACTCGCGCCGAACCATGTTTTAGGATATACTGCTTTGCCACAATGATTCCTCCAAAAAACCTCATTGGGTGAACAGCTCTCTCTCTGTCCATGAATACCTCTTAACGGTACTGCACATGTTTAAAAAAAGAAGTCTGTTTTTGTGTGATTTTGCGGAAGGTGGCCAGTGGTTTGGCAGGTGGCCTCTTGGCTCGTAGTGGTGTGTGGGGGGGGTGAGGTTGGCAATGTGGTGGGGATTCAGTTGTTGCCCTGGGTCTGGGGCAGGCTCTTCTGCAGTAGCGCGGGGCTGCCAGCAGGGAGCGCTGTGCTGGTGGGTTTGATCCAGGGCAGGGAGAGCAGAGAGGCCCCCGTGGTGGTGGCCGTCATGGTGACCTGGATGACCTGGTCTCGCTGGATGAGGCGAATCAGGCTCTTCAGGCGCTCCAGGGAGGCCTGAGTCTCCTTCTGCTGGCCCAGAAGGCTGTTCTTCAGATCCATGCATTTCTGAGGAACACAGGAGACATTTACATTTACAGTGCTGGCACTGAGCAGATGCTCTTATCCAGAGGGGCTTAAATAGGTTACAATTTTTACATGTTACCCATTTATACAGCTGGATATTTACTGAGGCAATTCTGGGTTAAGTACCTTGTATTACATTACGTTGCATTATATGCATTTAGCAGATGCTCTTATTCAGAGCAACTTCCAGCACAATAGAACAAAAGTGCATCCATTCAATTTAAACGAGCAACAGTGTAAAAACACTCCTTGACCAGTGAGTGTGAGCACACTATTCAAGCCTTACCACAATCTGCAATCTGACGGAAGCCAAGTATACTACAACACAACAATCCCTAGTACACACAATCCAAAATACATCACAATACTACATGTAAAATAAATATCAGATACTAGAGGTATCAGGTGTTAGGGGGTGGGTAACTGAGAGAAAGCTTGGACCTTGAACAAGGGTACAACAGCAGTGCCCCAGCGGGAATTCGAACCGGTGACCTTTCAGTTACGGATCCTGCTTCTTACCACTATGCTACACTGCTGAACCACATGCCTTTTAAAAAAACCCTGTATTCGATTGTATACAAGACTATAAAGTAAAGTGTCAGTATGGACTACATTCCTACAGCATGACGCCGGGGTTCCCCTGCAGAAACGGATTAGGCTCCGTTGACACTGGGCTAAATACGTATGCTCTGGGTACTTTCTGCTCATCCAGCCCTAATCCTCACCCCAGTAAAAGCATGCAAACAATCTAGAGCTGATAAGTGAGAGGGTGCATGGCGTGTATGAGTGAGTGCATTGGGCCACGGTGCTGTATGTGTCCATGCCCCTGTAGCTGAGGTACTGTGTGAAAAGCTTGTACCTTGTCTCTAACTTGTACCTTGTCTGGCCAAACATTGAAACCTGGTCATGCAGCGCTTCTAATATTGTTGACTTCTTACGGTTTTTTGCTTGTGTTGTACGCCACCTCACTTGTAAGTTGCTTTGGATAAAAGCATCTGCCAAATGGATAAATGTAAATGTAAGATGTGAAAGTGCATGTGGGTGTGGGAAGGGCAGAGGCAGTTACCGCGAGGGTCTGGCTCAGCCTCTGTTCCTGATCATCCAGCAGGGCGTACTCTTTCTTCAGCTCGCTGTTCCTCTTCCTCAGCTTCCTTTTCTCCTCCAGCCTCACTGCAGAGACACAGAGACACAGGGCCCAGGGCCAGTGAACTGTGAGCATCTCCTCCACGCACTTATACATGTGAAGGGGATCAGTTTTTTTTCGTAGTACGATCCCCCAGGACAGTATGGATCATCTTTTGGTAATAATTTACATAAATAGAAAATGGTCCTACTGTGGCTACAGTTATTACCATGTGCAGAATTGTGATAAACACAAATTGTTAAATAATCACTGCTGTTGAAAGCAGATTTATGCAATTACACTTATTTAATTACTATCCAAATAACAACTACCCTACCCCATGCGTCAAGCCTTAACATATTTACCACTCTGTGTTAATACAGCAATTAGCATGTCATTATAGTATACATACTGATAAACTACTGCAGTGTAACTGGTTTTCAGCTGCTTACCTGTTTTGTGTGTTACATAAGACTGGACAACATTCTGGGGCCACGGCATATTGTCTTTGTTTAGTACCTGGGAGAGGGAAAACTGTATTGAGATTACCTGCTAAAAAAGATGTGTAATACCTACAGTGTGACATCAGCTTCTCGAATGTAACAAATAACACTAATACTGTAATACTGCTCTGGCTAGGAAAATAAACAGAGCAATATAATAGTTTAAATCAGTCCTCCTCAATCCTGCTCCTGGAGGCCCACAGTCCTGCACGTTTTCCATCTTTCCCTGCTCTACCCACCTGACTGAACTCATCAGTGGCACTTCTGATTAGCTGAGCACACCTGATTTAATCAAGAGCATGTTGATCACACTAATCAAGTGTGTTTGGAGCAAGGATAGATAGAAGATATGCAGGACAGTGGGCCTCCAGGAGTAGGATTGAGAAACACTGGTCTAAATCATAAACTTCAGAGTACATATAAACATACGTGATGAAACTGAGCAAAGACAGACAGTTGTAAAAGGAGTTACATTTGCGATGCAGTTTCAGACATGAATCATGTTCTGCCTCTAAGCTTCTAAAGGCACAATATTCAGATCACTGGTTGTCTCCACAGAGAGACGGGCTTTGAGAGGCCAGACAGGCTTTTCGTCAGCATCCCACAGGCGGCTGCGACTACTCTCACTGCACCATCTCTCTGCCTGGTGCTGGGAAACAAACCCCCATCAAAGTCATGGCAGAACACAGCATTCTCGCACACACTCTTCTCAGCCCGGCGCATTCAGCTGACGTTTAGGTCGGCGTCACCCTTCCCAGGAGTGCGTCCCACCTTTTTTTGGCACTTGGGGCACAGCCACGTCCCTTTGGGCGGGGCGCTGAGGGGGGGCTGGAGGCAGTCGAGGTGGTAGGCACGGGTGCAGTTGTGGCAGGGCTGCAGGTCTCCGTCCCCCTTGCACACGGCGCAGTGCTCGTCATGCTCCTCCTGCCGGGGCACAGCAGAAACGCATCAGCAAGCACACCTCTAACCGGGGGGTTGCGGGTTCAAGTCCTGCAACCTAACCCGCACTGAACCTGCTAATGGTCTTCTGTAAAAATGGGCAACATATCAAACGTGAGCCATGTGGTAGCAAATGGGAAAAAAGCTGCAAAGCTGTAAGTGGGGAAAAAAAAGGAAACAGGGAAGGGGCCCACTGGTGTGACATATGATATATCCATTAATGCGTCACTGTGTGGCAGAGTCTCACTGGACATGCTACAAGGATCCATTTCAATGCTTAACAAGCCATTTTCATTACTACTGAAGAACTTTCTGTAAGTGGAGACGCACCACATACTTTTGAAAGGTAGACATCAAGTTAATGGCTTTTACAAAATTGATTTATACACTCTTTGTATGTCCAAACAGACGTGCCACGTGGGTTTTCTCATGGAATCACGCTACACGCAGTTGAAGCGATGCTACGCAGTCAGTGACAACACACTGAATAGGACAAACATTAGCACCCCCCTGGGCTGTGGCAGACCAGATAAGACTGCTTGCTATAGGTTCCCAGCAAAAGGTCACACTTCATTGCTTGGTATATAAAATGCAAGTTGAAGGAAAACTGGGGTTCAGAAAGTCCTTATTACTGTGTTGCAAGAATTAAACTTTATATATAGTTTATGATGTGACAGAACTCTTCAATTTGCAATAAGAGAGGCCTCTGCTGAGAGACGCTTCATTTGAAATCAAAAATGCACTGAAAGGGTAAAAACGGGTAAATGTACTATTCAGCCAGTCACACAGCAACGACTCTGACACTTGAGAGCAGCAGTTGAAGCAGCTGTAAGCAGCGGCAGGGCCTTCAGGGAAGAGATGGCGACGGAAAACGAATTAAATGAATATCAAATCAAAAGCGGCTGTGTGGCATCTTCTAAAATAACACCACTCTAACTAGCCCAGATTTTCGCTTTATGAGCACCCTGCGCCCATTTCTACATTCCCTGACATCCTGTCCCCTCAGCGTTTTGTTTCATTTATCCAAGGTAAAAATGTCACACTGCAGTGGCCTTCGTCTCCTGTGTGTTTCGGATCAAAATGTTTGTGTCCCCACGCAGTGGTGGCACTGGCACCCACAGGGAAGGGGCACGGAGTGAGAAATACTCTGTCCGTCTGTCTCTCGAGGACAGCAACTCTTACCACAGCACAACCCTAGCAACAACAGCAACATGTATGGAGCGCTATCAGAGCAAACTGCAATGGTGTTGCCCATCCCCTCCATCACCGCCCAAAACAAGCCTTGAGGGATACACACACGCACACGCACACGCACACGCACACAAAAACTTCAGACCCACTACCTACCTTCCAGCCCAGATCCTCAGTGTCTAGCGTGCAGGCAGGAAGCAGAGAACAAGTTAATGGCAAGCAGTACATTCAGACAGGGAGATACACAGTGGGGTTAGAGAGGAGGCCATGCAATAGCTCTAGGAAAGAACAGCAACTGGGCAACAATCCATGAGAAAGACAGGGGCATGGAACTTGGAACTGGAGTTGCTCACAGGTCACTACAGTCAGGTCTTGAGTGCAGTCTAGAGTTCCTACTTTTTTGTTGCTGTGTGTCATATCTATAATTTATTTTGTGTGTGTACGTTTGTGTGCGTGTGTGTGTGTGTGTGTGTGTGTGTGTGTGTGTGTGTGTGTGTGTGTGTGTGTGTGTGTGTGCATGTGTGTGTTACAGCTTCAGATGTAATATTGGGGTTGTGCTGATGGGAGATACCTCTTGCTGACAGGAAGAGCGGACTGTTCAGGTAATTTCGCTTGCGCTGGAAGACCAGAACACAGAGGAGAAAGTAAGCATTTCATATGAGTTGAAACAACACTATCCAGGTCTACATCAGAGTGTTATCAGATGTGCCTAAAGATTTGCTAAGACTTTAGTTGATTACTCAAGTAATTTATGAGCCAAGTAACTAAAGCTAACAGAGTACTGAAAATATTTTCTATCCAGTGCATCACTGGCTTATGTGATCTTTGCTGCTTTACCTAGTTACAGCACTCATTTATTGTCTTTTCTGGTATATTCCTTTAGGGTATTGCAATTTCACATTTCGCTTTGTAACATACTCTGGATAGAGCATCTGCAAAATGACCAATTATTAATGTAAATTTATTGCATCTGCTGAGGAAAGCTGCCGTTTCACCACTGTGACAGCACGGTCTCCCATGATGCCCCTCACGCAGCGCGTCTCGCACCTCGGGTTCGAACAGGCCGCTGTAGGCCGGGTTGGCTGTGCTTCGCCTCTTCCTCTCCTGCCTCTTGCTCTGGATCTCTGCAATCACAGGAGAGAACGCGCCCTGTCATGCCAGCAGGACTACCACCTGACTCAGCTCCATTACACACACAATCTCACTTATTACTCCTGCAAAGGAACAGCGATTAATGCCACAGCCATGACTCATAACCACGTTTCTCCTTGTAATCACAGACTTAGTTTTTCAAAT
Source organism: Megalops atlanticus (assembly GCA_019176425.1). Classification (NCBI taxonomy): domain Eukaryota; kingdom Metazoa; phylum Chordata; class Actinopteri; order Elopiformes; family Megalopidae; genus Megalops; species Megalops atlanticus. The sequence continues at coordinate 6,565,385 of CM032897.1, read as the reverse complement.
CTCCTTCTTCAATGAACCTGCGATGACACCTTTCTGAGTTTCACCATAAAATATGCATATATTCAAAGGCATAACAAGTAAAAACTAAATGGATCAACTAAACTAAATGGATTATTTGGCACCTAATGCACCTGTTCCAGTCACACAAAAATGAGATCAACATTGTGGTAAATATTACAGTAGAAACCAGACTTCAGAGGATGTGGTAATCAGGTTTCCTCCAAGGCTCCACCACAGCCCACGCTGAGGGTGCTCACCTTCCAGGTGTTCTGTGGTCACGAGGCCGAGGGCAACCATGAAAGTGATTTTCTGTGGGAAATAAACACGCGTCAGCGCCAGACCACAAACCGCGAGATAAGAAACCCACAGCGCAGGGGGTGACAGATGCAGTGCAGCTGATGATGTGATGTGATGTGATGTGATTGAGCTCTTGTATAATCCACATGCCACCTGTGTGACCGAGGAATCGGGAAACAGGAAGAGAAGTTGGTTAAACGGGTGCGGTTTGGGTGGGGTGGGGGGTTTCGGTTAGGTACTTTGAGTTTCGAGAGTGCCGCTGTTTCTGCCTGCATGGGAAATTCAGCTGCATGGTGCCCTTGTGAGAAGGCTGGCACTTCCTCATTAATTATTCATGAAAAGCTTGCTGCCTGGTAGGGAGTTATTGCTGAGGGTGACGGTGAAAGCGTTAGCGGCTCACTGTGAACAGGAACCACGTAACTCACAGTTACATCAGAAAGCCAAAAAGGCCAAATGGGGCACACAAACGGCGGTAGCAAAATGGAATTCCGAACAGTTTCCTTTTTTACAAGAAGCCACTCCTCACTACAAGATTATTTATTTTAAAATAAGTATAAATAAGTTTCATTTGTAATGAGAAAAAGTTTCATTTTTAATGAGAAAATCCATTTTATTAAAATTTTTAAATATTCAATTTGCACAAAGAAATTAAATCTTCAGTCAATTAAAATTGGGAATCTTTTCAAGGACTGGAAGATGAGCAGCACTAAATTAATGCATTCATAGTGTGGAAGCTCTCTCTCCTCTGTTCATAGGATTTACATCATTGTGACCTAGCTCATCTGTACTAAACTTTAATAATCATAACTGTATTACATATCTGCACTCCTTTTATGTCACAGGACAGTTTCAATAAAAGATAATTATTTAAGGCAATTTGAAGTTGTAGTTTTTCCACACATTTCTAACACGGATGTCTAATTTGAGTAAATTAATGTAAAGCTTTCCATAAAAAGTCGATAAGATGCTGCATTTTAAACAGATTAAACCCAGTCCTTCCTTTTGAGCAGGGGGTTGAGAAGGGAAAGCCAGGGAGAGAGAGGGAGAGCTGGATTGAGATGGGATGAACTGGGATTAGCTAATGGGATAACCATATCAGTTAACTGATCAGTGTGAGATGCATGGGCCACTGCTCAGACTCAGTGACCACCATTCAAACAGACTTTCAGAATGTCTCATATTTGTATTTATACTAAATGACTCAGTTTTGTAAGACAATCAGTTGGGCGCTTAACTGATCAGTTATTTAGCAGAAATCCCTCAACAACTGAGTTTGTACAGAGCATACTGCTCACTATTGCAATGTCCATTTAATTATACACTTAACCTTAAATCCCCTGACAGACACAGAGATAATAAACCTCTTTGTAGGGTACTGTACTGTACCAGTATTAACAATGCCTCATTTTGCCAGACTATCCATTCAAGCTCATTTCATGTGCTAAGTCTGCATTTGTACACATGGTCTATAAGGATCCAGTGCAAGGGACGGTACATAACTTCTTTGGTTAGCAGACTCCCTAAGATAGGGCAGGCTATCAGGATTTAATTATGATTATTGTCCTTTTCCACTGGATAATCACTCACACAATTCAGGTACAGTATGTTGCTCAAGGTAACAAAAGTGTATCTGCCAGGTGCTCAGACCGTCAACCTTGTGGATACAACTCCATGCACAACTTCAGCACGATCCTCACTGTCACCTCACAACACCTCTGTAACCTACAGAATACATGACACGGGTGAACCACCAGGGGGACCCGCTTTAGGACAGGGGTGTCAGCCTCACCTCGGGGTCCTCGTCCTTCTTCTTTTTGGCAGGAGGTGACAGGGCGGGGGCGGTCTCCTGGACGGGGGGGCTGGCCTGTGGCTCAGGTGAATTCTGGGAGCTGCTCGGAACCTGGGGCTGGATTATTATCACCTGGGGACACCGAGTGACAGGTTATGGTCAAGAATGAGCAGACAGGTAGGCAATAATGAGCCTAATCTAAGTCAAAGACCGTAGGTGGCTATGCCAAACCTCAAACTTTCATGTGCATTTCAAGCGATGCACATTTAAAAATAAAACTCACAAGGAAAATCCAAGACATAATAGTGCTATTAGTAATGTAATAGTAACGCCACACTATGTAGATTGCAAACTCAACTCATAATTAATACCTTAATCAAAAAGGACAATGACAAGTAAATCATTCAGTCAAAGACCTAAAAATTTAGTAGCCTATTATCTGTCACACTTAACTTGGCTCACCTCTTTAATTTATTACACACATATTATGAAAAAATATGATTCAGAAAAGCACACGAGAGGTTCAAGTATGCATCTTCAGATCAGACACCGATAGATAATCCAATACTGTGATGGTGTCGGCTTGCTGGCCAGATAAGCGGCGGTTATCTGCAAGGCCAGGCGGCAGCACACATCGAGCGCGCCTCAGAGCGCAGGGTAAGACTCCCCGGGGAGTTGGGGGGGTTTCTGACCTTGCTGTCGGCACTGAGCAGCAGCGGCTGCACCTTCACAGCCTCGCTGACGGCGGACACGGACACGGGGCCGGCGGGCGAGGCGGAGATGATGGCGTAGGCCACGCCGGCGCCGCTGACGGAGGTGGGGACGCCGGGGGGCGGCAGGGGCGGGGGCTCGGCGCGCCCGTTGGGCAGCTGGGCGGGCGGGGAGGCGGTGCTGTTGGAGGAGGGCGGGGCAAGGCTCTGGGTGCGGGGGCTCACCACGGCGGTGGCCCTCTGTAGGCTCGGGGGCCGAGTGGCCTGCTGTTCCTGGCTCGGACTGTGTGGGAGGCTGTCTGGGATCAGGGTCTTTGGCCTAACCTGGAGCAGAGGGGTCAGACAGAGACACACGCTCTCACAGTCCTACACACCACAGCGGCACACATTCACTGATCATGTCACATTTGTTGTTGGTGGGTTATGCTGCAGGTGACACTTTGTGCTACAACAAATAAACCTTTGGGGCGACTGTAGATTTTTTGCAGTCGTTTACTCGCCTTAAGCACACTGAACGCACAGATTAGCCATTTCAGAACCCTCCTCCCTAACTGTCCCAGAATATCGCCATCAAGGCAAATCTAATCAACAACATTCCTACAGGATAACAGCTCTTTAACATGTTTAACAAGAGAACACATTATATACAGTTTTAACTATTACAATCATAATCACCACTGATCATTATGCTGGGTCACCAAACACCACTGATTATTCAACATTCTACTTTGTCACTACACCTAGTGCTTCCTATATACTTTTTTCTTAGCACAAATGGTATTTACAAATTTATAGATGGTCACTGTATACCAGTGCATTTCCACCACAAGTTATCACTGCAGATGAGCAGATGTGGAAATGAGGTAACACTGTTAGGAGCAGATACATAGCTAAAATATGCTGTTTTCTGAATGCTAAGATATAAACACACATACCTCTTTGTACTGATGTTTCAGCCTCACATTTTGCAGTGGATATGTAACACAAGCCTTATTTTAAAATTGTGGCATATTATCCCAGGAATTCACTAAAGTCATATTCATATGTAAATAGATCTGTACTCATCTGTTCTTCTTTGATGTATGATATTTGCGGTTAATGTTTCACTACCTGCTGCCTTGTCAACACCTGACCACAGAATGTAGTGTTTATGAGCTTTGTGCTGCCACCCTGTGGTCATATGAATAACTGCACAAAACGCATCCTTGCTAACAGCCAGTAAGGTCTCAACACCAACCTAATTACAAAATAAATAACACAGAGGTGTGGAAAAAAAGTATCTGTTATCCAAATGAAAAATGGTGCTGCCTAATGCCTTGTTAACAACTAGAATCATGGAATCATAGAATCATCAGGATAATCTTGCAAATTTTGTCACTGCGGCACTGAGCAATCAAGGGCATAGATCTTTACTCATCTTATGTAAATTGTGGTTATAAAGGAATTATTATGCAAATTTATTTTTGTAGCTCTGTTTTTGCAGGCAGACGAGCCAAGTATTTCAGTGTGCAGTTTTAGCAAAACACCCTGGAGGTGTGGAAGGCTTTGGCATGGAACATGACAAAGACACAGTTAATAGTACAGGATGTTCCTCTGTGTTTGATTATTTTGGTCTGGAATTACTGAGAAGGGCATTTATAGCATGAAATCCTGTTTGCTGGTAGGAACTAGCACATGAAGAGTTGTTTATTCAGGGTGTATAGGAGGTTGAAGAGGATTAAGCATTGCTGGGTGCGTAGTTAATGACCTCATGAGTGAATGATAATTTCGTATTGGAGAGATTGTACAGGTGGGTTGTGGTGCGTAAGCTTGACTGAAGCTGAGTGTTTGGTATGTGCATGGAGGAGGATGTATCTGTTGTGCCCTTGAATAATGTACTCAATTGTCCCAGTAAAAAAGAAAAAAACCTGCAAAACCCTATAAATGGTTAATATAGTGCGGAGGGTATACAATGGCTGGGTGTATTGGATGTACAGGTGTATTTGGATATATAAAAGTGTGGGAAAATGAGTGTGCATTTGCACAGTGTTGAATTAGTAGTGTGTATAAGTCTGTAAGATAAGAAATGTTTTCAGACATGACATTATCACTAATTTCCAGGGCAAGAAAAATGTGACACATGGTATTTGCAGTTAAACATATTGTTCATTGCCAATTAACATTATACCCGTACTCAAAGCACAAACATCGTTGTCTATGAAACGTGCACTGTGTGACATGAAGTTTGCGTGTTGTCTAGTATGTCCTGCTGTGTGCGTCCAGGTGTGCCTGTACCTGAGGTAGCACTGTGGGAGCCTGCACTGCCAGCCGGGTCAGGGAGCTGACCTGAGGCACCTTGATGGGAACAGCCGAAAGATTCCCCAGCATCTGGGAGAGGGAGAGAGAGAGAGAGAGAGAGAGAGAGAGAGAGAGAGAGAGAAAGAAGGTGAGTGGGGGGGTGAGTGAAAGAGGGAGAATAAGAGAAAGTGAGAGAAAAACCGTGGAAGAGAGAAAGTGAGGGAGAAACAGGGAGAAAGTGAGAGAGAGAGAGAGAGAGAGAGAGAGAGAGAGAGAGAAAGTGAGAGAGAGAGAAAGATATAGTGAGGGTGAAAGAGAAAGTAGGGGAAAGAGAGAAGGAAAGAGAAAGTGAAAGATAGGGAGTAAGGGAGAGAAAGAAAGAGCATGTAAGAGAGGGAGAGAACCTAAGTGTGTCACAAATTGCTGTCATTGTAAACAGCCTGGTTTTATCTGTGCAGCGGTGTTTTTTTCCAATAGAACAATCTGGGATTGTAAACACCTTAAGGCTAACTTTGGGCATGGTGCCATCTACTTCAGTAACATTTGGCCCAACACTTACTTTCAAAGGCTCCTTACTGTTTCTCCTAGAAACAAGTACACAGCTTCAACTCAGAGTCTGCTATGGACCAACCAATCATTGCTGGTGACAGATTTTTTTGAAGAAAAGAGGCATTCACCATGGAAACATATCTCTCATCTGATGCAGGGAAAAGGAGAAGTCATAGTGTTTTACTCCTTTGTAACAAGTGAGCCAGATAATTGATATAAGTCAAACCAGTGTGTCAGACAAAGAAACCCACATAGCCAACATTACAGGTTTTTTAATTTGGGAAATTCATGCTCACATATGGAAACAGCTATTAAGTAGTGGCAGTCATTCCAAATCATTTTTAGAAACTGACTGCAACTGTGAAACTCAATGACTACTCACTACTGTTGATAGTGGCGGTTGAGTCAAATAGCAGCCCTTGACTCATTTCAGAATAACAATGAGGAGGCTGACCTTTTGCACAATTAACTTACTGCTTAATCAGTAGGACTAAACCAATTCAGACAAACGTCTTAAAAAGATGGATTTGACATTTATTAACATTTCATTTTCCCATAATAATAATGTTCACACTGATGAACTAAATAAATAAATGAATACATTTTTTGTGAAGTAATAAGAATAAGTAATAAGAATTCAATCTGATAAGTGAAGCTTTTGGTCCTCCAGGTTAGCAACATGTTGTGAAACATCATGGATGAAGGACAAACTCTGTGATTGCTATGTATGAGTACCAGGAAGCACTTTCAAGATGGCTGTTAGCTCATACTGGTGACTACCAATTGCTAGGCAGCCAGCAGTTGGTTGATGCTTATGTAGCAAACAACTTTCACATTCCTCCAATCACATTTCACATCAAAACCATTGTGTATCAAAATGAAGTACCTCAATTGCTTTGACTGCTTTAAGTAGACGAATAATTATTATTACTGAAGTCAGTGTGTTAGAAATACAGTTATGTCCAGAAAGCCCTGTGTACTGAGAGATAACAAAAGTCCAGGGGAACCAGAACTTATTTATGTTTTTCATTTTCAGGTTTCTTTCTCACTTTGGCAAGTTATTTCTATATACAGTAAAACTACAGCAAATTCACCAGCTTGTTTAAATTATTCTGTGACTCTGTGGGTTCATATTATCATACAAATAGACAGACGTCTGCTGTATTTCTGAGAACAGTCCAACAGAGTTATGTAGTGTGCAGGCAGAGTGTGGTGAAGATGTCAATGTATGTCTGATGGATGACGACGATGATGATGATTATGATGCTGATGACGATGATGATAATGGTACTATTTCTGCAGGCTCCACATCAGACCTTTCAAAAGTGAACATCCATATCTGGTCATCAAATGACATTATAAAGACACAGCCTGACCACTGCACCCGAACACATGCTAGCAGCATCACAATATCCCTACTTTGTAGATGACAATTCAAAGCTTTTCTGTACATCTGAAATGAGATTCAAAAATACATACGAAATATGACATAAATACACTAATGATTAATTTATATCATGGCAATATCTACCAGTTATGATGTTTTATGCCGTTTATGAAAAGGAAACAGAAACAACCATGGCATCTTCGATATGGTAAACAGTGTGAAGACGCAGGGTAAATTTACACCTTACTCGGTTCGTGCCTTTTAACTCACAGGGGGCTTCTCTCCTTGGGCCTGACCAGCTTTGATATCAGCCTCATTCACGGACCGTTACTGAATAAATAACATAAAGCCAAACCTCACCAACAGGCTTTCTGAGCCCTTTCTTCTATGTTTCTATCTACTGGAAAGGTAGAAGGTAGGGTTAAAAAGCCTGTTCCTATGGCAACGGCCAAGATGACCCTCTTGCACCGAGGGCATTTATTTTGGTAATTGCTCTGCCTCTTTCATGAGCTGAAGTGCCTCTACTTAAGCCTCCTTGAATATGAAAGCCGCAGCCTTTTGTCATATCTGCACCCCCCTCTCGAGTATGACCACTTACTACCACCAATTGTCAGAAAGAACACCTGATCCCACCTCTGCTTTTCCCAGGAACACCATTGGACAGCGGGGAATGTCAATCATAGACATTCTGCAGATCAGTAAATAGATAGAGGTGGGGTTCTCATGATGAATCTGTATGCCTCTCGAACAAAGAAAATAAATCTGCAAAATAAAGTGTAAGCTATATTACTTTGATATGTGTCAGTGTTTACAGAAATTGTCACAAAATGTATACATATTTTCCACTGTCATATACCATGTGCAATTTTACAAAATAAAAAAAATTGGTACAAAATAGGAGGACTGTAATCTGACTGTCCAGTAGCCTTGAGGTTAGCTAGCTACTGTGTCTGAATAATACTACAACTGAACAAAGACAGACTTTCTCACACGGCACCAGGTCCCATGCCTTGAAGGGATAAGTTATTGCCAGCAAGCTTTGATAGTAATATCTTGTCATTTTAGCACACCCCAGATACTGGGATTCATCAAATATTACATTCTCAACTTTTCAGCGCAAGTATGGAACACCGCATTACGATTATGGATCAGTGAAATCCGTGCGCTAACCAAATCTTAGCTCTGTGCCCAAACACTCTGTCAGATGCCTTTATACCTTGGCTATGCCCCAAGGCCCTCCCCATCATAGTTTATTTTCATAAAACACCACGGCTCTGTATAGCTCATTCCTTACATAATTTGCAGCACAAGAATGAAAAGAGGCTTTATCCTTTCTGCTTGTCTGTTCTGCTAGAACAGCAATAAAAAACTGAATATTGCTTATTGTGTTTAATAATAAAGTATTTTATCAAGTAATCTGTGCTCATAAGGTAATTGATAAATATAATCATTTGTATAAAATCAACCTTCTGGGATCCCAGAAAAATTCAAGCCTAAACTAATCCAAGGTTTTAAGTAAAGGTGAACAACAGCCAAAAACGACAGTAAATTCTAAGGAAGCATCCTAGCTATTCTGATATGATATGGTACTGTATCTTGGTTCTTTTATCCAACCATATTTTTCCATATTTTTTGGATGGATTTTTTGGATATAAAATATGGATTTTATATCCATATTTTTGTTACCCCAGTTACCCCAATTACTACCCATTTGTAGGTCTCCTCCTTATCGCACAACATCTACATCAATCCTAAAGAGCGATCATGGGGTTTAGAGGATTAATAATTTGGTTTTGTCCCTTGATTTGGATTCTTTGGGCCCTTACTAAAACCAAAGCAAGTCCAAATCGGAGTCATAGTTTTGAAATAATTTCACAGGAAACATGAGAAACATAGATGGCTGATTTGCTCAAAATCAATTTACTTTTACCCATTCAATCATTAAACCATTAAACTCACACCCCCCCCACCCCCAATTCAACCCCCATCACTTTCATCACTTTAAAACAATCTGATAATCTGATACGATGGCAGCAAGTTCTGAGATGCTTGGTGTCAAAATCTCTTCCCCTGTAAATTATTTGAAGCGGAATGGGCCCAGCACATCTGGCTGGAGTAAAATGGTGTCAAACACACTTGCCATGTCATTCCTGTGTGTTCTGGTGCCATTCAGGGCAGTCCACTCTCACCATTATAATGCGCCCACCTTCCGACTGCTCCCATAGGACCCTCCATTGCGTTGTGCAGTTAAACCAAGATAAAAGTATTGGTTTCTACATCCATACAAAAACAAGAATGAAAACAACATTTAAGTGATAATTGCCTCCATGTAAAGTTCTATAAAATATATAATTTAAAGCTATCAACTTTCTTTTCCCCTACTAGTTCTTCCAGCTGTCACCAGGGGGCAGTATGGGCAACAGTCCTCTGTTTTGAAAAGGCACCACACCTCTCTTTTCAGGATCTCTGATGCTTAAGTTTTCTCACACACCTGCTCACAAATACGCCATCTCTGCAATGTAGTCTATAGTTTAGTCTAGTTTATATTTTCACTCATACAGAACAGCTCAACAGCTGCATAAAGACCATCTGCACCATGACTACATCTAAACTGATGAATTTGACTGTAATGTTTGATTCTAATATAAATAATAAGTACTGACATATGTGGATATGTGGCAATGTTTCCATTATTATGTAAAGGTGAAATAAGCCAGCTGAAAGCTTATCATTTTTATTTTATTCTTCATACATGGCAATATAAACATTAGCCTTTTATTCTGTGATCATTGGTCATTGCCTTTTTCTTTTTGACCCACATATTTTACAGTAATCCCTGAATGTCTCTTAATGTCTTAGAGTCTGTAAGATAAAACAAGTTTTACAAATTGTATCTACAGTTCTGCTACACCATCTATATCCCACACCTGTATTCCAATCAGACACAAAGTCAACAAAAGCAAGCTACTGTGTACAGCAATCTCTCTTACAAAGCACATGTGTCACCAACATTAAAAATAGTTTCTTTTTTACCTAAAACACTGCCTCCTCACATGCATCCATAATAAATGGCTTATGTAAACGTGTTTTTAATCATCTTCAGATGTGAACTACTTACATTACACAGTGGTATTAAGGTTAGGACACCGTTGGAGGTGTCAAAATATTTTGTTGCTACACTAACGTAAAGCTATGCTTTCATTCAAAAAACCCTCTTCATAATTTATGTGAAGGCAGACAAAGCTGCCACAACTATCCATGTTCTGCTTGCTACACCTGCCTTCACGGGCTGCATCATGACCCGACTTTTCTACAAGTGCACACAAGTACAGTGCAGAGTGTGAGGTAAGGTGTCACAGCGCAGGCTAAAAAAACTCACTTTGCACCACATACAGGAGCTCATTGTTGGGGCTGGCTCCCTGTCAGACTGCAGGATGGGAATGCATGCCTATGCATGCCTTAGCCCAAGGACACCGGCTCTCCCGGCAGGCACAGTGAGGTCACTATGCCCACTGTTATTTGCTGCAGGGGGGACAGAGGTGCTTGGTGCACTCCCCAGGGGCCCATTTGGCAAAGTTCCCCCCTCCCAGTGCATGCAGCCAAGGCCTTTGCACACACGTGCACACATTCACACTCTCAGCTGTTTCTCCGCAGAGTGCATTTAAACCGAGAGAGCTCAGTTATTCCTCCCTTATGACAAACCAACACACAGCTATGTCACGACATGGTTAAATACCCTTCTAGTTAAGAGAAATGTATTTTAGACACAAATAAAATTGCATGCTACCTATTACAAAATATATATCAGTGATTTCCACTTTCATCCATTCAATCTTGTACATTTATTGAATACATTTTAATTAAAGTCTTCAAACACCATGTTTTTATTTGAAATACGGTGTTAACAGGACAGTGGACAGTGACTGAATACCATGACAACAATAGTAACAAGGACTGTTGGTACACGGAGGGAATTCATGTCTTTCACTGGCTTTTGATAGGACAGCAAGGTGCTGTGCAAAGAAGATTCAGGCGTCCTTGGGGTGGCCGTGATGTCATAAAAAGCTGGACTCAAAGCAGGGCTCACTGTGAAAGTGAGATTCTGTCTGAAAGAAGTTCCCTTTTTTCTAACATCACAATCTCAGTGACTCGGTGTGCTGGCTTGCAGACATGGACGCACTGATCTGGTAAACCTCCGAATCAAAGGCGGGCGCTTCAAGAAATGTTCCACTTCTTTGAATTCTGCTGAACCTTGAAGCACCTTGTTGAGTCCAGCTATATTAAAGGACTGCTTTGATTTGGTCTTTGCGTATTTTCCCTATGATACCATGAGGATTGTTTTATTGTTGTTTTTCAGCAGGGAAATGTCAGAACATTACTCACTAGATGATATCTGTATCTGAGTTTGTATTCAATGTATAACAACACATAGATTTGACAAACAAATCAAATAAACAATCTGACTGACAATTTCAAGACAAATGTCTTTTTCATAGTTCTCTGCAAGCAGTTTGCCTCATGACAGCAAATGTACCTATTTTTTATTCCTTTTAAGAAAATTTATGATTTAAAACCAGCCAGAATCTAAATAAAGCAAAACTTCTACTTGCTTAATTTATTCTACCAAATCACTGTGAAGACAAAATAATCTAAACTCTCTATGGAGTTAGCATTAGTTGGTTTATAGCCACCCAGACATGTGCAATCTGACCATTTCATGTAAAGTGCATGATCATTCAGAAACTGCCACAGCAATCCAATTAAAACTCATAATAGATCTTCTAATCAGCGGGCAGGTGTTTCAGGAATCTGTTTCCTTCCCCACACTAACAATTAGCCCTCTCTTTTGCGGTGCCCTCTGACTCTTCCTCCAGACTGAGAGGGAGGAAGAACAATGCGGGCTTGGGGTTTTGAGGTGCTATTATTCCCGGGACCCAGGCAGCTGGGGGAGAATAGCTCAACGCCACCCCCACCCCGACCCCCTCACAGCAGCCCCCCACCAAACAAAAAGGCCATAAAATTCAGTAAAACAATCGAGTGGCCCGACCTCCTCCCCAGACTCTGTCTGACGACGGCAGGCGAGCAGGGGGAAGCGAGAGAGAGAGACTGAAAATCTCCAAGGAGACCCGCGCCGGCGCTCACAAGAGAGGCGAGGGCTATCTCACCCTGCGAGCGTGGCTTTCATGAAACACCTTTTATCATGTGTGAGAGAGTTTTTCGCTCCTTGCTCACGACTGCATCTCTCCCCGCCGTTCCCAAGTGGAGCGCTTGCTCATTTGCGTCTGTGACATCGGGGGATGAAATCCTGGCAACCGCATTTGCACTGAATTTAATCCCTGCGAACTGCGTGTTCTGGTACAAAAAGCAGCCATGTCCCAAACTAAGGAAACCTCTCTTTCTATCCTGCCACAAAACATGTGACTCAACTGACAGTTTGCTTTCATTCAATTGCATGAAATATTAATCCTATGATTGTGCCACCTACAGTTATATGATACACAGAATGTTCACAGCAGTGATTGACAACACTAAAAATCTTTGTTGAGATAGCATCTGAGTGTTTCTCAGATCCTATCATGAGGACCTGGCTACAGCTGGTCACATGATCAAATAAGACATGTATCTGATGTGTTCATGGTGGTAAGTGAAGAGGCATTTTGAGGATTATATTCTTTTAAGTAGTGGCCCTGCCTGTTAGTACAAACTGAATTCTAGCTGTTTTATGTTGTCTGAAAAACTTTCTGAAGTCATTCAAACCTACAAATATTGTGTTTTGGGTGTTAAGAGGCACTATTATGTGCTTATTCTGCAAACCTTGTGCCATATTCACCATAATGTTTCTAAAGTTCTGATTTTTTTCTGGTTTAGGAAATTATAAACTTCAGACCTGACTTAGCACACATTCCTGGCCAGTTTTACACACACAGTACAGGGTGTGGACTTTTAAACTTGTGTCACTACAGCAGATTTGCACTGATGCCTGGAGGTAAAGCACATTTTGAGAATACAGACTGTAATACAAACCGACATCAAAACAGTAGATCTTTGCAGCTATGTTGTGAAGTGCAGTAAAGCAATTTCTGACATCAGGGACTTTTTTCTACCATGTGTAACTTCATGATTATGAGAAAAGTAGCTTTTTCAGCAGTGTGGTGAAGTAAAGCAGTTTTTGACATGAGGGACATTTTTCATGCACTGTGTCCAACTTAACGATTATGACAGCAGCAGCTTTTGCAGCAGTGTGGTGAAGTGCAGTAAAGCAGTTTTTTGGGAATGATTATAACAGCAGCATGTTTTTGCAGCAGTGTGGTAAAGTGCAGTAAAGCAGGAGGTGCACGGTTACCTGAGAGTGGGGCGGCTCCCCGGCCCTCCTGCTCAGGGGGAGGCCGCTCCCGGCTACTTTTCCCGCCGTCTGCAGGTTGACGGGAGCCGTCTGCAGCGGCTCGGGGCCCGTAGCCTTTTGTCCGTTCATGTGCGCGGTCACCATGGAGACGGCAGCCTTCGCCGGCGTCACGGAGATGGCTATGCTCTGGCTGGGCTTGACGAGGGAGAGGGGCTTGGTGCTCCCCACGGGGCAACCCCTGACAGCCAGCTTCTATGAAAGGGGGGGGCAGGAGGGGGCGGAAAAAAAAGAACACAAACATGCTTTTAAAAACCTCGCTCACGTCAGATGCAGCTTCCGGGAATGCAAAGCCGAGTCGATTTCTTGAAATTCCAGGTGAGTGGAGAGACAGCCGTGCGGGACTGAGTACACAGCACACAGTAACACTCATCCTGCAGCAGAAAAAGCTCACACACAACTCTGCTGCTGCAGCATCTGTTCAACATCTCCATCATCATCTTAAACAAACAAGCAGTGAGTTATAAAACAGCTTACTGTTTACTGTAGCAATAATTCTAGTTTGAATATGGTGCTGGTGATGAACTGACGCATGGTTAGATGTGGACTGTTGTTTTCTGTATGTTCTGATGTTCCTGTGGCTTTACTGAAGGTCTGTCGCATAATTAAAAATGTGTACCAAACAGCTACGTGAAAATGCATTTTGATTCTGTGAATCCTTTTAACGCATCGAATAAAGTTTTGACTGAATCAATGAATCGGTGAACTGGTTTAACTAGCAGCTGCTCCTTCTCCTCCGCATTGCGACCGGTTTCCCTGTGGTTTGTAGGAAAGCTGTGCGCTCTGTCAGGCTTTGCCCCACAGGCCACAGAGTGAGGCTCACTCAGCTGACACACAGTCAGCCCCCCCTGCTCCCAGTGAAGAAGGCGGCTAGTCCTCGCTGTGATTAGCACGGCTCGCCTCCATGCAAAACAAAACTGAGGAAAGAGGAGCCACTCTAAATATTTTATTTGCTGCTCTACAGCTCCTTTTTATTCTTCCCTGCCTTTCAGCATCTTCCAGGACAGGGTTTTAGATGTGGGTGGGGAAGGGGACTCTTCGTTTTTCTGTCTGTATTGATGAGGGAAGAGAGCTTCTGCGCTCTGCAATCACGACCTAAATACAGGCGGAAGAAAAGCAGTACGAGTGAGTGAGTGCTTCTAAAAGCTGGTGAGGGGGGTTCTATGAGCAAGTAAACCCAAAGAAAACCATTAGCATGAACCTTCCCAGCATGGATCCCTGCCTCAACAAGGCCATTTGATTTGGATGTGTCCTGAGCTTCCACTTTCTCTTCTCTTTCCCTTTCAAAGGCAGCGCATATTTACTTTGAATACATTCTTTCCACTCAAACTCACAAACCACCCAGCAATTTATTTCCAGTTATGCTGGACTTTTTGTTGTGGAAAGTGTCCACCTATGGATCCAATAAAGGTTTGTGGTCTCATCTTACTTATTTGACTTCTTTATGCTCTACATTTGACTGGTGTGTCCTTGGCTCAGCATTTCCTCTAACATTTCTCTACAGCTCTCTTGTTGCTTTACAACAGGAAACGGCTTACAACAAATAGCTGCCGCCACCGTTATGCTATTGTATGACTGTTATTCATTGGCTGTTTGTAGATCATCACTGCTCATGAAACAGAACACAATTCTGCACAAAAAAAAAACAAATTCTGCCTTGCTTGAATTTCACTCACAGCTCACAGACCTTCAAAAGACAAATTATCATAATCTCTTGACATACTGCATGATCAAAAGTGTATCGCCGATGTATGATTTCCAAATGGCAAATTTTAACAAGAAGAAGAGTAAACTTGATTTGTAAATGCTATTAGGAGTAAAACAAAACAAAAAAAAAAACAAGGCTAAATGTATTCTGGTCATTTACCTATGCTGGCCAAAAAGTCCACACTGGCTAGTTCATTGAAAAGGAACAACAGCGGCAGGGTTGGGGGATTGGGTTATTTGAGATTCGTTTAGAAGCTGCCATCTGGGACACTGCATATTTTAGTCAACAAATGAGCCCTCAACCAATGCCTGCTCTTCTATTCTGGGGGTGGGGGGGTGGAAAGGACACAAATTTATGGGATCACAGTAATAAGAAGGAGAATATAGGGGCGGGGGTTGGCGGGGGAGTGTTAAGAGAGGGGTCTCTGTGGTAACTGAATTCTCACTCAGTGTCAAACTCGACTCTTATCAGCAGGCATTGATTGGTTTTGTGACGTTATAAAGAACAGAAATGCAACAAAAGCACAACAGGGCTCTCTCCCTCCCTCCCTCTCTCTCTCTCTCTCTCTCTCTCTCTCTCTCTCTCTCTCCCCCCCAACACCCACATTTATTAACCAACAGAAAATACTGTGGCTTTCCAGCAGTTTTTCAATTCAGACATCAATAGTATCCATGATTATAATGTTACATCATCATGCTCTGTTGTCGGTCTCATTTTAACATATGTGTCACACATACAGTATATGCCATTTGTAAAGAATAAAACAAAAAATGGACCAGTTTTCCAGAGAGAGTAACAGACTCAAAAGCAAAGACACAATGTCCTGCAAAAAAATAGTTAAGAGCCACAGTTGTTTACTTACATATTTGTGTGTTAAGTTAATAATCCTTCATTGCAAAAGAGTGTTTCATGAGTACAAATTTATCAAAAGTCTTAAAAAAAAACCTGCAAAAGTCTATAATTGTGCAAATATCTTTCTTTAGCTGAAACAAAGGACTTTCAAACTGAAATTCTAACATTTCTTCCATTTTCACTCTAGTGTGAATAAGGCCTTTATTAGCTCATCTCATTTATGAATTCCTCAACAATGCCAGCAGGACTTATATTGTTTTGGGGGATCAATATAATCCATAGGCAGCCAGAGGACCGGGTTGCATCTGGGCCCCTGGCTGTCGATTGGTCAATCAGACTCAACAGAGCTCCTTTCACAAAAAGTCAACCCATTCACACAAGTGTCTCCCATTCACACAAAGTATACTCAAAGATCTCTACATGCTTGTCCTGTCCACACAAACGTTTCCCTTGGTTTCCTATTTCAGAGAACTGTGTGCGCCTTTCTAGCGTTAAACTTAGCACAAAGAGTCATGATGATGTTGTGGTAAAGTAGCAACACTGCCACATTGTGATGGCAACATTGTGCGTCTGCCAAGATCAAACCCTGTTCATTATCTAAATGAATGACGTCAGCAATTAACTGTTCACTGTGTTTGTTTATCTGGCTTGTTAAAGTGCATCTGTGGGCTGGTTTCCAGCTTGAATTGTTCTCTTCACCAGAGATCATAGATCTGAACTGGACATTTAATGTACATGCAGCATGCACTTAAGAAACACTTAAGTATGGATTATTACACATAAAGAAGCGAATGCTAATGTACACAATCTATAATTATGAGACCTTGATGTATTTCAAAATAATAAGTGCGGTTCATTGTGATCCCTTTCAATGACTGCTGTCATTGGAATTGCCATACATATCAAAGACATTCATGAACAGCATGTTTGAATATCAAAATGACAGGCTAAATACTGTATCCATAAGCATTAAGAAATAAGCACCTACATTGATTCTCACAGTCGAACACCTCCAGCTTTCTTTTTCCTTCAACCCTCATAATCACTTTAGCTTCAATCATGACACCCCTGAGGTGGCTATTGTCATTGGGCAGCACAGATGCTCACCCCTGTAATTCTCAGAGCCGATCCTCCCTCATCACCTGCTCCTCGTGCGTACAAGCACCTTGGGCGTGCATGACGACGTCTCAGACACACCCAAGGGCCCTTTCTGCCCAGGCTGAGTCGCGGGACGAAGCTGCCCCAATCACCACACACACGCTGCATACAGGAGCTGTTATGGGGAGGAGCAAAAAGGAGGCGCAGGCCCACAGAGAAAGAGACTGAAAGAAGAGCGGAGGAGATTGTAGCTCTTGTCAGGACCCACAACTGTACAGAGCTCCTCAGCAAGCAGGGTAAGATACAAAGTGATGGAAACGAGCAAAACTACAGGACGGAGCCAATCTAACTTGCTTCCGAGCCATTCTAATCAACCACACACTTCTCCCACTTTCCTCTGAATCTCCACCAATATGTCACCATCCCTTGTTGTAATGGCGCCTCTGTTATGGTATATATATAAGTGGTCTCTGCCATCACATTGTGAGTGTTTGTGTGAGTATATGTATCTATGTGTGATTGTGTGTAGAATTTGTCCGGAGGGTTTGGCCTGTGCAGAGCGGAAGTGTATGATCCTGTTTCCATTTGCACTTGATGAATGTGTGCATGGAGAGTTTCTATAGGGAGGGCACTAGCGGAACACCTGAGGAATATATGTGTACGGTGGGTGTGTATACACGTATTATGCGTTTGCAGTTTGAGTGTAGAATTTATGCCATGTCTGCGTCTCTCAGGTAACCTCCAGTAAGTGCCGACGCAACAATAAGTGCACGTATTCAAACTTCAAACATCAGCACATCGGGCTGACCTACATTTACAGAACAGCCTGGTCAACAGCGAGGACCGCGGCACCTCACTGTGCCACGCTCAGGGCAGAACGCCGGGTCAGTCAGAGCGGGAGGAAATTGCCTGAAGGAGGAGGAAATTGAGAGTCAGCGAGACGCGAGCGTTCAATACAGATCCGTATCGGGGGGTGAGGTGACGGAGCAGGTTAATAAACCCGAGGAAGGTCCCACTAGCAGGGCTCTCTCCGCAGGGCGAGTAATTCACAAGCACCAGCGCATCGCTATTCTAAGCTAACTGAGAGGACGATGCATGGGCAGGGGCAGGCTACAGGCCTAGCATGGTGGAGACAGAGAGAGAGAGAGAGAGAGAGAGAGAGAGAGAGAGAGAGAGAGAGAGAGAGAGAGAGAGATGCCCAAAGGACAAGAACGCAGCTCCTCTTTCCAAGTACTCCTGATCCGTGCCACAACGTCACCGTGGTGACAGGTTGGTACCGTGCTACTGTCAGGGCTCTGTGGCTGCTTCTTTGCTGATAAGGCACCGAGGCTGAGCTGCTGTATCTTATCTGTGATCTAGGAAATGCATCTAACAGCTTGTCTGGAGATTTATGCATTTTGGTCTGCCTCTCGGTTCGCCCAGCATTGATCCGCCCTCATTCTATTGGCTGGACAAAGAATGTGCCCGCTGAAGTCCATTACAATTGTATAACACACTGCTTAGATTATACCTGCTGCTACAGGTACTCAACAGCTAGTAATTATGGTTCATAATGTGTGTGATGCACTGTTGCCTTAGGATGTTTAGGCAGCGGTGTGCTATGTGACTGGTTTTGCAGCAATTTCTTATTTCCTATTTGCATTCTGTAACTGTGTCTTTGTGTTTTCTAATACTGTAAGCTGTGCATATGCTGAATAATAATATTAATAATACTAATAATGCTAATACTACTACTACTTCTTCTTCTACTACTACTACTGATAATAATAATAATAATAATAATAATAATAATAATAATAATAATAATAATAATAATAATAATGACCACAAAACACCCTTAATATTATTCAGATGTGACATATGTGGACGTGGGTGTGGACCCTGGTGTGGTGTTTGTTCTGCTGAAAAACTTAACAGCTGCATGTACTCTTTGGGGGCCAGGACTGTATGGGGTCTGCTCTGGCAGAGGGCCCCTGTTAGGCACCAGGTTTGTGTTCCCAGCTGAACAGTGGAAAGCAGACCAGGCATCCAGGACTCTTGCAGATAAGAGGGCGAAAGAGTGATCGCCACACACAACATTAATCCTGCGGACGCTGTTGTGTCCTGTGACAGACCATTTGAAGAGGACAACAAGAAACAGCGCTTTTTTTGTGACCATTTAGAATTCAAGAACCGTAACAATAAATTGGACCCAAACAAATGGTTTAATGGCAGGCTGATTACAATTTAACTGACACAACAACCATTTTCAGGAGCTCTTATCAAACTAACACCCTATCAAACCGTAGTGTGTTAGACTGGATTCAGGCGATTATTGCTCGGTGTAAATATGGAAAATAACACACAGCATAAAATCCAGATAAGATTGCTTTCTCCAATAATGATTTTAACAGCCACGGCTCCAATTTATTTTGTGGAAACTGCTCTGATGATTGATTACTGAATTACAATTAGCTTTTCTTATTCAAAGAAAGTGACTGCTGATGAGAGAAGGGGAATCTATTTACCACCTAACACCTGC
Organism: Megalops atlanticus; assembly: GCA_019176425.1. NCBI lineage: Eukaryota > Metazoa > Chordata > Actinopteri > Elopiformes > Megalopidae > Megalops > Megalops atlanticus. The sequence continues at coordinate 6,545,797 of CM032897.1, read as the reverse complement.
TAATGACACTGCAATATTGTCCTAAAATCCTAAAATCATTCCCTTAGCAACCATTTCCACCTCTAATAATAAACTTTCTTTGATTTGATCCCCTCTGCTTCAGTCACCATAGCCCCCGGCAACCATACACACCCACTAATCCGGAGCATAAGCACATAGGCCTGGCTGCAGAATTCATTGTCTGTTTCACGCCATAAAATCAATGTTAGATATAATTTCCAAATGCGAGGAATTTTCAATATCATTTTTTGTGTTTTTTTTTCCAGTAGCACATATCATTAAGCATTATTTACATCCGAAATAACACAAAATCGCCTTGAACCTTTTTGATTTGACAGTGTAGAGAAAAGTGAAATTAAATTCCGACTCCCAATTTCCTCCAGAGAGGCCCGCTTAATCACGTGGCCCGCGCCTGTCACACTGCCAGTACACAATAAATCCATTTAAATGCAAATCATGCACACCCAGAGAGCCATTTTCCTCGTGGGTGAACTGACTCATTAAAACGGCCTGCAGAACAGGGCAAATTCGCCCCCTAAAAGTAAAGAACAGAGTCGTAAAACGACAGCAAACTGAGCATCCTCAGGTTAAACAAATCTCTGAAGTATTTGTGGCCTCCCCTGTGGGCTTCCGACTCTATTCACCTGCCGACCTTCCACCTTCTTCCGGGGTACAGTACATTTTGGTCTGCAAGCAAAGATCCTCCTGTTCATATTTTTACATGTACCATCCAAAGAAGGATCGCAGAAAGGCATGAAAAGAGGGCTTGCCAAGTTGATAAAAACCCTCGCGACAAACTGATTATTCTGCACTGAAGTAAGATGGTGACGCTTCCACAGCAAGAAGCAACACAACTAATCCCTCTCACTTTAGTAGAGTTCTGCTTCCAGGCACTATAACATTTGCATATTTTTTCCATCAATCCCACCAGTCATTTACATCTGAAATTACTATGGAAATCAGACAGGCCTGTTTCTCACCCCGATAGCCTCTGAAGGAGTGTGCCAGATATTTGACTTTGCTTTAGTGCACAAAAAATAACCGCTGCATTTAAAAGACTGTGTTCCATAAAGTGATGGCCCTTACACTACCCCCCTCCAGCAAAGACCGACTGTTTGCAGAGATGAATCAACATCAGAGCTTCATTGCCTGTTTTATACACTGATTTAATTTGAATGTGGAAATGTAAACTGACAGATATTTATAGAGCCTTGACAAAAAACAAAAAAATAAAAAACAACAGAAAAACAAGCAGGAAAAGTTTAAGTGTTTGTCATCTCTTCAAACGGTTGAACAGCCAAACAGGCTGTTTTTTAAATTTAATGCAGAAAAAAAGTTTGCATAATGGGGTAGCTTTTCAATTCAGCACAGAAGGAGAAATATAATGCATTTCTATTGCCTCCCTTTTCTAGCTGTGGTTTTGCTCAGCGGAAGACTGTTAAAATGTCACTCTCTCAGTTCTCCACCTCTTTTCATTATTTTGCCGGTGTTGGCATTCACCCAAGACCGACTCCCAAATGGATTTTCCCCTGAGTGCCTGAAAGCCAATCACAGCGCGGCAAACACCTGATGCAGTCGCTGTTTATTCTGCCGGCTTTTTAATAAATTCCCAATTTGCATGGCACGGGGGCTCTCTCCGGCAGGTTCGCTCCCCACGACGGGAAGGTTTTATTACGTGCGACCCCACGCACGTCGTGTCGCCCCCTTGTCCCGCTCATTAAGCGAAGGAGTCACTCAGAACACCTGGACAGATGCAGGAGATCCGCAAGCCTGGGGACTGAAATGTGCGGGCACAAAATTAATGAAGGGGGGATGTTATTACTGCAGGAGGTGCTTCCTCTCCTCCTGCCTCCTTCGGCTGCTGAGCCAGGTCTGGTGTGTGTAATCACGGCATTGGGCCCGTGTTGTCCTCGAGTGTGTGACCACGGAGCAGGGCAATCCGGTCTACAGCAACTGGGAGACAGAGAAGATCAGCAGTCCAATTTTCTGTCAAACCGAGCCCACAAGAACGACCGACTTCTAATGGAAAAGACTCCTCCAAATGAGCGCTCCTTCATGTAACTAACTTGCTTTATTACACAGGGATTAAGAATTACAGCAGGCACTGTGTGAAAAGTTCATCCTGGCTTTTCCGTTGAGTAATTCCTGTGAGACAGTTATTACTTGACTGTGAGGTATCTGGCTGCAGCGATTTGCAGTCAGTCGGCAATGTTTTCTAACAGACTTCCGGGGCTCTCGGAGTCTGTCCTGCATATAGGGCTTGTGATAAGCTGGCTTACCTCCCAGGGCCTTTATGATATATTCATACAACATCATCAGAGGCGCACTTAACTCCAGCCAGTCTGCTGCGAGGTCAAGGCCCCCTCCGAGATGCGTGAGATTAAACGTCTGAGAGCCAGGGCCTACGCCATGGAAACACATACAAGCAGGCCCCTGTGAGAGCTGTTGGCGAGAACACTCTGCCATCAAACGTTCAAAGTCTTCCGTGTCACCGGAGAGGCAGCTACCGTTCTGCCCGCTCTCCGCAGCTTGGCAGAGGCAGGCTCTTTGGCTGGGAGCCAGGGCGGAGCCGGAGTCTCTGCACACCAGCGCTAAATGAAATTAAAACACAATAAAGCGACTGATGTGTACATTACATTATGTATTTGATTAACACACGCCCTTATCCAGGGTGACTGACAGGGCTCACATTTCACACATTATCCAGTTACACCGCTGAGCGTTACGAGCAGGTGGGCAAACACTGTCCCATCCAGGATTCAACCCCGCAACCCTCTGGTAATGAGTCAAGTTATTCCACCACTTCACACCACTGTTGGTACGTACTGTCACTCACGGTGTGCATGGGCTTCCTACCAGCTATAATCTATATTGCATTCTTTAATATACTGTACTGCAGAAATGGACTGAAAACATCTCTGTCTGGCTGTATGCTATTTTGTCTTTTCTACGACTACACTTTGAAATGAGTCTGCTGATAATCACTGCTGCTGGATCTCCAATAAACGTCCATCCTTCTGATATGAATGTCTTTCTCTCCTTGTTTAGCTGAGCTTCATGTGACAGTAAACTCCGTGTCCTTGTTTAACAGCATGCAGCAGTACACCGTGGGGACACGTGCCAAGTTCACAGCTCAGATATTCACTGTGATGTTCTTTAAACTAAAAGCTAAACAACATCAACACTAACTCCCAATCCCTGGGTTCAACCAAAACTGACAAAATGACTTTTTTATATGAAATCAGTATAACAGCAGCAGAGGTTTTAATCAGCAGATACACAGGATATGAGCAAATGGTGTTGTGTTGACCAAAGCATTGTGCTTGGATGCTGTAGCTCATCTGAACCAGTGGCATTGCGGTCCAGATTCTTAGAGCTCTCATCACCATGCCACACTGTTTCAAAACACATGAACTGGTTCCTTCATTAATACTGCAAAATCAAATACTACTTTCCCTGTTTTTATTGGTATACATGGGTCTATCAGTCATATCAAGGTCGAAATGTTACCCCTGCTATAGGAGAGCACAGTGCAGGAACCACAGCTTACTCCACAGTGAATGAGCAGATATTAACCAGACAATAATTAACAGCCATAACTTCCACTGCTGTTCTGTCACTGGCCTGTGATGCTGTCATCTCTCACTTAATTACAGCTCCCCTACTGCAAAGGAACACTTAAAATGATCAGTTGTCCATAATTCTTCTCTCATTCACTTAGTACAGAGTCTGACCTTTCTGCAAGTTCCTGTAGGGATTGTGGCAAGTCAGGTAAGTCTTTACTCCTGAGGAAAATATGAGTGGGAAAGTAAATGTATATTGCATCATCATACCTGAATAAAGCACCTAATTTTCCTTCAAGCCCAGTGTTTGACATGGTAAACAGTCTACAAAAAACTGTCCTCAGAGACCATGCTGGTATTATCTCACTCCTGTCCTTGGTATTATTAACATTCGCAGTAGGAAGGGAAGGCAATATAATGTGTTGTGTCAAATGCTTCTGAAGATGTGCTGTCAGTATATCGGCAGCCAGTGTTAATGGGGTAGTTTTCAAAAGTCTAAATAACCACATCAAAAAGAAATCTGAAAATGTTTCCCTTTTGAAATGTCGCTAAGTGTAATTAATGCAATCTCTTACTGAAATTTTTCTTGAGTAATGAATGGCCTTTGTATGAGCTGAGCTGTAGGAGGAATCGGCATAACACTCCATTGATGCAATATAAAGATAGATGAAGCTCTTCTAATGAGCTCTGCTCTGACTCTGGGGAGCCCTGCATGGATTCCACCGTAATCAAAGACATGGGAACTGACTACACAGAGGAGGAAAAACAGCAGAGTGGATGTTCTTTTCTTTTCCCCTGGAAAAATTTTCACCTGATCCAACCAGGCCGCTCCATTTGGGGGAACACCGGGTTCTACATCCACCAGAAGGATGTCAGACAAAAGAGAGGGAGATGGGAGAGCAAGGAGAGAGAAATACGGAGAGAAAGAAAGAAAAAGAGGAAGCTGCCCACTCAGAAAGACAGAGCCAGCTTCTGCAACCCATCCAATAAGCACTGAAACAGAGGAGAAAGGAAAAGAGTAAATAAAGAGCCAATCAGGGCAGAGGAATGAATTATGGAACATCAGAGCACTGCTGGTAAAACACTGGGATGACTGATGGTGAGAGGCGGGTCTGTGTGCAGCCGTAGCTCCCACGCGCTGTCAATCAAATTACATTTGTGATATTGCAACTATGGTCTCTCCCCTGTGAGAATGAAACACAATACATCCAAGGACAAGAGCTGTATTTCAAGAACTTTTTTCTGGCCTCTGCATGGGCTTGGAACAAATAATGACACATAAAGGAGTGTATTTCCATTTCCATGAATAAAATGCCATCTGATGAATTTGTTTAGCTCCGACAATAACGAAATTGGCACTGGCAAAAACTTGTATCTCTTTCCGGATAGCTTTTGTTTCCTGCAATATCCCCCCCAAAACTTTTTTAATGCCGACCTGATGAAAAAGTCGATATCCAATCTATATTTGGACAGTGGAGGATAATGAAAACAGCATCCAGGGAGGATGGAGGGGCTCCAGGACGGTAAGCCAGTACAGGGTGTCCGTGTTCAACAAGAAAGTGCTTAAGCAGAAGGGGAGCCATCAGCGCTGACAGCAGGCCCCCTCACCGAGCCGGGACGGGCAACACTCTGCACGCCGCTTCCGGCTGCAGGGGACCATATCAGAGGGAGAACGGACAGCTGGCACCTGCGTATGGGGAGCTGAAGAGTGTGTGTGTGTGTGTGTGTGTGTGTGTGTGTGTGTGTGTGTGTTGTGTGTGTGTGCGCTAAAGTATGATTGGGCATCTGTGTGTGAGTGTGTGTGTGTGCATGGGCACGTGTGCACGTGAGAGAGTGAGCATGTCAGTGAGAGTGCATGCGTGTGTGTGTGTGTGTGTGTGTATGTGTAGCAGACTGTGGGCTCGTGGCAGGAGGCAGCAGATGGACTCCAGTCAGTGGAGACAGATGCAGCGACAAAGAGTGGCTAAACAGCAGGCAGGAAGAGCGCTGAGCGAGCCGTGCTACACACACAGGAAGAGGGGCCTGTGAGAGAGGCCTGTGAGAGAGGCCTGTGAGAGAGGCCAGAGAGAGAGGCCAGAGAGAGAGGCCTGTGAGAGAGGCCAGAGAGAGAGGCCAGAGAGAGAGGCCTGTGAGAGAGGCCTGTGAGAGGGGCCTGTGAGAGGGGCCTGTGAGAGAGGCCAGTGAGAGAGGCCAGTGAGAGGGGTCAGTGAGAGGGGCCTGTGAGAGAGGCCAGTGAGAGAGGCCAGTGAGAGGGGTCTGTGAGAGGGGTCTGTGAGAGGGGCCTGTGAGAGGGGCCTGTGAGAGGGGCCTGTGAGAGAGGCCAGTGAGAGGGGCCTGTGAGAGAGGCCTGTGAGAGGGGTCTGTGAGAGGGGTTTGGCTGCATAGCTGCCCGGGTTCCAGTGTGGCTGGAGCCAGGGAACACCACCAACACACAGCACAGGAGCCATCACCTTCTCACCCACTCAGCTACAAAGAAACGGAGCAAAGTCTTGCAAGATGAGCACATAATATAGGCACATACATACAGACACATAATATAATAAGAGCTAACGATACGTCTGTCAGCTGACAAACCATTCATAGCACTCCCGTTCTTTCCGCCCATATGGGCTGATCCAGGATCAGATCAACTGACCCGAATCTGATCCACAATGATTTTGTAGAAAAAGTTAAACAGTAATTCCAGGTGAGGGATTATGGGCTGTCTGTAACTATACACCGACGGAGGAGCTGGCATGAATGCCAAATATCAGAAATGAAACATTTCAAGTACTTCTGCCATTAGTAAAAATCAGGGTATTTGAAGAAAAACACAGAAATGTCACATTGCAGAACGGAAGTCCACTCAAAAATATTCTTTAAAAGCAAAACTTTTCTGAGAAACGCTGGGCTAAATGTTTCAGCGCACCGCTTTCATCTGCGTAATGGTGTTACTCTGTGGCCAAGCTTTCTACACCCAGCTTTAAAATACCACCACAGGTGTGCAAGTCATTTTAGAGGTAAATACCATTTCACTGACGAAGGCACTATTCCAAATCTTTTCAATCTTTTAACCTCTGTATTGCTCAAAAACTTTGAGTGCAGTTCTTTTATGAATGTAGTTACTGAAATCCTTGCCATGCATGCACCTGTTTTTAACCTGCAGGCTTAACATAATCCCTTTCTTCTAGTTTCCTTTAATTTGCTTCTCATTAAAAACCAAACAATATTCTGCTTCAAAGCAAAGTGATTTTCAGTGCCTGCATTACATACCTTTGTAAAATGGACCACAACTGCCTCATGATGTTGTAATTTTGTTTTAAATATTTCTATATGCAAACTGAAATTGTATGAGTATTTCAGACAGTGTTGATGCAATGGTGTGACCCTTGGCATGCAGTGGAAACCCCTGAACTCCCTTTCCTTGGAATTACATTTCTGTGGGTGGTAATGTAATGAAAAAGCAGTATCCCCGTCCATAGAGTGAACCTCCTCCTATCTAATCCATGCTATTCATCATGTCCTCCACAGTGCTTTGTGCCTGGGGCTTCCCTCTTTCTCACCACTGAGGCTGTTATGGCCCTTTACGGCATATTCACTGCGCTCTATATCAGTGTATTCACAGGAACTCGATGGCAAATATTGACTCTGTGGATCTGAATGAGGAAATGGTTCATCTGGCTCTCGAAGCTGCTCTGTGTTGTGCGTAAATGTGCAAAATGTGCTTCCGCTACCAGGGACTGCTGGTATCAGGTGGGGATTGTAGCTGTCCCCTGGGTTGTGTCGTGCAGGGATAGGTGGGAAGGGGGCTGGAGATATGCTGTCCCAGTGTACGGCCAGCGAACACTGCTGGTGCCCTGGCAGTAGAGTTATACCCTCAGCAGAGCTTCCTCTTTTTCCCACGTGGAGAATAAGCAGCGGCTTTGCTGTATTTTGCAATGGGGAATAAAAAGTCTGAGATACAAGTCACACAGCAGCTGCATGCTGGAGTGTGTCTGACCATCTGTCATCCACAGTCTCTCCCTTTAAAAATCTTTCTTCTTTCTTACTTCGTAGGGCATTTTTACTGGGCTATAGAGTTGTTGTTATTTGTAACACTTTCAGAATAAGCTGTGTCTCCTCTGTTCATGAATGCTCTGTGATATACGGTAATGCACTGTCCCGTTAAGTGTGGTTAAAACTCAGAACTCTCTCATCCTCTCTCTCTCACACACACAAACTAAGGCGGAGCTCTAGGGCCTTCCAGTTTGCAACTCAGAATCCAGTCCATGTGGTTGACATCATGAAACTGTCACTGATGGTGACGACTGACACCCAGGTCACATGCAAGAGGTCATCCTGGAAACAACTGCAGTAATTACCATGAGGTCATTAAGTGTGGTCAGACAGCTGACACAGGGAGCAAACACACAGCCCATTTCTGCATTTGGTTGGTTGGACCAAACATTATAAATCAATCTTTTAATGGTCATTGATTTAATGCCCAATTGGTCCACTAAACACTTTTCCTCGGGTTCATTTCCAATACTTGCTGCCTTCTGGCAGGAAAGTTCATATCCATTCCATGCTCAAACTGCATATGCATGTTAGATGATAATTCTTACATATCAATCCAATGTTTTTAAACAGTGGTCCTTTGTGCTGATGTACAGAATCATGACAATGGGTCTTTACACAACAAGCCTTTCATCCTTGTCTTCAGGTTTGTTTATTGATGCCCCTGTTAAACAACATGTGAAGATGTATTGCACAAAACAAATATCCACAGTACTGTGAGGCATGTGATCCACACTCCAGACCTTTCGTGTGTGTGTGTGTGAGTGTGTGTGTGTGCATGTGCGTGTGTGTCTGCGTATTCATGTGTGTGTGAGTGTGTGTGTGTTTGTGTGTGTGTGTGTGTGTGTGTGTGTGTGTGTGTGCCTGAAAGGCCTACAAAGCTGCCACTCATTTGTCATTGAGCAGGGGAAACTGAAAGATCAATCAGCCAAAGGCATGCCCATGTGCAGTGCACAGCAGTGGTTTCTGTACAGTCCAGCTGGACCAGCCAGGGGTCATTAAAACCCCCCGAGTCACACAGCATCCAACCACTTTCCCCTCCATCCTATCTAAATGAGCGTCAATCAGCAAAATCCCAGGCTTTCAAAACGGATCTATACACTACATGTTCCTACAGGGTGCTTAAGGCAGTGGCTTGGAGAATAATGAGTAGTTTACCGTACTGCATTAAACCGAAAGGAAGGTTCCCATGAACCACCTATAAAGGGCATCTTTTTCCAATTCCAGCAGGTTTGCTGCAGTGCTGTGTTTCCTGCCAAGTCCACAGTGCCTATTATGAACCCACCCGCTACAGGAATACCAATCTCATCAAAAGTATTGCTAAGCCACATTCTATCGTACCAACTGCGATCTATAGAGGATTACAAGAAAATTGGAATCTAATATTATATACAGTGATTTTGAAATGAATAGATAATGTACGTATACATCATACAACCACTGCAAGAGATTATAAAATGGAATGCTTAGTCCATTAAAAAAAAAATGAACCTTTTTTACTTCATTAGCTTCACACACTTCCTTTGATAATTACTTTAAAAGTCAATGGTAGCATGAATCACTTTTCACTTTGTTCACTAATTTATATTTCAAGTCAGAATGACTGACTAATTAGGCTGATTGGCTGTTAATTATTTTTCAGTGTGTACGTGATTACTCTCCCTTGTCATCTTGGGAGTAATCTCAGAGAAAGCGGTTTCTGGGAAGCTGAAATACGCCACTCCAGAAGCTTACAGTGTGACACGACACCCTGTGTGAGGTGGTTTCCCTCCGTCATTGTGCAAGGGAGATCGAGTCTGTCTGTAACTAACACTGCAGCAAACGGCGCTTGCTTATAGCGCTCAGTAAAACCAAACTCAGTTTCGCTGGGAGAACAAAGTCTTGAGCACCAGCCAAGACCATTAGTTTTACACAACAGTGCAAAGAAATGTGCGACAAATGCTGGTTTTCTCTTCCCACAATGTGCACCCATGCTCAGACGCAGCATGGAAACATATTTTGGGAAAATGGGAAACGGGAAAATAGTTTTTCTCTTTTAAAAATGTGCCTCTTAATTGGTTTAAATGCTCCTCCTGAGCAAACCGCAGCTCTGAAGTCAGCAGGAGATATTCGCTCTAATGTTATGAACTCTCTCTCTCAGCTGTGGAAGACGTTCCTGTTGGCGTAGTGTGCGGTATCTGGCCCTTTAAGAAAGCATCTTTCCCTCCTCCAGGGTGAGCAACGAAGGTTTATTTCATCCAACCTGTTTCACTGCACTCCTATCAAATATTCTAAGGTTCTTGGCATGTAAATAACTGTTGGTTTGTTGTTCGAGTGCAGAGATCGGAGGCGCTATTAGTGAAGACCTGCGGAACCCTTGAACATGTATATTTAATTGGAGCTTGAAATAAATTTGACACTTTCTTGGATAAAGGCAATAACCATTGTAAAACAGCCCCCCGGGCACATAATGGGCTGTTTCCAGCACACGCTTGCACAAGCAATTCAACAGCACTCACAGGCCTGACAGATAAACTCTTGGTACATTCAACAACACTTTCCCCGTGTTTTATGTTCTCATAAACCAGGTTGTGACTGGCCTGCCTTGTCTGTAGGCGGCCAGTCTATGGATGCCTAATGTGATGGTTTGTGTTTGCTGATGCTGTCACATCTTGTTTGGTGAAATCTTTCGCCCCCACATGTTTGTGTTAAAAAACTGTGAGCCCCTGTTCTTTGTCTGTTTACCACTGGTTAAAAAAAAAAAAAAAACCTATGGGAGTTTGTGAGATACTTCCAAAGTCGCGGTGACATTGGGGATTTCTGCAGCGCGGAACGCGTCGCCTCGACGCATCACCTGCTATTTGTGTCTTTTCATGTGACAAGCCACTGAGATCTGCATTTCCTGCTGGAGGTTTAACTTGACAAGAAGGGCTGCAAACACCCAACAGTGTGTTCACACATCTCTGCCCCCGGCGGAATGCTCTGCACAGTGAGGTCTGCTCTGACGTCCAGGCTCAGGTGATCAAACCCCCAGTGGTCCTGGACCACCTGGTCCGGGAGTCTCTGTGGGGCTTCTCTCCTTCAGACCTCCAATCCAGCCCTCCCAGGGAAATCAGGTGGAAGCCTGAATATTCACAGTTCAGCAGGTCTGTGTAAATCCGACATCCCAGCAGGTGAGTCACAGTTTGTTTTGGGCAGGTGAGGCCAGCACAGCTCCCGCAGGGACGTAGCTGGTCCTGGAGGTCTTCCATTCCACCTCAGTACTTAAGCTCTTTGATTCAACTAATAGCTTACTTGAATTAAGCGCTGCTCCCGGTTCTGAAATTAGCTCATGACTTCTTTGTAAATGAGCGCCTCTCAACTGAAATAACTGCATTAAATAAAGAAAAAAAATTAAATGCAATTAGATAGAGAGATGAAAAACATGCCTGACTGCACTCCTCCCAGGCCAAGATGGGGCAGCCATCTCTTTGGGTAAACCTGAGGACACTTCAACCCAGGTGCTGGAGTCTCCTGTGGGGCTTCGCCCCTGCCAGGCCCTTAAGCACCAGATTCAACTTATCATCATCTTCAATAGGCCAATTTAATGTCCCATCTACCTCAGGGTGGCATCGGTCTGAGAGGAGCTGGAAAGCACTGCTGGATTACAGCCCACAAGATGCTGAACAGCTCTGCAGCTGAGAATGACCTTTCACCGAGCTGTGTGAAAGTTACAATCCTCCACACATCTGACTCGCCCATCTGAGTGGTGACCTAAGTACAGCTTGCTGGCAAATGAGTCATCTGAAGAGGAGAGGGCTAATATTGAAATTGCAACAAACATATACCCAATTTTAATATATACAGTTTGTATATAACACCCTATTAGGTATTTGGTACCTCCTCCTTGTAGAGACTTCAGAAGTAATGACAATGCCTAAAATAACAACGAAGACATGAAGAACAATGCTACAGCATCACCACTTTGCTAAAATGTAACATAAATGAGGTTGATTGGTTCTGTTTATAACAGCTCTTTCTGCATACTCATAAGTACAGAAAAATCCAACCAAAAGCCAACTAAAATCCACATACACAATAAACTGGCCAGCCATGGCAGAAAACAAATTCTGTTTCAATCACATGCACTAATGCCTCACAACAATTATACAGCCATCACAGAGCAGAGAATTGATTTTAATTAGCTTTTTAAGTGGTTGTGCTTAGCCTGTTTAACATGAAAAATATACAAAGCAGAAAAGAGCAAATCTGCACAGAGCAGAAGCAGGCTGACTCACAAAACATAGTAAATATTATTAAAATTAAAATCCAGTGCCGACATTAATATAGCGCAAAAAATTTGTTTTAAACAAAAAAAAAAAAAAAACATTTTTGCCTCTTTTCCAGACCAGTGTACATATGTCAACCCACATGCCTAAAACAAACTGCATGAAAAATGATACAGTTATATTTCATGCTGAAATGTTTTATTCATAAGGTCAGGCTGGACAAAATTGAACTAACAAGTAATGAATGTCAGGTTTTCTCTCCCGTTTCACCTTTAGAAAATGTGAAAGGACATAATTAAATTCCCAGAATTTATTCTCAGGCACAAATACTTACAGTTGAGCCAATTTTAGTAGAAACCACCTTGCGGAAAACTGGAACATCTCTCCTAAATATTTAAAGGGCACAATCAAGGCATAAGTGGAAGGCTGTAGCTGGTCTTTCACAAGGAAGAAAGCACAAACATCATAATATTGCAAATCACGTTGTCCAAACCTCCATCTATCTTTCTTTTAGAGTTGGCACATTCCACACAGAGAGAATTACTGGACACGATGTGCATGTTCAAACATGCTTAATAAGGAAAGGAAAGCATGTGGAAGAGCAGCTGATCGTTGCTCAGTGCAATGAGTTACATGCATTCAAAAGGAACGAATAATGAGACCTCATTGGTTTTCCTCTGCAATCTGACAGACGCATGCAGAGGCATCACGGAGCCTGTGTGTTTGGAATCGGGGCGCCGGGTCCGGTATCACTCTCTCTTTCGCCTGACAGAACATCGGGACGGCGAGAAGGGACGGAAGCCGACAGATAAACATATTAAACCCTCTCTGGAGACGGCTTCATTGTGTATGCATAGCTTTCTGCGCCGGGGAAGTTTACACAGCCGAACACTGATAACGTGACCGGGGGACGGTGCAAACATTCCCTCATTGGTAGCCTACACGGCCTGGCTGTGTCTACACGGTGCAACAGCGCGGGCTTCTTCCCTTTTTTACATTTTCACTTCATCAGCTTCACATCACCTTTTTATTGCGAGTGCGCTGTTCAAAGGCAAAGGCACCGTACTTAGTGAAAAATTGAAAGTAGGGTCTTCACAGAGCGGCCACATCGAAGGTTACTTTGGCCAGCGAGAGCAGGAGCAGGGAAATATGCAGAATCTCCTTTCATCTTCAATTCTGAGTTACTAAAGCTGACATTAGCACCATGCCACGTACATCAAAGGATATCAGTTATAACGTGTTTCTTTCAAGCTGTCACAGGTGAGCCTAACAGCATGTCCTCTCACTAAATGTGAATGTAAAGAGTGACAGGAGTTGATCTGTATATGTATTTTCACATGGCTAGTAAATAGGTATAGTGTACAGTGGTGTGTTGTCAAGTGCCAAATACAGAAGTGGATCGTTGGGTTGATACTGCAGTTGTTAATCCTGACCTGAGACTCCACTTGTTATTTTCATTGTAAGACAAGGGGGATTAATCTATCTCTTCTCTCTCTCTCTCTCTCTCTCTCTCTCTCTCTCTCTCTCTCTCTCTCTCTCTCTCTCTCACACACACACGCACACACATACACAGTCCCTCACACACAGTCCTTCTCTCTCACACACACACACACACACACACACACACACACACACAGTGAACCTAACAGGCACCTCACTGAGTCACCAGAAGGATATACTTATTCCTCTGAAGGCACACACCAAAAGCAAGCACCACGTCCGCTGTGTTTACATTCTTTGTTTTATACAGTAGACTACAAATAATCTGTCCATAAACACCACAGGTGTGATCCAGTTCTTTTAGCCATTACACTGTGAGCATTTACAAGTGGCACATTTTCCATATTTCAAGAAGTCTACTGAGGCTCTCCTCTCAGACCTCAAAGCCTCTTGTGGGATCCCAAACTCACAGCTCGGGAGTCACTCTGACAGACTACAAATAGAGCTTTGGAGAGGCATGTTTAGATTCGCTAGGGAAATGGAGCTGGGGAAAAGCTTCTCAGTGTGCTGATGTCACTGGAGAGGAAGGGTTCTCTGAGGCGAAGCTGACTCACTCTGACACTGCTGAATTATCAAAACAAAATGGCATAGAGCAAGAGACTTTTCCCTGCATGACATCTTATGTGACCATCACAACTCCCTGTATGGAGATGACGTCAAATACCTACTCCAACACGGGCGGGTATAACACGGGTATGTCTCAGTTCAAAACCTACCATTGTACACCATATCTTTCAGTTATGCTTGAAAATGTCAAGGGAAAGCATTCAGTCTGACCTGCTGTGCAATGTATGTTCCTTGGCCTTTTTGTCATAAAACAAGAATCTGGGGATTTTCTTAAAGAATTATTCCTGGGCCTAATGAAAACATATACTTTACCTTGTTCCCTGAAAATCTGTCATCAGCTGGTGCTTCCAACAACTTCTATTATTTATTTGGTTGATAAATTGGTATTATTTTTTGTTTCACTTACTTTTTTACTTTTTGCTGTGAACTTTAAATCAACATTCACACAGTACTGGGTTATGATCCTGGAGAATCATGCAAAATAAATGTTTTTCATTCAGTAACAACTAACTCTAAATACATCCTCCCCACAACAAAATAATTATCAGGACCCCAATAAGCCACAATTTTGCACTCAGAACCATTTGTGGTCAGAATTTAACAAAATAAAACACTGTCACATCCACCAAGCGTCACTAAAATTCTACAGCTGGCTCAATGAACATTATAACGTCAGCTTCAGGAAAATCCATGCATTGCTTCCATATGGCACTTGGCATTACTCTGCCTACAGGGCCATTTGTTCCTTTATCAGAAAGGCTCCTGTGGCTCCATGGTATTCACCACTGCAAACCAGCCAAGGCGATGGATGTCTCACAGGAGCACTGTTTACTGGCTTAGTAGATATCCTTATCCAGGGTGATTACCATGCTTTTATTTTACGTTTATCCATTATTACTATGCAAATTTGTGCACCTCTAAAATACAGGCCATGAGTATGAACAAAATAGCAGCGTACTCCAGATATGACCTGAAATGGCTCCTTTTTATTCCGGTATATCAGATTGGCAATGTGAGCAACATATGTCACGCGCTTGACATGTGGAATTACCCAGACAAGACGTATTGTTGGCAATCTCATTAGCCGGTCACTTAAAGCATTGACTTCATTACATTCAAATGGAAGTGTGGATGTTGATCCTTCCTGGCAATAAGTTAGCATGGTCTAGATTACTATATACGCATTCAGATATCTGTGAACACAAAACAAGCAACAGAACACAAGGACAGAAGGGTGGCGATTACTCAAACCTCCACCATTTAATGTGCTGAAACCTGCTTCTCTCCTGTCCAGCAATCACGCCCTACACAACCATACAACCGACTGCTGTGCACCACCTATTTGAGCTGCCCCTGACGGTACAGAGCTTTGAGGCTTTTGAATGAAAGGCAATGCAGTATAAATTTCCATTAAAACAGCTTGGGGAGTAAGGGGATTGGAGGTAGAATCTGTATTTGAACTAGAAGCAGCAGCAGTAGCCATAACTGCTGTTTTTTATTGGTGTTGCGGCAGCAATAAAACTCAACATCAAACAAAATCTCAAAACCTAAATGAATGAGTGACTGAATAGATAAACACAACAGAGGAGAAATGGAATGGGTTCGGTGCTCAGTACAGATGTACGCTGGCAGAAAAGTTAAGGAAAAGACACCCTCGGCTACTCATGACTGATTCTCACACAGGAGCTACCACCAGCCAGCAAGCAGTTTGTTTGCATTTGTGGCAAATTCCATTTGGGTTTTTTTCATTTACAGGGCTAAACGCATGTTGTCTTCTGGCCTGCTCTGTCAGCTTCAGCGCTGGTATATTCTCAGCATGTGCATTGTGGAGTGGAGCCCCAATCATGGTGTTAAAAGGGCATCTGCAGCCACAGTACAGCACAGTGGAGGGAGGGAATTTCCACAGAGCCACACTGGAGCAATTGATTGGAAAACACAGCTACCTGTGTTGCAGGTTTTGCTGTCCATACTAGATTTTTAAGCACACTGAACAATTTTTTTACACCTTTGGAATAAGTACAGAATTTCTTCCAAAGAGGACACTAAATGGCACCATTACTGTAATCTAGTGACAACTATCATAAAAAGCATTAATACATTTCCCCTAAAATCCAGATCTGCACCAAAATAGGGATAATTGTTAAATTTTCTATGTTGATCATTTTTTTAAAGGCTGACATTTTGATGCCTTCAAGGTACACAGTTTGATTTCCTGTTCTTATCATAAACAGTGACATCCAAAACAACCTAAAAGCAGCTCAAGAGAAAAGAACATCTGTGCAAAGCACCTAGAGTAAAGGGCTTTAAAAGGCACACAGCTGGAGATTATCAATGCTGTTGCATTGGTTTTAGACACTGTCCACAAGCTCCAAGAGAAAAAAGCGCAACATTATGCAATCTTAAGAGCTGAAAAAGACAAAATTTTACAGAAATCCAATTCATCCATGAACTGTAAAGACATGATCTTGACCATGATACACTTGTTGTTTGTGCTAGTGACCTACATTTAAACTGAATCACTTGCAAAGTTACATGTACAGATCCTGTCTTCAATCCATGTTGTGATTATGGATAATCCTGTATATCCAAGACTCTTCCAAAAATAAACTTTTAGGCCCATTGAGAGACTGAATCCTCACCAATCCACCCCATTCAAAAATGAATGGAGGCTACAGTCATCTGCATCAAACAACAGCTCCTTACACAATGCAACACCCCATGTGACTTGAAACTTGAAATTCAGTTACTGTGAATACACAAAGTCTATAACCTACAGAAGAGACATAACACAATTTCAGCCCATTAGATACTGAGGCAGCAAGGAAAACACCCACCTCTAAAATGATCATGCCTGTATGTGTTCATTCATGCGTAAGTGTGTGTGTGTGTGTGTGTGTGTGTGTGTGTGTGTGTGTGTGTGTGTGTGTGTGTGTGTGTGTGTGTGTGTAAATGCATGCCTATTCATGGTCATGACACCGAAGAGACAGGTACAAGCTGCTGGTGACAGAGAGAGAGAAAGGAGCAAAGCACACCTCAGAGAAATGCCACACCTGATCATGTGACAGGTTTCTGGGGCAGGGGCCTAACTCCAGCAGGTCACACTGCCACAAGAGCCAGACAAAGAGAGAAAAGGGTGGCCTACAGCCCAAAGTGTTTTTTTACACTGAAAACAAATACATTTCTTGTCTCATTTTAAACTTTTTTATTTTAAAATAAGGGCTCATAAACTTTTATATATTAGCTTTTTATGTCTATAATGTCTTCTAAAAGGAAGTTTTTAAAGCCTTATTTTCATGTATTATATTTTTTTATTCAGACATCATATTATAAATGAGAAGTTTTGCACTGTTGATATGAGTTTAGAGGACCTCTGTCTGTATGTGGCTCCATACGGATAAACTGCTCAGATTCTGAAGCACAGCGGGGGACTAAATAAAACGGAAAGTAGTTTCCTCAACTACTGAGCGCATGAGGTCTTTGCACACAAACTCACAACACTGTGTCATTGGGATGCCAACTGTGTGGGCCTCACAGAACGGCTGTCTGGTCACAGCAATGCTATATGCTGGTACACATAAAAATTTACAACTGGCCTTCAAACACATGCAATTAAAATGAATTTACATGAAAAACATTGTTATCTGTCTGTTCAATTCAAAACATTATATAATGCATACTGTAAATCTATGCATGCAACACTATGCTGAATTATGACTCAGTTCTGATGAGGTTTTGTATGTATTCCCATTGACAGGAAAGCACACACACGCTACACCACTGGTGAAACAGACCTGTGTTTACGGAAGTGCGTCCTCAGTCACTGCTGAATCACTTCTGATGAGGTGAGTCAGGGTTGCAGCAGGACAAATGCTAACTGACACCACAAGAGAGGTGTTCCCAAAATATGGATCTAAGGATTTAACCGCTGAACACTCCTGGAAACAGCATTAGCAGACCTCCTGTTCCACTACGGAGCTTATCACCAGACGTAAACTGGGCTGACTCCACACTTAGCTTAGGTGGTGTTAATCATACAGTCCACACCCCATAAATATATACATTTATAAGACAATGATTCTAATGTTTAGATTTTAATCCAGACTTATGACGTAACTCCTGTGCTTCTATCTGTTATTTCAAGATTCATTTTCCTCTGAGGATATTTTCAATTAAAACAATACATTACAGATCAGAGAATTCTCGTATAATCAGATAATGCTTGTGAGAACCGACCTCAGTTGTTTTGTGAAGCCATGGCATCATTCACCTGCCAAGCAGGAGTCTGGTTCATGCACAGTGAGTCACATCGCTCCCTTTTTCCCGGTGCCGTATTTAAAACCATGGCAGGGCTATTAATAGCGTGGCCGCACGCTCTCTCATCAGAGAGGATAACGCAAGCACAAACAAACCATGCCATCTTCTGGTTGCCCGCTCACAGCAGACAGAGACAGCAAGGCCAAGGGGGACGGAGGGGCACCTGGAGGACCATAAATCCAGGGAAAGGGTTTAGCTGGACGGGCCAAAAACCTTTTTAAGGCCCATCTACTCATTACGTCTCAACAAAAACAATTCCTGGTTATAATTTTTTTTTTTTTGGAAATGTTCAAATGCCAAATCACCTCCAAAGATTTTCTCTGAAATGGGTGTTCTGTAAGGTACAACGCTGTACGGACTTATCATAAAACTGTCAGGTCTTGCTGACTAGATTGTTATGTGCTGTCACCTAATTAATGAGAGCTTTATGAAAATATATTCCCAGCCACAGAGTGGAGATGCACATGAGGGGACCAGGGCTGATATCAGCAATCTGTCCAATGAAACAGAGTACGTAAAAAAACACAGTCATCAACAAATGACCCAATAACAGTAACAGAAAGACACACTACCACATGCACTGAGGGAGCACAGCAACATAATCTTTGTTTGCTTAATTTACGATCATTTTCAAGTACCGTTGTCTCCTATGAACAATAACGCGTTTAATCGAACCAGCAACGTTTCGGTAATGAGCCCTGTGCCTTACCACTATGTGATACTGCCACTGTGCTGTAATGCTACAATACTTTGCTAAAGAACCATCACTGTGTTTTAGTCAGATTTAGCTTCAGCAAAAACTTTCATGCATATGCCTCAATGTCTTTAAAAGAAGCCCAGGACAATACAGCAATTTCCAAGAACCAGCTCTTCGATCTGATCTGGCTCCAAGAGCAATAGTTTGAAAACACTCTTACAACCACATAATAGTCATTTGACTATCTGTCTGACTCTGCAAGGTTGACACCAGAAGTGTTATCTTTTCTTGCAGACACATGGAGCAGGTGTTAAAAAATTGCTGACATCACTGTTGGTATCAGCAGTCTTTTCTCTAAAAGATGACTCACGGGTCATCATTACCCTTGATGTGCCACATAAGAGTAGGAGAACTAATGTAATAACGTGTCTGATTCAAAGCAAATTTGCTGCACCTATGTATCTTATTTATGCAAGTTCCTTCAAAAATAATGAGTTGACATTTTTCCATTATAATTAGGTGAAGCAGCAATTCCCATTGATGGACCTCTTCTAATGCTTATAAACAGACTATATCCTGCATTAAAAACCGTGCTGATTACAGTAACTGGTCTTGCACATTCTTTCAAATGATGAAAATACTCTCTAAATGTCTGTGCATTTGCTTCTGCTCTTTAGTCTGGAATACGTTTTCACAATGAATACCTCTGAACTACTAAGTCCAAAGTGGTGCAAACATCAAAGCCTTCTATCAATGTCACTATGATATCCTGTGACCTTAACTTAAACTAACAAAGCAACTCTTTTTTTTTTTCTTTCTAACACCATTAAGTAATCACTGGGTATAAACTGAATGAAATGGAATGAATCAGAACTGTTCTGAAAACTATTTAAACACCTCACTTTAAAACAGTAATAGATTGAGAAATGGGAAAACACAAAGTGGTTAGTTTGAATTGATATCTTAATTTTCCTAATATTTATGGGCTTTAACAACTCAAACATTCTACTGGATCACAAAGGTCCTCTCTGGGGCTCACCATATTCAAATGGCTCTGTCAACACTTCACCGAGAACAGTTAAAATCTGGTCCTATCCCAGAAGCCCCTGCCATCCTTACTGTCCGATTTACATACAAATCATGTTCCAGCAGTTAAGGAAAGAACTGCAGCATGTATTGCAGAAACTGAAAGATGAAGGCGATTGCGAGGTGAAAGGGTCTTTTGTCCATTCATTCAGCTGATGACGAAAAAGGTAGCGCTTTCACACCTAACCGCTGCTTCTTTCAAAGTCAGGACTGCGCCTAAAGCTTAAAATCGTAAAGGTGTGGCTGCTAAAATGTGCTCTGTCATTGTTAGCCAATCTTTCACTTCATTAATCTGTAGCCCCTTGGAGTCGTATCTGTTGATGAAAAATCTGGATATCAATGTAAAAATTACAGAGGCGTGAACAGGATTTTCCATAACTGAAAAAATAAAAATCTTTCTGAGCTCCATGCTCTACACTTCAAAGCACTCAACTTTATTTAATCAACTTTAAAGAAATGTCAAAAAAAACTTTGAAGTTCATTATGAAATGAAACATGCCAATCGTTCGCTCAAGGAAGGAGGGGGTGCGGCAGAAACAATGTCTCTACTTACAAAAGAGACCTGACAGCTTCCAGGGACTTTATAGTCATTGCACAAACTTGGCATCAAAGGTAAACAGACACTGTGAGATTCCTTACTGTTTAACTTTCAAACCCTTCAGCTGTCCTTGAGTGACATTACACCATCTCAAACACCCCTGCTCCTGCTCAAAGCTGCCCTGGCATCACCCAGGTAGGGTTGATGCTACATTTTAACTCGGTTATAGTGCCTTGATGGGTAGACAGGCCTCCAGACGCCTCTCAGTACATAAAAAACAGTCGAGTGAAGATGCTTCTGCAGGCCATTAAAGTAGACATTTCAGCTCTTTCAATCATCTCTTGCAGCAGCAGGAAAATGTTGTCCTGAGTAGCAGCTGATTGTTACAAGTAATGGACACAAGTAATAGCATCCTATCAGCTCAATACATCCCCCTGGTAACAGAACTGGTCCTGAAGAAGAAGGATGCCAGTTAAAAACTGGCTAGGACACAGGGGTTGTACCCCCGAGCAAGACAAAATGCAAAATGCAAGTTCTGTAGTTGATTGATTAGGGAATGTGCCAATAACATCAAAAGCGAAATGTGTCTTGAACTTCTGCCTTGTTTACTTTTATCAGGAATTCTCAGATTCATGATATTTTAATTATTTTGTGTCATCATTAAGTCCTTTGGCTGACCTTTTCACAGCAATATTTTTGTTGGTAAAACCACTGCCTTTTACTGCCATCCCTGTAAACTACAAAAGCACTATCACAGCTATCTAAAGCTGATGGTGCCTTGGGCTTGCACAGTGTGAGGAGATTTCAGAGGGACAGAGAGACGGACATGCCTGACAGTCCACCACAGCTTAACGGCATCCGATTCCTCCAACAGCGATAATATCCCTGTTTCTGCAGGCAGTACACGCTTGAGCTGAAATCATTAATGAATCTTGTCATGTATTCAAAAACAATGTGTCAATGCCTATTAACACCTTGTATATAATGAAGGTATTTCCATGATAATTCAATGAATAATTCGGATAATTCTGTTTTTTGTTGGAAAGCAATAAATATATTTGAATCCATTACGAGTTGAATTCTGGTATTATTTTATTATTAGGTTCTTATGTTCACATTAGTTCTACTGGCTTCCTTTGAACAAACCTGACCAAACAAATCTGTTTTTTGGAGCATCATGTTTGTGTTCCACTGTAAAATACGATCTGATAAGGAACAATATGATATTTCCCACTAACAGGTTGGAGGAGGTATGACTTGCCCAACTACTTTGAACGATGAGGTCAGAAAAGTCCAAAACTGTTTCAAACTTTTCGTTTTTGGTTGGTTCCCTCATAAACTGAGTTTAGCACACAGTATAAAAACATGCACAGCTACGCAAGACAAAATAACTAAAAAATAATCTGGAGTAATTTACAAAGCTATTTACTCTGAAGTACAATGGACAAGACCTTTTCCAGAACAAAACAAACCGCTACCACTGAAACAGCAAAGCAGCAAAGCACCCTGGATCATTGCCAGGAAAAATGGTACTAAAAAAACTTTTAAAACCTTATTTTCCTCTTTTTTTAGGCTTGGCCTTTGTATGTCAGGCAGTGTGGGACAGAGGTAAACTAACTAAACAAGCTACTTGACCTTAAATACTGCAGCAAATTTGCTGCTATATAAATGAACAATATTACAAATGAAAGCTATGAAATTCACCACAGCCAGAAGCTTTAACAGAGTAGTAAGTAGGGTATATGTAACACAATGCACTCACTGCAATGATAGTATAGATGGGGAGGGTTGCAGATGTGTAAGAGTGATGGAGCTTATTTTAGCACCTTCTGGTGTATGGAGATAGGAGTCAGACAGGCGTGAGGGTGGGGGCGGAGGCAGGGGGGCAGATTTAGCAGATTCTGAGCAGCAGCGAGGGGCTCCCAGCATGCACTGGGCTGCAGATGTGTGATAGTAAATGGATGATTGAGCCGCATCATGTGACTCATTCATCATCTGTCTGACCTCATCTCCCTCCGTGCTTCCCCAGGGCCACGCCTCTTCTTTATACAGTCAGACCATGTTTGGGAAAGCAGATAGATGGCCCTCGGCCACAAAAGGTATTCCATGCTCCTTTCCAGTTGCATACCTCTGGTTGTCAGGAAGAGGCAACAAGGTCTTTTAAAATACTTTTAGTGACGGATTTTTATGAAACGGTTTAGGGCTAGGATCTGTGTTTCAACCTCATCTGAGTGTGTTTGTGTGTGTGTGCGTGCGTGCGTGCGTGCGTGCGTGTGTCATGGTGAAACTGTGTCCAAGCAATCTCCCTCTAAATAACAGACTTAGCAATGATGCCTTTTCTCCTACTTAAAGAGTACATATGCCTGCTCTTGGAACAATTAGTAGTTTACTTTACAATTAACCATTGATCCATTGATACATAAATCTTTCACTGGACCTTGAAAGTATTTGAAAATAAACTCTGAGGAAAGTGTTTAGAAAGACTAATGAACCAAAGTCAATAGCCCTAAAAAAAGGCTAATCTGTGTGCTTTCAAAGTATGTTTAGTGTGTGAGATCAGACACTTTCACTTGGCTGTATGTTCTCTTACATCCATCATGGCTGAGCGCCATTTAGCAACATAATGTGGATATACTGTATCTCAGGGCAGTTCATCTGAGACCTAAATACCTGGACACTCAGAGATGGGACTTCCCTGTCCACACAGCTTTGTTAAGCAAGAATTATGAGTAATCAGTCTAGGACATGAGGTATATTGAGGTGAGGCACTCTAAAATTCTGGTTCCCTGTGGTTCAACATGGTTGGCAAAAGGGAATAGGGGTAAATATGTCATGTGACTAGTGATGTCATCAGGCAAAAGACTGCACTGCTGTGCATTTTCAAACAGCTAATAACAATGGATAAAACAAAAGCTACAAACAGTAGTTGTCAGAGCACTCAATCTCAATATCTCTGTTTTTGCAGCTTTGAATATGCTGTATTACTTGCATAACTATGTATTTGTTATAGTTGTTATGTAAAAAGTCACTGTGGTCAATGGTGTCTCCTAAAAATACTTTGCTGATAGCCATACTTCTGAGAAGGTGCAGTCTAATTTATGCAGCAGAAGTCACCTGGCAGCTTAACACACAGGAGGCCTGAGGATATTCTGGGTAAACGGAAGAAAATGTATTATGTTCTCCCTGTTAGAACTCAGTCTAAATCTAGTTTAAATTGCTGAGCAATATTTCAGAAAGTTGTTCCTGTTAAATAATAGCCCGCTTCCTCTCAGAATGGTACATTTTCTTTTTTTAATGTCTGGAACACTAGACCTCCATAATGGGCAAGCAGGTGAGTATCAAAGAAATTTAGTTCAGAATGTTATGCAAATCTCCTGGTAGGGAAGGCATTTCCAGAGGCAAGCCACTTGCACTATGTGCGACACAAATTGCTTCCATCCTCACCCTTAGCCCTTCCTGTCCACCAAGTGAAACGGGAACTGGTTTCAGGAAAACAAAATAAATGAATAACTCCAAATGTGATTTACCTACTGTCACTACTGTACTGGTAGTGACTCAGGTCTGGCATGTAACTTCACGGTGTAAGCATGTGAATGGCAAATGTTAATTAAGCCAAGGCAAAGAGCAGTCTGCTTTGCCCAGAATCCTTTGCTCCAACCTGACATCTTTCCATTGTAATTATCCTCACTCATGGCGAGCGGTCATACAGGCCAGTTCTTGGCACTATTTGACACAGCGTGCTCCATTTTCAGAAAATGCTGAAAATTAAATTAAATAAAAAGGCTGGAGGCAAGTGGATCAGCCTTGGTGAAAAAAAAACAAGCATCCATTAAAGCACTGTATCACACACTCTCTCTCACCCTACCCACCATCCAGGATTTGTTATTTCGTACGGCCAAGCAGTGTGGCAGACAGCCTAAATGCATATGATAGGACTGAATATCACATTGAAGAAGGACGTAATCCTCAACACCTAAGAATGACATTTTTCATTTTCAGATGAGACTAGAATGTAGCTTCAGTCAAAAGTTTGAACGGACTTTTCATTCTTTATTTTTTTACCATTTTCCACATTTTAGAATAATAGTAAAAGGTGTCAAAACTATGAAATAACACAAATGAAATTATGCAGTGACCAAAAAAGCATTAAAAAACCAAAACTATCTTATATTTTAGATTCTTCAAAACAGCAAAAAAACATTTTTTTTAAATTAAATGTTTCTTTTTGGATAGAAATTCATAGGCATCAACTTCACGATTTATATTTGTCTAAGAAAAAAAAATCAAGCACTTAAGCATGAGTCTTTAGATCAAAATTTCTTTGAATGCACGTTTCCCGTTATCTTAATTAGGTGTGTTAAACTTTTTACTGGTACTGTAGGTGCGCTCTTATATGCCTGGTACAGCATGGTTTACAAAACATACTGAGAAAACATTTAACAAAAGAAACTGTATAACTAACACAATTACAATTAGCAAAATTATACAAGCTTCTCGTTAGCCTATTTCCACGCACCCAGAAGCAGGGTTTATTTTAATTAGTGTCGAGGTTATATCGTCTGCAGTAATTATCTCATTTTCAACTTCATACCCTCAGATCCTCCAGAAGTGCGTGGAGATCTAACAGACCAGCAACTGTAAAAGTAACTCCTGTTATTATTCATCAATTCCACCCTGCACAAAACGGATGAGCACAGGCTGGCCTCATTTCACAATACTGAGAGTGGCACGGGCATCAAAGCTGCCAGACTGAGGAAGCCATCTCTGAAAGAGTTCTAGGACTTCTAGCCAGTTCCAGGAGACTAAGCCATCTGGTCCACAGCCATGACCTAATCTTGTTACTCTATAACGGGCTGAGGGAATAACCTGTCAGACCGAAGACGTTTTTCCTAAAATTAATTTGCCATATATTCACCCTGTTCATGTTTACAAATAGGAGCATCCCAACCTTCCCCATTAATGTTTTATCAGGAAGACCTCTTTAGCATAACAATGAATAAAAGATTACACACTACCCCAGTTGATGCAAAACAATGCAAAGCATGCTGGGACAATTAATTGTCCCTGGAAGAGAAAGCAGCTATTTAACTTCTTGAGACTGGAGAGAACTCCACGAGGACAGAAAATCATTCCCGTCCAGTAATTTTGGGGTTGGGGATGTTATTATAACCATTAGCACAAATACTTCTGCCGTATTTGTTTTCAGATGATTCGAAGGGCTGAAACCTGATCATCACATATCTGTCAATGTACTTTTGACAGACACACCAACATTTTAAGAACATTTTTGTAACAGATAAGGGACAGACACAGAGGAGGAGTTGTTTAACAAAAGTAAATATTGATTTTCAGTGTTAAGTGGGAATGTGAGATGTCCAGCCAAACCCTTTCCACAAGTTTTACTGTGGTACACAATAACCTTGTAAGCCTTTAAAAGCAAATCTTAACAGTTTGATTGTATTATAATCTCGACTGGAAACTCAGATAGAGTAGCGGTCTAACAGTTGACAATGCAGGAAATGGGTCTGAGGCACGACCAAAGGAATAAAAAGAGATGAAAACAGCGGAATGATTGGCCCTTGAGCAGCGATAAAACATGTTGCTACGATACGTGGCACACGGAAAGTTCATTAAAGAAAGATCTGAATGAAGCATACGTTACTGTCGATTTCTACAAAGAGCGGGTGACATTGGGCATTGTCTCCTGACACTGGGCATTGTCCCCGAGGCTTATAATTAGATTGCACCGTGTACAAGGCTGAACGCCATTCACGGCACTGCCCTTCCACACGCTAACATCCGGTACGGTGGATGTCACACTCCCCTGGCATCCAGGAGTTGATTTTCTTTTCCTTTCACTGTTAATAAAAAATATTACATTTGTCAAACAGTATAATTGTGACCAGTCAAATGAAAATACCAGCACTTCATTAGTTTGGAGAGTCACAATTACCTTTTAATTTTCTTCACTTGGAAAAAAAGCACCTCCAAGTCATACACTCGTCTTTCCCCATTAGGTTTTATGATCCAGTCCTGCCTTCTCAGTTTATTATTTTTATCAAAATCCTGGGATAAATCCTCTACCATGTACATATTTACCATATTCTGCACACTCAGACTGAGTTATCAGAATTTTTCTTATATAAAACATTACATAAAACAATTATATCATACAATTTTATTTATTATACAATTGCTTATTCAAAAAGGCATAAGATATAACACTCTCACTAAAACATTTGACAGTATGTGAAGCAGTGCAGCCAACAGCCCTGTTGCATTCAAGCTCTCAGTTTATGCATTCAAACCCCCGAGAAACAGACATTTCCCTCAGCCTGGAAAAAGGTCACATACTGACGTTTGGGCTATGATATGAAGTTAATCTAAAAACTGTCACTGAAATGGTAACAAAGGTACAAAATTCAGCACTCCTACATGTTTCCAAGGAACCTTTACATGGAAGCAGCCAGCTCAAGTGGAGTAAACACACTGAGTCTTATTTTCACATTATAGGCCATCTTAGTTTAGATACAGCAACAGCTACTATGATAAAAGATAAAAAATGTTTGGAACGTACTTGAAGTGTATGTCAAAATTGTAATTGCTTATATTGGAACAACTGAATTACTGTCATTTTCATGTAACTATTATGTTCACAAAATTACAGAACATGTTGTAAAACTACCTACATATTGGCTTTTAAACAAGTAAAATCTCACATTAAGCAGTGAATACTTGTTTTGTTTGCTGAAACTTGAGTGTTTTCCTTACCCCAGCATGTCTTCTGACATCAGAAACATTTCACCACAAAAGGAAAAAGTGCACAAACTTGGCCAGTCTCAGATTTAACCTCAGTCTGATTTGCCTTCTACGTCTAATCATTAAATATTGCTGGCAGAGAGGTCCCAGTTTAGTCTCTCACTCCATATTGCGTCAGCAGGTAGCTAGCATGAAAGGCACACTTTCACTAGCCCAACACCCTTCTCATGGTTCACAGCAGATATTACCCAGACCGTAGTACAAGCTATGCGTTTCACCTCAATTTCAATGACTTGCATTTTTTACATTCAGACAATATAATTCTTATCATTCTTAACCAGATAATTTATTTATATAATCCCATACTCACTCAGAGGAAGCTAAAAAAACAACCACTTTCTGAGAAAGTTCCTTGACCAACTACTAAACCACCTGTGCGTGTGATGTGGACGATATTCTCCCTCTCCGTGTTAGGGAGTGAAACTGCTGCTCTCTCCTTCAGTCTGCCAAAGCTTGCAGCTGGGGCCGTGCGGCATCAGCACTTTTGTGTGAGCCCTTTGAAAATTGCTGCTGTACAACAGTAACTGGTCATTACGAGGAGGCGAGCAGAGGGATGAGCTGGATCCGCGTTCATTATCACCAGACATTTCATTATCGCGAGACAGCGCTTAGAACCGGAGCCTGCGACCTGTTTACAGCACGCTTCCATGATCGGCGTTCACAAATGCGACCTACGTTTATAAGACCTACATGTGTTTCGCTTTTTTTGCAATGTAAATACAAAACCCTGTGTGCCACGTACCAGCCTTTGCCAATTTAGAGAGAAGGTACATTGCAAACAAGGGACAAGCCATTAAGGAAGGGAAAAAAAAAAAGAGGACACTCACTCCTTCTGTGGGAGATCCGCTTCCTTACTTGCACTCCTGCCAGTGCTAGAGCAGTGATGTCCCTAAGGAGGAGTCAAGCCAGAGTTCTGAAACAGCCCTCATAATTAAACAGGGAACTTTTAAAGGCCCTCCAGTCGTAATTAAAGGGAGTCAGCAAAACAAAGGATGATACGCATGGCCTGAGGTCTAAATGAACAAAAAAGGGAGATTTAGAGTCCTGGGAGATTTCCAAGAATCTGGTATCACTCTCTGGTGATGTGTGAATGCCATTTATATGCCTTCTTCCTACCTCTCCCTCTCCTCCTGTCTGAAGGCCTTGATCACAGCCTGCAGTGTGGTGATACAGCAGTGCTGGGCCTCTACACTTTCTTGGGGGTTTTCCCAACAACTACAGACCCAGGCTTCAGGTGGGCCCTTCAGTTGCCCTTCTGAAAAATGCTGCACACATAGACAGGCCTCAGAGAAGTCAGGCCCCCAACCAAGAGAGGATGTTTGTTTGAATGGAAAGAGCTGAGGGGATTGTTTCCAGTACGCACTGTACACAGACGCACAAGCACACACGCACGCACACACACACACACACACAAAAGTGTAGCCAGCTCAGAGGACTTCACAGCCCCAGTGAGTCTTTAACTGTAGCAAAAGAAGCTGCCAATCTGTGAATGTCTGTAAATGACAAAATGTTGAGGCGTCTGACAGAATACTGTGAATCACATTTGCTCTGTATTCTTTCCATACATACTGCTCTAATGCTTTCTCACAAGCGCACTGATCCAACAAAAGATTTTAGGATAATAAAGGAAAGAAACTGAAAGTCAGGTTTACAAACCTCATTGCTACTTCTCATTGACAGGAAGCATATCATTTTAATCTTTAAAATCTTTAATCTTTTTACAGTAATATTAAATAAAAGATATTTAAATATTTTATTTACTATTAACTTTCAACAGTAAAACTTACTCTTAATAAGCAAATATACTAATTATGGTTTTACACCCTGACGCATTTTCTACATCAAGACAATCTACATTCACATTTATTCATTTGGCAGACGTTTTTATCCAAAGCGACTTACATAGGTTACCGTTCCTTACAATGTTATCCATTTATACAGCTGGATATTTACTGAGGCAATTGTGGGATAAGTACCCTGCCCAAGGGTACAGCAGCAGCGTCCCTAGCGGGGATTGAACCGGTAACCTTTTGGTTATGAGTCCTGCTCCTTAACCGCTATGCTACACTGCCGCCCGATCTATGGGCAACATCATGAGAGAAGTGTGTATGGACCACATCATACTAAACATTCCCATGATCAATAATAACTCCATCCCATTTCAGTTTAATTCAGCCACAGTTGCTACAGTGGACATTGCGCACTGACCCGGGATCAGTTCATTTTTTCCTATAAAGGTTGGGGTTATAATGAGGCAGGTGAGGCAGATCCAGGGGGAGGCCTCTGAGGTCAGGAGATACACTCAGCCTATGTGTTACACAGACAGAATGATGCACACAGGAAGGAAACAGATCATTCTTGGTATTCCATAACTAAACGCAACAGCAGGCGGTGAGAAAACAAGGCAGAGCTTGGAGTTAATCTCCCGCCCGAAAGACAAAGATATGCCAGCAAAACTTTCGAAACCTCCCACATAATAATCCCAGCCAGATCCTCTAATGAGACACCCTGGGATTGCAAGTGTTATCCAGAGTCCTGTGGGAGGGTGGAGTGGGGGGGGGGGGACAATCAATTTCACAGCTCCTACAGCAGGTGAGGCAACCCATCTCCCATCAAAAGGTTGAGCTCCAGGTACCGTAGAGGTGCCATGTTAAAATCCAGAACTCCCTCCACTGGCGGGAGGAGTAGGTCTTGACAGTGAGAGGGCAGAGAGGCAGACAAACACAGCTGTTTCCTGTCTTATCAAACGTCCAGTTACAGAGCCGTACCCCTTCACCAGTGCCACGGTCCATTATTCACTGATGAGGGCAATAGCCGGTGTCCAGGTGATCGATACGTGGATGAAATGTAAATTGTAAGCGATCATCATGGACTGCTTTGCTTTTCATTTAGATCAATGACTTAAAGAGGCTAAGACAGTCTATATATGCTCTGTGCTTGTCAGTGATTGCATGAGCTTTATACATTGCATTACATTACTGTCATTTTAGAAGATGCTCTCCAACCCACAGCTGGACATTAACTGAGGCAATTCTGGGTTAGGTACCTTGTCCAAGAGTACAGCAGCAGTGCCCCAGTGGGGAATCAAACCTGCAACCTTGTGGTTACGAGCCCTGCTCCTTACCACTACGCCACACTGCCGCTCATTATGAATAACAAGACACGGCAGGGCTATCCCCACAACATCTTAATTCATTTCTGTCTTTATCATGACCTTCTGTTGCTCATGTTTTTCAAGACAAAAAATGCTGCCACAGGCTGCCAGTCTGGGTCTTTTTTGTTTAGCACTTGCTGTAAACAGACACAGGGAAAATACTGCTATTGTCCATGAGAATGT
This sequence comes from Megalops atlanticus, assembly GCA_019176425.1. Lineage (NCBI taxonomy): Eukaryota > Metazoa > Chordata > Actinopteri > Elopiformes > Megalopidae > Megalops > Megalops atlanticus. Next base: position 6,515,094 of record CM032897.1, on the reverse strand, counting down.
GTGTCTGCAGGAAACAACAAGTCAGCTCGGTCAGAGCGTCGCTGGTGGCTTCCTGGGGCGGCCCCTCCCACAGACGGCCCTTCTATAGGCTGACAGCTGTAAACAGCGGCCCATAATGAGTGTCCCCCACGCAGGTTAACTACTCGACCTTTAACCTCCCACGGGATGCCATTCAAACACTGCCCGGATCAGCAGCTGAAGGGTCCCAGCCCCAGGCCCCCCGAGGACCGTGGGGCCATATTACGCACCATACTGCAGTGTGACAAAACGGCCGACCCTTATGGACCGCGCCGAGGCGAGAGGTCAGAGGTACTGCCTGCTTTTTCCTGCCTGCAATCTCCTTCCAGTTTGCAAAGGCCAACAAAGGCATTGTGGGGAGGGGACGCGCAGTCTTTGTTTTGCATGGCAACGCCATGGAGACTAGCACCACAGCTAGGTTTACCAAGAGCTGTCTCCCATGCAGGCCACAATGAGAGTCCTCACAGCAAAGCAAAAAGATGCATTTGTGACATGTGCAAAACATTAGTGGGGGTGGGGTTACAAACTCAGAGCACACAGGATTGTGTTATGGATAAAATATTATAAGAGCACATTTACACACCTAATAATAACCACACCCCTATAATTGGGCTATTTCTAAATATTATACTTGGTTGTTGCCCTCTATTCGCATTTTTTTAGCAAGGTGTTAGTTAGCAGTTACAGTTATAACCTTTCCAGTCTGACAGCATGTTATCCCCTGTACATGCTTGTAAAATGTGATTCCTGTAGCCCAAATGACATGCAAATGCTGTACTCAGAGTCAGACAAGATAAGGCATTTCCTGAATGACAGGGCCTGATTTGGATGGTGGGGGTGTTAGTGTATACTGTCCCAATGTGACCCCTGTGGTAGCATGAGACAGGTTTTCTCCCTGGCTCCGCTCCAGGTTGCTCAGATTCCTGCTTCTGCCATTGCTACCACAGGTGAACACAATTAGCCTGCTGCAGGACCACGACTGTCTGTGCAGCACACATTGGAACACATTGGAACACATAAACACACACTTCACCACTGGTCTGTTTGCCTCCTGCACTCCCAGCTGATTTCTCTGTCCCATCTTACCCTTCTCCTGCCTGGTTGTTCCTTTCCCCCCTCGCTTCCTGTCTCACTTTCTCTCTTTGAATCCCTCTCCCCTTGCCTCTCTCTCCCTCTCTCTCCCCCTCTGTGGCTCCATCCTTCACCCATCTGATTTCTGTCTCCCCACCTTTCTTTCCCTCCCTGCTTACAGTCACTCTTTTTTCCTTGTGTTTTTTTCGATTCTCTGTCTCTCTCTAACTCCCAGTCCATTATCCATCTGTTTGCCTCTTCCACTCCCTCCTTCCCCCCTCCTGCACATACATTACCTTCTGCAACTCCTCCATCACCAACACGTATTCAATTGAAAATTACACAGAGCCACAAAAAAAGCACACAAAACACCCTTGTTCTTTTATCTGCTTGAGTAGATGTTTATTTAAAGTGCCGTCTTTTCCTCTCCCCTTTTCCGCAGCGTCTCCCATTATCTCAGGGGCAGCTGCATTAATTAAGCTGGATGGGAGGTTTATAAAGGCAGAATCCCGGCGAATAAGTGATGCACGGATAATCTGCTTACCGCGAGCGTGAGTGACGAGAAAAGGACTTAACGAGGAAGACATTTGCACATTTTACACGGAGAAATCTACCGTCTTTTTCGGCAGAAAGCTGCTTTCAAAGGAGCGATTCTCCATCAGCGGCTCTGGTACATAATTAAAACTAATTGGAATCCCATGTAACTACTGTAATAGGAGCACAGAACACACACTTAACTGTGTAACTTCAAGCCTTAGAAGAGCGCGTAGCATGCAAGTAAATTTAGCAAAACATTAGTAGTGAAAACTGATAATGCGTGGAAGGAAGATGAAAAACATGACCATTAAAGATATTACAGTATATAGTCAGCACTATACACTGAAGTCTCTGAAGTTACAGCAGATGACAAAAACAAAACTTAATGTAAGAACCAGTGAAACAGATTTTGATACTCTCAGTAATAAAACAATGAACAACACAACTCTAGTCATGCGCCTATTGTTAAGGTCTGAAAAAGGGATAAGCATGCTTTGCACATTCACCCATTAAAGAGAGTTAACAATGTCTGTGGCATTCTAGACTCATAAAAACAGACAATGTGGCAGAAAAGCAGTTTTTTTTCCATTAGTTTGATTGACATGATTTCAAAACAAAATGGGCTTACAATACTGACTAATTTCCATGTTCTGGGCTCTCTATGGGGACAGATATTAACAACTAGCTTCTGAGATGCAAAACTGCTTTGAATATATGTTGGTATCCATAGATGTCACTTCTGGTACACCCAGGGACCGGTACCTTTCAGTGGAGCACACCTCAATGCCATCTGCCATCTGTAGCTTTCTGATTTAACAGTGGTAGACACATATTCTGTGTATGGATGCTCAATCGCATTAGATACATATGTATGACATTAGCGGAAATATATTACACTCAAGAAGTAGAGACTGAAAAACTGTTGCTACAGACACCATGAAAGAAACGGTTTGTAAACCATTTCCTAATCTCCAGTGGGACCAACTGACCACATCCTTCACATTTTCAGAAATGTATATTAAGATAACCATTTCATTCTGCTGCAGTCACGCACTCACTCAGCCACACTTTTATAATGACTTATCTTAAATAGCATTACGGTGGATCTTTGGGAATTCTTAACCTGAAAGCAATTTCAGCAACAATTAGGAATCTTTTGGCCTTCTTGTACTAGTTCTCAGGCAATTCCGACATCAGGCTTAGATGTTTACCTTTTAGCAGGGATTCTAACTCTCATCTATGCTCTTAGATTTTACTAAATATTTTCTGATGCATGTCAATGTCTATTTTCACAATTGTGTGTGTGAGACAGAGAGAGAGAGATTTTCATGGACCTCTGCTCTGTACGTAATCTGATAGCTCAATGTGTGTCGTGTCATTTAGAAGCACTAGTCAGTACGTTTTGACACTATTTATGAATATATTTCACTTACAGACTTATAAATTATAACTCCTGGATTCAGAACAACTAACAGCATGGTAAGTAACACCAGACTTGTTCGAAATGACATTTCCACTTCATATGTTTCAGTTTCTTTGTTTGGTTGGTTGGTTTTGGCTAATTTTCTATGTTAAAAGTTACCATGTTCTCTCTGGTTCGTTTTCCAGGAACCGTTCTAAACCGCTCTAAATAACTATGAAAAATCGTTAAAGGACTTAAAATTCAAGAACTTGCTCCACGTCTCACTGGAACGTACTGGAATGGAGATATCGTCTATTACCAATATAAAAACCAGGACTGGCTCTACGCACTGATTAAAGAAACTCCTGTATCGTGCTATTTCGGGTTTTCGCTCTCTCCCTCTATCTATCTCCCCTCCCCCTCCTCCAAAAATGGCATCAAAGCAATCAAAATGGTAATGTTCAGCATGAATGGGGGCCCATCCCCCCACCCCTAAACTCTGCAGACTTTTTCTCCATGTTAGGAGGAAACCAACACCCCTTCTCACACAAAATGGAAGCTTCCACTATCAAAGTGGTGTGCTTTACAAAAACATTTCGCCAAATACCGTTTTAATCACTCGCCCTACTGTTAAAAATACACAGACAACTAAACATAGCTCAACACATCGAACGTCGATTCTCCTTCGTAAAAGCAGTCTATTCACCATTTCCCTTTAAAGAGACAAAATGCGCTGTCCAAGTGATTAAAACTGCATTCCAAAGCAATCGGGATCGATTGAACTTATGGAAAGGAAAGGACCAAACGCCCGCAACTCAATTAACTAAAACATGCCAAAACAACAAAACTGTAACGTATACGCCCTTTGTGCTTTACTTAATGTGTCAATTTTATTTCCTTTCCAAGCTTCTGGAACTCTGCGGGGGACTGAGCGAGGGATTGTAGAGAAAGCATTGCGACTTTAAGCTTGGCATCTCTTCGTGGTGCTGAAAAATAGCTCCTCCGTACAAAGAGGCCGAACTCGACCACCCAGTCGAAGCACATCGCTCGCTAAATAATATAATACTGCATCAAGGTTTTACGAAGTAAACGAGGGATTGAAGTTAATAATGAACACCGTTTGATGCATGATTATAAAAAAGTGAAAGTGCACCAGCGGAGTCGAATCAAATGCTACCACGTTGTCATGTGACCAAGGAAAAATAACATCAAGACTATAAAGTAATTAATTAGTCAATCTAAAAATAAGATTCCTAACATTCGGATCCGTAAATTCTTATTTGTTTTTTCATTATTTTCTAAGGTGTTTTATGTCTAAAAAGTGATCGCCGAATACTTAAGATTCTCTCCTCGTTACTCTCCAGAAACATGTCGACCTACTCAAAATGGACGCTAAATTTTTCAACATTTCATGTTACACAACTTAGCGGGTATCCAAATAAAAAGCACAATTTGCGCGAAGGACTTCTTGGAGATGAACCATTTACTCATAACACCTAAACAAAATAGCATACTTTTACAACATTTTGACACAAGACATTTTGCTCGAAACATGCTTGTTCGCTAAACACACTGGCTGAACAGGCGACACGGTAACACGAAGAATGAGTATTATCTAGTACAGGTCAACGTAGTCCCAAAATCTTACTTGTTTTTCGCTTAGGGTTGTTACTGATGATTGCCTTTCGTGTAGTTGTTTCATAACCTCGCCATCCTACAATTGAACAAGACACAATCAATGTAACGTAGTAGGAAAGAAGCAAAATATTAACTATAATAATACTGGCATTGTCAAAAACGTAAATGAATACGCCGCGTTTTCCTGCAAAGTCACACTAAGGACAAAGCAGTGAAACGATGGAGTATGTCGGGGGAAAGGAGAGAAAAAGATCCATACTGATAAAGTTTTTTTCACTCACTCGTAATACAACTGCCTTGTTGAGATGCTAACCGATCTTTAGAATTATCCCTTTACCTGTGAGTCTTTCTTCATATGTGCAACTAGTTTCTCAACGGAAACAAATAAACAATAAAAGAACAGTAAAAGTGTTTCAAGTTAACATGTAAGCGACGAACAAAGCAGCGAGCACACACAGCAAGTCAGTTTCTTGCCCCTCATAAATATTCAAGTCTCGTTCAGCTCGCTACACAGAACCACCGCATTATTGCTCCACATCCTTGTTGCTCTAAAAAAGACGCACGACATTCCCAAACTACTCCGAAAAGTGCATTAACAATTTCTCTTTGAACGACATGCTACGCAGGTAGTCACCAACCACCGAAACGAAACAAGTAAAGATCGCCTAGTTAGTCCTCTGACATACAAATCGCTCATGTTTGGTCCCGTCAGATTTTTTTCCTCTCGCTCTCATTCACTCAGAACACCAGTAAAGGATATTATCGTAAGATTCTTACATTTACCTGATGACACGAAATCTCCACTTTCAACGCCTCTTGCAGGCCTTGTAGTTCCATTGTTCGACTCCCAAAGCACTTTTCGTCCACTTTCGAAGCAATCGAGGTCAAGTTTTTGAAAAATAAAGATTTTTTTAAAAAGCGACAATAACAATCGAAAGAAGAACTACTCAGCCCGCAAAGCAAGTTCTCGCTTCTTTACTGGGAATCGGACTCATCACTCACTTTACGCCAGTGAGCAAAGTGCTCCAAAGGCACCGCAAAGACTTCAGCACCTGGACAGATCCGCTCCCAAAATAGCACCGAGGACACTCGTCCGAGCCGGGTGGGTTTTGCGTTTTTCTTTCGGTTATTTTCAAGTGAAAACGGAGGACTATATTTTGTCCGAGTCCGCGACTTGATTTCACTTTGCCTGTGGAAAAGCTGCGCTTCGGCTGTCAATGCTAATTCGAGAGTTCCCGGATGGAGCGGTGAGAGAAGAGCAGCAGAACTCTCCTCTTGCCTGTCACACACATGCAGGCGCTCAGTCATGCGCACTCTCGGAAAGTGTGCACAGGCAGTGTATAATATTACGAGGGAGACCATTGATGGTCTCCAAGCGTGTCCGTAATTATTTCAGACGATATTTTATGTTCAGTGAAGAACAACACAGAGGATCACATTGCATTTTAAATCAAGGGGCCTTTACACAAAAATATAAAGTGTCTATTGATATGTCACAGGTTTTTACTTTTACACTAAATGCTTCTAGGTGTTGTGTTTGTCTAACACAGAAATGTAAGTTTGATTTTATTTTTTTTAAATAAATGCATTGTCCCCGAATATTTCACGCAGCTTAAACACTAACAAAACTATGATCTCTCTAGCTCAAATAAACACTCCATCCACAATGACAACAGAGAGGGAACAAAGTAACATTTTCTTGTTTGTTTTATTATAATGACATTATATATGAATAAAATGAGATCATTGATGGTGAATTTCTTTCATAGACCTGGTGGCTTCCCTTGAAGAGTGTTATGAAGCATGATTAAACAATTCATAAATACCATAAAATATCAGCACTGCTTCAGAGCTAACCAAAGTGTTATGTCCTTGACACTAAGGATCATTTTCCTTCACTGTGTTCGGGTGCTGACAGATGGATGAATCAGACTGTCATTCACTGCCTTCAAATTCCTCTTTTTTTCCCCCACACCATTTTCAAGTCAGACTCATCTATCCCATTTCTTCTCAGTGCATGTTGTAGTTCTCTGCCCCATCATTGTTTCCTCCAATGATTCATTTTAAGCTCATCTTTGTACAGGATTATCCTTTCCACATATGTGGCTCTTAACCTGTTAGTCATATTAATGTTATTTACTTATTTAATTATGTATTTATTTTGCAACCATCATTACTCTCTGTATTGTGTGCTCAGAGTGGGGGTGTCCAACCCAGACAAACTTCATTTTTATGATGTAGACTAGCCTTGATATTGTTAGTATATTTATAATGTATTTCTTTATGTCCTTAGTCCCCTAAGTTGTTTCATAATAATGACCTCATAATTCTTGACCTCATGTTTCAAAATGTTAAAAACTGCTTTTAACAAGCGCTAGGGAAATTTTTTGAAAATGCAGAAATCTTACGGATGTTGCTACGCATCATCAGATTACCATTACTGGGTAGCCAATAAGCACTAACATATCTTTCTCTCACCCCCTCTCTACCTCCGGATGCTGCATATGCCCTCAGACCGACACAAGCATGGATGACGCTGAGCCAATCAGGAGCCTGCAGTGGGTTGAATACGAGGAGTGTGTGAGTGGGGAATTAACGTGAAACAGTAAATGCACTGCCGTGCATAAATGGTAACTGAAAAAACGAACACATACCCAAAATGACCCACACAAATAAGAAGCAACAAAACATAGCCTTCGATTTTTGTTAGTTAGGTTTTGCATGGGAGGAGAATTTCAAAATTATATAAGATGACATATGATGTATTATTTAACGATCTTATAGGTGGTGATTAGAACAAGTGAAAGAGGCAAGCGTTTGACATTGAAACTACGTGAGGTACCATGGACAGCGACACTGTGCAGCGCGCTTTTAACCACCCAAGTTTAAACGTCGCCTTGCCGTTCCGAGAATATTCTTGAAAGTTATTTATTAGTTGCATTCACTTACACAGGGAAGGGCATATTAATATCACGCGAAAAGGTTACTCGAGATTTTGCTGAAGCCGCAGGCTCATGTTTTAGTCGATTTCAGCAAGACAAAACGTGAGATACCATGGCTAGAATAACTTGTTTAAATGCAGCAATGGGTGTATTCCTTACCAAATACTTTAAGTGCTTTGGATGAACTGGAAAGAGGAAACTGGACCCCTCCCCACCCGTGATATGTCTCAAGCTTTCTGTTGCCGCTGCGGCGCCACGTCTTCTGCTTCTCTTCGTTTCATGGCTCAATGGTGAATCTCTTGAGTTCCATCTCGAAGATCAACAGTGGCATTCGATTGCAAGATGGTCCGAGTTCGTTCTGCCTGATGGCGGTGTGGCTTCGTGCGGAGGAACAACAGCTAGAATACTTTGTGTTGCCTCTCACTTTTGCTTTGTTTTGCCTGGTTTAAGCGGTGCTGTGTGAGGTGGATGTGTTGCTGTTTTTCCGCTGGTAGTGTTAGGCCTACGAAGCTTCCCCTCAATATTCTCGACGTTTTAAATGAAGATACTAACTTAGGAGGTAAATACTTAGATACTTTGAATTTGCTTAAAGTATCAATTAATTTGATTAATAGGTATTTCATAATATAAGTTGTGCCAAGTATAATGTTTATCAATAAAAACTGAATGGTATTTTATTTTTGTTTTTTGTTCTCTTTGTATTAACTCATTGTGATCAATTAAAAGTTGTTTATGACTTGTAAAACAATTATGCACAACTTGCAATGCAATGAAATGAAATGATAAATTGTATTTAAAGTAGCTTTCAATAATTCACTCCATTTAAATGTCAATGTAAACAGGACTTTCTTTATGAAGTGCAGGACCACAGAAGTCAAGGTTATTCATCACAAGAATCTAATAGAATATGCTTTCCACATGTACCAAGTCACACGTCTACTGTAATAACTGAATACAGTGAACCCACTATAGATAGCCCTTTATATCACCTGCAATATTCGATCAAAATGGATGAATGTAATGACCAAATATGATGCACTAAGTCAGTTAATATATAATTTAGAGCTTCTAAATTACACACATCCCTACTTTGAAATCTGCAAAGAGTAAAATGAAAAGGTTGTTTGAGTGACCGCTGTTTGAGGACACATGGAGATCTCTTAAAAGTTTTGACTCTGTTCTCCGCTGATCACATCTTAAAAGATGAGGAAGGGTGATGATAACTAAAGTGCTTCACCTTCTGATAGTTTGCAAAGAGTAGAGCTAAAACCGCAGTGCAACAGTTTGCAGAAATAAGCAGCTATCATGATTTTTGTCACAGGAAAAGTCAATTATACGGTTGGAAGATGGCAATATTTGAAGAGAAAATGAGATTAATAACAGGCTCTACTGGCATAGAGGGAGATCTGCCAATTCAGCAAGATTGTCACAGTGGTAATTGCCATCAGTACAGAATGGGAAGAATCACCCAAGGTTATTTTCAACATTTATTATAAGCTTTTAAGCCACACATTGCTTGATAATGAGCTTGCGAGCAAAGTAAGCAGAAAACATTTAGGGGAAGGAGACCACCTGAATTAAGGCCCTAGCTGAATCCATGTCCACCTCCTCAAAGGTCATCGGTGTGACAAGAGACCTCACGCGTGTTTTTTCCGAAAGGTCAATGCCATGGACGAAATGCCTGTCTCAGCCTATGTCAATAATTAAACGTGCATAATTATGCGAATTGATCTGCACACAGATATTTGCCCTCAGCTAAAATTGGGATTCTTAGTAGAAGCTTACCACAGACATTCTTAGATAGAGAGAGGCTAGAGAGCTTGAGAGTGGAATGGTGTCCCTGGGATTTAAAATAAGGACTTTGCTGTTTTGTATCGCCTTATTCACGATTACAGATTGCACAGAAATGAATAGGTTTGTCAGTGTATAACCAAAAAACAAAGTCAAAACATGGCAAAAAACAGTATCCAGAATCTTCGAGCATTGGTGGTGTCATCAAATCACAGTTACTTTTGTATGTTCCCTTCATGTCTCATCTTGACAATCAGGAACAATCCTGGAACGGCTCAGGAGCTCTTTGACCGAAACACTCATTCCTCTGGGATTTTACACCCTTCTTGTACTGAAATATCTCCAATGTAAGCAACAATAACCCTGCACCACACCAGGTTTTGGATCCTTCTTAATACTCATAGTGCACACACAAGGCAGACTTTGGTGCTGCACAGTACATCAAGGTCCCACTCATCACATGAGCCATCATTACATTCTTTTGTTTGCCAAACACAGAAAGAAAATGCAGTGCTTAGGTTACAGTGAATTAATCATTCAAGAAATATCTACTTGCATCCCCTCCTAGGATTCAACGTTGAACTATTTGCTGATATTAGAAGCACAGACCCTTTTGTGGTCACAATTTTATGCTTCCTTGAGTGAAAAGAAAACTAATTTTGATAGGTTTGTAATTAACTGGTGAATGGGAGACTGACAGATTGGGTAACATTTGCTCAAATTCTAATGAAGTTCAGGAAACCAATTATTCAGCTCAACTTTATCTGAAGCAACTCTGGTAATTACATACCACAGTGTAATTCTGCAGTTTATTTAAACTCACAGTAACACTGTGGCCTGCTCCGTAGCACAGCCCAGTGTTAGTCTTAGTATGGACAATACATGCAGTAATATCTTGAAACAGCAGAGGGCACCAGTGCAAACCTCAGCATGGTCTGAGACCTCGAACATGTGATCAGAATGGTCTATGAAGCCAGAGAGGTCTCCACACAGAGAGAAGAGTTACAGAGTGCACAGTGCAGAGTTACATTACAAATGTGTGTGTGTGTGTGTGTGTGTGAGAGAGAGAGAGAGAGTCAGTGTGTGTGTGTATGTGTGTGTGTGCATGTGGGTGCATGCGTGTATGTATATATGCTTGTGTGTTTTGCTGCTCAGCTGCTGCAGGACCAGTATTTTGTACTCCTACACTACTTTGCCTGAAAACTATCATTTTTGACTGCACAGCACTTATTGAATTTTCACTCGTTGCTTGTCAATTAGTTGGTTCAAGCATTTGTATACCTATTCACCATGGGACACGTCTGCACAAATGCACACAGTTGCCATTTTCCACGCTTAACGCGAGTAATTAAAATGAAACACATCTTCAGTAATAGAAGTGAAACAGCTCCTTGGCACGAACACCCCTGTTGTAAGCTCGAAGATTTAATATGAATTAATTATTAATTATGACAATTCAGTTTCAATTTGATTGTGCTTGACTCCATCAGTGTTCCCAGACACTGCAAATTGAACCATCAAGACTGTTTTAATCAGCTAGTCTTTGATCAGAGTGACAGGGAAATTTGTTAATTAAATGAATATTTCCCATGGTGGAGATTTCCTTTTGTAGATATAACACTGAAACTGATGCTCTATATATGAGTGGGATATAATGTTGGACTAATAAAAGGATTGCCAATATAGCAACTAATGACTCAGTTTGCCTATAACTTAATAAATCAACCAAAAGTGCTGTACAGTTTCCAATAACTTTAAGCATTCATATGATAAATGTTCAGACTCTTGTATATTTGGTTAGTTAATACATTATTTATTGACACACTTTTACTATTATAATAATCTACAGATAGCATAAGACATCAAATCTCATAATATTGAAACATGTTACCTTATAGGTTATAAGGTTATAAAGTTATTATGGAAAGTTATTATAAAGTCATTATGGAACTGGGTACTACTGTACCTACGGCTGCTTCTCCAATGACCTGATGGAACACTGCATCAGGCAAATTCATGGCGTTCTACAATACTTAGTTTGCTAAATGGAAGCAACCTTGAAGCACAATGTAACAGTTACTGTAGAACCAATTTTACATATACTGTATACTTACACAGACACTTTATAAATATTAAATATGATATGTCGCTGAGAGATTGCACGTACCTATATACAGGATAACAGTATATACAGGATAATGGTCTTTAATTTTGAAAGAAATGCAATTACTTGCATTTGCTTTGTTGTATAAAACAATGCATATAAAACAAAAATATAAATCAATCCATCATCAGACAATGGATATTACTCAGACATGTTGTGATAGTCTTTTAAATGTGTGTCGCAAGAAATCAAAGTAATGAGCAGAGTAGCACATTCCCTGTTAAAAAAAAATCACCAATGAAGCTTACCTTTATTTACCTCTACAGTAAGGTCATTTCTATTGTTATCTTTCATATAAGTAACAAAGTTAACAGGAGCTCAAGCACCTACGGTGTGAGACATGTTATGTTAGTATTATTATTATTTTATGTATTTATTTTCCTGACAGTTTTTTTTAAACACATGAAATTTGGTATGTTTGCATAGTGCAATTGGCCATAATATGATGGCCAGATTTTAAATAAGCAAATTTTTAATGAAGCAGGCATAAGGTATAGAGCCCTGACACTTAATATATTGATAGTGTGTTTGTTGTAGCCCTATGAGGTATGTGATTATTATTACTTTATCATTCTGCTGCAAGAGAATTATTAGATAAAATATCAACCATACTTCCCAGCATTTTTGTGTATGGAAAACACCCAATTCAAATTACACACAGGGGAGCCTAACACACACTACTGAAGCCAAGTGAAATGCAACCAATTTTCTATTGACTTTGACTTCATACTCTCCCCAGCCACTAAAAAGCATTATTCAATTCAAAATTTCCGTGTGTTCAGTGTGTCACATCAGTACCGAATCAGTGCAATTTATTGTGCACCTCTTTGTCAAAATGCTTTTCTTTCACTGCCTGCATGTTCATAAAATGAAAGGGAGAATGAAAATAAATACTGCACCTTGTGCAGCTATAAACAGATAATGAGATTCACTCTTGACGTGTGCTCCAATAATTATGGCGTGATGGGCTAATGAAGTAGATAATTACAACCACATTGCTGTTTCGGCTGATTGACATTTGTGTGTCACGTGAATTGAAATGCAATTGCAAATTCTGTACATTTAAAAGCGCTCATTAAATGTTGCATAATTAATTAAGGTGTTATTGAAGAGGCACTGAAATGATTATTTGAAATTTAAGTACAGAAAAAGGGTGACAAAAACATCCTCCAAACACTGAGCAGTGTACCATGTGAAAGAGGCCTGTTCTTGCATTGTGAATGAAGAAAGCACAATTGGCCTTAATCTACATAAAACCTAATATACCAGTAGAGTCAAACCATGATAAATAAGGACATACCACTGCCTTTGTACTTTGTTTTTATAGCACATCTGTGTCTAAATGTTATATTGCTTACTCAGATTATTCTATCTATTTACTTACCTATCTATTTTTTTTTTTCAAAATCACATCTCCAAAAAAAGGTGATAACAGACTTTACCTCTCCAGTTAGGACATTTCATTGTCATCTTTCACACAAGTACCAAAATTAACAGGGGCACAAGCACCTGTGGTTTGTGATGCAATATGTTGATACAATTATTTATTATTATGTATTTATTTTTAAGGTCCTGACAGTTTCTTGAAAACACATGAAAACATCTTATACCTTCACAGAGAAAAAAGTGTCTACACTTCTGCCCCGGTTTCAGCGGTCTTACGTGTTGATGTGATTTATACTTCCCTCTGTACTTGCCTCACACCTCTCCCTCCCTGTTGCCAGCTGGTCAGGGACCTTTCCCTGCCTCAGGGATTACAGCTAATTTCCTACTTTCTCCAGCACCTGTTCCTTCCCTCACAGGAGGCCCATGTGGGATCCTGAGAGCTTGGGGCAGAGCCAGCTGCTCCTGAACTTACTGTAAAGCAATCCCACGACCCTCTCTTTCTTCCCAGTAAGTGTTGCATTGTGGTGCGGCTGGTCCAGAGGCCCTGCTGTAATTTTTTGATTGGCACAGCCCAATAACAACGACTGGAGGTACAAGCAGTGTAGGCAGCTGGAAGCTAAAAGATAAAATATGCCATTAAACACACAGATTTGTGCGTTCCATTGCTTCACTGACTGTATGCCGTTATCATGTCTTAGTGTGGCATAATAGCATACCTTTATCCAACTGCACATTAACCCTTGAAAATGATGCGCATGCAGAATTTCTGAAGGTAGTAAATTAGATTATATTTGTATCAGGCTGTATCACATTGAAGTGATTTACCCAGACAGATGCACACTCACACATGCACTGTTGTTGGTGTTGTTATTTAACGCAGCGATGCAAGGCAGCTACCCAGGCCGGCAAACTAAAAGCAAAAGCATGCTATTCGCATGGCATTATTTTGGGATTTGAGTGAGTCATAAGTGACAATACAGGCAGGGCTTTAAACTGTTGTAAAAGCTCTGCAGCTGTTCTTATGTAGAGCTCCCCATGGTTTTCTCAGACCTGCTTTCAAGGCCTGTAAGGGGTTCGTTCTGAGTGCTTCTGGGATAGGATTAGGAGGAGGAGCTGAGCACATCGGCTTTGGGAAGGGCTGCCAAACAGGAGCAGCACTGTGTTTCTCTGCCTGGCATCTCCCCAACCACAGCCAATGCCTCCTCTAGTGAGGGCCTCACTCTATAAAGCGTGCCCAGAGTCTACCCTTGCCAAGCTTGCCGATGAAGCATTGAACGTACTGTAAAATATGATAATGTTTGTCACACCTGTATGTCATTATTCAGTCCCCCCGATGTGAATTTCAAATGCTGTTGTGTATCAGCCCTTCTTGGTCCTTTTTTATCAACCCCTGGAAATAACATGGCATCATAGTGGATATATCATATAGTTATTCCAAACCTAGGATACATAATGTAGTTATTCCAAATTTTCGTTATCAGGTTGGATCCTGTCCTGAGGAAGCTTTGTCAGTGAACTGAATAGAAACAATGCTTCACTTCTTATAACCTTCTGTAGTGTGAAGAGAATAATACAGCAGTGCACTCAGCCTTGCCCGCTGTTTAAGTCACCAGGGCTATACACTAGGGATACACTAGGGTTACACTAGGGCTATACATAACATTTTTTCATTCTAGTGGTTTTGCTAGCTTTATGCATATACATGACATCCTACAGCCGGGAGGCAACCACTGCTGCTGGAGAGCAAACATGAGCAACCAGGTGGAGCAGTAATGAGTACACAGCCAGCAAAGTGCTTCTGTCGAGGAACGAGTCTACATCTTGACTCGCTGCATTATTTATTCACTTTGTAGATGGCTTTATCCTGGGAGACCTGTGCTTTACACGTGACCCTCTCGTACAGCTAGCTATTTACTGAAGCATAGCAGGTTAAATACTTTTTCCAGAACAGAGCAGAACAGAAACATCCATGCTGGCATCTGAATGTGCAAACTTACGGTCACAAGCCCAGCTGCTTAATTACCTCACACCTGCCGTGATCCAACAGAGGAGAAGGTGCATTAATTCTTAATGAAGCAGAGTCGGGAGGATGGCTGACTGCCCCTGGGTTAACCAGAGAGAATCATGTGCCTGAAAAGGCTTTCAGAGCCGGGCACAGGCAGAGGAGAGAGTGCCCACCTAAAGGGAGTCCCTCAGGGGCCTGAGGGGTTGTTGTTCAGAACTCAGCTCTGTCGTGGTGCACCAGCGAGGAGGAGAAGGCAGGTCAGTATTTTTTTTCTCCAACACAGGCTCATTAACTTTCAATGTCTCCACCCCCTTCCTGCCCCGACCGCTGATGTCATAAACAGGCAGCCTGATGGCTCCACCCCCAGCCTGGCTTGGATCTCCGGCTCCAGCAGCAGCAGCAGCAGCAGAAGCAGCAGGGATCCAGCCGGCAGCAGACCGTTCACCACTGCTCTGTGAGGGACTGGATCAGCAAGCATGTCAACTGCAACCCCTTGTGTGACCTCAGCTCTGTCTTTTGGGACTATGAATGTTGCCTGGCAGACATCGAGCAGGGGGAGTCTCAGAGAGAAGCTAAGCTTTTCCCAGCCGTCTGATGGCACCAATAAAAGAAGAGTAGCAGCATCACTGGAGATAACAACTCCCTCTCCATTCTCCCACAGTAAGGACAAAGAGAACGCTCCAGTTCCTGCCAGTGTCATGTTCAGGTTGGGGAATAAGGTGGACAGCTCTGGGCTGAGGCCCCAGGTGATGAACAGTGCACCCCCCTAACGGTGTTCCTCTTCAGGGAGCAGGAGACTGCCAGCACTGCCCCCGCGGCCGCCTCCTCCTCCAGAAGTACTGGGACCGAGGCAGACAGCCGCAACCAGACAAAGGTAAAGCCCTTTTACGTCTGCCTTACTGGATTTGTGGAAGTGTGTGTGTGCTTACACGGATGATGGGAGTTGTGGTTATGCCTTAAAATGTAAAAATAGATTGTTTTATTATAAATATTAGATACATAAATTAATGACAATTTGTATAACTCAGTAAGTGTAATTTATGTGATTTGATGTGATTTTCATCACTAGATCTGATTACATAATATGCATGTAACTGGGGCAAGGATAATCTCTCAGGTCACATAAGAATATACTGTCAGACTGGGCAATCATTGGTAACCAGACGTACGGTGCCCTTTTGGTCACTCGATTGGTATGAATGTGTATTTAAATTGGGAGAATAAATTGAGATTGAGTATGAGTGTGAAATAGGGATGTTCTGGATTGTTCCTTCAGCTGTAGGACACTGAAGCTCATTTCCTCCCTTTTCTATGCATCAGCTAAGCATCACTGAAAATAAAAACTAGTTTTAATATCTGATTACCTGTCCTGTCTCTTTCCCATCAAGCATGTGGAACGTTGCACCTTTGTCACAGGTGCAAACTCTTCTATCAGGAAGAGAGCAAATGTAAGGAGTAAAGCGTGGGGACACTACACCTTAGACAGGTGGCTGATGGGAGGCTTCTGATCCACACCAGCACCACTCGTATGCAGGCTTCTCACCATATCGACTTTGACTGCGCTTATAGGGTGACCAGCTGTAATTTCAGATGTGATCGTTTGCACAAGCTGTGGTCGTCATGATGAATAGAATAGGCCCCTGCCGTATCAAATTCCTGCTAGGTAAATAATAACATATTTATCTGTAATATAGACAGAGCTGACAGTTCACTCCCCTTCAGTTCACTCACCTCCTTGGATCCCACAGTTACGTCTGGGTTTCCTGATCCTGATCCAGTAGGACAGTCCAGGTTTTGCCTCTTTCTGGATCATGACCAGTCACCTCCTCTCCTCCAGGGTTGCAGTGTCTGTTCTTTTCCTCTACCCAAGTTCTTATTTGTTCAAACTCTTAGTGAAGTCTTTGATTGGTCATGAGTAAAAAATCACATCTTGTTTTTTCAGATCATCCTCCCCTCCCACGCTCCAACCAACTTCCCCCTGCGGCATTGTGCTGGCTCGTTTGGTTGGCTGTTGTGTTAATGGATAATTATGGCCCAAAGTCAGCCTGCATGGTAGCAGTGTGAAGTCTCGGAGGTTAATTCTCTCATCTCATGCGGCTGTAAATTCAGTCAGTGTAAATTCACCCCATTCAATTCTCCTTCCCCTTAAAGGTCAATGTAATATCAGGGTGATTCTCTTCCTCAGACAGTCTTAACATCCCTGAGATTGCTTGTGAATGACTCTGTAAACTGCAGATGTGCTGTCAATTTTGCCACCAGCCAGACAGATCTGATTTTTTCAAGTGTCCCTTTTTATGGCCTTAATAGAGATTATTTTTTCCACACAATCAATGCAAAGACACTGTAAAAAAATAAATTAATAAACCCACACATGTTAAATGTTCGTGAACTGTTGTTTTTTTCCTCCTGTGGCATGCATATGAAGTACATTAGCTTCATTTGCTTCTACAGGGTTTATGCAAATGTAAATGCACAAAAGGTATTATCTTTGATGGTTGTACCTAGCTTCCCAAGATATCAGACTAAATCTGAGCTCAGAGTAATTTTTACACAGAGCTGACTTTACTACCACCTTTGTAGATATTTGCCATTTTTATTTTTATTTTTATGGCGAGCCATACCACCTAATATTTATGGACTGGTAGATTATTAGATATGGCAGACAGGAAATTGTTTTTTGGATGTAATACTGTTAATATAATATTATATAGAATTTATATTATTCACATCTGCAGCATTCCTTTTCACATCTATGTTCTTTACTGACTGCATGGTGAAACTAACATGGTGAAGAGGTTGGTTTACACCTGCGCACAGGGCAAGCCGCCCTTCCTAAATTGCATTCCAACGCACTCCTGCTCTCTTTCCTGTCCTCAGGAACTGATCTCAGATCAGCGTCCAGTATGTGAGAATGACCTGTTGAGCACTGCAATAATCAGAGATCAGTCTTCTTGACAAAAGCAGGTGGCAATGGAGTACTTAGAAATGTAATCAGGAAGTCGACATTCATCATGGTGCAGACAGATTGTGTCCTCTAGCGCTGACCTTGTATCAGCTATTTGAGGCAGGAGGCATCAGGACTTTCTCTCAGTTTATCAGGAAGTAGAGTCATGTTTACCACTAGGGGGAGCCATTGTTCTTGCTGACCATTTGTTGGGTTTTGTCTTATCAATACCACATTCTTCTTCATGATTTGCCTTACTAAAGAGATTGAGTAGTTTCCACTTTAAATTTTGCCATAATTCATCAATAACAGGGTGGTGTTACAGCACCATTTCTTGGGAGTGTATTACAGCACACTGTTTTAGGAGTGGGTGTTAGATGCAACAGCTGACACAAAAATGGAACAGCCAGGGAATTTTAGTTTATCTGTTTTCACAAAGTTGATAAAATTACATTACATAGTTCAGAAACAACGCTAGTAAATTTAAATCTATTATGCAAATTGACTCCATGGTGTTGGTTTGTTTGATACACACTTCTTTGGAAATGTAGAGGAAAAAATGTAAATACAAGTACACAAGATATTATTATTACACAAAAGATTATTTACAAAGCACGTCTTGATACTGTGTAAGCATCCTGTCCCACAATCAAATAAATTTGGCATGTTGCCTTACTATTCAAACACACAACATGCATACCTCTGTTACCAGCCCACCTCTGTCAGGTTGGAAATTTTTATCATCTTATCCAATCAGAGGAGAGGGCATTGTGAAAAAACAGAAGTCTTCAAATCGTACAGTTTATCAGTTACTACAATAAGGTTACCTGTGTGCCCTTTATGGATCAAATTATACCACTTTCCTTTTGCTCAAACTGCAGCACAGAAAATAATGGCATGCTGCTTGCTCTATGTTGCTTGGGCTATACAAGAGAAAATTGTACCTTTGCAGCGATTTCAAGGCACAGCCAGTCAATTTTAAAAACGCAGGTAAGATTCAAAGGTCTTGACATTTACATTCTACATACAAAGGTTTTTCTGAATATCTCAAGGTGAATAGAAACAGCCTCGACGCAAGTAAACTGTTTGTTCATATGAAACAACTCACTGACAACACTTTGGGTAGGCAGAATAAAAAACAGGCCTCTTCGGGATCACCAAAACAGAGATGTATACCCCTGAGCTGAGGGAAAGGATGGCTTATGTTTATTTATAATACCTTGAAATCAGTACTTCTTCCATTTTAGACATTGAAGTACAGAGACAATGAAAAAAGCGTATTTATGCAGCTCAATAGCACTGCTGATTAAGACTTATGGCTTTCAATGATATGTTTTCAAGAGCTCTGGTCTACACATCATGTTTCATCTGTGAATCTACATATAAGGATTCCTTTTTCATTTTCAGTTCAATGAAACATAGTAAGTAGATGGTTTTGTTTTTCTCTATCTACATACAATAATGGCTGTCCTATCACATGATAAATACCACATAACACCCAGTTCTCTATGTAAAACTGCTGTTTGGAAGTGCAAACTGTGGCGGTTTGAAGCTTTAAACTGTGAAACACTGTAAATAACTCTGAGGGATTGGAGGTATTTAACCGTTACATTCACTTCCCAGAGTGAAGTGAGATACAGGGCAGAGCAAAAAGCACAGGAGAAGAAACATTTTCCATATACTACATCTACATATTATCACAGAAACTGGGGGCCTCTGAAACCTGTGGATGGAGTTCTTCCTTTGTTTTTTTCCCCTATACTTTGAGCCTGGTTCCTTTACTGGTGCACCTCATTGAGTTGTTCATAAACATAATTCCAAAAACTAATCAGCATGGACATTAATGGGCATTAATAGATTCACCCATCTGATCTGGTTTCTCCTAATATTTTGTGTTTGCTCTTTATCTGATAAAACAGATTAAAAATACAGAATAGCTGGAACTGCCTGAGCCACATCATAAACTGTGGATATCAGATATGAGATACCTGAAGCACAATCCAGGTTTCTCTTGTAGAAATATGAATATGTGATGAACATATGAGAAGCATATGACGCCTGTGCTGAGAGACAGAAGGCAGTTGTTGGAATAAAAGGCCACAGCACACGTATACCCCCCCATCACTGAATCAGTTTTTAAAAACAAAAATGGTATCAGTGCTGAGGAGAGGACATCCCTTTAAAAAAAAACAGCAAAGCACAGAGTAAAGAGGACCCTTTGTCAAGGCCTGTCAGTGAAGTTGCAGGAAAAACAGGAACTTTCTTCCTTACTTCCAGGTCAAAGTTCAGCTTCTTGGTCAACTGAATGTGACAGGAGGTTGCGCCTTGGCATTTGAAGAGACCCTGGACTAGATTCCAGTGTTATGCCTTAAACCCTTAATGAGTGATTATTTCACATGACATAGGATGATGTAACAATTGTATCATTCCAAGGCTGTGAGATACATGGCTGAACACACTGAGTTACCTCACATTGTTGACTATGGAGTGGAACACCCCTTAACACTGAGGAAATGTCAGATCCCATTCATAAAAAGAAGACTGGACGGCTTAAGGGAGAATTTAAGAATTGGCTCTTGCTGTCCAAGGCCTGTAACATCAGAGTCCACCTCAAGCCCACGGTTCCTTCTTGTTCAGGAGTCTGAAAGGAAGAGGCACTTTGATTGGCTGGTTTTTCATCCTGACGACTTCCCATTTGTTCTCTTCTCTCGTCTTTTGGTTCCATGTTCTGACACTAGGTGGTAGTGTTGTATAGATGGCCTGAAGCACTAGGCACTTGGTATTGAGCATCCAAGGCAGTGGCTCCCTCAGCTACGTCATCAGGATAGGCTTCTGTCTCACTTCCAGAATGTCTACAAGGAAAAATGACAAACTCAGCACCGGCAGATACAGCCTAACTAGCCTAACTGACCAGCCTATCAATCTATAAAAAGTGACAATTACAAAATGTACCTTTCCGCTGCCCCTTACATTGCACATCACAGAGGTACTTACAAGCAGCTCTGGATAAGAGCATTTGCTAAACGACAATAATAAAAAGTAAAATACAAGTCATTTCCGGGCAGGAGGAGAGACGGTAGCCATCAGCCTGGGGGTGATGTAGCCAACCTGTGGTGATACGGTGCAGGGGCAGGGTGACGTAGGTGAGGTGGGAGTACAGCAGGAAGCACTCCTCCGCACGGTTCAGCTTCAGCCAGGACCCCACCAGGGAGTGGCCCGTCCCAGACAGTGAGCGCGAGCGCAGGTTAGTGTTATTGTGCAGGTCCGCTGGGGTGAAAACAGAGGGAGCAGGGGTCAGACTTTACCCCCACAGACACCGGACACATCCAGGACCAAAGAAGAAAACTTCTCTTTTTGCAGACCTTTCACTCTCCCTAATATGAAATGAAATGTGGCACTGTGTACCCTGGCACCAGTTCAATCTCCCACAAAGACAGTAATCGAGGCAATATGTAAAGGAATGTCAACCAAAAAATACAGTTTTATTAGAGGCCATTTCTTAACTTTTTTTCAGGCTTAAATAAATGTGTTCACCTTACTATTATTACTTTTTATATAATCAGTACTGAGATATTGTCAATATAGCTCAAAAACATTGTATATGATCTAATGCACACCTTTTTACAGCTGTTACAGTAGTAACAATTAATATTGCTAATAGTAACTGCAAGCAACGAATATATAATTAAAATAAAATAACTAAAAACTATCAATTCAATAACTTCTGTCTATCAGAATGGAAAAACAGCAAACAATAGAAACAGCACCTGAAACGTATGAGTAGACAAAAGCCTCTGTTGTAAGTCAGTGGAGAAGCTCATACTGTATGGATACCAATACTGTATAAAAACAACATAAGCTCAGCATATAGTAAGCTTCAGACCTGTAGTTTTTTGAGCATCACTCAAAAATAATGTCAATGACCAGTATGCCTTCAAACATGTATGTGCTATGGAACATAGTAGTCAGAGATGCAGCTATCAGTGACATTAGTTTATATTGTTAATTTATACATCTGTGAGCAAAAAAATAGTTTGCCAATTATGGGAGTGCTCTTAAAGTTTATCAAAACAAAAGGAGTAGATGAAGAGAAGAAGGTAGTTCTGTTTTGAGACGCAAATGTACTACATGTCTAAAGATAACAAAGAAGTGGACATTATGATGTAGCCATCCTGCTCTTGTGACCTGTGTTGTTCCTGTATCTCACCATACCACAAAAGGGAACGTGAGTTTATGAGACTGCCTTTCAGGAGGCACAGGGTAGCTGGAGTTGCAATAATTTGGGAGTTGATTGCGGATACAGAGGGAAAAGATCTGAGTCCGGTGCAGTAGGAGGCCTCTAACCTTCGTCCTCCTCGTCCCGGAGGAACCCCTCGCTGTCATTGGCGGAGTGGGACTTCTTCATCTCGGCGTTGCGGGGCAGCTTGCGATGCAGTGCGGGGGAGAAGAAGGAGGGCCGGCTCCTCTCGGGGGTGGGGGGCATGCTGAGGGAGGTTAGCTGAGGAACAGCGACACTTTACTGAGGGCCAAAACCGCGCCACTGGCCAAACTGTCACTGAGTTTAAATGGACCACAGTGTACAGCCCTTAACTTTGTATCTGACCTTATGTAATACTTTGCGATAACTGCTCTTAGCATAGTGACACACTTATTTGGAAGTCGCTCTGGGTAAGAAGTAATGTAATGTAATGAACAGACAGGTGTGTAGCAGTGTAGCATAGAGGTAAAGGAGCAGGGCTTGTAACCAAAATGTTGCTGGTTCGATTCCCCACTGGGCACTTTACCCACAATTGCCTCAGTAAATATCCAGGGGTATAAATGGATACAATTGTGACCTATGCAAGTCGCTCTGGATAAGAGTGTCTGCTAAATGATAATAATGTAATGTGTATTTGTTTGTGGAGTTCATGCATGTTGGGGGTGGCTATGCAGGCTGCTTTGTAAGAGTGTGTTTTCTTCCTGTATGTGTTGAGGAAGTACTTGGGTAATGAAGTAGCAAACTGTGTGGAGAAATATGTCCAGGACAGCAGAATGTCAGACACATTGAGGACAACAGCTACAGACAGCTCCACCATAAAGAGTAGAGATCAAGCACAACAAACGCAAAATGCAGCCTTGAAACTGTCAAAACTGTGTCAATATCTAAAATTAAACTCAAACCCAGACAGTGTCAAAACTAGGACTATATCTTAACTCAGATACACAGGACAATGTCAAAATAAAGACAACATTCAACTTCATTTTCCACAGTCAGCGACCACAGTTGTCATGATACGAAATAAAAAAAAAAATTACTTGCAAAAAACAGAGTTTACCTGGATCCAGCATGAATATTTGATGGAGGTCATGCTTCCTTAAATATCCTATGTGTTTGCTGCGGCGTCCGGCTGTGTGTGGCTGTGCATACGTGTGGATTTACCAGGTCCCGGCTTGGTGTACTGACCCGCTCGTGAGCTGGAGAGTCGGGGTCCTCCTCGGTGCCGCAGGGCGAGGTGTCCCCCGTGGGCACCCTGCTCACGGCCATCTCTGCGTGCCCCTTCCCCTGGGGGCCCTTCATCCGCACAAACTCCATGTTGTTGTACTTGTAAAAGCCGAAGGACATCCGCTGGGCCATCTTCGCTGCCACGCCCACCTGCACAAACACACAGGATCCTCCAGCACAAAATCACCAGAGTACAGCACCAGTCAAAAGTTTGGACACACCTATTCATAGAAGGTCTTTTCTTTATTTTGACCATCTTCCACATTTTAAAATAATAGTAAAGACATCAAAACTATGAAATAACACAGACGGAATTATGCAGTGACTATATTTTAGATTCTTCAAAATAGTCAAAAAATATTTTTTAAAATTAAATTTTTTTGGAAAGAAATTCATTCATAGGCATCAGATTCACTATTTATATTTGTCTAACAAACAAATTCCAAGCATTTAAGAAAAAGTCTTTAGATCAACATGTCTTTGAATGCACGTTTCCCATTATCTTAATGAGGTGTGTCCAAACTTTGACTCTTACTGAACATGTTGTCTGGAAGAAGACAATGCAGGCTGAAAAACAGGGAGTGTTAACACACTGACTGAGAACTAATTTCAGTCTGCCCATTTACATCAAATATAAAAATATATTTTTCAGAATATACTTTGGAATTAAAATTTGATGATGATCAAAAAAGGAACCAAAAAGAACATTTAAGGGAGAATTTTTTATGAGTTTTAAATGTCCATTACAAGCAGCTCATTAAGTGGACGCTCATCTGAGTCTGACTCATTTTACAGGTGTTTGGTTCTCACCCGGTTGTCGTAAACCTTTCTGAGGGCCTCATAGCGTATGGACCCTTGGAAGATGACACCCTGGAAGGTGTTGGTCTTGTCACTGGCCACCAGCTCCACACAGACCATCTCCCCCTCCCCCACCACCATATCACCAAAGACCTACGCACAGAGAACACACAGCTACACCTCAACCAGAGCATCAGTGGATTGTGCAGCCACTCACCTCACCATTTAAACACTCAGATTTCAATTTATCCAAAAACATAGGTTCCATTTATAAATACATTCTAAAATGCATTGGTCAGATTTTCATTTAAAACAAATGCAAAACGTTAAAATGAGGGCAGTCAGCACCAGCTCTAATGGGCCCTACTAATGGGTACCACTGACATCCACCACTCTACCTCACATCCGATTGGCTCATACAGCGGAGGGGTGTTACCTCCTCAAAACTGTCAATCATAAAGAAGATGTTGGGGTAGCTCATCTTGGACTCCACACCTTTGCTGTCCATGGGGTTTTTACTGGGGGAGGCAAACACTTGCTATGGGGCAGAGAAGACATGGGACAGGTTAGGACACCAGGACACAGGTAACTACTTGTTGGTGTCATAGTCACTGGGTCAGCCAAGAGGGAAAATTCAGCTTTTACAATGTAAACTTTGTTATGGAATCCCTTTTAATCCAGGAATACTGAGTGATATGTAAGTCAATCATCTGAGGATTAAATGCAATTGAGACCTCAATGTTTTTTGGCAATGCAGACTGTAATACGCCCATTTTCAAAAAAATGTACATGGGATCAGTGAGTTGTAGAATTCTCCTCAGCCGAACATCAGTCTCTCACCTGCGACTTCTTCTTGTGAAGGTGGATATCGCCGGCATCTGTGCGTGTGCAGACAGCGCAAGTAACCACGTAGTCAAGCTGAAAGAGCATTAGATGAAGAGAGGGTTGAAAACCTTGAAGGTTAAATGAAAAACACTGTTGCAGATCTTCTTGCATAGATTTCCCTCGTGTTTTCTCTCATACCTTGTGTAAGATGAGATTCAGGTAGACACTCTCTTCCCAGTCAATGTCAGGGTCTCCCAGTCCAGGCAGGTTCTTAGAGTCTCTCCTGTACACCTCCACCTCCACCTGTTGGTTGGACACAAAGCAGGCTCAGTTAGAATATAACAGAATATTACTTCACCCTTTACAACTAAATAATTTTCCCACATTACTTCACCAACACCTAAGATGCATTACTCCAAATGAATGATACCAAGTGTTTCCTCTGTTTTTTCTAGCAACTTGGCTCTGTGGTTTATTGTTTTAGCATTTGAGCATAATGTTTTTCCCCGGTGTGCTGTGTTATAAGTGGTCAATGCTGGAAATGGTAGAAGAGTAAGAGCCTCTTCCTTGCAGACAAACAGACTTGTTGAACAATTACATTCAACCATGCCCTTCATGGCAATGCTATGCTGTGAGTCCCACTTTGTTCACCATTAATGAAGAAATTTAGGAAATGATTTTATCTCTGAGAACTGTCTCTCTGTGGCGTATGAATTCCAGAACACATTCTCTCACTTATGACACATTCATGCAGTACAAATATTTCCAAAAACCTATTCAAAAACTACAGTTAGTTTCTCTACAGTTGTCCCGTGCCTTCATTTACACTAATGATTGATCTGGTTTTATGATAAGTGCTTGGATAGAACAACAACAACAAAAAAGAAACATCTCTGAAGCTACAGGATCAGAATTTGTCCTCCCCTGCTGTTTTGAGTTTTTCTTTTTTACAGAACGATCCTAGCTGCACTTAAAGACATTTCAGACTGTTCAGTTATGAACGACTGCCTTTTTCTCTTGACAGAGGCAATCTTTCCCTTATTCTGAGCACTGTCAGGCTGCCAAGCTTCTTACTCTACAGCTGGTACACTGGCAGACGGGGGGCCTGACCTTGGCTGAGCTCAAGGACATTTCTTTGGCCTCTTCTCATTTGATTACCCCTCAGAACTGCAGCCACGAATGGGGGCGGGAGGATCCACCGTGGACCCAGTGCACACGTTACGCTCATTGATTAATCCTGATTCTGACAGGACAACCTCCCCCCTGCTCTCGCATCCCACGACTCATCTGCCCTTTTGTGTCACGGCGCAAATATATGTGCGCTGCAGACATCAAAATGAGCTGTCTCTGTACCTGCTGTTGGGCATATTTCACTTCCTTGACAATAGAAATGCAACAGTGCATCATGCAATCAATTTATGAATTGGCTGCATTCAGAAAATAAAACCTAAAAACACTAAAGCAAAAATAAAATGTAATTTAAAGATACATAGTTCTTTCCATGACTTTCTGGGGTGCACATGTGTGTGTTTGTGTGTGTGTGTGTGTCTTAAGTGTGTATATTTTTGGGCTGAAGGGCCTTATGAATATATTAATGAATGTCTTGTCACAGTCGACTTTTATTTATTCTCCAAGGCCCTGTTCTCTTTGTATAATTAACTGCATGCAAACTGAATGGACAGGGTGATAGGGTGAGTTGGCAAAACCAGATGAGTTTTAAACTGCTTTGCAAAAATAAGTTTCGTTATACAACATGACATCACAAGACATGTGGCATGCAAAGTGCTGATTTGTAGCAGGCTGCAGATAACATTCACCAGTACCAAAGCCCATTTACAGCAGGCAGCTCACACATCAGGACAGCACAGATTGGCACCGAGTCTCAAAAAGACATAGAAGACCAATAAATAAATATAAGTTGTTAACTTTATTAGCTCTCCTCAAAAGTAACAACAGTTCCTTAGTTACACTATTGCATTCATAATATACATGCTGACTTACAATGACTTGCTCTTTGTGCCCTACAAGACTTGTGAATCAGGGCCCAGAACGCATGCAAGATGCTATGTGACCACACATCACAGGGGGCGGTTGTCACACAAAATGAAATAGCTGCTATTGTTCCCAAATACAGGACATAATCCAGAGATTAACGGTGATCACGAACACCCTGTTTCATTTTAATCAAGGCGTATTAGTCACAGAAGAGAAGAAAAATTACACTTTCAGCTGTTTTGTGCATGATAAAGAGTGTGGCTTCTCTGAAAACTGTAAACTACACCCCGACACAGTGACAAGTGTCATCCAGATCAAAGCAACATGAGTTACGAGATATGCGGGGGGAAAGAGGTGGGAAAAGGGTACAAGAACAATCGACTTCCAGCCTTGAGGGATTGTAAGCTTAAAAAACAATCAAATATCATCAGGCTTTCAACCATTCTGAACTGAAAGAACAAAATAAGAAGAAAAACCACATAAAAAGGTCAGAATGCAATCTGACCACAGCAATAGGATCTGTGCAGAAGAATGCAGTTATCCTTTATCTTGTTGGCCATAGCAGACAGGGCCCAAACATCACCAGAATTCAACAAGTTCTTTTAAATTATTTGTGGCAGTATAACAAAATAATTATGTTTACTATGAATTTATAGTTCCTTTTTTTGATCCTTTATTTGGTCTGTATAGATGTTGTTCATTTGTGAATGTCTGTAATAAAACCTGGCCTGCCCTGGCTTGGCTGCGAAATAATTTGAACAAATACTGCAATCCAAATATGAGTTCCAATTAAGATAACCTTTCTGTAAATAGGAATATGTTGACATTGCTGGCAGTCACCTGAAACATTCACACACTCAGGACACACTGGCCTAGATGAACAATTTCCACCTGTTTCTAACTTTCTCTTAGCTATCTTCAAAACTGAATTGTGTGTAATATCATGTTAATGCGGGCAGGTAGAAATTATTGTATCATGTTGTTCAAATTATAAAACAGAGGAAACAGAGGGGGCGTGAAATATGTATTACTTTGACAAAAATGCATATAATTTTACTGTGAATATCTCTTACATATGAAATATCAATGAGGCTGATCAACTTATAATGAATCCCCAGCTATTGTGTCTGTATCTGTATGTGTCAAAATAAGAATATATAAGACATACATCAGCTAGCTACACACACACATCAGGATGGCATTAAAAACAATAGAGGAACACTTTCAAAATCAGAAACAGTCTTGTACATGGTTACAGTTAAGGTTCTTTTGTAGCAGCTAACCTTAGAGCTTCAAATCTGATTAATAATGAACTTCTTCAGGGGCTTTAATTAGCCAGTAAATCCAGTGCTTTTAAAGAAGAGCTATTTGACAGTCCAGTGCACTGATTAAGTCTAATGGACACAGTTACTGCAGCCAGTAATTTATATATTATTTATAAATCAGTAATTTTTAGACATCCATTATCATTCATTCTGCCATTAAGGTAAAATGCAGAGCAGCTGAGATGTTATGGAAAACGAGCCCAATGAAAAGTAAAGCATGTGAAATAAACAAACTTTGGTAAATAATCTCTCTTCTTTTAGAGGTCAGGAAGCACAGGTGTCTGAGTACTCACACTTTATCTACCAACACAGTGATGGAGCCCCACGTCACCATGCAACACTCTATAAAAACACTAAGGAAGTGTGCACATCACACATTACAGGCAAACAAACAACACACCAGCAAAAAATACCTTCAGAAAAAATGAAGGTATGGCCATTCTTAAGAGAGGGCAATGTGTTTAACTACGCAATCCTGATTTAAAATAATAAATTCAGAATTCATGCCTAAACATGCATGAATTACAAAATATCTGAATTACTACCAGTGCCAAAACAGAACATATAATATGTAACATAATGCATGTAAACATACTTAGTAAAAGTAATATTTTACAATACATGGCATATTTAGACATATGTTAAATGTGATTCTGGCATATTGAATTCCCATAACGTTTGTTATTCAGCTTAAATGACAGTTCTGACTGTGTCTTGGCTGGTTTTAACAGTGCATTTGTTGCAGGTTTTGATTCTCCTGGCTGTGCTGATCCCTGTGGGGGCCTATCCCCTCTTCCAGCCACTGGACTGTGCAGACATCTACAACCAAGGTTCCAAGGCCAGCGGGGTGTACCAGATTTACCCTGGGGGAGCCACCTACCCTTTCTACGTGTACTGTGACATGGACACTGAGGGGGGCAAATGGACTGTAAGTATATGTGTCACATTAAAGTTATTGCTATGATAACTACATTTACATTTACATTTATTCATTTGGCAGACGCTTGCCATATAAGTAGTCGACAATATTAGAAGTGCTGCATTACCAAGTTTCAATACTTGGCCAGGCAGAGTACAAGCCTGTAGAGTAGAGCCAGTAGAGATACAAGTGCGGGAAACCATAGATTAGAAAAAGTTTAAGAGATTGCTTTAGGTGATAGTGTTTCGGGTGTTCAGGTGAGCACGGAAGAGCTGTGTCTTCAGATGTTTCTTGAGGATAGTGAGGGACTCAGCAGATCGGATTGAGTAAGGAAGTTCATTCCACCATCAAGGGACAACTATAATACTATGTATTTAATAAACGCAATGGTGATATATTATATATTTTACATTTAGAGTCTAATTTAAAAGTAGAACCACATTGGTAAGAATGAGTCCCAGATTTATATCTTGTGGTGAGCAGACATTACTTTGCCCATTTTACAATTATAATGGAATAAACTAATAATGGAAACCCATCCCAATGGAAACTCCTACTCCAGGTGCTGCAGAGAAGAATGGATGGGACTGTGAACTTCTTCAGAAGATGGGAGCAGTACAAGAGAGGCTTTGGGCAAGCATCCGGGGAGTATTGGCTGGGTGAGACCCTTTTCAATCTTCTCAAAAGGCACCTCATGTGGTTCTGTCAGAACATGCAATAAATCCCAGGGAAAGTGCTCGCTCAGATGCGCCAGGAGTTTATAAATCAGGCCAGTGAGGCTCATTTTACTTGCTGTGCGCCTGGTATATCCAACAACCCTTGTTGACCTGTTTTTGCAGTGAGTGTCTAATTAACTTCAAGCCCTAATTAGATAGGCGCAATATGAATGAGAAAGGTAAGGAGTACACTAATGATTAATGGTTTTCACAGAACAGCCGTTGGTGCCATTCAAACATTATTCAACACAAATAACAATATGCCACAACGGGAGATGTGGCACAATATTTGACATGATTCCCTGAGAAAACATTTTTGGCAAAAAAGTCATAGTGTTGGTAGACATCGCTGCTGAATTCATTTCCATTATTATTACATTACATTATTGGCATTTAGCAGATGCTCTTATCCAGTGCAACTTACATAGGTTACTTTTTTTTTTTTTTTTTTTTTTTTACACAATGTTATCCATTTATACAGCTGGATATTTACTGAGGCAATTGTGGGTTAAGTACCTTGCCCAAGGGTACAGCAGCAGTGCCCTGGCAGGGAATCGAACCGCCAACCTTTCGGTCACGAGTCCTGCTCCTTAACCACTATGCTACGCAGCCACCCCATAGCCAGTCCTGACTGTGACATGTGACCATGCCAGTGAGTACGAGCTCTGTGCTGCAGGTCTAGAGACCATCCACCTCATGATGCTGAAGAAGAACTATGAGCTGCGTGTGGACGTCGAGGACTTTGAAGGGGCCGCCGTGTTCGCCAAATATTCCTCCTTCTCCATCTCTCCAATGGCCATTAACGCTGAGCTGGACGGCTACACCCTCCATGTCAGTGGCTTTACAGATGGAGGCGCAGGTGAGTCCCAACTGAGTAAAGGCTGCACAAGAGTATGGAATGGTGATAAAACTTATTTTTGGTAACAACAGCAACAGTATTGCTTTTGAATGATCCTTGGTGATTAAATCAGACTATTGCACCATCCTCCATCTCGACTCACAGGTGTGTTGTTTGTTCATTTTATTGAGCCAACATCCATATTCATATGCAGAGAAGCATGCATATTTGTTAAATGCTATTTATCTATGTGGCTGGACATGTACTAGTGAAATGAAAGTTTTGAGTCTTGAAGCACTGTAACAACAGTGCCCTGTCCACGATTCAAACCTGCCATTCATCTGCTTACTAGTCCCATAACATTTTCATGTCACACTGCTTCCCTATTGCAAGTGAATGTGTGCAGTACCTTCCACTGTACTGAACACTCACGTGTTTTGTCCACAGGGGATTCACTGTCCTACAGCAATGGAGCAAAGTTCAGCACATTCGACCGAGATCAAGACACAAATGATAGTGTGAACTGTGCTGTAAATCAGGGCGGAGGATTTTGGCATTATTCCTGCACTAACGCAAACCCCAATGGAATTTACGCATGGGGGAGGTATGATTCCAATGGGGTGTTCTGGTGGCAATGGAAGTCAGCCACCTACTCTCTGAAAGCCATTTCCATGAAGATGCGGCCTGTGTCCCTGGTGTACTCAGAAGAATAGCTGGGTTGAAGGGCACCTGCCCATTGAAGTTTGCCTGCCTGTCTTCTCTGGCCAAGCAGTCACTAAGAAATTGTGTATAATCATTAGTCACTGCAGTGTATGCTAAGAACAACATCTGACAGCCAGAAGACTAACTTTGTGTTTAACTGCCATAGAAAATAAATTAAGATGCATGCACATGATCTGATTCCATACAAGTGCTAAGTGCTAATACATTTCAGTGTGTAAAAGGTTTAAAATACACAAAAGTGGTTATTTTTTAGGTACAATTCACTGAACAGTGACTGTTCAGTAACCATTTGGACACTTCTTATGAGTCACTGGAAAGCTCCTTTGTCAGAGGCACTTCTATCTTCAATTTGAGCTTCGTGCATTTAGTCAAATCCTCCTGAGTGGTTAGTGTAATAGGCTAGCCATGTGTACATGCTCAAATCAACCATCTTTGCTAATGGCTAATGATGCATCTGTCCTGAGACCACATCGACAATCAGTTCACCCACTGGAACAAAAACCAAATATACTGTGTACTCCAATGGCCAGTTATTGAATACATGGCAGTATGTTATCCTTTGAGCTAGGGTAACATCACGTATATTCATGTCTATCTGTTTTTACAGTTTATTTAGAGTAATGGATTGATTTCTTTCCTGGTTACATGGCCTTTGTGATAAAATTTGATTGATGATGATAAATAAATGGAAATAATGAGAATTAGTTTCCGAGATGTCTTGTAAGCCTTTTGAACAAAGGCTAATACACCCACCATGTGGCCTTAATCACACCTGCCAATGTATTTGAGAACCACCCCCTCCAGGACCACCTAAGATAAAGCTGTGTTAATTCTACTACCCACCCATGTTTGTGAAAAACTCAGTACATGTGGTTCCTTTTTAATTGACAAAACAGGCATCAACACAAGGCAGCAAACACAGCATACTGTACAGCAGAACTGACTGGAACTGTTCATAGACCTGCCTAATGCAATTAGGCAAAGACGTGTCCCTACCATAATGTCAGGTCATCTTGAAATATATTTCCAAAGTCAAGTAACTGAAAACTTATCAAGTTCCAGTGAGCCATAAATATGCAAATTGTAAACAGTCACTGTGCTTTTCTTGCTTGCCCACATGATCTAGCTGTCAATAAAGATTTACATTTCCTCATTTTTCTCGACTGCAGCTAACTAGGTGGCAAGCCATCCATAGAAGGCGGATCTATCTTTTTTTTTATCATTACCTACCACTTTTCCATGACCAACATGTACATCCTGGGCCACCCTGGACTGGGACATTGAGCACACAGGCACACATGTAGCCTAACCCTGGCACAGGAGGAAAGGCTCAAGGAGATGATGTTACAATACTTTGTTTGCTGTACTGTAAAATACCTGAGAATCATGTGCCACTGTCAGTTCATTCATTTGGACTGCGAACAGATAGGCATATTGTTATCCACCACCTCCATTTCATAATAAAGTTGTTAAGAAAATTTATACAAATGATCAATTCACCTCAATTCTGTAATACTTTAGAAATGACAGGTGGATTATTCTGTAGTATGCTGTCACACAGACAAAATCCATGGGCAGTTTATCTATAGTTAATAATTGTCAGCTCACAGTTTGCTATCAAGAACAAATAACCAAATTATAACTGACAAATGGAACTTTTATATTCTTACAGAGTATTGTGCAAATCTTGACCAGACTCAAAACCCTGTCTCAATAATACCTACATCTGGAAAAAGTCTGGAATTTGTATTTCTGCAAAGGGCAGGTACCTTGTATCAAGGAAATCAGACAGATACAGGCATGAGAATGCTGACTGTAGTCACTGTTGCATCTAAAATAAAAACAGAGATCCATCTGAAACACTTCAATGCAAGCTATTGTGTGTTTAATGCATCTTCTTAAATATAACTTATTAATACAAACTGCTAATTCTGTACAGCTCACTGCATTCTGGTGGGTCTTAATATTAAACTGCTTAGCTGTTTATGCTTTTGAAAAGAAAAAAAAATTGATTCTCTATATAGGCAAAGCTTTTATGAATTTTTTCATCAAAATTACAAATCCTAAGAGACAAAGTAACAACATATTGGATACATTCTGTTATGCAAACGTAACATGTCAATCATGTTAATTGCTAATAATTCTAAATGGTATTCTGACCCCTTCAAAATACCTCTTAGCCCACAACAGACAGCTGGAGCTGGGACCGCTCTAATATTTACTTTTGCGATTCATAACTGAATTTGTTTTTAAGACTATGGGATATTCAAATTTAAGGTTTATGGATGTCCTCATTGGATCCTGACTGGCCAGAAGAATTCAATAAAATGAAAGGACAGATGAATTTCTCTCAGACCATACTGAAGGAACCAGAGGTAAGAAAGACTTTTAACAATTTCTTATATACAGTGTGTCAAATGAGAAACTTGATCCTGTCCTTAAATTACAAGGAAATAATCCTAAACATTAGGTGCTAGAACAGCTTGTTTCCATAGCTTCCCTATTGACCACTGTAACCAATGAGCAACAGTAGGCCTATATTATCTGTATTATGTAACAGTGAAGCAGTTGATCTATAATGTTGCCATTGTGAAGGGAATAGAAAAATAAATTAATTTAGACAAAGATCTGCTTGCATTTCTCCTATCATACCCGTTTTGTAAAACACTTCTTAACTGATAAATGTAGCTTGATAGTTAGTGGTATCTCAGTTTATAGTCACTGTTACTGGGGCTAATGTGCTTACAACTAACTATGGATTTTGTTGACATTACTACAGTTGTTGGTAACCAAGTAAATTAGCTGGTATATTATGTTTCTTCTTTGATTATGGCAATTTTAAAGACAGCTAGCTTGTCATGTATGTTAACTATTGTTTAGTATGTTATTTAAAATTTTACTTAATTTACTTTAGGATATTTAATATCGTCCTATAGTTCCTTATGGTTCCCTCCTATAGTATCCTCCCATTACTCTTTCCTAAAGGTCTCGTGCACTGCTAAGGGTGTGTATCAGTGGTGTTATCACTGTGCAGTCAATGAATCTAGTCTGTTTTATTATAACATTGCAGTAATGTATTGGTAGTGTTCACCAGAACACACCGTGAGACATGTATGTCACACATTTTTGTGATACAGGTAATAAAATATGAACTGCCGACTCACTACAATTTAGAACTTAATAATGTGCTAGAATTTACAGCAATTTAGAGCAAACATAAGCGCTGGGTACTCAATAGCAACTACGGGTCTAATTCAAGATACCCTGTAAACTACTCTGCAAAAAGCATTGATACATTAGCAAATACAATATTCAATGCACATTCAACAAAATGATGGTTTACAGCCATTACAGCTTTAAGTCCTCCTGATAGCAGTCGGACTGTCTTGTTCAAGTTAATCATCATGACATAAGTGCAAGAAGCAATTTCAATGCAATGTACATGTAAAATACATACACCTGTACACATCCGCACATATTCAGTATGCATGTCAATATTACTACAGTGAGTCACTGAAACTGAGTCACTCTGGCGCTATATAATTACAGATTCTCTGGAGTTCCACTGGGTGCAACCAGACATGGCATCTTCCTCCATCACATTTGCGTCTGGCATCACTATTGTACTGCAACTCATCCTACAAAGCTGTGCAGAGGAACCTTTCTTAGGTTAGTAGTAATCTTTGCAGATTTCAATTAAATGCATCAATCAAAAGCATTTGATGTGGCTTCCTCAAAGCCCTACCTGAAGATAGTCAGACACATGACACGTGTTTAGTATATGACAATGTCACCTACCAAAATTTTGTAATCATTTGTCAATGTATGATAACTGTTCATTGCATCCACAAGAAAAGAAGAGATACCCCACATGGAAACCCTGTAGTGATTTTTTTTTTCTTTCACAAATGAAATTTGGATTAGGGTCACTTTAAGTCCATTTATGTTTCTGAAACCCCCTGCTAAAGTTTGCATGAGCATGCAGTAAAACAACTGAATCCTCTCCTGTGGGCTCAGCATGATAATATCATAAGCATTCAGAGAGGATATAATGTAGCCAGATATAACTCAAGGAAAGTGCTTTGCTAAGTGTACACAGCCTTGTTAGCACTGTTGAGTTGGTGGGTGGTTGCTACATTCAACCACACTGTCTTTCCGGGGTTGTTGGCTTGTTGACAGCAGAAATTGAGTTATTTATCCATTTATTTAGAAACCAAAACTAGATTCAAGCTCTAATTATATAAATACATGTCAAATAATAAAAAAAAAACTTAAAGTGATCTATTTTTTAAGAACATCCCTATGTGCCATATGTGCTTCATGATACAGTATTTATTGACATTTTGGCAAAAAATAACTTCTCAAAAACTTTTTTTAATGCTGTTTGAACAGATGTTACACATTCTAAAAATATACGTCACCACTATACATTGTACGAATGATATGCATATTTTTATGTGGGTTAGATGATATGCTTTGTCATGACATTTCCACAATAATATATGAAATTGGCTGACATGTTCTGTACAGACTGTCTTCCATGAAACTTCATTAGATGTGCTTTGTATTCTTTGTACACTTTGTACTCTGGAAGTTCCTTTAGATCTACTAGCATCTACTAAATAACAAAAAGTAATTCTAAAATAAAAGCTTGCAATGCAAAAACCTTTCTTTTGTGTTTCTTGCTGTAATCTATCTGTCTATAAGAAATTTGTTTCACAATAGCAGACTTTTTGTCACATTCTGACCAGTTTAATGCACTGCCAACTACACAAAATTTCAGTAAAAAAAAAAAAAAAGCTCTACCAAAATGCACTGAGCCAATTAATGAGCGACACACTAGCTGTTATGATACACACGTTACAAAGGGTTAAACTGTATTGACTGGTTAACTTACCATTAATTTTATTTGTTGGTTTGCCTCATTTTCTATTTTGGGTGCTTGTTTATAGTTCAGATATGATCTTAACTTTTTCAGAAGTAAGAGCTCAAGTACAGAGACAATCAAATTAAGGACAATAGCAGGATGGTTAAAATGGAAATAATGACGGAAGGTGGGTGTGGTTGGACTGTGACTATCTCCTGCACTATACCGCTGTGAAATCCAAATATTGCAAAGGGTACCAGGTGGCAGCTCTCTACATACTGTTACATTACTTACTTGCTAAGCAGACACCATCATGCATCACAACTTGTTTTACATATGAAACGTTTATATCACGGACATTTACTGAAGCAATTCAAGTACAATATCTTGCTCAAGGGAACGACAGAATTTGTGATTAGAACTGGGAACATCCTAGCAACAAGATCAAGTCCTTAGCCCCTATGCCACACTACTGCCATCTGCAGCAGAGGGACTGTATGTCAGTTTTCGTAAACCCCAAAACTAGCAGGTGGCACATTACACATCCTTCTACCACACATTTGCCTTGCCCATACTAGCCACAAGCAGCAAACCAATCAATAAATGCATCCAATTATACTCAATACCATATAGTATTCTTACCAAAGGAACACAGCGAGCTTCATGGTATCAGAGTGCACATCATAGTGTGCACATCATAGTGTGCATTAAAGAATGATGCAAAAATTAAAACAAAGCATATTAAACATGCCAACAATGGGGTGAGCTCAGTAGTAAACATGTTTTGCAGGGGATGAGATCAATTTTAAGGAAGCTTTGCAGGGGGCAGGGCCCAGGTAAACACTCACCTTCTTCCGGTGAGTGTTGTCATCAGTAACGTAGGACAGCTTCCTCCTTACATAGAACAGCATGTCATCTTGCCGTGGCCCACATATCTCCATGAAGTAGGTGGAGAACATCCATGTCCAAAAAACAATCCTGTCATCCTTAAAACACCCTGCAAAACAAGAGTGAACTGGGCTTCACTGTGATTGCAGTGGACATTCTCTGTATCTGTGAATAGCCTGTTCAATTTTTATTTTTCTTACAAACGTAAGAACATTATGTATTCTGTGGAGGCTCCTGAAATGAATGTGAATTCTACAAGTAATGTAAAAAAGACTTTCTTCAATTTATAATTCAAAGTTGAGGGAAAACCAAAGTTTAGGGAACTGTATGGCACGGATGAGTTTGGTACCATGTTGAAGCCCTTGGCATTTGAATAAGATTAACTCTCCAGTGCAGGAGGTTCCAGTGTTTCAGCACATGGAGGCTTTGAAACCTTATACAACCTCAAACCATATACATACGGTATGCTACACTTAAAAACCTGTAGCCTATTACAAACCTTAAAGGACTCTATTTTGCTGATGGAAATGCAGCTGTATAACACTAGGTTGCAAATAGGTGGTGTTGTTACCTTTAATTGAGCATTTGCACCACCAGCATGGTACACCATTATTTGCATAATAATGGCAGACAATTCAGAATCAGGATATTATAAATGTTATCACTTAACACAGAGTACTTCATGCAGGACAAAATGGACAAATCTCCAGGGAGAAAACAAAAGGTAGCTATTTATATAAAACCATCAGGAATGTTTTTAGACATGTACATGGGAACAGTGTAAGTTCATGTGAAAGATGTTTTCCCCTTACTAAAAATATCCATTTATAAATATGCTTTGTTTGGAAGTGCTTGCTTTGAAAGCGTTTCTGTATTCGGTTAAACCTCTCAAGAGTATACTGGCATTCAGCCACTAAAGTTCAAAAATAGCATGTTCTTCGAAAGTATGATAAGAAACAAAAGTAACAGAGAATGCGTTCTGATAAACTTGCAAAAAATGTGCAGTGAATATAATATACACCCTCACAAGCTGTGTTATAACAAGGGTGGGGATCTCAGTTAACCCCCAGTTGTCTCCTTATATCCCTATGTCTGCATAGTATTTATGACTTTTTGTGCCCCCCCGTGGATTGCAATTGCACCCTTCTGTATTTTCTCCTGGTGCCGAGCTTGGTTTTTCATATACAGGTTCCAAAGAACAAGCTAAAAACTATTTTCCCTATGGCTGACATCAAATTAATGGATATCTCTACATTTTCACAGGAAGCTGCATGCTGATTCAGTGACCTACAGATCAACAAACACCGAGTAAATCCTGCATATGCAGTAATACTAACACTAATAAAAGACTGCAGACAACACACAGTATGAGAACATGGCACACATTTAAAAAGTGTAGCCAGCAACCTGGGCTGAGTACAGCGATTTCTATCAGCCTTGACATCTTTAATATTAATGCATTTCTCATAATAATTTGAAGTGCTGTCCCCTTTGTTGAAAAGACTAAGCACAGCTGCACCTGCAGCTTAAGTGGGGAGTGCTGGTGTAGTGGCCACCATTGATCTCCTGCAGTGATCTACCTCCACCACCCCATAATTTACAATTTATTATTCATTGCCATGTCCATAAATCTAACTGAATGCATACATCTCAGGATATTTGTTAAAAAAACTGCTTCTCCAAAGATTTCAGCATTTGATATATGTTATAATATACAATATATATTTTGACACATATAAAATACTTTTTATATTTTGGATTTTATATTTTCAAATATATTTATATACATTTTCATAATGTGCAAAACATCCTAGTTAATATCCTGTTCATCTTGTCCCCTTCAGGTTTGGTAGGTGCTTATTAATAAATACAAAACAGGAGACTTGGTGCTATTTCTTTTGTCATTATGTACACAACAGTTCACCATCTGGTGACATAAAAAACTGTTGTGTGGAAAAGAAAAAAGGAGAAAATGATACAGTGTAGCACAGTGGTAAGGTGCAGGGCTTGTAACCAAAAGGTTGCTGGTTCCATTCCCTGCTGGGGCACTGCTGCTGTACCACTGGGCAAGGTACTTAAGCCACAATTGCCTCAGTAAATATCTAGCTGTATAAATGGATGTCATGTAAAAACTGTAACATATGTAAGTCGCTCTGGATGAGAGCATCTGCTAAATGACAATGATGTAACGTAATGTAACTTAATGTCAAAGGGCATAGCAGGTATAGCACTGAATGCAGGTCTATGACAATGAGGCGGGGACGTCTCTTTAAATGTGCGACACAGACAGATGGAGGCCCCCTACTTAGCCAGAGAAATGCAGCAGGAATGTACCATCTCAGCTCCAATTCTAACAACTCTGCCCCCAACACACACACACACGCACACGCACACACACATACCACAAGGTAATACACATTAACCTATCATATTAACATTTTAATAATACCCCTAATAAATTCAGGCAATTACATTTGCATCGCAGTTTTTCAATTCACTATGATAATTCCATTGTGGTGGGTCCAGCACTGAATAAAATGTCATTGATTAGTTTGTCAGGTGCTCGATTGGTTAGTTTATTGTTTATTGATACAGAATGATCACAGACACTGGGGGAAGTACACTGTTTGCTTTGAGGTTTTAATTAAGGTGCCCGCTCATGTGTAGCTCAGTGCTGAATACATTAATCTGTTCTATGTTTCAGTCTTCACATTGTGGAGTAATAATAAAACACTGCAACAACTTGGATATTGTTAAATTCCAGTGAGGAGCCACAGATTTATCATTCTCATGATAAAGAACTCATCACATAGGACAGATGTATGGTTGATAATGCAAGTTATTATCAGAATTTCAGAGAGAAATTCATCTTCCCGATATCTGCTTGTGCAGAACTCCCATCAGTGAATTTATTTACTGGCAGTTTGTTTACTGTAAGTGCCAAGCATGGCCATTTATTCACTCAGTGATTCAGTGGCTCCTATCCACTGAATGTTAATTGCTCTTAGATGCTCCAACAGAAAATGCATTTAAAAGAGAATTTCCATGAGAAATATAAGTGTGGTGTTACACTGACAGTGCTGACACCCTTGAAATCACTGATACAGCACAATATCCTTTAAATAGTTCAGATTAGCTTTTGAGTGTGCAACAGTTACTGACATCAAATACAAGTATAAACATTTCAGTCTCTTGAAACCATGTATGTGTTCTCCATAAATGGTACGGCAGCTAATATTACCTCACCTAAAAAGTTTCTAGATGAACAGACAGTCTGGAAGACAGTTCTCATGGATGGCACCTAGCCCCTAACTATAAAAGATGAAGATCTGGTTGTTGTTTTTTTAATCAAAAAATAAATAAATAAAGATATGCGTAACAAACACATCCAGCACAACGGACATACTTAATCAGCTAGGATGACAGGGAGTATCTCACATTGTATCATCCAGATACAGTGAACATTAAACAAGCCAAACCAGAGCTCAATCAGTGCGGTTGGAAGTTACGCAAAGTAGTGTTTTGTGCGACCATACAGGGCGTGGCTGCACGTGGGCTCGAAAGCGAAATACTACAAGCATGCTGACCACATGCCGAATGAGTCAAACGTAATAAAGGTAACCGAGAGAAAAGTTACTGGCGACGGCTTGGGTCGGATCTTGGGTCGGTGTTGACAAAAACAACGTTACCCACGTCAACGGTCTGTGACCAACAAGTGTACCAAATCTCAGCCCTTTGCCCAAGTGTGGGGCGAAGCAGTGAAGACAAAAGAAAGGGAAAAAAAATCAAAGGCAAAATATTAAAATCCTAATTATGTTTATTTTCAGTTCGGCTGTATTCCCCCAGACATACTTGTCAGGGTATAATAATTTCAAACCATTGTTTTTACAAACATTTAATGTAATGGTAACTCACCACGACTACTAATCTCTTTCCTAAGTCGGGTTCGTTCGTCGGCGATAGCTTTCAGCATCTGCTGCAAAGACCGGTCCAGCATCCCGTTTTCCTCCTCGTCTGTCCCGGCAGTCTTACAGTAACTCTGAAATGATGCCATTCCAAAGATGAGCTCATGGCAGTCCTGCAACAGAAATATCTCACGGATAGGGGGACAGAGAGAGTCCCTTCCCTGAGTGATGGGTGAATCCTTAGTCTTTTGGTCGAGACGCTTCTCAGTTCCAGGTGTGTCGTCCCGCTGTCACTCCGGCGAGATTGACTGACAGCAGAATTTCAAAGGTGATGGTTAACGCGAGCCGGAGCATCTCACTTCCGTTTGCTTCCCTAGCGGCGCTGGAAATGCAACGGGAACACCCCTCACGCTTCCTGCAACGCACTAGTCCACTTAAAGGCGACGAGGACCGTGTCGTCTCTTTGTAGCTTTGTAGTTTAGTCTTACAGTAATCATTTTAAAGCTTTTTTTTTTTTTTTTTTAAATGAATGAGCATTAATCATATTAACCATGTTTACAACAATATACATGATGGCTTCATAAGGTTGTGATTTTAACACGTTTACCTTGTTATCAAATTATTTTAATGGTGTCTGGTACAACCAGCATAGGATATTGCTATGCTGAAGCAAAAGCAGTGGAAGAGGAAGAAGCAGGATTGCCCCACAAGGATACAGTGGGGACAGTGGCAACAGAGTGACTGGGAATCGGCTGTGAAACCAGATGCAGATGGACAAGAGCAAACACCACAGAGGGGAGAGGAGACACCTTGTTCAGACCGAGATTAAGTTCATGGCAGAGAAGACACACACACATGCATTCAGCACATGACAGCAAGGCAAGTGGACAAGCTGGGAAGGTACTAAGGAGAGGAAGATCGCCGGGGCTGCTCTCAGAGCAATGGAGACTGGTATTTACGGTGTACTCCAAAGCCTAATCAAACTTTTCGTCTGAGGACTGAAGCAAGCCCCAAGCTGCACACTCTGTGGAAAACCTGTGGAAAACGCACCTTATTGTCCTGTGGGAAATCACTGACTGATGGGAGATATAGGTGGAGCTACGACAAGGTCCCCACAGCTGTAACAACTCAGCTGAAGGAGGTGGCCTAGAAGACCCGCCCCCAAGCAGAGGGGAGCAGCATTCCCCAGATTTGCCAAAATCAGGGGGAAACCAGTAGGATCCCATGGCAACAGCACACTTTTAACTCACGATTGCCTCAGTAAATATCCAGCTGTATAAATGGATAACATTGTAAAAAAAAAAACTGTAACTGATGTAAGTTGCTCTGGATAAGTGTGACTGCTAAATGCCAATAATGTAATGTAATGTGTTTGTTTATCCATCTGCAAATGCCAGTAATGTAGGTATTCCATAGTGTGAGAGCCAGCACATAAAGAGCAAATTGATGCTGAGATCAA
Organism: Megalops atlanticus; assembly: GCA_019176425.1. Taxonomy (NCBI): domain Eukaryota; kingdom Metazoa; phylum Chordata; class Actinopteri; order Elopiformes; family Megalopidae; genus Megalops; species Megalops atlanticus. The sequence continues at coordinate 6,472,456 of CM032897.1, read as the reverse complement.
ACAGCTCACCAAGAGTATTTGCCTTTGAGCATCATTTAAATAACTTATTTTAAAATACTATTATTGTTTTACCAAAAATGATTATGAGAATTTCAACCAAAGGAAAATGATTGGTAAAGCCATTCATTTGTTTTTTTACCGGCATAGTACTTACACTCACATTGCAATCAAAGCTGGGATCAGGAAAAAAAATCTAAAATGGGCAATCAAATTATTTAAATCTTGTTAAAGGCAGGCTACTTTTCTGTCGGATGGACGTTTTATTAAGCGCGTTTTGCTTTTCGTCGCTCGGTATAAACCTTCTGGAACGCCGTAGTTAGCTTCTATCCAAAGCTGAATATCATGAGATAGATTGGACCGGCATCAGTGGTGGAATATTTCATTTTTTGTTTGTTTGCTACAGCTAAAAGAAAGCAATATGAGTCGAACTTACAATGACGAGTTACAGTTTTTGGATAAAATCCATAAAAATTGCTGGCGAATCCGGAAAGGTTTTGTTCCAAATATGCAGGTGATCAAACTCAATTGCTCGCAAGCCTGCACAGCTTTTCAATGGGAATGAACGTGCGTAGACGTGGACAGTTCATGCTAGCCAATCTAGTTCGCTAGATGAGGTTAGCTAAAGCTGTTAGCCAGATACAATATGCAGCGTACAAGTTCATAGCGAACTAGTAATCTTGCTAACTAATTATGACATGTGCTGGTTATTATCAAAGACAGATTGTCGACTTCAGTTTAGTTGGTTGACGATGGCCATCTAACTTGTGTAGCTTTCTGCTTTGTTTTAAAGCTGGCTAACTTGCATTCAGAAGTCTATGCGGAGAGCTGGCTAACTAGCGTGCCTTGTGCGTTAAATGTTTGCCTTGCAGACAGCCGCTGTAGGTGGCCGATTACGAGCTAACCGCCTGTACGTTGACACTGTCATGTTGTACAGGTTGAAGGAGTCTTCTACGTGAACGACCCACTGGAGAAATTAATGTTCGAGGAGCTTCGAAATGCCTGTCGAGGTGGAGGTAAAATAACCATTCGTTATTAGTTTTTTTTTTTTTTTGCTGGCAGGCTTCGAAGATATTGGCGATAACTTCCCTTGACAGTTGATCGAGATGATTTGATAGCAAAGTATATGTTTAAGTAATGTTAAGTTGTGGGTTTTCTTCATAAACAGTTTATTAATTTTGCAGGCATTGGTGGATTTCTACCTGCCATGAAGCAAATAGGAAATGTTGCTGCTCTCCCTGGAATAGTTCATGTAAGTGCAGTATGACGCATAAAACATGATTTTGGAGATGAATGTCAAATTGCAAAATAACTGTCAAAATTATTTTATAGATCATATGAAATGCCTGTTTAATTAATTTGATCTTTCCCACAGAAATCAGTTGGTCTTCCTGACGTCCACTCAGGATATGGATTTGCCATTGGAAACATGGCTGCTTTTGACATGAATGACCCCACTGCAGTTGTCTCACCAGGTGAATGTTCTGTGTGCTGGCTGCTACATGACTGGACACTGATCCAGGGTCTGAGACTAGGGCTAGAACTGGTCTGCAGTGAGTGAAGCAGTCATGCCTCTGTTCTGATTGGGTTAGCAAGTGCCCTTGCATGTGAATTCTCAGCATTGCCTGGTTTCCAAGGAAAACGTGGCCCCGTGGCTAGAGCAGTGGTTCTCAAACTCTGGATTGGGACCCACTGATGGGTCAGGGGTAAGATGACCAGATGTCCTGGTTTGTTAGTGCCTGTCCCATGTCCCAACAGAGGGTTAAGATAAAAACCAGTCTACTCAGTTTCACATAATTGTTTTCTGGAATCCCCTGCTCCTGTTACCCCCAAGTTAACATGTTAAAGGGCAGCAGGGGCTGTTATCTAAACTACTGTTAATTTTTACATTGCGCTTACTACCTTTAAAATGTATCCTATTGCGACTCAGTTCACTTAAAGTTATTTGGGAAATGGCAATGCATTTGGAACCTAAGGGAAATGGAGTTGGATATAGCAGGAAATCATACTAAATCAGTGGTCCTTGCAAATCTTGTCCACAGTATAAGTGCTTAATGCATCAAACTGACCACTTTCCTCTGATGTTTTGTTTTACAATAGAATAATATGAGGGGCCTTGCAGGTTGTATGACATGGTTCTGATTTTGACTGGTGTTGTACAGCATGTTCTGTAGTCGTTGTACCTGTGACGGGAGTTAGGAGAGGCCGTGGTGCACTCATCGATTGACCCCTCTGTTTCTCAGGGGGTGTGGGTTTTGACATAAACTGCGGCGTCCGGCTGCTGCGGACCAACCTGGACGAGGGAGATGTGCAGCCGGTGAAGGAGCAGCTGGCCCAGGCTCTGTTTGACCACATCCCCGTAGGGGTGGGCTCCAAGGGGGTCATCCCTATGGCCGCAGTAAGTAAGACTCCGCCCACAAGGGGCTGAGGGTGATGTTTAGTAGGGGGACGTGGGAACTTGTGTTGCTACGCTTATCTGCTTTATAAGTCATACGTGTTCAAAATGCAGTGAGACGTATGTAGTCACACTTAATGTCAAGTGAGCAATAAGTGAAGTACATTAGGTACTTTCGGAACTGCTGAGCAAGTTCTGTGTGCAAATGCAGTAGCATGAAGGCATGAAAGGGTAGACCTGTATAATTGTATTGGAATCTAGTCCGTGTCCCCATTAGTTGCTGTCTAATAAGATGCAGTTAAACAGTTACACATTATAATGTAAGTACATGATTAGATTCCATATTGGGTGTAGTGTCATTGACTGAAGGCCAATTCATTTAATGCTCCAACTTTAAGTGGCCTTTGTGTTTGCATGTATATTTACATATGCAGTGTAACACCTGTGTACATGCAGGCAATTATGTAGTACTTACCATTGTGAAACCTTGTTTGGCTTCTTTAACTACACTTGTGGCAAAGCCGTAAGGTGCATGTGCAGAGTAGTTATGATGTAGATACTCTGTAGCACCTCTGTAAGAACACTGTAAATACACTGGTGTCAAGGTCAGGTGGTTTACAGTGTGACCCGTTTAAATGATGTATCCTCTACATTAGGCATTTGGAGTTTTGTGATAATGTGTTGCGGTGTAACAGGGACCTGGAGGAGGCTTTGGAAATGGGTGTGGACTGGTCTCTGAGGGAGGGCTATGCCTGGGCGGAGGACAAGGAGCACTGCGAGGAGTATGGCAGGATGCTGCAGGCCGACCCCAACAAGGTCTCCTCTAAGGCCAAGAAGAGAGGCCTGCCCCAGGTACTCTCCACCCCACTCGGCCTCACATTCCACTGCTGACCAATCAGGGCAGTGCTCCCAATGTCACAGTCACACCAATTGCCAATGCTTCTAGTTACAGTCATGCTGATTTCCAATCCACGGCTTGCCTGAACTTTGACATGTCCCATCATGCTTTGCATGAAATCTTCCAGGTTTATCTTATTTAACCTGTCATTATTCCATATTCCATTTGTTTGACATGAGCCATATACAGAAAATATTTATATTAATATTTCATTAATATATCTTAACTTAATGTCAAATTATTAGTTTTTAAATAAAAATATATTTAAAAATTACAAATGTTATCAACAAACTGTAGAACAGCAACCTAAGTTGTATACTGTACAGTAGAAGGGTTATGTGAAGTTTCAAAGGTGTACACTACAAAAAACTAGAGCAAGTTAGGGTTCAAATTTTCAGCAAAATATAGGAGAAATGAGGTCATCATGAGACCATGTGATTTTAGGAGATTTCAGTAACCTGGCATGTTTCACATCCAAAATCATTGTCTACCCCCCTCCAGCTGGGTACACTAGGTGCTGGAAACCACTATGCTGAGATCCAGGTGGTGGATGAGATCTACAACGACTACGCCGCCAAGAAGATGGGCATCGACCACAAGGGGCAGGTGTGTGTGATGATCCACAGTGGGAGCCGAGGCCTGGGGCACCAGGTGGCCACAGGTAAGCACTCCCTCCGGTCTCTCTCTAAAACCCTTAGTCACATTTAGCTTATCTAGATAGTCCTGAAAGCCTGATATTGTAGCAGTCATTTCCAAGTAAAGGAAGATATTGCTTGGATGGTGCTTATTAATAACTACCCACAGACTCCAAGAACTTCAGACCTTTTATCTTTAGTAAATACTTGGCCTGCTGCAGTTCTGGCTCCTTTTTGTTGCAGTACTGTTGTGTCACCCTCCCATGGTGCAGCAGGTGTTGGGTAGATGGTTTAATCACCAACAGCTCCGCATTTTGCAGGACCTGAGGTGAATAGGACCTCACCTCTTAGCTTGCTGTATGTGCTCCACCATTAAATAAGAGCTTGGGAAAATGGTCATGGTCACTAAACACACTGCAGGCATGAGTCAGGCATTCTGTTTGTGTGAAACAACAGAAGACACTATGGCATTCTAGGGCAGCAGTTGACCTCCTATCTGGTAGTTGGTCGGAGACATCTATAATTGTTGGGTCTGAATGTCGTTGTCATGTAGATGCTTTGGTTGCCATGGAGAAGGCTATGAAGAGGGACAAGATCACGGTGAATGACCGGCAGCTGGCCTGCGCTCGCATCAATTCCCAGGAGGGGCAGGATTACCTGAAGGGCATGGCAGCCGCCGGCAACTACGCCTGGGTCAACCGCTCCTCCATGACCTTCCTGACCAGGCAGGTGGGTGGAGCCTTGGAGCCGTAGCATGATGCACTTGGGAGGCACTCAGTCAATCAGTCACTGTCCCCAGCGTTAGTCTGGTGCAGCATTTTATTTTGATTCTCAGTACATTTCATCTTTTTTGTATGTAAAATGAAATTGTTTGTTTCGTGGAACCATTCACAAGATAATGTGAATATCTGTGAATATCTTTGCCAATACTGCTTGCAACAGTGTCAGTACTATCCTCAACTGTTTGCATGTCACAGAAGGAAATATTTGGGATTTAAATTTTAGCCTGTCAAAACTAAAATCTTAATTCTTTCAGTATATGTATTCATCATTAATTGTAAGACATTACTGGTCAGCCATTTATGATCAACTTCAAACCCAGTCAAGCTTGTTTAAAGCCAGCAATTTGAATCTCATTATTCTTAACCCGGCGTCCTTTGGTTGACCGATGGTCTCAGCTTCACCTGTGTTGTGACCTGCTCATGTTTTGCTGATCTGTCCCCGCAGGCATTCTCCAAAGTGTTCACCACCACTCCGGATGACCTGGACATGCACGTGATCTACGACGTGTCCCACAACATCGCCAAGGTGGAAGAGCACATGGTGGACGGCAAGCAGAAGACCCTGCTGGTGCACCGCAAGGGCTCCACCCGCGCCTTCCCCCCACACCACCCGCTCATCGCCGTTGACTACCAGGTAAACCATGGACCCAACTCCTCTGCCCAAGCTTGGACAACCCTTATACATACAGTACCAGTGAAAAGTTTGGATATACCTGATTAAAATAATGGGAAACATGCATTCAGGTTTGATCTAAAGATGTATGCTTAAATGCCTGAAATTTGTTTCTTAGACAAATATAAGTAGTGAAGTTGATGTCTATGTATGAATTTCTTTCAAAAAAAATTATTTTAAAAATATTTAAAACATTTTTGCCTGTGAAATTCTGTGAATTTCTTGCTCTGCACCCCAAAACCTGCTTGTTTATATTGTTCTATTCACATTACATTTTAAGGAAATTACTTTTTCAGTCACATTGTGTAGTCAGATCCTTTTTTAGGTAGACTGTTTCATTAGTGAAAAGGCCTGTCTCACTGGTATGGTTACACAGCTGATTTACTCAGATGCATTTGGGCCTGGTCCACAGTGGCTCATCTCAAAGTTTACGTGTAAAAAAAATTCAGTTTTGTCTCTTCGTTCCCATGCCAGCTGACCGGGCAGCCAGTCCTGATCGGGGGCACGATGGGCACCTGTAGCTACGTCCTGACGGGAACAGAGCAGGGCATGACCGAGACTTTCGGCACCACCTGCCACGGAGCGGTAAGGCAGAACTCCATCTCCCACAAGCCCCGGCTTCTCTAGTCTTACGGAGGCCACCTCTTTGACTATCTCTTGTTCGCTTCCCTTTGCAGGGTCGTGCTCTGTCTCGAGCCAAATCCCGCAGGAACCTGGACTTCCAGGATGTGCTGGACAAGCTGGCGGATATGGGTATCGCCATCAGAGTTGCCTCCCCAAAACTTGTCATGGAAGAGGTTGGTTGGAGAAATTTGATAGGGAAAAATATATAAATGAAATTGGAAGTTCTTGAATAATGTTGGCTAGTGTAAGTTGGCTCAGTCGTCATATGTACATTGTGCTACACCCGCAATAAGTGATTCTGCTGCTTCTGTGCTCTGTGTGTACAGGTCACCTGAAGCAGCAGGTTCACAACAAAGCTTACCTGATGTGGCCCAACTCAGTGCTGATAATAATGAAAACATTTGTAACAGATTGACATGCAAAATGGAAACTTCTCACACTAAAAATGATTAATTACATGGAATGTTTTTTAAAAATAAATTTTAGCATAGCTGGGGTCAGTTCCATTTGAATTAAATATTGCCCATCATTTTCTGTAAAGATTTTTGAATTCTAAAGATTTGTATTAATGACTTGAAGCTCAATTAATTTCTTTTAGTCATTTTTTGAGTTTTTTGACTCAAGTTTTGTTTCGGGGTGAAAAAATTGCTTCATAGTATGTTTGCATTGTTTGTCCCGCAGGCACCTGAATCGTACAAAAACGTGACTGACGTTGTCAACACGTGCCACGATGCCGGGATCAGTAAGAAAGCCATCAAGCTGAGGCCCATTGCAGTGATCAAGGGCTAAGACCCCCAGGCACAGCTAAGGGCAGCCTGGGGGCCTGACTCTGGGAAGTCCATGTGCAGATCAACAGAAGAAACAGACTCCTGACCTCACCAAGAGACTGCAGAAGAGGGACAGGGACTGTCTGCCAGAACTCTTCACAACTGACATCTAATATTCAGTCAAAATTATTAAAAAAAAAAAAAAAAAAAAAAAAGCCTTTGGCATGTTAAAATTTGCTTGGACAAAATGCACCAAAATGAAGTGCCATTTTCTGAGCGTGATGCAGTGTTTGTTTGCCAATGAGATCCTTATTTTTTGGTTTTCTCAATAAGGTTTCAGCCTTGTGGTCTGAAATTTTTGTGTTTAGTTATGGAAATAAATTGAATGATTATGATCTTGGAGTAAGAGAACTCAAATAAATGTATTGCAACATACCAGTTGTATTATCACCGTTGATTAAAATCAAGTAAATTAGTAAACTAAATTCTTAGGCTGCTGGGTTTGAACATACATGGTATACCAGCAGATCTCCATGACTACAGGTAATTTCTCCCCTGCCCTACAAGAATCCAGGATCAGTCGACAAGACCCTTAGCCTAATCTCAACTCTTACATACAAAAAGATTAAACAGATCCTTTTTTTTTTTTTTTTTTTGGACAGAGTCCACAATGCATGGCAGACTTTTAAACCTTTCGGGTGAACATCTAAAACTACAATCCTGATTAAGCTCCAGTGATTATTCCTCTGCAATAAAAAGCAGACTTTCTTCAATACAACATTGTGATTGTGCACAAATAACATATTCTGATACGCATGCATAAGTTCACTTTGCAAAGAATGCCTGCACAGTGTGCATAAGCACTCCCCAGTTTAATCATAGTACTTTTTCATTCAGCAGCCTTCCAATCTAAAATATGAGATAAAACAATATTTTCATGAAAACCAGATTTGGACACATATTAAAGGGACAAATATTAAAACTGTGAAAATTCATTAACTACTGCAGTTATAACACCATTAAAATCCAAGATCTTCATTATTCTTGGAGGACTGTAGGTGGACAGTGTCGCACAAAAACAGGCTTTACAGGTGCCTTACATTTTATTTTTTCCAGTTTTGCATAAACACTGTCACCTGTTACATGCCTGACTGGAATCGTGTAAGGGCTTAGCAGACTGAGTGGCAAAGTGTCTGAACAGTGTGGAAGTACAGGGATCCTTCAAAAAGCAATTACCACTTCATGATTATCCATATATGCTCTGGCAAATGCATTAAAGTAGAATGTTTGAGGCAAGAAAGACCCATCTTGCAGTCAGGCTTTTTATACTGGGCAAAGTATTTCCACAAGTTCAAAGGTATTTTAATTTTAGGATGTATAGGATTAATTTCCTCATATGGTTTCTTAAAAAAAAAAAAAAACATGGTTTGCATTTTTTCCAATATGGTTTTCCTTACTTTAACAACTTGTTATCTTCATAAGAGAATTTTTAAATTTAAGAACAAATTTAAAACAAAAATTTCTTATGTCAGGACAATGTCTTAATTGAGATCACTTGAGAAAGATTTTCTCATTTCAAGAGAAGTACTTTTTTGCAGTACACAAATCTGTACCCTACATGAAGTGAATTACTGTAAGACTGTAATCCATTACCTCAACTCTGCAGACATGTATACAGTACATATAGTGCCATAAACAAATCTGATGGTTTATTTAAGCAAAAACAAATTTGGATAATTGACTCAATTACTAGTGTCCATTCGTGAGGGGACAGAAATGCCACTTGTATTTTTGTGTTAAGGCCATGCATATGATCCAAAGGACAGTTACCAGTTACAAATGGAGAGGCAGCTTTTCAATATCCCACAGTTACAGGCATGTGCAGATTCCCCTGTTGTCCATGTGAAATTTAACAAAACTGTTGACTTCACAATATTAAATCAATATAATTGTTAAATAAAAAAATGCCTCAAAACTGGCTTCTTCCCTTATAATACAAATCTGTAACATAATTTTTGAAAGCCAACTTCAGATCTAGCATTAGGTCATCTGAAAATATCCACCATTCCTACCAAAAATAAAAATGAAGCTTTAATCGTTCAAGAGGAATCTTTTTTTCCCAAACAAATAAAGCAATATCTCACAAATACCTCGTAATCCCCCACATTAGGTAACAGCTTCAGACAAAAAAATAAAACAAACAAAAAAACACTTTCACTTAGTCTCCTCTCCCTTCCTCCATAATCCACAGTTCATATTCTGTCTCACCAAATGGGTGACCAATCACAGAAGTCCTGCCCCCGTGTGAGTGCCCAGGCTTTCAGGCCCACGTGGGTCTCCTCCCTCTGATTGGACACATTTTGCAGGGCATCGGGGCCTTGAGGAAGGAGTGGCCCCATTCCTTCCCATGAGCGACTCGTCTGCACGGTTCTCCCACGAGGTCAGGGCAGGCTTTCTTACACAAACTTTAAGTGCAAAAGCAGCTCCTATGCTAAGCCTTTCTTTAAATGGCACTGACAACCGCTCATCTCATCCCTGTGTCCTCTTCTCCTTGTTCCATGAACTTCCAGTTTTACAGTTTGGCTCGCTGAAAGAATGCCTGTCAAAAATGAGCACAAGGGCAGAATCTTTAGACACCACATGTGTTGTGATGATAAAGGGTTGGTTGTAAGATCCTAAGTAATTCATTTGTCAACTGTTCACATACCTTTATGTAATTTTTAAGAACCTTTGAATCCGGTTGTTGAAGCACTTGACACAGCTCCTAGGAGAAAAAAAAAATTAAGTTTGGACTCAAAATGTACTGAAACAACAAGATTCTTGGTGTCTCTATTTTAGTAATTCTAGTAACTGAATGAATTTACCTGTATGATGTCAGGAGTGACTTGCACAGAGGGCAAGTAATCCTGTTGCAGATATTGAATGAACTCTTGACCCTGTGAGCAGACATTTCAAACTTACAGTAAATACCAACGTATAACTGCCACTATTTTTAAGACCTCAAGACACATTTCCTCTTAATCCTTTTCAGTTTTGAGGAAAATAAGAAAATGTTTAGCGTTATCCACCATTACAATTACAGTGACCTGTCTATTTTCTTTGAAAAACTTTAGTACCGTTTCCTTACTAAAATTTTTGAATTAAAAAGTGCACACGAGACAAAAAACTGGTCTGTCAGCACACAATGTCATGATTAAGCTTACCCTCTTGACATGAATCATCTTCAATGTGAGAGCAACCTCAGACAAGGTCTGAAAAACAGATGTAACAAGGTTTCACTCACGGAACGGAAACATCTTAGAGCTGCTCTGTCAAGAATCATTATTCAATTGACGGGCTCCTTACCAAGACAGTCTGGGCATCTGACAAGTCAAAGGTTGGCTTCAAAGGAGCCAGAAAACATGCTGGCACAATGTGCTTGTAGATGAAGTCAGGGAATCCAACCAAACCGTCTTTGCCCCCTAAAGCAAAACAAACATGAAACACTGTTAAAACATGCGTAGCTAAGTTCTCATACTGGTATCTGGCTAATTAGCTGTACTCTACCTCACTTGTAAGTCGCATTGGATAAAAGTGTCTGCTAAATAAATAAATGTAAATGTAAATAAGCTACTAATTCTCATTTTCAATTAACTGAATGCTTGAATGAAAGCATTATGCTTTTCATTTTATGCTTTTAAACAGTATGAAACCTTCTGTTACCCCTTTGCCAGTGCCAGTCTCATATGTCGGCCTTTAAAGTGTGCCATTTCAGACTTGCAGATTATTTTTACGTGTTTAATCTTAGTTTAATGCAGCGGTTCTGGATTCCAGTGAACGGCGACTCACCCCAGAGCTCCACCAGCTTGGAGAGGATGATGAAGCAGGTCTTCTGAGCGACCGGGTCGGGGATGTCCACCGCTCCCTGTATGATGGTGAAAAGCACGCGCTCGATGTTCTCCACGCCTGTGGAGCCACAAAAGCAGCGTTTATACGGTGTGCCTGTTCCACGGCGTGAACACACTCTGCCCTCACTGACTGCATGTTCTGGCTTTCCTTAACGTGATCACGATTGCAAATAATCAGGAATCAGCTGTAAGGGTAGGATAGGATAGGACAGGATAGAATAGCATAGTATCCTAAGTAGTTGCTTTGCCAAGAGTCACGCATGTGGGAAAACAGAAGCACACAACATAAAACAAGAGGACAATAAGATAATAGGACAAAAAATGCAACTGTACCAATAAATAACACATTGCAAAACTGCATTAAGTGAACTTACTGCACGTATATGGTTATTGCATGTGAGGGGTTTCACCGTGAACTGCACTTAAGTTATCGCAGTGCGAAGAATTCTGTGGTGATCTCCCCACGACAGAAGGGGGAGGAGTTAAAGTTTTATTGCTGTGGGTAGGAAGGATCTCCTGTGATACTCCGTGGAGCTCTTTGGAGGGATCATTCTACGGCTGAAAGTGCCCCTTTGGTGAGGCAGCGTGTCGTGGAGGGGGCGGTGAGGGGCAGAAAAGGGGCAGGAAACGTCAGCAGAAACAGTAGCGGGTGTCTGCTCACCCTGATTGGCCATGACTTCGTTCATGCCGCTGCTGGCCATGGCCTGGATGAAGGCGAAGTAGCTCCGGCGCAGCATCTGCTTCTCCAGAGCGGCCGTCTGGTCGTTCTCCTCGGCCGGCCGGGACAGCACCTCGAAGATGGCCTGGACCAGAGGCATGAACACCTGCTGCAGGAACGGAGACACCTGGCCCTGCAAGGGCAGAGCGGGGTTAGCAGGAGCAATGGGGCATCGGGGAGGTACGGTGTCAGTTCCCACACTAAAGCCAACACTTCTTTGAAAAGCTGAACTAGCTGACCCTTACTAGTTTCTTGATAGAAAAACAATAAACTAGGCAGTGAGCGAGAACTGTAATTATAGCAAATACAGTTGTTGGCACTTTGTTTGGGGATCCTTTTATCAAATCTGTGGTGATCTAGTTAACCTGTCTCCTTGAACTTGACAGTGGTATAGTTTCGAGACCCTACCGTGAACTTGGCAGTGTCTTAATTCAGGGACCCTAAAGGGCCTTTCATTTGGCTGTGATCTCAACTGGGACCCTACCTTTAACGTTAGGTGATTAACGGGTCCCTACCTTGAACCTGACAGTGACCTAGTTTGAGGACCCTACCATGAACCTGTCAGTGGCTTAATTCAGGGCCCATGAAGGGCATTTCAGTTACCTGTGATCTAGCCTGGGACCCTTTATTGTTAGGTGATTATGGGTCCCTACCTTGAACTTGGCAGTGATCTGGTTGATGAGGGGGATGAACTCCTGCAGGTCCTTGGCCTCGCAGTCCTTCAGCATGTGCTCGGAGGCGGCCGGGATGAAGGGCAGCACCTCCTCCTCCAGGCAGATGATCATGCGGTGCAGGAAGGTGCGCACGCCGCTCCGCAGCGCCCCCTTCTGGATGGGGCAGCTCAGCGCCGGCACGAAGGTCTCCAGGCAGTCGCGGTACACCTCGGAGCAGCCGCACTGCTTCACCGTCTGCTTGTTGCTGAAGGCCTTGCTGGTGCGGCTGTGAGGCAGAGCAGAGGAGACAGCAGGGTCTCCGTGAACACCTGACTGGCTGATCAGTTCAGAACAGCGCTGCGGCCACACTAATCTTCACACAAGTGACACACAATGTGTCCCTGCAAACCCCATCAGAAACCAGACTGTTGTGAATTGAGTCCTATTTTCCCAGAGATGCGATCTCATAAGCTGGGGCTATGTTCCTCAACAAGGGCTAGAAATGTAAACTGTGACAGTAAAGGCAAGATGAATAGGATAAGTACAAAAACAGGATAATAGGACACGATCAGAATACATTATGTCTTCATATAAACGCCTGTATATTATATGCTCACACATATAAAGTACAGCACAATTACTCAGTACTGTGCAGGGGTTCAGGGATGGTAAAGCCCACAGCATGGATGAGGCACTATTGGGGTTTAATGAGTAAAGACCATAGTACAGCTATGGCTGTACTGACGTTTACCTGGCGAAGCCGACGGCGTGGCTGAGACAGTCAGAGCGCTTACCTGGCTAACCTCACGGTGTGGCTGAGACAGTCAGAGCGCTTACCTGGCTAACCTCACGGCATGGCTGAGACAGAGTGCTTACCTGGCTAACCTCACGGCGTGGCTGAGACAGTCAGAGTGCTTACCTGGCTAACCTCACGGTGTGGCTGAGGCAGTCAGAGCGCTTACCTGGCTAACCTCACGGCGTGGCTGAGACAGAGTGCTTACCTGGCTAACCTCACGGTGTGGCTGAGGCAGTCAGAGTGCTTACCTGGCTAACCTCATGGTGTGGCTGAGGCAGTCAGAGCGCTTACCTGGCTAACCTCACGGTGTGGCTGAGGCAGTCAGAGCGCTTACCTGGCTAACCTCACGGTGTGGCTGAGACAGTCAGAGCGCTTACCTGGCTAACCTCACGGTGTGGCTGAGGCAGTCAGAGCGCTTACCTGGCTAACCTCACGGTGTGGCTGAGACAGTCAGAGCGCTTACCTGGCTAACCTCACGGCGTGGCTGAGACAGAGTGCTTACCTGGCGAAGCCGACGGCGTGGCTGAGGCAGTCGGCCAGCGCGGCCTGCCTCTCCTCGTCCCGCTCCTGCAGCAGCTTCCCCAGCAGCAGCCGGAAGCGCTCCATCAGCGGTGTCAGCAGGTTACGCATCAGCGCCTGCTTCCTCTCCGCCGGGAACTCGCCGTTGACGATCAGCACGCCCGCCGTCTCAAACACAAACAGCTGGTCATCGCTGGTCAGCAGCGCCGGGTAACCGTTCTCCTGAGGGCGGGGAGAGTTCGTAACACACTCTTATCGAAAAGGTATTTAAACGCTCAGAACTAAGCGTTCAGGCAATGACCAATCACCAGCCACAAGTCATCAATCACAACATGTATCTCCTGTAAATCTAAAATGCAGTGACTTTTGCATTACTCTACAACGCAATTAAAGAATACCTAGGGTTGCTCTCAGAAACATTATCAAAGCTTTACCTGGTTTGAACTAATTACCATACAACTCACTGGAATTCCAAGTTGAATGGAAAAGGATAAGTAGTTTGCAAATAAAAAAATCTTTTTCATTGCCTGTACCGAACATTTCCTCAATGAGGCTGAGCAATGAATGCACTTAGATGCACTATGAAACCACTGGTGCCAACAAAACCGGTTCAGGCAGATTTCACAGATTTTCACAATGTCAGGAGATACTGCCAGTATCTGTCACATGATATCAAATCCAAATCAATATTAAATTAACAGCTCCATTAATTCTAATTAACAGAAAGCCGAGCAGGAATGAAAAACCAGCTTGAACATGCTCCCTTGGGGCCAGGGTTGGGGAAACTCTACAGCGCTAATTAACATCAGTCTGGAGTGACTGTGGGACATATTCTTCAAACAGTGAAACAACTATAAACCGAGCAAAAAATAACCAATAAATATGACCAAATAAACAGCTGACTCACGGGCACGGGGGGTGAGAGTTCCAGGAGGTCCCGTATCCTGTTCAGGATGTCTTCAATAAAGGCATTCATGTGTTTACTGCAGACAGAAAGGGAGTGTGTCATATGATCCTGTCTGTCTCAACAACAACAAAAGTTGTGCAGTGTGCTGTGCTAGTAGAGGAAGGGGATCTTCGACAAAAAGCACCTCGAACCTGCAGTGTAAGAGGTGAACTATTGAGTTTTAATGAAAGTGAAAGAGCTTGGCACCTCCACGAGTGAGATCCGAACGCCTGCTCTCATCGCACAACTAAACTCTGATGGCCAACCAGTCAACCTAAAGGCAATTTATGATAACGGTAAGGATAATGGAATGGTATAATGGTAAGGAGTGGGACTCGTAACCGAAAGGTTGCTGGATCAATTTCCTCCTGGGGCATTGCTGCCATACATTCAGCAAAGTATTTAACCCAGAACTGCCTCAGTAAATATCCAGCGGTACTAATGGATAACATGTAAAAATTGTAACCTGTGTAAGTCCCTCTGGATAACAACTTCTGCCAAACGCCAGTAATGTAATGTAATGTACTGAATGTAATGTAATGTAGACCACGACAGCCCCATGCTGGCGACTTACTGCAGAGTCTTGACGAATCTGGAGAAGAGGTAGGCCACCCTGCTGCGCACCTTAGGACTGCCGTGTCTGAGGCCCCTGTGGTCCAGAAACGCCATCTGTGGAGGAAACGACCATGGTACACCTGCTTACACTCTCAGCTGCTCCTTTCAGCTCGGCGCTGCTCTCGAAGGTAACTACACCAGCGCAGAAGCAAAACACTGAACTGTGCATCTGTTCCTGCAATACAACACTGTGAGACCTTAAAGCTGCCTAGGATTTTTCTCTGGAAATATCGTAATTAAACATATTTATATTTAATCGTATTTAATTTATATTCAGTCTAATTATATTTTGTGCTGCAAAAAGCAAAAGGCCTGTGAAAATGAAAGTAAGCGCAACCAGGCGATGTGTTTATCCTCGGCACATCCATCCGCATGCATTTCCTGTTCTTTTTTCCTTTCTCAGAAAAGAACACTGGCTGCCCTTTGAAAGTGACTTCCAACTGTTGCGAAAACAGTCCGCTCTCCCCGAGGCCAAGAAAACAGCCCGCCTGTGTTTCGCTCCTTAAGCACTGATGGGGACCATGGGAAGGGTCACGTGACCCTGGCGGCCGCAGCGGTGCGGCGGTGGGCCGTGACACTCACCAGGACGCTGGGAATGTGCTGGGGCTCCACAATGAAGAACTTGTCGTAGCGCACCACCGTCTCGAAGAACTCCAGCGTCACCGAGATGTGGTGGTACTCGCTGACCCCGCAGGTCACCAGCTTGGGAGACAAGCACATCCAACATGTCACAGTCAGATCTTTCACTGTATGCAAGTCCATTTAAATGGAAAACTTTTTAAATAAATACATTTTATAAATCCTGATTCCTCTGAGTATAAATAGTGTTTGATACATATTGTTAAACTGCTACAACAAATTAATTTCCCTAGCAAAACATTAAAATGTTTTTAAAACGTTAACATTGTTGAAACATCTATTAGACACTATTTATGGGGACTAACTTCAATTCTCAAATCATTTCTTTATGAAAACAGAGGTTGATGGCCAGGGAACTTGATTTCAAGGAGCACAGAACTGTCAGTAATCCTTCTAAACTTGCATTACAAACATGGAGCCATAGAGCCAGTCATGTGGTCTGTCCAAAGATGGCTTCAGTGGCAGACAGTCAGGAGTCAGGGCCCCGCACCCACCGTCCTCATCATCTCCTGCAGGGCGCTGGCCTTGGCCACGTCCCCGGAGAAGTGCGCCCCCTGGGAGGCCGGCAGCGCCTCCCCCAGCATGTACACCAAGCGGATCGCCACCTCCACCTCCATGAAGGAGGCTGTCTGCCAGCTTCTGAGAGGACACACACACACGTGCGCGCACACACACACACACACAGAGAAATGACAAATGTCAGAGAAATAACAATTGCAACTCAACTCCAACCTAGCTGATTAACTTGGGGGTAAGAGCTAGAAATGTGGGGATGCTGACTGCAGAAAGAATTTGTAGCCAGTAGGCACATTCTTCTGTCACTGTTTAGAGTGGGATTTTAAAAGTGCTGCACTGGCTTAATGATTACAATATCTAGAGCCACCACTTTCACCTTTGTCCTCTCCTCCTTCAGTTCAGAGAATTTCTGGGGTTTCTGGGATTATCTGTGTCCCATTCTTCACCCTAGAGCCCTTGTACATTTGATTGGCATGTGAGTACTATATCAAACAAGAAGTAGCTGACTGACAAGAAAAAGGGGTCTTGCAGCACAAGTGTGGTAAGGAACAGGGTCCTATCCATCAGTAAGGGAACAAACAGAGGCCACTCATCAGTAAGGGATCGAATAGGGGCCCTATTCATCAGTAAGGGACTAAACATGGTCCTACTAGTTAGTAAGGGATAAAACAGGACCAAAGCAAGGTACTGAATAGGGGCTTACTGCATGGTGCTGGTGAAAACCCGGCGGACAGTCTCCAGGAGTAGCTCTGGGGACACCTGAGCCATTCGGTCCAATAACAGCTTTAGCTGCTTCCTGTACTCCACGAACATGGCCTCATCCTCTCCCTGAGGCAGAGAGAGAGGGAGGGAGAGAAAGGGGAGAGAGAGAGAAAGAGAAAGAGAGAGAGAGAGAGAGAGAGAGGAGAGAGGAGAGAGGAGAGAGGGAGAGAAGAGGGAGAGAGAGAGGGAAAGGGGGGGTGGAGAGAAGAGAGACAGAAAATGAAAACTACTGAAATAGTAATAGGATGAGACAGACACACTTTACTAGGCATTACAGCCAGTTAAGTGTATATTTAATGACCATTTATTTAGGGTCAACTACAAAAAGGAATGCCAGCCCATTTAAATCTGTCACCCTTAACATTACAGACTTTTGAGAGCATATGAATGAATTTCCAGAAGCATGACACATTACCTCGTTTTCAAAGTTGTATTCGTCATCATATGTTAGCTTTTTCATGACAGCCAGCATGATTGCCTGTTGAGAGAAGGGTGCCATCATTTACTACACATATTACTATGTCATTTGAATCAGTATAAACAAAAACACTGTAAAGCATCTGTGATTATTAAATTCTCAAACTGTACCTCAACATTGGCTTTCTGCTGGTCTGTAAGAAGTGGAAGCTGGAGAAAGAGAGAAAGAAGCAGATAAATAAATAAATATTAAATAAATAAATTCAATTTAAATGTTTGTGGTATCTCCTGTGCTTGCCAACATCACTAGCAGAAACATACGTGCATTTCAACTTAAATGCATTGCAACTGCTGATCATTTGCTGACTTGGCACATTCCAAACTGTGAAAGTGGAGAAAGCTCCACAAACACCACCAAGCATTCACGCAGTCTGGTGAAAGGACTCTTGCAGGACCCTCTTTGTTGCCAAAGGAAGGTGGATGTGGAAAAGATTGGTACCGAGGTAATGGAAACCAATGCATGCAATTGTGGCCCATGTTCTCATGTAAAAGTGGCAGTGCAGCATAGTGGTAGGGAGCAGGGCCCGTAACCATAAGGCTACTGGTTCGATTCCACTCTAGGACACTGTTGCTGTGCCCTTGGACAAGGTACTTCAGCTAGAAATGCCTCAGTAAATATCCAGCTGTATAAATGGATACCATGTAAAAACTGTAACCTATGTAAGTTGCTCTGGATAAGAGCATCTGCTAAATGACAATCATGTAATGTAATGTAAAGTGGAGGGAAATGCATGCATGTATTAATACTGGAAATTCAATGAAAAGATGCATGTTAATATTTCAGCTTCCTGGGTGGAATGAAATCCTACAGCCCACTTAGGGCATGGGTTGCACACCCCTGCTTTAAATGGCTGTTGTTGGAATCCTGCCAGGTTGGACTGGTGGAGCTCACCTGTTTGAGGACGTGCAGGTAGTCGTAGCAGAAGCCCACGACGTTGGCAGAAATGTCGTCGTCCTCGTGGGCCAGCAGCTGCAGGGTGAGGGGCACCTTGGCTTCCACCGCCTGCAGCGTGTCCTGGGCACCCTCCAGGTTGCCCATCTTCATCAGCTTGGTCCAGCTCACCACCAGAGCCTGGCCCATGCCGTTCACCAGCTTAGAGAACTTGGCCAGGAAGTCCACATCCTCCTCCTGAAACAGGCCAATGAATGGAGGGAAACAGAACAAACGAGGTGACCTTTCAACACCCTGCACTGAGTAGGGACAGGATTTGAACAGGAGGAAGAATTTGGACAAGAAGTGCGGGTTCATTTGAATTCATTTCTGCTGGCCTACTTTTTTTTTTACTTTTACTCCTAACCTTTGACAAACTGCTTTGAGGCCTTCCAACGAATATACTACATGAACGCCAGCTCAGAAAATGCCTTCATAAAAATGTTTATGATTTGACTTTGGATGGCAAAGCTTTAAGTGGTTTTGTAAGCCATTTTTTTCTCAATTTTTTAAACTTTTAAACTCATACGGGCAGAATCTTTCAGCAGTCTGCATTCTTCTCAGAAGTGCAGCAGTTAAACCCAAACAGACTTTCAAACCCACTGGCTCCACTGTCCTGTCCACTTCCCTGTTATATGCAAAGCAGAATTCCCATGGGTAACCATACATTACCTGCTCTATGTTGAAGAAGCCCGCAGACTGCAGCACCTGGCACAAGGACTCCACCAGCTTGGTCTTGTCGACGGGGTCCATGCCCTTATTGACTATTTCAAACAGGCAGTCGCAGGCCTCCTCTCTCAGGACCTCCACTGACATGTGACTCAGGAGCAGGTTCACAAACCTGCAACCCAGCAATGAGCACCAATCAGAGATGGAGGTAGAAACATCTGCCTAACATCTCAGCTCCACATACTTTCTGCCTTAAACAACTGATCCAGGTTCAGGTTACCAAACCATATCCCTGACCTCATGCTATTATGTAGGGAAAAAAAAAACTAAAAGTAGATTCTAACTAGATCAGCTAGATCAAACTAGATCAGTACGGGGCAAAACAAAGCCACGAAATCTGTGTGCAGGCAGTCATCCATAAAAAATATAGTATTTTGTTTTGTCACAAAGGAATATTTTATCACATTTTCTTACGGAAGACAGACACTCCCATTACAACAACATATGAAAATCACGATCTCCAGAATAACTTTTCTCTGCACAGCAACTAAGTTTTGGTACTTTTTTCAACAGTTTCTGTAACTGCAGACAAAAAGTACCTCACAGGAAGACATCCTTTGTATTACAGTTTATTTCAATGGAAAAAGTCCATTTTTAAGATATGAGTTGTTCTGATTTAAATAATGCTTTCTAAGAACACATCCCTGCTGTAAACAGAGGACTTCCTGCTGCTGAGTTATGAAGCTTTGCTGTGGGTTATGTGACTGAGGCATGACACAGCACTACAGTGAACAACAGAAACCAAGTACTGCTTATGGGAACAGCAGTCCGTGAGGTCTGAACCTGCTTTCCTCTGTCCTCTTTTCACATACAAGGAAAAAAGGTGGGAAGGGGATATGATTGTATACTTACATTTACATTCATTTATTTGGCAGATGCTTTTATCCAAAGCAACTTACATAGGTTACTGTTCCTTACAATGTTATCCATTTATACAGCTGGATATTTACTAAGGCAATTGTGGGTTAAGTACCTTGCCCAAGGGTACAGCAGCAGTGTCCCCAGCGGGGATCAAACCGGTAACCTTTTGGTTACGAGTCCTGCTCCTTAACCACTATGTTACACTGCCGCCCCATAGTATATTTAGTTGCTTTTCTACATGTGTCTAAAACACTTTGGGTAGTACTATGGGACAGTAAACCCCCGGGAGAGGGTTTTTCTATAAATCTGCCTAGCAACACGCAAATGACTTGTATGCCCCACTAAACACATTGTTTTGTTTAAATACACCCTTCTCTTGAAAGCATAAAATTACAAGCTCCAAAAAGATGAAACAATTAAACGGTAATTATAAATTGACTAAACAAATCAATAATGACCATTTCTCAAAGTGATAACCACACGGATTTTTTTCAGTTTTTTTGTCATTTTTACATTCAGAACAGTTTGCACTCTTGCAGTAGGAATGCAGGATTTTCCAGAGACACTGATACATTAGAGTCTGCTGCCACTGGCTGGTCTCCCACACTGCCACTCACCTGTCGTTGGCAATGAGGCTGAGGTCGATCCAGGACACGTAGGTGCCCACCACCTCCAGGCACTGGCAGGTGAGCTCAGAGTGGGTCTGCTGGTAGGCCTGCAGGATCTGGTACCAGGACTCCACCAGAGCTGGGATGCACTGCTCCCGCATGGTGTCCTTTATCAGGGTGTTCCTCCGGGTCTCCTAGGGGGAGGGAGAAGGCTGGAGTCAGGGATTACGCACCTAGAAGTGGCGTGCCCTCAACCTCACGTGTAGCCTGGACCTCTTCGTCTCCCAGAAGGTGTGGTCTGGACTTAAGAACTTAGCATGTATAAGCTACATAGCTACCATAGTGAGAGACAGCATTCTACAGCTACTCAAGTTCAATGGAACTTCATCTCTCTCTGGAAAATAAAGGCTGATTGCATCACAACACTGTGTCAGAATACTGTGCTAAAGCAGTGTAACTGATCATGTAGAAAATACAAAATGCCTTACAAGGGAATGCAGGTTAGCACGCCAGAGCACAGGCGTAACCAGGAGTACCACAGACAGGCTGAGCTTCACTCTGGCATGAAATGAAATCATGTGTGTGGCGCTCATGCAGCTACGTAAGGCGCAGACAGAGGGATTGTGGGAAGTTTTATGAACGTGGGCGCCGGGTTGAAGCGCGGGCCTTGCCTCGGAGGAGTGCTGGATGTCCCGGTCCACCACCTCAGCGTCGATGGCCATGAGGGTGCGCAGGTAGAGGTCGACGCCCCGCGGGTTCAGCCCGATCAGGGACAGGATGTCGAAGAAGAACTTGGGCCACTGGGTGAGGTACTCCGTCACGAAGGCCAGGGCGAACACCTGCGCCGCCTTGTTGCGGATGAAGACCTTCTCTGGCTGGGCGCTCATCAGCTGAGGGCGTAATGAGAGAGGGGGTCAGAGGCCTGCCATGGTCTGGAGCATACACCAAACTGCAGAAGCTATTGTAATCACCACCACAACTAGGATTAGCCTACACACAGAGATGCACACATCACTTCAACTCACTGACTTCAATCACTGTGTCCTACCACTTATTATTGTTACTGTAATAAACAACCTCATCAGACTATGTTAACATCAGAAAGATCAAGAGTTAGTCAGCAACAGAGTGGGATGGGCTATATGTTGTAGACCACCCCTTCAGGCAATGAGCATCAACAGCCAGTGCTTTGAGATCTGTTGTTCCTCTAGGGGAAGTTCACACATGTGCATGCAAACACAAAAAATACACACAAAATCAGACTCACAAACACACACCTGTGACTGGAGCCATTTCATTAGGGTTTCTCTGATCAGCTGCTGCTGAACTGCACTGAGGCCTGCGTGTCTGTGAAAAACATACAATGACAGTCAGGAACTGCTGTGTTTGCAACACAAACCAACACTAAGGAAATAGTCTGTGTGTGTGTCTCACACACACACACACACACACACACACACACACACACACACACACACACACACACACACACACACACACACACACTTTCAGGAAATGCACAAAAATGCTTTCATTTAGGAAAGGGATATTCCCGTAAAAGAAAACAGAAACACACTTACATTAATTAACACAAATATTCTCTTCATCTGTTAAAAACAACTTATGATGCACATTCTATATCTACAGTTGCCCAAAACTAAAAAATTAGCTTTTACAGTTAAATGTATCTACCTCCTCTACATCAACCACTACCACTTGTAAATCAACTCAAAAATGTATGTGCCAACTACATTAATCACAGGATTCAAGAACACGGACAATGTTGCTGCGAAATTCAGCATCAAAGGAAACAACATCACAATGGCATCACATGATTAACGTCAATGCAACCAATAAAGGCCATAAGCTTCTGGTTTATAGGGTTTTAACCTCACTCTTCACCCCTGCTTCTCTCTTACCTGAACTTGATTTGATGTTCCAGAACTTGGAAGCAGAAGAACTTCACGTGGTCATCGCTGACGGAAGAAATGATTGCACATTTTTGGAAGTGGTGTTAGTTTCAACTGCAACCAGTGGTATAAAATCTCTAAGGAAGCAGGAGGCATGCACTTACTAAAACTGCAATCAGTGTAACAGTATAGTGCATTAGTATCTGTAAACAACTTTTAAAAAACCCAACCATCTTGTCCCCTTGAAGTTTAGGGCATCTGTTGACTCCTACCTGTAAAGCTCCTTGACCAGGGCCTCCACACATACCTGCCACGCATCCTGGGACTCCTTCAGCTGCTCAAAATAAGCCAGCGCCTGGGGGGAGAGAGAGAGAGCAGGAATCAAACCTCTGTCTCTGGAGGCTGAATCTCACAATCTGCACTGACATGCTGAAATATCCCACACACATTCTCCCACAAGAATGTGCACATTCAACAGCATCGTTTATGCGGGTGTTCCAAGACTTCTGTATATACGGTGGAGGAATATGTCTCCAAATAGATCATCTAGCCTCATGATCATACAGTAAATCAGCCATGCACAGTACAGCCACAGTATTACAGCTACAGAACCATATTTTACGGCATCCATGTTAATAGGGTCTCCTCATACATTCAAACCTGTGACAGGAGCACAGACACATTCCTCTAAATGCTGTCACTCAAAACAAAAATTACCTACTGAAATTCAAGAAATAAATACAATGTGCTACAGATTTTTGCAAACCTGGTGATATGTATTTGAGTCTAAGTTTATTCTGGAAAATGAAATTACGCTGGAAGGAAAATGTGATTTTCTGAGAAAAATTCAACATGCATAAAAGCAGTCCAGCAAGACAGGTCTGCAAATGC
Source organism: Megalops atlanticus (assembly GCA_019176425.1). Taxonomy (NCBI): domain Eukaryota; kingdom Metazoa; phylum Chordata; class Actinopteri; order Elopiformes; family Megalopidae; genus Megalops; species Megalops atlanticus. The sequence continues at coordinate 6,449,227 of CM032897.1, read as the reverse complement.
CATAAACAATCTACAGTCTTACAATCTACTGGATATATTATCTCCAACTGAACACTTTCCTTGGGTTGCACTCTGAAATACCTCCTGACCTTTTCCAACATACCAAAAATCAATTTCCAGGGCAAGTCACTTATCATGTGACAACAAGTCGTTTTTTTTTTTTTACTTTTTTGGCCCCCAAAGATCACTAAGGTGCACGTGCAGCACAGCTCAACGTGCAACGTTTTTTTTTCTTTCAAAGATCACCAGGTTCCCTCCTCGGCGTCGGCGTCCGCTTACCCGTTGCCGGTGGCTGGCATCGGCGTTCGGGTTGAGTCCCAGCAGGGCGTGCTCGTCCATGCCGGCGGCAGACTCACAGAGCGAGCGGTTACCTCGTTTCCACGGCAGCTTCACTCCCTTCTCCCCGCGTGCGGGCTTCACGCATCTGACAGCGGGAGAGCGGAGAGCGGCGCAGGCGTGAGATCGGCGAGTCTGTGTTAACAATGTCCCAGCTTACCTCAGCAAAGGTGCACAATGCTGCAAAGAGTGAAGGACTATGGATAAAGCCCAAAGGTTTACATGTAATCCTCACAAAAGCCAGCAGGCTGGTGAGCGGACCAATTAATAAACACCAGATAATAACAAGAGGGGATTTACAATACAGTTACTGAATGCCCCGCAGTTCGAAGTTCCACACATATAGTTTATGTCAGGATATGGGATGAGAAGAAACAACCCGCTAATTTTTATGGCACTATAACACTTTTTAATATTGCCTGAACTAGCTTATTGTTTTTTGAAGAATATTATTCTGATGTACTGAACATTATTACTACAACTAAGTGTCACATATTGGAAGTGAAATCTGAAAAACAATTGTTAAATTTTTAAAAGATAAAAAATGAAATACAACACAACCACCCTCTTCTAAACAATAGATTTGATAGGGAAAAGACAAAATATGGTTCCCACAAAAAGACCAAATACATAACTTGGGTTATCAACCTTTAATGATGGTTAAATGAATATTTATGAATTGGCAGGGCCACCAAATATTGACTCATGTTTATGAGGGCTTGCGTACCACAGCTAAGCATGGTGTGTTTTGCAATATGTCTATACATCTTCACTGATTTGAGTTTTCAGATTAAATTACAAACTAATAAGTGCAAGGCATACATTTATGGCTTTGTTGTTAAGTAAGATGTATACAGAAAAAGAGGTGTACTTTTTCTGGTCTACTGCACTGTATTAAGTGCTAATAACTTGTATTAAGTAGATGCTGTCAGATCTCTGACATAACTCAATAACGTTGATATGCAGAGGATCACTTGTTATAATCATGACTGCACTAATGTTTTTCAAATACCACTAGATCAGTGACTAGATAGTAGCTTAGCAATGAACCTAAACTGTTATTTTGACACTGTTTTGTTGCCTATGGTTACCCCTTGTTATCTATGTTGGATGTTGCTTCCTTGCAATTCGCTCAAGATAAAGGCGTTCGCTAAATCAGTACATGTAAATTTAAGTGTGTAAGACCACCAACATAATCAAAAAACCTCTTCATTGTTTAAGATTTACTCATTCACAGTTTATCCTGCAGGAGCAGAGATCTTAAAATATAGACCGACACCTGTCAATTGTCTAAAAAGCCCCGGGTCCTAAGAGAAAACGACTGATATCTTAAAATAAAATATTACTCTAGTTAATATGATGCAATCATTTAGCAACTCGCTCCATATGGGAATTAGCTAACTTAGTTAGCCTCAAAATTAATATATAGGAACCTTTACCTGTCTGTTTTAATTCTGCAGGTGCCGTCTGCAAACTCAGAAATATTAGCTGCAAACAACCAACTTTACATCGATTCAATCTAATTCAGCTCACCTGTCTACGCTTCATATATTGATACATAAGCAGAGCTATTAAGCTCATGCCTCTCATAACTGCCCAATCACGAAAACAAACCGGGGACGTGTTTTGCAAATACAGTCTTGCTAGCCAATTCGCTCAACGAATTGTTTCTATAAATCGCAATACCTAAACGCATACCACTAAATTCTGACGGCAGTTTGTCATTCAGCAGATCTTTAAAAAATGTACGTGCTATGAATACCTTCACAATTGCTCCATGAACAATGCCTGTCTAATGTAAACGATGGGACGCGTTCCTGCTGCCACTCCTCGAGCCACAAGTTCTAAGTTGAGCCAGCGTTGCTGCAATGTGGATGATGTCGCATGCGCTAACGGCATATTCATTTTCCGTTAGTGGTCACCATAAAATGATCGCCCAACTGTTGCAGTTCCACATTTAACGTTTGCTTCTTAAAAATGTGCAAGTTCGCCCTGGTATCAAACTGAAGCTAATACATTAGCTACCCAACTGCATTAGCCTTTATTCACGCGCATCTGCACACCTCTCCCTCGCCCGTATGACAGTAAAGAAAGCAAAGTTTAAGAGGCCTTTCGCGTAGCTAAACATTGTCAGCGGGAAATACATGAAACAGATAGTGCGTGAATACCTTCCTGGTGACTTTATCTCATTATCCCCTTTGGCTGGTTCCACTCAGCTTGCTACTTAAACAGAAATCGGGAAGAAATCTTTGCTTTAGCTCCACAGCTCAGCGCAGAAACTGTTACGCGCGGCGCCTGCTGCTGCGTGTCGGCTCAATGCAGACGGAAATCGGCGAAACCCCGTCAACCCGGCCTGGGTCATGACCACAGGAAGAGATTCCCCCCGCGTGTTTCTCAAAAAATTTGCGGCATGATTTTACCATAGAGCATAACACCATACGCGTGGTCATGGCTAGAGAATGTGGAGCCGTTCTTGTCACAAAGAACGCAATTTAACAAACCCGAGATAAATCACATACTTTTACTCAGTAACGTGTTTCATTCAACCTGGTCTCAACAGTCGGCAGAAAATGCGTGTGAATTGTTAATGCTGGACGTCATTATTGAATTAATATTTTTAATTAACATTTTGAGCTGTTAGTTTCACAGCCGTTCCCACTTAACCCGTTTCGTATCTTTGGGCACCTGGATATCTACAAAGGATTCACGCAAATCTACTTTAACATTGCTCGTCAGCTAGCAGGTTGCCAGTCATCTAGTGTACAACACCATTCTGACGATTCATACGATTCAAGTTAGAGGAGGATAATACATTGATCTATTATGTGAGTTTGTCATTTTTGAAAAATAGTGAGACCTTTCAAATCAGCAAATCAAAGACCTACAAGTTCTTTATCGGTGCCGCTGCGAGTTTTTGTCAATCATCAATGTTTTTAGACCCGCCCTTCCTTTGAGTGATGACGTAGGCAGTCTCCGCCCTTTTACTTCCTCTTTTACAGTGGCAGTCAGCGAGAGGCAACATGAAGGCTTCTGGCACAGTATGTAAAAAAAGGCTAAACTGCTGTTATACATTGGAAATGTGTTGTCGTTCCTCCCTATTGTTTTTTATAAATGTAAAAAAATCATTTAAATGTCTAACAGCTGATCTGGTGAGGCTCAGAGAGAATGTAGAGCGTTTTCTTTGTAGAATTGTTTGTGCTGGCAACATGGCGGTCTAGAATTCGGGTTAGCGAGCTTGCTAACCATGTGGTGTAGTGAGACCCATTGAAAAAGCCGGATCGGGGAATGATACCCCCGGCCGACCAACGATACATGTGACACCCGCCACGTATAACAACAGGTTTATTTCTGAAATTTAAATATAATGCACAAGTGGTAACTGAAAATAGCTTTTGAGGAACATGGGCCTCATGCTCTGTGTTAAAATACAGCTAATATTAGCTCGCTGATCTGTGTCTGCTTAGTCAAATTCAGGAGTTAATGCAAGAGACGGATTATGACAGATTAGTTAACTGCCTAATTAGACAATGAAAAAACAAGAAGCACTTAATTAAACGAAGTAGGTATGGACCTGTCACAAGACTGTCTAGTAAGGTACATTAATGTATGCATTTTAGATTGCTAGCTGACCAGCATGCCATATTGATTGATGGTTGGCGACTTATTAGCTTCTTGGCTCACTAACGTAATACTGTAGGGTTTAGCTAGCATAGGCTAGAATGGGACATGATTCTGTCAGCGTGTAGACTGCTGTAACATGTCAGTGGTGTGAGGACAGTGACTCAAAGATTATAACCGATAATGTCTTACGTGGTGAGTCGCATAAGTCAATAGGTGGATTGTGCCATACCTGTGAGGGTGAAATTTAAGATTTTACAAGTTTATCTTAAAGTCATTCTCCAGCCACATTTTAGGGGTACACACTTGTAGACTTAAAATGGAGATGGCAGTTTAACTAAGAGCCACAATGCAGGGCTTCCAAATTTTGGTCCTAGGGTTCTACAGTACATGATGTTTTTCCAACTGTCCTTAAACCACCAACACTCCAAACAGGTGTGATTGGGTGAGTGGCGGGCTGGAGCTAAAACCTGCAGACACCCAGTCCTGCTGGCACCGGGGTTGATCAGTCCTGTTGTCACGCATCACAGAATAAACACCCTTCTCCTCTCCTTTCCTCAGCTTAGGGAGTATAAAGTCATTGGGCGCCTGCTGCCCTCTGCCAAGAACCCCACCCCTCCCCTGTATCGAATGAGGATCTTCGCCCCCAACCATGTGGTGGCCAAGTCCCGCTTCTGGTACTTCGTCTCCCAGCTGAGGAAGATGAAGAAGGCGTCCGGGGAGATAGTTTACTGCGGGCTGGTATGTATGGGGGGGTCAAGTGGTTTAATAAAATAATTTATCAGGGGCAGTGTAACATAGTGGTAAGGAACAGGGCTCATGTCCAAAAGGTTGCAGGTTTGACCCCCGCTGTGGCACTGCTGTTGTAGCTATGGACAAGATACTTAACCTAGAATTGTCTCAGTAAATATCCAGCTGTATAAATGGATAACATGTAAAATTGTAGTCTATGCAAATCGCCCTGGATAAGAGTGTCTCCTAAGTGACAATAATGAAATGTGATACAATTTAGGGTGTCAGCCTCATTCAAAGCCCATCATCCTTGAGCAGTGAATGTTGGTGACATCGCAGTGTGAGCTTAAGACACCTCAAAGCGATGTGTGCGGCGTATTTATTCTGGGCGTGAATGTGACGAAGGGCGTGTTGTATCCCCCCCCAGGTGTTTGAGAAGTCTCCCCTGAAGGTGAAGAACTTTGGCATCTGGCTGCGCTACGACTCCCGCAGCGGCACCCACAACATGTACCGGGAGTACCGGGACCTGACCACCTCCGGGGCTGTCACTCAGTGCTGTAAGTGCTGCTCCTCTGAGCCGGGGCTCCGCCCACGTTGCGCCCTGTTTCAGAGGGCTGAAACAGAGACCACTGAGCTCCATTAAGAAGTGGCGAGCTAAGTTCTTCCCAATGATGGCAGAATGTACGAGTCTAGAGACAAACTTTTGAATAGCTGTGTGTTAGTAATTAAAATGCTTCTGTCGTGACACCACTTTCACTATAGCATTCAAGAAGTGGTGATGATCAAAAAATAGATTTTTCTGTGCTGTTACTTCAGAAACATCACTGATTTATATGACTTGAAATGAAGCAGATGTGGGTCATGAAATCTATAATGAGATTTTTGTAAGTGCTCATTTGAGCCTCAACAGCATATTGTTTCCAACAGTAAATGCTGTTTCACTAAGCCATCAGCCTTGGGAAATGCTGGCTTCATTAGTATTTCCTGTGAGCTACCTTTAGTTTCATGTTGCAAGTAGATTTTAGTGAATGGTCCATTCAGCTGGGGATAGGTTTGAAATAGTATGTACAAGTATTTCTTCATACAGTCACATGTCATATATTCAAGGCTTGTATCACAAGGATATCAGTGGAGAGTGGTGTAGAAGAGAACGCTTGCGCAAATCCTTGCCTCTACAGCACTGATTCTCAATCCTGCTCCTGGGGGCCCCCTGCTCTGCACGTTTTCCATCTTTCCCTGCTCCACCTACCTGACTGAACTCATCAGTGGCACTTTTGATTAGCTGAGCACACCTGATTTAATCAAGAACATGTTAATCACACTAATCAGGTGTGTCTGGAGCAAGGATAGACAGAAGATATGCAGGACAGTGGGCCACCAGGAGTAGGATTGAGAAACACTGCTCTACAGGCATCAGTGATTTCACATCTCTTGATTGACAATACCACATCTCAGATTCAATGTTGGGTTGCTGATCCATGTTCCTTTATGTAATCTTTAAACCTGCTTATGAATTAATCATTCTTGGAAGTTGACAGAGGGGTGTTAGGTACAAGGGCCCTTTTCAAGACTTTCAAGGCCAACTTATTTCAACTTAGACCACTACCTGTCAGACAAATCTTAATGAAAGCCAGCGAGAGGTTTGATAGTTCTATGATCAAGAGGTCTGTATGATCGATGTCTTAGATGCTTCTTAATTTGATATATTAGATAATGAGGTAAACCTGACCATTCCTAAACCTGCGAGTGGAATACAACGATTTGAGTGATTGTGAAGCCACGGATTACGCACACAAACCCAAAGGACATTATAAACCTGTGTAATGCTCTTGTCATGTGTGCGCAAATCAAAAAAGCACCTTGTCGCCTTTCATAAGCTGCTGTGCCAGTGGAAGTGAAATCAGGGTTCAACACCAATGCTTGTATGCTGTAATGAGGGCCAGATTTCCATATTGGGAGCTTTACAATATTCATGGTATGAGTGAGTAGCCTGGGCTGCCATATACAGTACCAATCAAAAGTTAGGACACATCCATTTAGATAATAGGAAAAATGCGTTCAAAAACATTTTGAGCTAAAGACTTGCTTAAATGCTTGACAGTTGGTTCTTAGGCATCAACTTCACTATACTCTGTATTCTATTGTGTCTATGTATGACTTTCATTCCAAAAAAATTAATTTTAAAAATTATTTTCTTGGCTACTTTATAATCTTATATGTAGACTCTTCAGATTTTTATTTAGATTTTAGTTTTTATTTGTTTAACACTTTTGGTCACTGCATAATTCCATTTGTGTTATTTCATAGTTCTGGTGTCTTTACTATTATTCTAAAATGTGGAAAATAGTAAAAATAATGAAAAACCCTTCTATGAGTAAGTGTGTCCAAACGTTTGACTGGTACTGTAGTGCATAACTAAAAGTTCAGAACCTGCATTGCTGCCATTAACGGCTCACCTCCTCTCAGCCTGTTGAGAGTGTCTGAGTTATTTGAGCTGTGTGATTTTCGCAGACCGGGACATGGGGGCCCGCCATCGCGCCCGCGCGCACTCCATCCAGATCATGAAGGTGCAGGAGATCGCCGCGAACAAGTGCCGCAGACCCGCGATCAAGCAGTTCCACGTGAGTACCGCCCGACAGCTGTCTCACTGGGTCCACCAGTGTCTGTCAGTGCGAAATGTGTGAGGATCTTTCTGACCCAGTATTGGATTACTGGAAACCATTAGTTTTAACGGGTAGGACTTATCCTGAGTCAGTCCTTTTGAGGCAGAATCTGCTGACACCAAGGGTAATATGGTGATGGTTGTTAGTATAGGGCTAAGATTTATCTTGTAGTTCTTAGTGTGATTATTTGACTGAAGTATAAATGGTTGATGAAGGCTGCATATGTCACTGGGTTGGCTTTCTAATAAAATGTATTGTTTTGCTGGGGTAGCAGTGGATTTGTCTGCAGAGTTTTCTTGTTTCTGTACTCTCAGCAAGCTTACTCCCCAATGAATTGTTATTTTTTAGATCAAAAATAACTGCTGGTAACTTGTTTGGCGTCATGATAGGAATGGCTGGGAAAACAATAGCAGTAAGGCCTGTGATGTTTGTATTGGTTAGTGAACTTGTAATCAGAGACCTGAGTGTTCATAATCCAGTGTTAGCACTGGCTGACTGGAGAAGGTACTGCAGTTTTACCCTTCAGTAGAGTACTTAACTAACACTACTGAGGGATAAATCTGTGTGCGTGAATAACGTGAAATGTCAGCTGTTAGTTGCTATGGATATGGGCAAATGGAATCACGCAAACGATATGCTAGTGCTTCTGTTGGGAAGTTCTGCCTGTGCCCTGCCAGGGTGGCTGACCTTTGACCTCTCTCCTTTCTGTCCCAAGGACTCCAAGATCAAGTTCCCTCTGCCCCACAGAGTCCTGCGCCGCCAGCACAAGCCTCGCTTCACCACCAAGAGGCCAAACACCTTCTTCTAGAGGAAACCGCAGTACTTTTCACAATGGTGACAATAAAAAAAATGAAGAAAAAAAAGCAGAAGTCTTTTGCTATATTTTTGCAAGTGTTGGCTACAGTGTCATGTCTTGTTGGAAGGTTCATCACAGTCAAGTAGAAAGATGTGTTAAATGTATTTGATATACAGTCCAGTCCCACTAGGAAAGGACAGTGCATGTATTAAAATTAAATCCACATGCTTCAAAAGCCGATCTAAGTTGTTGAAATCTGGTATTGAAGAGAATGTGGAATTGATAACCAATCCTTCATTGCCAGTCTCCAGTACTGGTACCATTTTGAGCTCTGGATATATTCTGTCACTTCCCCCAATCGTAACCCCAACCAAGAGTGAAAGTAAACTGATGTGGTCAGGTACACTGCTTCTTTATGAGAAATATTGCTGATACGCTGTGCTTACAATACATTTCGTACAAACAGTAATGAGTGTTGTATTAAGTAACATTTAATTATTGCAGATAAATTACCAAGTTACTGTCATGGTACCTGTGCTTATTGGATGCAGGGAAAAGGTGAGAGTGGAAGACAACCTATTACATTGTCAGTGTGCCTTTGAAGATGTGTCTGCAATTTTGCTACCACAGCATAAAGTTAAGTTGTGGTTATTGCAGATGCTGTGAAGTCAAATTGATACGTCATTAGTAAAATCTGATTTGTCATGTATTTTTACCATGAACCACTTTCAGTATTTGTATCAGCACATTTTTCTGATACTTTTGCTTGCTGTTGAGGAGTTGAGTTTGTGTGTTTGTAGCAATGAAACATACCTGTATGCAAGGGGTAGTTGTGCCATACCAGTAAAAATTTGATTCTCTCACCAAAATAATACAATCAAGGGTCATAAGAGGAGGGCAGAAACACAGTGTTAGACTGCTTGCAAGATGACTGATATTTAGCTGGATATGTGTGTCAGTGCAAGTGATGGGATCATCAGATTCCTGGATTGGATTCGCATGCCTGTGGCCCAGATTTGACCACATTTGAAATGCAGAATGTATGAGCTATCTCAAAAGATAACCTATTTTTAAAATGAGTGACATCCTAAATCAATACAGTCTTGATCCACTCTGCATTTCTATGCCTTTGAATAAGATGTTGGATTATCTCTGAAAGATACTTTTTTGGGTGCAGATATAGGTCTGAGGTTGGGTTTGAAATTAAAACTTATGTAAGTGAAGAATTTCAACATAAACCCAAGAATGAACAGGATCCAAAGTGATACAATAATGCTGGATCTTACATTAACTAACATACTGGCACTACAAACTTGTAATTCCTGTCATGTCTGTGTCACATACATGAATGTGCATGCAGGCAAATATACCATTACCCAGAGATTGTTCAGACTGAATGTGTGTTGTCTCCATCTGGTGGCAAACTGAGGCATTGCAGCATGCCATGAGCGGATAAGAGCCTTCACTTGATTGTGACTGTTCCTTACAGGAACTGAAGATCATGTCTCATGTGTCATGATTGCCAGACCTTTTTCCCAAATCATTTTGTGTGTTATATAACTTCATAGTTTAAAATACTTCCTGGTAACTTTGTGATCATGCTATCAAAAGAATCTTGAAGTAAGGGCTTGTGATTCCCTTGTTAGAACAAGATACATCCTGGGGAAAGGGTTGATATTCTGTGTGAATATGGACAAGCTCAGATGTGGGTTAACAGAAAATAATCCACAGCAGTGTAGCATTGTGGTAAGGGACAGGGCTTGTAACTGAAAGGTTGCCCTTTGGGGCACTGCTGCTGTGTCCATGGGCAAGGTACTTAACCTAGAATTGCCTCAGTAAATATCCAGCTGTATAAATGGGTAAAATTGTAACCTATATAGGTCGCTCTGTATAAGAGCATCTGCTAAATGCTAATAATGTCTTTAAACTAGAAATAGAACTGTTATGCAATATGTTTTCATAGTGGATGTAATTCTATAGTGGATAATTCTTACTCTATAGTGGATGCAACACACTAAACTCTACACATTCAGCTGATTCAATGGTTATTAAATTAGAGTGGAACTGGTTCACTGTGGATCTGTATGTTGAGTTTGTATGTTGTCAAAAGCCATGGAAAAGAAGCATGCAATTCAAAAATGGTTGCAAATACGTATTTAATTTTTTTTTCAAATCAGGGTGCTCTGTCAGTGCTAAACGGTATCCAGTGATAAAGAGTTTTATTTATAGACAGTGAAATCTGGCTTGAACAAAAGCGTCATTGAGCCTGCCAGACAGGGTATGGAGGCAAAACCAACGGAAATTAGACACACATCGGGTCAGAATGAGAAAGCTTAGACTGCAGGAGGAAGAAGAACCAAAGTCTTCTCCATAAAAGAAAACCGCAAAAGGATTTAACAAACTTTCTTGAGACAGATACATAATAAACTTTATATTTAACGTGCATTATGGTCATGAAGTGCATTACATTACATAAATATGGAAATTCAAGAGCTCTGTTAGGCATTTAAAAATAAATACAACATTCATAGAAAATAAATTACCTTACATCTGTCATTTGCCTTTGTGACTTCCATTATACACACAGCATTGAAACATGTTTTACTTTTCTTATCATTATGGTTCATTCACAATATTTACACATAATAAATATATTCTTTTCCTATTACTTTCTACTTAAAAAATGATTGCAGTTACAGAATATTGCAGCATGAATCTTTGTGTGTCCCAGTGAATTGGAATATCTTGAAGATCTGCAAGAAGAAGAAGAAGCAACAGGTAGGTCAGTTTTTCTATACATTTGCATTGCATTTATTAGCAGATGGCATTTTCCAGACCATAGGTTAAAGTGAACATTGGAAACTAATTTGGCAACTTGCAGATAAACTGCCTTTGGTGCTCTGTATTCTTCAAGATTATTTGGTGCCTTACAAAAGAAGTCACAAACTCAGATTATTTCATGACTTTGGCTAAAACAGGAAAGGCAAAATATGAGGGTTAAAATAAATAAAAGAATAATTTAAATTTCAATTTGTTATTAGTATTTACAAAATTACAGATTACAAAACATTAATTATTTACATTTTCATATGCAATTTTATATTGATATATATTTTTGATTTTATATATTTTCTGATATGTGCAATAGAAAAATGATAGTTTTAGCAACACTGTTTCACTGTTCACTGTGCTGTGACATTACAGTGGAATCACTTACTTATGTTCTATTGTGATGGAAGTCGCTCTGGATAAGAGTGTCTGCTAAATGCATGTAATGTAATGAATCAGAGAGACGTTTACCTGGCAGTGTTCTACAGCAGTGTTCTGTGCAGGCGTGGACAGGGCAGCCTCCCGGGGCCCTGCCTGAGTGACCGCGCCGTCCTCTTCCTCTGCTCACGCAGCCGGCGCCTCCCAGTCCTCCCTTTCCTCTTCCTCTTTCTCTTGTTGGCGGCTTTGCGCGGCAGGTCCTTCCGGGTCTCCTGGGACAGGGTGGCACCCTCCTCTTCGTCCACCTGGCTCCACGCGAGGTAATTCTTGGAGCCGCCCACGGTGGGTTTTGGGCGGAGGGTGCTGCCGTCGTCCGCCCCGCCGGTGTAGACGCCCCCGCTCCCCCACCCTGGCGTGTCGCGGGTCTCCGCCGTGTGGAGCTCCTCCAGGAGCTCCTGCAGCCACATGCGGCGCTTCAGGTCCTGCAGAACCCGGCCCCTGTCATGCATCAGCTGCGCGTGGGTCACCGTCCTCTTCCTGAGAGACGACGGAGTGGAGGAGGTTAGTCTGGGGTTCAGTGGAGGGAGCACATACCCTACTGCAGTGCCCACTATGGATTCCAGCTGCACTGATGCTGACACCTGGCTAGTTTTATCAAGGTACCACAGCTTCTGTGACAAAGCATTGAGCATTGAGCTTTAAATCTTGTTGAGTCCTTAATTAACAAGCTAATAGTTTGTTTAGAAGGATGAGCTTTGCTGGTGTGTCTGATGCAGAGAAGGAAGCATGGTTGTGTTTTGATTTTGTTGCTAAAGCCTCTGCTTCCAGAGATTGTGCAATGACACTGATGAACTGTGTTTGTCTGTAGGGTTTCATCAGGTTAGACGTTGCTGGTTGTGGACACCCCAGACCGTCCTGATCCCTGAGCAGTACACTGATTTAATTCAACGTACTGAGAGGGCTTGTTCTTTCCAACAGGTGGGGTACATCTGTCTCTTTCTGAGTCTTTTTGTATTTATTCCCACCAGATTTGACAGTCAATACTTTAAATCACCTCATCATCTGTAAGCAATCACTACACTGACTAATAAGCTAAGTCGCTTTGGATAAAAGCGTGTGCCAAATGAATACATGTAATTGTAAATGTAACTGTTAGCGTCTTAAGCATAACACAGTCAACCACAAATAATCAATTAGTTAAACATGCCAAAAACATTTGATGCACATCTAAAACCCATTCACTTAAATTTCATTAAACATACATTCATATGTGGCTTGATACATTTCCTGTGAAGCTTATTCCTTGGATTGCAGATGCTAACATAAGATATAATTTTCTGTTATTCAACAGTATTCACTCTTGCGTAGAATTCAGAATTCTTCAGTGGTCTTATGAGCATTTGCACTTCAGTATTCCACTGAATCTAGACTAAACAACCTTTATAATCTTCACAAATACAAACACCACAAGGTATAATGAACAAATATGTATATCACAGTTCTTTCATCATTAAAACACTGAACAAGCCCAAATCATAGTATGTCAAAACAGGAAAGAAAAGGTATAACTCAAAGAAGACATGTGGGTCATACTATTTGCACAATCAGAAAAATATAATCATATCTTATAACAATGACATTCTTTGGGTAAGATGTATATTTTATGAGGGCAGAAAACATGAGAGTGTGCCACATTAGACAGACTTGTTATAGATACATTTTTGCCAGGAATTGGACACTGTGCTGAGACAGTGAAGGGGTGAACAGGATCCTGGGGTACATATAGCGTAATTAAAATGATGCTGTGATAAAATTCACAGTACCTAATTCTAACCACAGTTTTAACAACCATGTCGAGTTTTTTGTAAAAACTCCATGAAAGGTAGACAGAAGGGCAGCAAGGGTGGTCTTAGGCTTTAAAAAGAAAGATGTTTTTTCTGAAAGGTATTTCCAAAAAAATCTGAGTCTGAAATCTGAATCTTTTTCTTTGTTACAGAAAAAATGTTATATGAGGATATGTAGCCATAAGTTCAAGTAGTGTACTTCTGTCACCAGGTGTATTCACATTGCACTGGAAAGAAGAGAACCACACTTATGTTCTCAATTGAATACATCTTAGAACACATCAGGGGACAGTCTCAGTTCTGATGAAAAGTGAGTAAACTCTGCAGGTGAATTCTGAATAGAATTATGTTCATAAGATGTATGTATATTAGCCTAACGATATCTTTTCAATGGAGGTTTGGTTGCCTTTAAAGGGAAATGTTATCTCTCCAAATACAATGGCCAATAGAGTATTTGAAGATGCTTCCATCCTGTGCTTTTGCTTATTGTCTTTTTGTCATTGACTTAATGCCTGCTGCTGTTCAGCATCTAATAGGAAATGCAGCTGTGATTTTAGGGTGCCTCTGTTCATAACTGCCACACATCAACACATAAAACAACATTGTATTATAATGTATTATATATAACATTCTTCATTATAAGTGAACATAAAAAGGAGGCAACTGTTAATATACCCATTGTATATAGTAATATTAGGGGTTCTATCAGCATGTAACACACATAAAAGTCAAAGCAAATTGTCTTAGACCATTCAAGTACATCTGAGTAAGAGGCAAGGGAGTGGGTCCAGGGCATTACTGTGGAATTGGTGCCCATTTTCTGGGATGGGAAGTGAGACAGGGTGTGGATGTGTCTGACAAGAGTACAAAGAGGCTAAAAGAGAATAATACAAAGAGAGTAAAATCATTAATCTGTTTAAGACCTGAATCACATGGCAGTGAAAATTAGATGAGGTGGATTTACATTCAAAAAATGTCAAAATAAAGTGTTTTTTTTCCAAATGATTGAGGCATTTCTTTGAAGATAACTTCAAAAGGTGAAAACACAACAATGTGTATTGCAAGAATGTTTTCTACCATTAGATGACTCAGAAAACAGTAAGGATTAATTGTTACTACATGTTATATGTTTTAAGAGATTTGTTTTTCAGAAAATATGTAGGTGTTGGAATATATCAAGGCTGGGATTTACAGAACAGAAAAGCAATTTAGTGTTGAAACTGGCTTTGTTTAAATAGATGCAGATATTTTGCAGAACGTTCAGTTCTGTTTTTCCGAAAAAAACAAAAGAAAAAGAAAAGAAGAGAGGGGGCGTGATGTCTCTATGTCTTTGAAAAGCTAACCTGTACCTTCTTTAACCTTTAATAGGCTTTGCTTCAAAATATTCCCCGCGGCACGGCTGTAGAAAAGAAAGAAAAATTTGCAACATCCTGAGGTGGCTGGCGTCCAACAGAATTTTTTTTTCTTGGCCTACCTGAAGTTAATTGTTTTTCTCTGTTCTCGATTAACTAAAAAAAATGTCTGTGTTTAACTCAGCCACAGGAATGTGCGATTTCATCCAGCTCTCTCTGGTCTTTACATGTGAACCTATCTTAGAAATTTGGCAGAGTCAATTAAAACATCAGTATGACCTCTGACGCTGTCTGGCCAGTTGCCAGGTAAACTGGTTGCCTGGTGTCTGCATCATTTCAATTTTCCACCAAAAAATGCGAGCATTGGCAGCCCTTCTCTATTTTCCCAAAACAATTCATTTTATCACAGCCTTTTTTGGTTTTATTTTTTCAAAGATAGCATTCACAAATTCACAGAGGATAACAGGTGCCCATAAATGTCTCCACTCACAGGCCAGGATGCTATGCATTGCAATATGAAATATTCTAACCTATTTTCCATACATATTACAATGGTCACTCTCTCTATAAAATCTTTTTTTCAACGCTATGATGTAGTTATGAAGATGCATGTATGTTGCTTACTTATTAAAATATACACCTGCCTGTAAATATTTTTACAGAACACAGAAGTACTTTAAACATCTCCTTCCTTAAGAATAAGAGTTACAAAATACCATCTATTCACACTGCCTTAAAAATTAATTTCATACATGCCCATGGCAAGATATTTCTCATTTTTTTAACCAGAAGAAACATAATTTGTGGTGAGACGTTATCATCTACTTGAGCATAACCATGTGAACCATCTGGAGGGGGACCCTGGATATACAGAGACGGCACCTTATATCAGAGGGCAACACCTTAAGGTTTCCAGCTCATCTGACCTGCTGTTATACAGTCCCCCCATTCCATGTCATGCGCTCAGCACGCTGTACCCCTGAGATCCAGGTTTCCAGGGCCCGCAACCTCGTGGCCTACGGCAGCACTGTCCCCACCTCAGTGGCGACTGCTGGAGGTACAGAGCGGATGGCACCGGGTTGGGGACCATGGAAGTGCGTCAGCACAGGATGTCGGGCCAACCGATAGGAGGGGCGGAGAGGAAGGATGTTTCTGTTTTTAGCAGACAGCGGGAGACCTCTGTCCACCCTCATGTGGAGGGGCGAGTGGAAGTAATAACCTGAAGCACCCTTACTGGAATTGCGAACGAGTGCTGGAAGGATCGTGCACCTAAGATCTGTCGGATCCACTGGTGGGAGCCTTTATACATGGGCTTTTTTTCAAACAACCATAAAATCATGTTTTACACACTAATAGAGTCATTGAACCAAAAGCTCCCAATATGGAATCATTTCTGTTCATGAAAATAATAAATAGTCATTCCTGTTCCTCTTGCCATAATCATCATCATCTTCATCATCATCATGGTTACTGATAGTAATAAGAAATACCAATAACAGCTATGATGATACATAATATCATATGAATAATAAATTATGGAATAATCATAATAATTACTGCAGTTCAGACATTTATATATTCTGCTGAGCCCTGGAAACAATGGAAAACTGCATACCTGAATCATTTCATAGTGACGCTGGCAACAGAAATCAGTACATTGGTGATTTGGTTCACACAGGAAATGTTCATGAAAAGTTGACTCACATTCTGGTGCTGAGAGCTTCAGCGTGTCTCCCGTAGTGAACTGCAGGGGAGCAGAGCAAGAACACAGCAAAACTCCACCAATGAATCAGTCTTCTGGAACACCACATCCTGGGTTGTCTCCTGTAGGAAGAGAGCATTCATTATTTAAAATCTACATTTCCATGTATTTTTCAGCAATATTAAACCCAAACAGCAGAAAAAAACAATTTGAGTATTCTTATCTGTTGATGTATTTTATCATACTCCTGTGTCAGCCTGTTTCTTCTAACTGGTAGATAGTACATAACAATGTCTACATCAAGTTATAGTAGCCCAGCCTAGAATTCTATTTTTTACATTATATTGTTTTGTGTAAATGACCCCAAACAGAGTGCAGATATTTATAGCAACCAAAAAAGAAATATACTTTCCTGAGGAAAAGCTCTTGTCAATGCTGATCTAGGACTAAGTCTGCAGCAGATATTAAACACAGGAATCTTTAACATTTTTGGAAAAAAATATTCAGCATCTCCAGTCTGGCACAACAAACCATAAAGCAAAAAAGAAACAAATATAACACTCACTTAACGAAGGTTCCACTGCTAGAGGGTTCCAGCTGCCGAAAGCCAAAACTTTTCAACAGAGGAAATATCCAGTCTGATACGAAATGCAAAAGTGTGGTGTGGGTTAGCCCAGGTGATCACACCCCTATGAAAATAAACCAGAATGATGACACAGGGAGTTAGCTGGGTGTGGGGGGAAAAAATACTCCTTCTTCTGCCTCACAGTATCCAGCACTTCTTACTTTTCCCAAAGCCTCTTCTGAAGTAAAAGAGCACTGATTAATATCCCAAGGCTGTGCAAAGGATGGGCAGTATTGTGTCAGCAGATCTGCACTGTAGTTGCTGTGGCTGAGTGCAGGTATTGAAGCTGTTTCTGCACTTGCAGCAGTGGTGGGACCCGCAGGAACGGCGACAGAATGGAACGGGAAAGTTTGCTGCACGCTTTATCTCCGTCTGAGGGCATTCTGAGAGAGAATGCGTGTGAAGCCGGGCCCATCTGGGAGTCAACTCTTGTGAGCCACCCAGTGGCAAGAAGGTGGCCTCCAAGCCACACACAGTCAGGGGGTGCAGGAAAGGGGGGACGGGCTTCTTGCCTTACAGAATTTCAGCATCCAGCTGAAACAGAATGATAAAATGTTACTGTTTTAGGGTACACATTCCTTACAATTTTCATTAAGGGCAACATACCTGCTTAATAATAATGTGCACATACAGTCTAATAGTATCATTAACAAATTCATAACCATAACTATAACAACAATGTTACCTTATATCATAATATTGCACTGAGAGTGCCCAGCAATAATCTGTAAAAGCAGCATTGTCAGATGTCACTTAGAGTGATCAGTTGATTGGTGCTAGCAATAGAATATATCCAGGTTCAGGGAACCTGTCCGAAATCTTGACATGTCAGTTTTCAGTCAGGTTAGGGAGATGACATGCATTCCACCGTTCTGAAGAGGCAGGTAGCTCATTACACTACTGTACTGTGTCCCAGTATATATGTGTGAGTCTGATTGTGTATCAGTATGTGTCAGTGAGTCTTGCTGTGTATCAGTATGTGTCTGTGAGTCTCATTGTCAATCAGTATGTCACAGTGTGTTTCAGTAGCATTTCAGTATTTCACAGTGTATCACAGCATACCTCATTATGTCTCAGTATATCTTAGTGTTTCTCAGTATGGCTCAGTGTGTCTCAGCATATCTCATTGTGTCTCAGTGTGTCTCAGTTTGTCTCAGTAGGTCTCACCATGTCTCAGTATGTCTCAGTGCTTCTCAGTATGTCTGAATGTGTCTCAGTACATCTCAGTTTGACTCAGTATATCTCACCATGTCTCAGTATGTCTCAGTGTGTCTCAGTTTGTCTCAGTGTGTCTCAGTAGGCCTCACCATGTCTCAGTATGTCTCAGTGTGTCTCAGTAGGTCTCACCATGTCTCAGTATGTCTCAGTGCTTCTCAGTATGTCTGAATGTGTCTCAGTACATCTCAGTTTGACTCAGTATATCTCACCATGTCTCACTATGTCTCAGTGTGTCTCAGTATGTCTCAGTGTGTCCACAGAATGTCCTCCAGCACACCTGGATTTTTTCATCATTAAGTGCTTGAATTAGTCAGGATAAAGTTCTTTTTTTGCCAAAGCATTTCTAATCCATGGGATCCAGCTAAAAGACTGATGTTATAACTCTTGTCAGTAAAATAAGTGAAAGGGGATTTATCCTCCCACAGAGTTTGTCTCGCTTCCTGTTTTTCACTGTTGAGGCTACGTGATTGGGCCTGCACTCATCTCAGAGGTGAACTGAGGGAGGGGGCCTTCATGAGCCCTGCATGACAGAGGATCATGTTGTGAAGAAGTCAAGCAGTGTGGAAAACCATGGGGACAGAGGCTTATGTTTTTAGTTGACCATCTTTAATTAATAACCTGACCAACCTTCTGACTATTTTATACTCCCAAAATGAAGACATGACTGAAAATCACAACATGCTGAAATAATAATAAAAAAAAACTGAAAATGGAGGTGAGACATCACACCTCATGTGTAGGAATTGACATTCACAAACAATCAGAACTTGGCAAAGCTCTGTAGAGTGCCCAGGAATACTCAAGCCTTTCTTTCAAATCACTTAAGAGTCATTTATGTCCAAAAACCAGCAAGACATCTGCCTTCCAATAAAAGGTCACACTTACCATCTGAAAAATTAACTGTTCCAGGTCTTTTAAGCAAAAAAAGAACAATTTTACTTTCAAAATGATTCCTGTTTTAGAGTTTTGTCTTCTCCATCAGTGCAATTTCTTGAATTGTGTTCATCCTGATCTGATACCAAAATGTACAAATAGTGATCAATGTTAAGCATTTAAATGAATGCATGTTAAAAAAAAAAAAAAAAAAGTTATATGCTTTTCTATGTCAGTGGAGTTTCTGCTCTTCATTAACCATGAAACATGGTAACCATGGTGCATTCTGTTTTAATGAACTGTATTTTGTCTTTTTCCAGAAAGAAATTATGAACTGAATAAGCTCATCTTTGATCTGTGATTTGTTTTATTTATGTTACAAATGTGCATTCAGCTACTAAATTCCAGCTACTGTTTCTGTTAAAAAAAAGACATATCATTATTCAAAAATGGAATGCCTGACACATTACACTTATTTTACATTACAGTATGTCCAATATGTCCAAATATTTGTGAAGTGCTATCAATTAAGAAAAACATAAATCAATATGAATTCAGTTTTCAGTGTTCTGACACACAATGCTATTAAGTGCTTGGAGGTTAAGTCAAGTAAATAACTACTCATCATAAAACCAAAGAGCTTGGGGCATGACCTAATAAGTGGAAAATTAGCTCCAAAAGAGCTCCTTATTTTCCTTTGTGTCTCCTATTCTTCTCCATGCACACATGCTGACAGGCACGTACAGAGATGCTCTTCCAGTCTGCCCTGCCCACACATGAATTCTGTGTGCTCATACAAATCTAACCTCAATCTGTGCACATACTAATAGGAGGAGTGCTTCCTCAGCACACCCCTTACAAACAAGATATGTTATATACATAAATATACATGTCACTCTGTATGAGCATTTAGAACACATTGTCTTCAACAATAATAATTTGTCAAGTGGCCAAATACCCAGGAATGCATGCCAGTGTAGTTTTAAGCATACCTATTAGTGCTGCAGTGACTAGTTGATAATTCATTTTTTAATTTAATGACATTTAATCAAAAAGATAATGTCTCATTGTCATATAAAACACGCTGCATATGAAATTACACATTCTGAGTCACTCACTTACATACACACAAACTCAGATTTACAAACCTAAATGCACACACATACACACACACACACACAGATGTGTACACTCAGACATGCATACATACACACAGACCATTATAATTTACAGCCCATGTCAATTGTGTTTATATGTCTGGCACTGCTACTCTTTTCAAATCAGAAAATCACATGTTATTCACAAGTCGGGTATATGAAGTGGAGACGTGCTTGTGAGTGTACTGTAAGCAGGAAGGATTGATTTGTTCACGTTCGCTTGAGCAAACTTGCTCCATTTTCCATTTGTGTAGCCTGGTCTGCATTTCTTTGGCTGTGAGCCGTGGTTTTGGATGCACACTTAAGTGTGGGTTCCTGGCTTGCGTTTGTCAGGAGTCCCAGAACAAGTCTTGGGCAAGGGACAAAACTGAAATGGAATCATAGCATTTGAAACTGGTTATGTTATGAAGTCCTAGATGGAACTTGTTGTGATGTTGTTAATGCTGATGCTGATTTAATGGCTGAATGCAATATCAACAATACAGAAAATCAAAACATATTTTCTTGTCTATTCATATTATACAGGTGATAATTTTACCTCCATCTGATTTGTCATTATTTATCATGGCAAAATTATTTTTTGAAAAACTAGCCCCCCATGACTGTTTTCTCAGAAGAAGACAGAATTATTGTTTCCCACACAATGTGATCCCCCCCCAAGTATGCCTATATTTACACCAGTCTGTCAGCATGCACAGCAGCTTTACTAGCTATCTGAAATCATGTTCTTACTCTCTGCTTTCTGTATAGTTACATCATCAATGAGTTTGTAGGAAGAGCCACACCTCTGCACCTCCTTTCTACCAATCAACACTAGCATAAAACAGAACAACTGATCCTCTTTTCTCTTGTGTTGCAATTTCCTCCTCCCCATCTCCTATTCTCCTATTTAAGTTAGGTTCTGTAGAGGCAGGGGGATTAATGTCCTTCAACCCAGCAGAACATCCACTGAAGACTCCATGGAAAATCGTCCTGACTTTTCCATTTTACTTTTACATTTTGTCATTCAGCAGATGTTTTAATTTTTTAAAATGTAGAGTGACAATCCTGAGCACAATGTGAAGGTATGCCCCCCATCTTATCCAACTTGGAAAAAAAAAACATTGCTTGAGCTATTCTTACAGCATTTGTTTATTCATATTTAAATTCAAATGCACTGATTATGCCCATGTTTGACTGATTTAATGAGACTCTGCTCTGCTGTTAGTCAGTTTTACCCCTCTCATAACCGGTGAGCTGACCTGCGCTGGCAGATCAAGACTGCAATGTAGTGTAGTAAGGAGGAGCTGGGCTTGTGAGCAAAAGATTGCCTGTTTTATTACCAGGTGGGATCTTGCTGTTCTACCCTACAAGATACTTAGGCTGATTTACCTCAGCAAATACCCTGCTGTGCAAATGGATGACACATAAAATTGTAAGCTAAGTAGGTCACTCTGAATAAGAGCCTCTGCCAAGTAAAATATAATGTAATATAAATAAAATTATGAGTAACCTGTGATCAAAGCCCCTTAAGGCCTCACCCATTTCCTTCAGCCCTCATTGCTCTTCAGCTACCCGCTGCACTGATGCCCAGTATCTGACACCAGTCTTTTAACTTCCCCGCTTTGGTCTTCAGTACAACCCTCTGCGTTTCCTTCCTTCCAGCGTTCACCCCCGGCTTCCTTCACCTGCCCTTTGGCAACAGCCATGTGGTAATGGAGCATTTCAAGCCGTGAAGGAAGAGTCTTCACCTAGACTTCAAATACTGACTGTGTGGGATTTTTAAAATGTTTGACTTAAAGGAGGCAGTAACATATTAGCTTAAAATGAGTGAGTGGTAATGAGTGATTTGGAGGATCCTGAGTTTGCCCTTATAATCTTACTGATAGCAGATCTGTTCAATCGACTTCATTTCAAACTGGCAGCCCATTGGATACCAATTTAACAATAGCACTTGATTAAATACAGGTGTGCTAAAAGGTAGTTTATTGTGTCATGTAGTGTGTGTGTGTGTGTGTGTGTGTGTGTGTGTGTCTGTCTGTCTGTCTGTCTGTCTGTCTGTCAAGGTGCAATTTCCTGATTTATGTTTGAATTATGCAAAAAAAAAAAAAAAAACTGGAAATAGCCTCTTCCTCTGTTTTTATTGGCAGCTCATTGTCCAGAACCATCACACAGGCAAAAAAAAACTGTGTGCAAATCTACAGATTCATTTCCATGTTTTGGGGTTTATTTTCAGTGGATGGCCTAAGGATATTTTAAGATCCAGAGTTTTGCAAGAATGTCCCCGCAAGATGCCCTGGATGAGAGCAACCATAAAGTTAGTGAATCATTAAAAAAAACAAAATAACAAAGACTGGAAACTTTCCTGTTCAATAAACTGAATGTTCAATGCATTGGATTATTACAAGAATGTCTAAGCCATAGTGTCTAAAATAAATAATACAAAATAATACATAATTAAATGCAATAGTTTTAAAATACATCAGAATAGGACGTATTCTGTAAAAATAATAAAACTAATCTTTGATCTAGTGCACATCAAACGTTACACTTGCAACATGATCAGCAGACAGTTGCCTGCCATATTACGGGGGTGTTCTTGGCCTAGACAAAGTTAAGTGGATAATACCATAATAACACAGCATACATATTCCAGAGCCATCAGAGCCAAGAACAACCAGTTTATCTGTGTGCAGAAAATGTTACAGTGAGTGATATGGTTCCTATTTCACGCTTTAAGCATTTTATGGTGTTTTTCTTCAGTCTGTCATTCCACTCGGAAAGAACAATGCCCCACACTGTTGTACAAAATTTCCTGTGTCTTCTTCAAGTTGTGCATGCATGCTTTCACATACTTACTACCCAACAGATTAACACTCTGTGGTCATATACAACACTGTCATTGCCACACTGTCAGATAGTGTGAGTCACAATACTGAAGATTTATATGTTCTATATATTTATATATTTATATGTATGGCACAGTTACAAATATTTATACATTATTATACGTCATTAATTATACATTATACATAATTATACATATATCATTATACATTATTAATTGCTGAGGAATTGACTTAATACAACCTTTTGCTTGCCTTTTTTGTTGAAACATTGATTTCCAGCTAGTGTTCAGGAACATAAGCTCCATTTTATTAAAAAAAAAAATTCCTGGAATACGCTGTTTCATAAATGTGGAGAATGACTCTTCTTTTTAATGTTAAATATATGCCAGGATCAATCATTAGTCCTCTCACAGGCACATGTTTTTGCATATACTGTACAGTGTATTATAAAGTTACAACTTTTTTTCCTATATTCCACAGTTTCTATTTAAAGTTGCAATAATTGTTGTTTTATAATACTATACAGTCATTAGAATATGCATGTTATTTTCAGCATAAGTTAGTTAGTTGTGGAATAGGTTTTCATTTACACTGCCTGGGGACTGAAAGGCAGATGCAGATCCTTCTCTATCCAAAGAAGAGCTTTGGAGCAAAATCACACAGGCATTGGAGGAGCACAAAGCAGAGACACTCATGCCAGAAGTAGCAGAGGGGTTACCTCACACATTGCTGGGGCTTGGTTTCCAGATGCCCCTCAGTTAGGCAGCCTACTAATTACAAACCCGGTGTATGGGATATTTTACAGACAGCAGTCTGTCTTTGGTGATGGCCCTGATCAGGAATCCACTGTCCAGAATATTGAACCGATTGTAGTCATTTTCATTCAGTGATGGTGCTGATAAGAAAACTACTGTCCAGGACATTGAGCAGACAGTGGTTATCTTCAGTGATGGTGCTGATCAGAAAACCGCTGTCCAGGAGGTTGAACTGACAATGGTCATCTTTACTGATGATGCTCATTGGGTAGTCGCTCTCCAAGGTGCTGAAAAAATAGTGGCTGGTTTCCAAGGTTTCAGCTTGGGTCCTGCCTTTTCATTTATACTATGGCTTCACAGTAGCATTCAACATTCATAATATTCTTCAAATTATGTCATTAATCTAAATAATAATAATAATAATAATAATAATAATAATATATTGGACCAACTAGACAGAATATGCTATTATAAGTGGAATAAATGGAACTATCTACATTTTTCAAATGGGAGGAGTAAATGTTCTGATTTTATTATCGGGATTGGTAGTTCACCCATGTACCACTCCATGTGATCAAACACAAGATACATTTAGTGGGATGGCAGGGTAGTATATTGGTAAGGAGCAGGGTTTGCCGGTTCAATTCCCCGCTGGGGCAATGTATAAACAGTAACATAACATGTAAAAAATGTAACTTATGTAAGTGACTGAGAATGAGACGTGCAAGGCAGGCAGCCTTCTATCTTTGGCCTAGGGGATAAGGCAGTGGGATTCCAATGGATGCCATTTATTCTTATTCTTATTCTGGTCAGAATAACATATGAAACACTTTTCCCATTGATTCTGGGCCATGGTGCTCATGAGGTGTGCCTTTTTTAAGACTGTTTGACAGGGACGTCGTTGCAACACCTTTTGCTGCTGTTGCCGAATGCGTTTTTCAAGTTCTTCTCATGCCCTCAGCTTTTTTTTTCCACTTCTGCTTTTAGCACCTTGGAAAAGCTAGCTTTCTAGCTTTAGTCCTCTGTTACCGTTCATCTTTTTTCATCTGTCGACTGCAGGCAGCCATAATGCCAGACAGTAAATAATGCGACACTTGCTCAGATTCGTTACTCAAAGTTAAAGACAAAGAACACTGCTGTTAGACTGACAAAAAAAGGCCTGACTTCCCGTGCCCACATGACACTAAGTCTGAGCTGGAGAGACTGCTCTTCTCATGTGTCACGTCTGAAAGAGGAAAAAAAAAGTAGAGGAAAGATCAGAGTGCTGCTCCCTGCTCTGGAACTGAGCCTGCGAATTGAACGCTCCTCGGACACGCTGAGCAGACAGCAGAACACAGGCTTCTCCAATCCTCAATCAATCAGACACAGTGGGAACAGGACGTCCAAAGGTCTGCCCGCCTTCAGCGCCGGCCGCTCAACATTAAGCTATTCCTGTAAGATCTGTCAGACATTTTTGAAAGGGTTTTATTGAGGAGGTGTCGCCAAAAACTTTTCAAGCACTCAGTCATCGGTCCATCTGCGAAGGAGGGGCCATCAATTTATCATCTTCCCAAGCCTTCACAGGTCCACATTTCAGCAGAACATTTTCAAACTAGTTGGTTGTGGTTGTCATCAATGTAATTGGGCATGAATATATTTGCCTAAGATCAGTTTATTTAAAACCCAAGCTGTAATGCAAGGTTACTTGGTGTACTCTGAAGCGGCCATAGTGAGAGTCGCACAATATACAGTAGCGTCCAATCCTGGAAAGACGCCTTTTCAGCAGCAGGTGATTCTGTTTTCCATTTAACGACACAACAGGAAGACCTGAATAAAAAACACAGCTTCCATCATGGAAAACCACAGCAATACCTCATCATGTAATTTGACTGTTGGATTTTATGGATGAAGACATTACATAACTATGTGACATTTTTGGAAGATCACAGTAAGGTAGCTGCAGGCTTATAGCAATCAACAGTGGTGAATGAGTCTATCTGCAGTCTTTTGGGTATGTAATTTTAGCAACAACACAATTTAAAACCTACATTGGCACATGTCTCCCTCACTTTGACTCCAGTCTAACAATTATATACAAAGGGAGGGTCCAAAAGTAAAGGGTTTCCTTTAGATTGTGTAATTAAGGAAAGAATACATTGTTTTAGGACCCTCCCTCCTGTTTTTCTTCTTTAGTGACAGATCTGCAGCTGTAAAGTACTTATTTTAACACTTCAGTCACGCCCTCTGGAATTTCAGATTGTCCCACTATTGAAACAACCAGTGGCAGTCTGAGCAGGAAACCAGAGAGGTCAACTATACGATTGAACTTGCTTTTAAACTTATAGCTGACTTGAATCTTTTTTTACTATAAGTTTGATGGTTTTGGCTATAAATAGAAGCAGGAAATACAATGGTGGAGTCAGATTATATCTGATTAGAGTAACTGCCCAGAGGTGGTACAGTCTTATCTTATCTCAATTCACTGATTTCTGTTACAATGTTATCTTTCAAACAAGTCTCTTTCTTACAAATGACAGCTGTCAAAACACGCAATGGCTAACCTCGTAATCTTCTTATCTCCTCCAGCCCTTATACTCTTTACAGTTACATGTTTATAGTTATTATTATGTTTTCATGATTGTCATTATTATTATTGCTGTATTACATTACTTTCAGTGGCAAATGCCCATCTATCTACATTAATAGAGCTTAAAAGAGAGATGACAGAAGATCTGACTGATTAACACAGTGACAACATCCTCTGCTTTTTATGAATTTGAATAGTTGTCTAAATAAAATAAAATGGCCCATTTTATTATAGGCAAGTGATAGGAAAACATGTTTTTTTTTCCCCATTTTAATCCTTAATTACATAATTACATAAACTATGGGACCTAATTAGAGGGGACCCATTGTCAAAAATACAAAGCATTTTGAAGAACCTGTAAACCTAATTTAACATATGCTGTTTTTTAAGTTTTCATAAACCAAATATGCTTCATATTATTATGCCTGTGACTCAATGCAGAAAGTCTGACATCTGTTTTGGGTGATTTGATGAATTATGGGTAAATTTCTATTATGTAACAGTCAATTTTCTAGGTTTTTTTTGATAACAACAGTTTATCTGTCAAAGATTTAAATTTGTGTGCTGTGTTTAATAATATAAAACTGTCTCGTTTGTCATGGTCTGTAATGTTCTTGTATCTTGTATATGTTTTTAAATATTATTGTAAGTGTATTTGCAATTTCATTTCTATTCATCATGTTCACGTACCATGCTGTTTTTTCAGACAAGTGTCATCCAGCATTTCAAGTCCCAAGTTAGTGCATGATCTGTGACAATTTGGAAGGTCATATCAGAGATTTAACAAGTAAGAAAATAGATTTGTCATTTGTATTTGTATGTATATATGTCATTTGTATATGTATGTATATGTCACATATGTTTTTGTCATATGTTGTTGCAGGATAGGGCTGTAGAATGTGTTACAAAGATACAAAAAAAGTGACAGCACCATCATGTGGTATGAGTGTCTTCAAAGCTGAAAAAAACCCTAAATCTGTACTTATAAAACATGAATAAATCAAATATATATGAACATGTAGATTTTTCCCGGTTGTTAGTAATTGAGTAAACAAACATGTAAGTCAATGGAGATGGTCATGTTTTAATTTTCCTTTAGAAATGGACTGTGTTGTCCCAGAAGGTATATATAGTTATAGCCCCGGGTCTGACACTAAAAGAAAATTCCTTACCCCAGTAACTTTAATATCACTCAACATACATGTATCACCGAATGAGTCCAAATGGCAAAATTCTGTTTCTCTGTTTAAGGATCTTCCTTGATTTACTTACTATTTTTATGAAGTCAACTATATAATATACAAATAAAAGATACCACAACAGAACCATTGTTGAAAAGATCAATTTATTTTGTATTTTAAAACTAAAGAGCCAAATATCATGTAATGCATGTATAACTTGTAAATAGCATCCAATAATGCATAACTTAATACTAAACATATATTAATGTTTTTGTTTTTTATTCTTGTCACTCCATTATGTTATATATGTATTTCAAATTGAATCCAAAAAGATAAGGTACCAAAAAAGTATGAAAAAAAGGTACCAAAAAGTAAGTATGCAAAATGTTAGTATAGTTGGACTGCGTGACATTTATTCAAACTGAAGTTCGTTGAGTGACTGCTGGTTATCGATGGCCGAAACCTTCTTGTAGATCTCCTGCAGGCTCTGGATGGCTTCTCTGACGCACGGCTGGCTGAGGATCTGGTATTTTTTGTTTCCTGCGATCTCAAGTGTGAGCTTGATGATCTCGCCCAGTATGTTCACCACAGGCGCCAGGAGGACGATGCGTCTCGTCTGCGTCTCGGCCACGCTCGCTCTCCCGGCCAGGGTGCCCAGGATGTTGACGGCGCTCCTCAGCTTCTCCTGCACCCGGGCGATGTTGGTGCGCTGCTGGTTGACTTCTTGCAGGCTCCACTCTAACTGCCGCAGTGTCTGTTCACAATATTCAATATCTGACTTCCTCTGCTGCTTCTGCCACTGTTTCTCCCGCAGCTTCGCGTCGTAACTGTTGACCTGTCCTTGCCAGTTTCTCAGCTCATTCTCTGCTCTCTCTGCAGCCCATTTGGCGTTGTCTAAATCTGTCTGAGAGACGCCAACCATGACAGCCCCTGTAATGGTAAAGTCTCCTTTAAAACAATTGTATCTTAAAAGGTTTCAGATGTGGCACCTCTATCATTGCATGCTACTGTCCGTTTGGTGCACTAGATCACTGATTCTCAATCCTGCTCCTGGGGGCCCCCTGCTCTGCACGTTTTCCATCTTTCCCTGCTCCACCTACCTGACTGAACTCATCAGCGGCACTTTTGATTAGCTGAGCATACCTGATTTAATCAAGAGCATGTTAATCACACTAATCAGGTGTGTTCGGAGCAAGGATAGATAGAAGATATGCAGGACAGTGGGCCTCCAGGAGTAGGACTGAGAAACACTGCACTAGGTAAACCTTTAGTAGCGACTGACCTAGAATTCAATGACAAAATTATTCAATGCTGAATAATTTCATTTAATTTTTATTCAAAGAAGCACATTTTATGTGCACTGGGTGAAGAAGGCATTATACATATATATATATATATATATATACATATATATATAATAAGAAGGCATATATGTTCATTTCCCTGATGAAGATCCCTAGGGATAGTGTCAGCATTATCTCTATATGCAAATAAAACCACTTCGGGACTTCAGAGAAGTGTATAAACTCTACTTTTTATTTGAAAGAAAGTGGTTAAAAAACAAAAATAAATGCAGATAAAGGAAGACGAAGTTAGCCATTTGGCCATTCATGAAGAATGCAAAAAGACATATTTCTGCCACTGAGCAACATCTATGATGTTCTTATTCTTGGATTTTTCTCTTTGCATGTAAGATGTTTTAATTGGAATATTGAGACACTGCATATTTGTGAATATCACGTGTGCATTTGAATTCGATAAATGCCTGAAAGTTACCCACGAAACTTACTGTTTACTGTGCTAGGAACTGCTTACCCCAGTTGTTACCGAAAAAATTGTTGACACGTCCCATACTAGCCAGTGTAACCACTTACCAATGATGGTTCCAATGATGGGGATGAACATTATTCCGATTCCAGCGTTCCTCACGGCCTCACTTTCCTCCTGTTTCCTTCGCAGTCCATTAAGGTTATTCCGAGCAGATGCAGCATGTCTCTCTGCTTCAGCTAACGACTGCCTGTACGTTTCTAAGGTGGTAACTATGCATTGGCAATCACTCCTCAGATTGTTTAACTCTGTAGTTTTACCCTCTTTCTGTCTAGCCAAATCTCCCTTTCTGACCGTCAAGCTCAAAGAATAGTCGTCAACTTTTGAGAGCTCGCTGCGTGCAGCTGTCTCTGACTGCTCCAGGCTTTGTTTTCCATTCTGAATAACTTGTTGGACGGTTTGCTTTTTTGACTCTTCATAGTCAAGTAGAATGCTTGCAAGGGTATTGAAATAATCAATGCCTTCTTTCAGGCGGGGAACAACAGCCCCTACAAAGAGTTCCTCTCGCTGCTCTACAGACCACATTGTCTCTGTGAATGAGAAGCAAAGACATCAAATTTAAATAGCATCACATTTTTCATATGTTACGCAAAGTTGCAAGGCTGATACCATATTAGCCACAAGCCCATAAACCTGTACCAATTTATTGCATTGCAGCCCCCCTAAATTGTCTTTAATGAAGCTATTGATCACGGTTGATTGTCTATCATGAATCCTTTCTGACTAGTGCCGCAAGACTGTCCTCAGACCTGCTGAGTATGCACAATGTGAGGATTCAAAAGCCAGAGGAATCCAATGACATTTAGTCTACCTTTAAGAGTTCCAATTACAGCTTTGTGCCAAATATGCATATTAACAAAACATAAACCACAAAAGTATCAAAATAGTTGTTAAAATACTGTTTGCCTTTGAAAGATCATAAATAATCGTAAATTATAGAAATATATATTTCTATGAAGAATTACAAGGACAACTGTACTCCCCAAAATCCTCTATTTAAAATTCATCAAAATACTGGACTATATGCAGAACACAATTTACTATAGCTAAATAAAACACGTGAATTAAAGGTTATAATGTAATATTTCATTGTATGGCTTACTGCCCCGACAGTTGTTTTCATAAGTGAAGTGAGCCTAATTTTTGAGACCAATTCTACAGCTATATCCTCTAAACAACATTGTTCCTCAACATTTCCAGTTTCAGTATACCAGACTTTTCCCAGACCTCAATTTGCATACCTTGTCAGCTGATGCATTTCTTTCTTGCCGCCCACTTATTACTCTTACCCTCAATTGTATAGTGATGAAACCCAGCTGCAATTAACTTAGCTGCTCGTGTATGTTTTACTAGAACCTCTACTTGTCATTTTCCCTTTAAATCTGTTTTTCTTTCAACTCTAGCTTAAAGAATGCTTGGAAAGAGCGGTACTTTAGCTGCTTGAGAAGCCCAAAATAAAAACAAGAAATAGGGGAGCAACCATAATGTGCTAGTAATTGCGCTGAGAATGATAAAAAATTCATTTAAATCTAATCAAATAATGATATAATTATTTGAATTATTTAAAAATGAGCACTGTTTATATTCACTCTAACTTGTCCCCTGGTGTAAATCTGCAACTCTTTTGTAGCAAATCCTGCTCCCTACAGAATACCCACGCTAAAACTAATCAGACCTCAATACAAGGAAAGTTTAGATGTTCTCTCACCAACACTGTAAGCAGACACGTCTTCCTTAGTGATATGATAGTGGAAGTGTTCTTCCTCTTGAGGTGTGCAGTGTTCAGACCCAAGTATTTATATACAGATAATGAAGTGTGTCCAAAACCAAAAGGCTTGCTTTCTTCATGGCACTATTGTAACACTTAAGGAGATTTTATCAGCTTTCTTAGAAATATTTTTGTTTTGTCATTTAGAGTGGGGAACCAGTTTTATTTTCAGTTCCCAGTTGCAACCATTTCTCTGTGGTTTACTCGAATCATTTTGTAACAGTATGACAAGTATTTCTTCATAAGGCTATTGCAAAAAGTGATTTTATCAACTTGCTTTGGTAAGACACTGTTTTGAATGCTGTAGTAATCCACACAAAAGTGTGCAATTAAATAAGTAGCGCAATTTCGTCATGCTACTGTCACTAAATGTGATTATTTCATTGAATTGTTCTTTATTTGAAGGCAGTGATATAATGGTTTATTTTACCTTTGCTTTTTCAAAAATGTCTGTATACTCTGATGTGAAATGGTAGACGGTAGATGTGCCATCCATTAAGTTACAAGTTGTCTGTATTTTCTTGAGTTAAAATGGAGCTGAATGAATATATGTTTTAAAATCAATGTCACTGCAAACCAAATTTTTGGTGCAACACTTCTCACTGCATTCACACTTTAACAGTAAGTGTGAAAAGCGTGAAGCGCAGTGTAGACATGGTTTTTGGGTGGTTCTGGGAGAAAAAATGACACATTTATGATTCACCATCGGGCACCTCATAAACTAGAATGTCCTGGAGTAAAAATTCATGTCCTGTGGACTCATGAACTGAACTGGTATTAGCTACACTAATGCCAATGTACATAAAAATAAACGTACTGTTATGATTAACCAATCTGCCCATTAATCGATTGACAGTCATGAGTGTGCATGTAGAGAAGCTGGCTGACACTTCTCTCATAAATGAGCAGTAAACAACCAAAGGTCAAAAGAAACAATAATTTATTATTAAAACCAAACTACAAAGATGAAGAAACCAGCCTACAACAACCAAAAGCAGGGACTTTGAGTGAGCCTTCCCTCCTGCTGTCCAGCCACACCTGTATTTAATCAACATTCAATTACTCAGGTTTGACTCGTTAGGCAATAGGCTGGTTCCCCAAGCAAGTCACACACGTGACCAATTAAGAAATGATTGACACAATTAACACTTAGGGAGAGGTGACGAAGGCTTTCCTTCACAGTGCAGATTGACAGTAAATTCACCCCAAAGCTGTCCAAAATAAAAGTGAATTGTTAAATGTTACTGGATCATATTCTAGGAGAGGTGGGACTTTCTCTTTTTCATTCCAGCATTTTCAGTTGAAGAGATTGGCTAGCAGGTATAGGTGTAGCCTACTGTATGGGACACAATTGTTCTGTTCTATGCAACATAAGGCTTATTCATTTAATTGCATAAATATTTTGATAGGCTGTTTAACAAAATGTAACACAACCAGTGTCATGGGACATCTAATACTCCAGCATCCAAATCCTGTTCAGCAAGTTGGATATATGTAGCCTACATACACTACATGTACATATAGTATATGTAGGCTACTGTTAAGTGCTAGCTAACTTGGCAGCCAGTAAACTTGGTTAGCTAGCTAACTAACGCAAGTGGAGCGTTAAGAAAATTAGCTAACATGGCAAAATGGAAAAATGCATTCTACATTAATTATAGAGAGTTTCAAACAGAAAGGCCTAGGTTTTCAAATACACCTATACATTATTTTATGGAAACATAATATTTTGTTAAATAAATACAATACTGTTGTGTTGGAATGTGGACAATAAACACCTTATATCGTTAACTAAATGCAGTCTTTTATTCACAAGTCTTCTGAAACCAGTTTGACTTGTTCTGATGAGATCAAGGTGATGAAATCTGATGATTGAATTTTTGTTAATCTGTGAAGTGGCATAAAGAGGCCCCCCTCATTTTGGAGAAAATATATAACACTATATCAAGCAGGGTTCAAAGGATAAATAAATAAATTAATAAAATAAAATAAATATAAACACTGATTACCATGAACATATTCCATCATTCATCAATAACAATGAGCCTAATTAATAATCACCCCTCTCAGAAATGTGTCATATACATCCCTACTAACAACATCACTAAATTTACCAATACTTCTCAAATATCAATATGACATTTATGGTTGTAATGGATTTCAGCTACTTTTAAATGATGAAGTTCCTGTCATTTCTGAAGCGTTGATCTGAAACACTACAAAGCTGATCGTGTTCTTTTCTATGCCAGTTCTAAAACAAATTCCGTTCATTGTTACAAATGTTGTGTTAGTTTTGATGGCAGGAATGGAGTTAACTAATGTTTTAATTTTTTCAATAAAATGCATTATTAAACTGAATCCAGTTCTTGTCCAGAAACCAAATTGTTTTCTTAAAATAACACATATAACAGTCACAAAATAAAACAGAAACATACATAAATAAATTTTAAGATATAATGTTATGTTAGACAATCTTTGTTAAATGTTTAGGACAAAACTGATTAAACATATTATATTGCTATCAAAAACATAAACCAATGTGATATTCCAGACAGCTCCAATAAAAATAACAAAAATTCATATAAGGACCACCTCTTGTAAGAAATGCTCTTCTCCTAACAATTTTTCTTTTTCATCATGACAATGTTTATTGCATCATGACTTTATTTCTCAACTTGCCGTGCCTGTAAAACATGTTTACACAATGCAATTTACACTGTCAAAGATTATATATTACACAATGCACATGACACTCTACATGGCTATATATGGCTATATTCTTGACTGCCATGAGACTGATCATTAATTTAACCTGGTCATCTTATTGTAAGGGAATTTAATGGAACAATAAAAATGTAAAGCATTTTGAATAGAATTATGAAAGACAGATGTGATCATTTTAACCTGTGACACATGGAAATAAAATGTGTTCACATTTGTGCTGAAGTACAGCTCCTACACTGACAGTAAACATAATATGGCAGGAGATCAGGGAGTAATAACTGTAGTTTGACGTGAGCTGGCAAAACATTAATTACACATGTCTCTCTGTGCAAGTGTCAGTACTTTGGCCCCCTAGCTGTTGTTTTGGTGTTCTCCCTGTCTGTCAGTGTCGTCCATGTGCTTTTGTTTACAGTTCCCATGTGTTCCGGCCCTGCCCCGCTCTCCGTCTTCCTGATCACCTCCACCTGCCTGCCTGCCCACCTGTTTCCCATCTCCGCGTCAGCCCAGCCCTATATCTACCCTGCTTGTTGCTGTCATGTTGCCAGTTTGTCTCAGTGTTTCCCCTGTTTTGCGCCTGCCTTGTTATGTGTGTTGCTGATCCTGTACCAACCTTGTCCCTGCCTGCTGTCCTGCCTTGGTTGCCTGATCTGCCTGCCTTCCCGGTTTTGACCCAGCCTGTTCTTGTTTTAATCCCAACTCCCTGTTTGTTCTGCCTCTGACTGCCTTCCTGGTTTTTTGGCCCTGCCTGTACTGCCACCACGAACTTGCCCTGTGATTCGAATAAAGCCGCTTGGAACCTGAATACGCCTGGTCTGCATTTGAGTCTATGCCTGTGCCCCGACAGCACATTATTTTATTTTGAAATAAGCTTACTGAGAAGGACAGCCTTCAACCACCTCCTAGAAATTAAATGTTAACTGTTTTCACGTGTCTGTAATTTGTCTGGGAACCAGCCTATTGGCTAACAAGCCACACCTGCCTAATTGAAGGCTGATTAAGTACAGGTGTGGCTGGAGTGCAGGGAAGAGGCTCGTTGGTTCCTGCTGTTTGCTTTGGCTGGTTTCTTTCTCTTTGGGTTTTAACATGTGTATGTGTGTGTATATATATATATATACTTTTTTTTTTTTTGAACCTTTACTCTTTTCGGCTTGTTTTATGTGAGAAGTGATGGCCAGCTTCTCTACACTTACCTTAGCTATTGGTAAATGAACCTAATCAAGCTCATTAAGTAATTGTAACAAGGAAAAAATATTGTATGAATCGTGGATGTTGAAACACATCACTAACATGATGAAATCAGCCAAGCTACTCACAATGTCAGTATTAATCAACAATATTCATTGTGTTATTGAGGAGAGAGAGTGCATTGGATCTGAGCAGATTGTGGCTCAGTTGCTGTAGGCCTAATGGGAAGGCCACAGTCTTCTCCACCGTAGGCTTCTGGGCTTGTTGCAGGAGACAAAGAGAGATGAGCAGGGGAGATCCATTGCCTGACTGTCTTTGGGAAAACAAATACGGCGTCCAGCCCTGTCACTGGCAGTCCGCTTCTTCTGGTTTCTTTGCCAGGCACACATCGTCATTGTGGGGCGATGTTTAAGAGATCCGGTCGTCTGCACATCCGCAATAGCTGTCTTCACTGACAGCCTCCAGCTTCGTGTTGGGTTGCACTCATGGGTAAGGAAAAAAGCGCTACATATTACCTGCTAGGTCTTCTGGTGTCCTTGCCAGGGAGAAATTTTGGCGACACAGGGGAATGATGAAAAGTCACAGTGGTCTTTGCATTATATGACATTGCTGTTTTACTGACGATCTCCAACTTTATGTTGGGGCATGTCAGTCTCCACGGGTGTGTTATGCTCAATATGAGAAACTAGCAACCATTAGCACTCTTAACGGTCTGTAGATTAGAGCAACAAAGCCATGCAGTGAGCAACCACGATGTACGCTTCATAAAAAAATGTGGACTAGCAATAGTTAGCCAAAATGTTTGGTTTACAGTGAGATCTGCTGCATACATTGTAACCAGTTCATACACCCACTGAATACAGCTTAACCGGTTTCAGTGGGACTCTGTGCATACGCGTAACACCAGCTCGGTAAATTCGCTGAAAGCAATATACAGAAGTCAGAAACCCACAATGGAACATTGGCTTAGGGTCTGACTGCACAAAAGTAAAAGCATCCAGTGGACTCAATGGACAAATTGCAACAGAGGTTTTGTGGACTTTTTGCCTGATTCAGTTGGGGTTGAACGCACTGACTACAATGTCAAAACAGTGGGAATAAATGAGTAATCACATTGATGTGACGCGACCAGTTTAAAAATCACAGAAAACATAGGGCTCGCAGGTGACCATATTTTGCTTGATGCATGGCCCAAGTCAGATCATTTAATCGTATGTTCTGACATTAGTTTGCTTTTGGAATTAGAGATGAATTCCTTCATTCGTCTGAATTTGTACTGACAAATTGGTTCATTTCGGTCTAATACTTCCTCACATGGGGCATCAATTATGTAGGGGTCTTAGACGTTCTCACACAGGACGCAATTTAGCAATGCTAAATATTGTCAGGGTTTCAGAGACTGCTGCCCACAACAACCAGCAGGTGTCCTCGTAACCGCATGTTTGAATTTTTTTTGCCTCCTGCTTCCCCGGGCTGCCACCAGAGGTCCTCCTGTCTGTGCCTTGTCTAATCTAGTTAATTGAGTTCACCTGTGTGGTGTTAGTCTGGCCTTGTGTTTTGTGCTCTTTATAAACCTTGCTCGTTCCCTGTTTCCTTGTTCAGTCTTGAGCTGCTCTGCCATGTGCATCTTCCTGTGCACAAAGCTTTTTTTTTTTTTTATTCTTTATTTTATTTTAGAAAAGACTCCAGTACAGTTACATTGTTTCTTCACAACCCATCTGTGCTACTGTGTGGTCTCTGCAGTTGGATTCACCCTGCTCTTGTGTTACAAACATAGGGTTGTTCAGTCTCGTCTGAATATTATAATTTTGTTATAGCTGAATTCAGTTACCATTACTTGATAATGCAACAATGGTTATGGTCTTGCATTAATATTCAAGAGTAATAACATTGTGCCTGGATTCAGTTCAATGACAGCTAGGAGTTTTGTGGTAACGAGTTGGCTTAAGTCAGTGTTGGAACAATGCAGAGACAGATCAGGTTTTAATATAATACAATTTATTGAACACAGATGTATTTATGTAAAATACTGAGTAAAATACCATGCTACAGATTGTATATGTCATACGTTTTTGTCATATGTTGTTGCAGGATAGGGCTGGAGAATGTGTTATAAAGATACAAAAAAGGTGACAGCGCCATCATGTGGCATGAGTGTCTTCAAAGCTGAAAACCCCAAAAATACAAATAAATATACATCAATATGTAGATCCTCCCAGTTGCTAGTAATTCAGCAAACAAACCTTTAAGTCAATGAAGTTGGTCATGTTTTTATTTTCCTTTAATGGAACAGCAGTTTTGTCCCAGACTTTAGATCTTAGTAAAAGCATTATACTGTAAGATGCATATACAGATATACATATGCAGACACATATGCTGTAATAATGATATGTAACAAAATACATGTTTATGTGTCCGTGTGTGTGTGTGTGTGTGTGTGTGTGTGTGTGTGTGTGTGTGTGTGTGTGCGTGCGTGCGCACACGCAGATAGATATCTGACCAATTCTTAAGCACTATTTGCATGCAGAACCCAGGTCAGACACTGCTGCTTCTCCCTAGAAGAAAGTACCTTGCCCCAGTAGCTTTAATACCAAGTGCATGTATCGCTGAACCAGTCCCAATGGCAAAACTGCATTTTGTTTCTCTGTATAAGGATCTTTCTTACTTTTGGTATTTTTATGAAGTCAGCTACATAATATACAAATTAAAGAGAGACATATTGAAAAGAAGCAAAAACTACACTAAAAAGCCAGAAATCATATAATGTATGTATAACTGCTGAACATATGTTTTTTTTGTGTCACTCCATTATGTCATATGTGTTTCAAATTGAATCCTAAAATTTCATTAAAACTTAAAGGTCCCAAAAAAGTAAGTATGCAAAATGTAAGCATAGTTGGACTGGGCCACAAGTTGACAGGCTGAGAAGACACTCATTCAAACTGAAGTTCATTGAGTGACTGCTCGTCATCAACGGCCGAAACCTTCTGGTAGATCTCCTGCAGGCTCTGGATGGCTTCTCTGACGCACGGCTGGCTGAGGATCTGGTATTTTTTGTTTCCTGCGATCTCAAGTGTGAGCTTGATGATCTCGCCCAGTATGTTCACCACAGGCGCCAGGAGGACGATGCGTCTCGTCTGCGTCTCGGCCACGCTCGCTCTCCCGGCCAGGGTGCCCAGGATGTTGACGGCGCTCCTCAGCTTCTCCTGCACCCGGGCGATGTTGGTGCGCTGCTGGTTGACTTCTTGCAGGCTCCACTCTAACTGCTGCAGTGTCTGTTCACAATATTCAATCTCTGACTTCCTCTGCTGCTTCTGCCACTGTTTCTCCCGCAGCTTCGCGTCGTAACTGTTGACCCGTTCTTGCCAGTTTCTCAGCTCATTCTCTGCTCTCTCTGCAGCCCATTTGGCGTTGTCTAAATCCGTCTGAGAGACGCCAACCATGACAGCCCCTGTAATGGTAAAGTCACCTTTAAAACAGTCATGTCTTAAAAGGTTTCAGATTTGGATCCTCTATCATTGCATATTACTGCCCACCTGGTGCAGTAGATAAACTTTTGCTATTTAAAAACAATAGCTACACCAAATGACCCAGAATTCAATGAAGAATAATAAGATTTCATTTTCATTCAAAAGGGGGGTTTTATATGCAGTAGGTGAAGAAGGCATTATTTACACAAGGGAGATATCAATGTTTGTTTTCCTGACAAAGATCCCCAGGCATTGATACATTGCCAGTGTCAGTATTATCTCTATATGAAAATAAAACCACTTGGGTGCTTTATAGAAGTGTACACATTCTAATTCTTTGTAGGAATGTGGTTAAAAAAATTTGAAAATATGTTTTAAATTTGTAAATAACATTTGCTCTTAAAAATATTAACCTAAAAGCTCTCACAGTTTATTAATGTCTGCATCTGCTGTATTTCGTGGTAGATTTACTAGATACAGTAACTCCTTTCCAAAAGAACCAAGTGGTAAATATAGCACTATTCTGGGTACTGCACTGAATCTGAGCCATTGATTATCCATTGCATTCTATGGACAGCCCTGTTGTTTTAGGGATGGGATTACCCCTCACTTTGTCTGTAGTAGAAGACTGACATATATACCGAATCATTGCATATTGGCAAGTACATCACATTGTTGAACACTGTGATGTGCTGTATATGTAACGAAATCCTGAAGAATGCAACAAGACATATTTCTGCCACTGAGTAACATCAACCTCCCTCCCTCCCTGGTTTTTATACTTTTGTTGTGATCTTCTTAACTTCTCATTCCTTTTTTGGGGGTTTTTTCTTTTCTTGTAAATTAGAATATTGAAAACACTGCATGTTTGTGAATACTGTATCACATGTGCATGGGAGTTCTATAAATGCCTGAAAGTTACCCACGAAACTTACTGTTTACTTTGCCAGGAACTGGTTATCCCAGTTGTTACCTAAAAAGGCACTGACACATCCCATTTTAGCCAGTGTAAGCTCTTACCGATGATGGTTCCAATGATGGGGATGAACATTATTCCGATTCCAGCGTTCCTCACGGCCTCATTTTCCTCCTGTTTCCTTCGCAGTCCATTAAGGTTATCCCGAGCAGACGCAGCATGTCTCTCTGCTTCAGCTAATGCCTCCCTGTACGTTTCTAAGGTGGTAACTATGCATTGGCAATCACTCCTCAGATTGTTTAACTCTGTAGTTTTACCCTCTTTCTGTCTAGCCAAATCTCCCTTTCTGACCGTCAAGCTCAAAGAATAGTCGTCGACTTTTGAGAGCTCGTTGCGTGCAGCTGTCTCTGACTGCTCCAGGCTTTGTTTTCCATTCTGAATAACTTGTTGGACAGTTTGCTTTTTTGACTCTTCATAGTCAAGTAGAATACTTGTAAGGGTATTGAAATAATCAATGCCTTCTTTTAGGTTGGGAACAACAGCCCTGACAAAGAGTTCCTCTCGCTGCTCTGCGGACCACATTTTCTCTGTGGATGAGAAGTAAAAATAAAAAATAAAAATTCAAATAGCATCACATTATTCATTTGTTTAGTAAGAGACTTGCATCTTTGCCTTACTAGCCACAAGCCCAAAAAAGTTCCAATTACACCTTGATGCCAATTATAAATATTAATGAAATATAAAGCATCAAGGCATCAAAATAGTTGTGGAAAATAATGTTTACCTTGGAGGTATCATAAGCAATATTAAATTACAGAAATATGCATTTTGATTAAGAATTACAAGCACAAACGTACTCCTCAAAATCAAGTCCTCTGTTAAAAAAAGGACATGATATTGAAATATATGCAGAACACAATTTACTTTTGCTAAATAAAATATATGAATTACAGTTTACAATGTAATATTCCATGTTCCCTATTTACCTAAATTGTATGGCTCACTGCTCTGACATTTATCATAAGTGAGGTCAGCCTAATGATAGAGACCAATCCTACAGGTTTCTCTCACAAAGGTTATATCCTCTTAACAGGGTTCCTGAACATTTCCAAGTTCAACATACTTTTTCCAGACCTCAATTTACATATATTGTCAGCTGATTTTTTTTCCACTTGTGCTTGTGCAGCTTAGGCTACAAGTCGTTACAAGTTCAAGGAAATGTTCATTTTGAAATCACACCAATCCTTTTAAAATTATAACATATTTTACTGTTAACAGCTAGCTCAGTCACTTTGGATTCATGAGACGTGCAGTAAAACCCAATTTCTTTCTTGCTGTCTACTTACTACTCTTACCCTCTTTCGCATGATGATGAAACCCAACTGCAGTTAAATTAGCTGCTCGTGTATGTTTTACTAGAACCTCTTCTCATCATTTTCCCTTTAAATCTGTTTTTCTTTCAACTCTATCTTAAAGAATGCTTGGAGAGAGCGGTACTTTGGCTGCTTGAGAGGAAAGAAACATGAGTGCAAACATAATGTGTTATTAACTGTACACAAAAGATTATTTAATTATAATGAAGTAATTATAATTAGTGTTTTAATTATTTGAATTATGCAAACATTTAACATTTAACATGTATTTTCACTCTAACTTGTTCCCTGGTGTAAATCTGCAACTCTTTTGTAGAAAATCCTGCTCCCTACAGAATACCTACGCTAAAACTAATCAGACCTCAATACATGGAAAGATTGAACAAGTTTGGATGTTCTCTCACCAATAGTATAAGCAGACACGTCTTCCTCAGTGATAGAATAGTGGAGGTGTTCTTTCTCTTGGCTGAGGTGAGCAGTTTTCAAACCCAAATATTTAAATACAGATAGTGAAGTGTGTCCAAAACCAAAAGGCTTGCTTTCTTCATGGCACTGTTGTAACACTAAAGGAGATTTTATCAACTTTCTTAGAAATATTTTTGTTTTATCATTTAGTGTGGGGAACCAGTTTTATTTTAATTTCACAAATGAAACCATTTCATTGTGGTTTATTCATATCTTTTTGTAACAGAACCTGTCAGCTAAGTATTTCTTCATAAGACTATTGCAAAAAGTGATGATTTTATCAACTTGCTTTTGTAAGATACTGTTTTGAATGCTGTAGCAATCCGCACAAAAATGTGCAATTAAACAAGTAGCGCAATTTCGTCATGCTACTGTCACTAACACTGAACACTTAACTCTCAAGTGAACTGGAAGTTGGTAGATATGCCATCTGCTACAAGTTGTCTGCATATTCTTGCGTTAAAATGGAGCTGAATGAATCTATGTTTTTAAATCAATGTCACTGCAAACCAGATTTTTGGTACAACACTTCTCACTGCATTCACACTGTAACAGGGTAAGTGTGAAAAGCGGGAAGTGCAGTGTAGACATGGTTTTTGGGTGGTTCTGGGGAAAAATGGAGGCAATAATACATTTGTGATTCACCATCGGGTACCTCATAAACTATGTCCTGGAGTAAAAATTCATGTCCTGTGGACTCATGAACTGAACTGGTATTAGCTACACTAATGCCAATGTGCACAACAATAAATGCACTATTATGAATAACCAATCTATTAATTTATTGACAGTCACGAGTGTGCAGATCAATAGTAAAATTCACCCTAAAATTGCCCAAAATAAAAGTGAATTGCTAAATGTTACTGGGTTGTACTGGATCATATTCTAGGAGAGGTGTGACTTTCTCTTTTTCATTCCAGCATTATCAGTTGAGGAGATTGGCTAGCTTGTGCAGGTGTAGCCTACTGTATGGAATAAGTTTATTCAGTTCTATGTAACGTAAGGCTTAATCATTTTATTGCATAAATATTTTGGTAGCCTGTTTAACACAATGTAATACAACCAGCATCATGGGACATCTAATTCTCCAGCAGCCAAATCCTGTTCAGCAGGTTGGCTATGTGTAGCCCACGTACACTACATGTATTTATAGTTTATGTAGGCTACACTTAAGTGCAAGCTAACTTGGTAGCCAGTAAACTTACGGAGAATTTCACGCAGAAAAGCCTAGGTTTTCAAATACGCCTATACATTATTTTATGGAAACATGATATTTGGTTAAATAAATACAGTAGTGTTAGAATGTGGACAATGAATACCTTACGCAAGTGGAGCGTTACAAAAATTTGCTAACTTGGCAAAATGGAGAAATGCACTCTATATTAATTATGAAGACTTTCATACAGAGCTGCATTAACCTGTGAAGTGTTGGGGACCATTCTGGGAAAAATATGTAGGACTATATCAAGCAGGCTTTCAAGCAAGTTTCTGATATTTAATTTTATTTTTTGTGCACTTTAAGTGTGTTTTTAGCAGAGAAATGTAATCAAAAGGTAAATAAATGAATGAAAAAAAAAAACTGATTACCATGAACATATTCCATCATTCATTAATGATATTAATGATTAATTAATAATAAATAATCACCCTTCTCAGTGGCCAGAAATCATTCTGAAGTGTTGATCTGAAATACTCCAGCGTGGAT
This sequence comes from Megalops atlanticus, assembly GCA_019176425.1. Taxonomy (NCBI): domain Eukaryota; kingdom Metazoa; phylum Chordata; class Actinopteri; order Elopiformes; family Megalopidae; genus Megalops; species Megalops atlanticus. Next base: position 6,406,341 of record CM032897.1, on the reverse strand, counting down.
GGTGTTCTTTTCTAGAAGAAAGCAAAACACGATTTCTCTGCAAAATTAGTCATACCTGTTTCATTACATCCAAGTTTATGCCAGTTATAATTTATGAAGTGTTACCAAAATATCAACCAATGTGATATTCCTGACCACTCCAATAATGACAACAAAGAAATGCTCTTCCCCTAACAATTTTTCTTTTTCATCATGACAGTGTTAATTGCATCATGACTTTATTTCTCAACTTGCCTTGCCTGCAAAACATGGTTACACAATGCAATTTACACTGTCATTGATTATATATCACATATATATATAATCATCACTATATATGGTTATATTCTTGGTTGCCATGAGGCTGATCATTAATTTAACCTGGTCATCTTATTGTAATGGGCTTTAATAGAACAATGAAAGTGTAAAGCATTTAGAATAGAATTATGAAAGACAAATGTGATCATTTTAACTTCTCACACATGGAAATAAAACATGTTCACATTTGAGCTGGAGCATGGTTCCTACACTGACAGTAAACATAATTTGGCAGGCAGGTCTGCAGTCATAATCTATTACTTTATTCATGTTGAATCAACATCAATCGGCATGCTAGTATGCATGACTGAGCAGTCTAATGTGCTGCATTAAAGCTGTATTATTCCTAGAGGTCAAGGTTCGAGTCCCCCCACTGTATTTTTTGGGGTGGCAGTGTAGCACGGTGGTTAGGGAGCAGGACTTGTAGCTGAAAGGTTGCCCATTTGATTCCCCACTGGAGCACTGCTGCTGTACATTGGGCAAGGTACTTAGCCCACAACTGCCTCAATAAATATCCAGCTGTATAAACGGATAACATTATACTGTAATCAGTGTAAGCCGCTCTGGATAAGAGTGTCTGCGAAATGCCAATAATGTAATGTAATTATATGTAAACACTGGCATGCGTTTCCATTTTTTGCCTTAAAAAAAGTGCAAATTAACATATGGCTAGATGAAGTTGATCTGAATTTTAATATTAGCATATTACTTAGATGTCATTAAGACCCCAGGGCTATCTTGGATTGGTTTGGGTTTTTAAAAATACTTTTCTATGTAATTCAGCCAATTGAATTCCAATTTTTTGGAACTGCCATTTGTGCATTATATATTGTACATTGCAAGTGGCTTATTTTCACTCCGATTCAGGACAAATCAGTTGTCATTAGTGATTGATTCTTAAAAGAAGAATTATGGTTATTGTTTTAAATACAGGGTTTCAAACATTGTAGTCTTATTTAATTAAAGCATTCCCTTTGGTAGATTGTTAAAACATGAAACAAATATATTTGAAGTGATATAGCATTTTTATATATTCCTAGAATAAATTTAACTTCAAATTTAACATTATATATTCCTTCATTAAATTCTTTTTGAGCATATCCATGAAAAATACTGGTGTCTAGATAATAGTACTGTCACAGTCAATATAATGCCTCATTGGGTGTCTATTGCATTTTTGTTCATATTTAATCTGTCCTATGAATAACTATATTTGTGTGTTTGTATGTGAGATAGAGATTTTAAAACTGTTAAAAATATTGAGGTGTTCATTTTCTCATGAATGTTCTTATTTACTTCAAATATCACTTGTTTGACCCTGCTGTAGTGTGTAAAGTAGTTAAAGTACATGTTATGTAATTTAGAAATAAAATATGAGGTATAAATATGCCATAAAGTCATTTACATCTAAATTTTAAAAAAAAATTAAGTACTACCAAGGAAAATTGGTGGAGAAAGAAAGACTGTCAGAAAAATAAGATTAAGAAAATTAAGATGTTTTAAGAATACTGACATAAAAAAGGAATAAAATAATTCATTTTAGTAATACTACCTTAAAGAAATGTTTTGCCTTTTGAGTCCATAGAACCATAGTAATTCAAAAAAAGAAGAAATATGGGCATTTCTGTTATGCTTCACAGAATGATGATGCTAAAAAATTTCCATCCAAAACATGCTGATAAAATCTTCATCTGTTGCTGCAATAATGCCATGAAGAAATGAAGTCGTTTGTTGTGTAACAGAGAGACATATTTCACCATCTGTAACATGTATATAAACACCCAGGTCTGGCTCTTACACAGCTCACCTCACCTGAGAGGAAGGACAGCACCATTGCATATCACAAAGGAAGACCTCCACTGTCACTGGTGAGATACCATGGATTTGAATTTCTGTCTTTCTTGTGTAAAGGTAATACAACATCAGAAAGTTTTAGCTACTATATATTCAACTGTGTTCACCTCCAGTATAGTATGATACTCTAAAATTAGGAACAGAACAGAAAAGCAGATGTTTGACATGTTTTTGCAAAAAGGTTTGCAAAAGTCAAATGAGTAATATAAGGAATTAGGTAAAAAACAATATTAAAAAATTAAAAATGAATCATACTCTCCATACTGATGGTACAACACAGCACTCACAACAGCCTACGTTGGTATGTAACATGAGATAACATACCAAGATATGACAAGATATAAACACTATTATTTATTATTATTTTTTTAATTGTTTTTTTTGCATGTATTTCAATCTGCCAGCACCATTGTGTCAATATAGCATCATTTCAAGCCACTTAGATAGTAATGCCTTTGGTACCTCAAATATTATCAGTTATTTAAATACCACAAATTAAGTGCAAGCTTTTTTTACTTCCAGAATCACTTGCTGGATTTAGTCTTATTTTTAGCAACACAGGCAGTGCAGCAATAAATTCAAATTTTCTTTGCAATTGTGTTAACAGAAGTCTTTTCTTCCTTTGAAGGGGTGAGAAAATCATGACTTTAGAAAATTAGCAAAGATACATTTCAGTCAGCATTGACAAAATTTGTAACAACTGACATTTGTCATTCAGCTTCTCATCTTCGATTAGGGAATATCTGGGGGCTTTTCCCCAAAATATATCCAAAGAAATTCTTTTGCCTTTGTCTACAGTTTGTATTTGTCCAATTCAGATTTACAGACCTCATAAAACCCTGGAATAAAATTAGGAGAGCCTTAAAATTGTGAGATGGGAGGCTAAAATGCATTTCCTTCAAGCATGCAAACTTAAGTAACTTAAGGAGCCTGTGGCATAGTTCATTCTCTTAAGTGTTCTGCATTGTAGCCTACACTGGGCAACTGCTGTTAGAATTCTCTTTTGTGTTTTCCACACATGCCTCACTTTACTTATGGTGAGCATACTGTAAGATACAAAATTACAAACTTGAAAAAAGTTTTAATAAGAAAAATAATAAAATGGACTGTCACAGTGCTACTGTCACAATAATTTATAATAAAACACCGACCTCATGACGACCTCGAAAATGGGCTTTGAAATTTGAAAACTTAATGTTTTGATCAGTGGTAGCTCCTGCCCTGTTAGCTTCTGTACAGAGTGCTGTGGAATTGCCATTGGTAAAAATAAAATGCCATTAGTAAAAATAAAAATAAATGTCATTATTGAAGACAAAATTGTCACTAGTAAGAAAATGTATGCCAATAGAAAATGCTTACTCTCAACACTACTTACTACTAATACAATAAATGACACTGACAAGACAATAATCATCTCCAGTGAAAATTGAATTTACACTAGTAAGATGACAAAGACAGTCAGACGTAGGCAGTTCTGAGTTAACTTGTGAGGACAGATGATTAAATGTTAAAATAGTTTGTCATGTTTTAGCACACTCTAGTTCAGTTTAACTAGCAAGATGAGCTTTGTACTTGCTTGGTTTTCTTTGTTTTTTTTTTGTGAGACTGGATGACAAAAGATTCTATGAAATTCTATTCTGTGTTTTCTGTTTCTCTAGGAAAAAAAACTATGGACACCTCAAACCAGATTGTTAAAGCTACCAACAAGCTCACCAGGGCATCAGATTGCCGTGATGATACCAAAATCTTGATGCAGCCCTATGCTAACTGGGAGGATTACTTGACACCAGCACCAATATCCATAGCAATTCTGGGGGAGCTTGTCTTCATCTCCTCCAATGTAGATTTTTCCATCCGTCAAGGTGCCCCAGAGGGCGGTTTTAAGTACGTCAAGTATCCAGACTCGTTTCGTGCCTGCCTCATGCAAGTGTGCAATGCTGGGTGGCGTGCATTCAACGAAGCACACAAGAACATGGACCAGATTCGTCTACACACCTCCAACGTGCCGACTTATATCAAGTCGGCAGTGAAGATTCTACTCCAAGATGATGACACCCTCATCCAAGAGATCCTCCCTGACCAGCTGGGGAACATTGACAACATAGCCGCTGACTGCCTGAGACTGTCCGAGACAACAGAAAAGAAGTTCTTAGATGTGATGGAGCTGATCCAAGAGCTCCTTGAGTCATGCACCAGTGCCAAACAAGCCTATGGCAAGGAGCTGGAAGACGTCAGGAGGAAAATCGATGAAGCTAAATTAAGAGAAAAGGCATCACTGGAGGCCAAAAAGCGAGCAAATGAAGCCTTAAGTAGCTTGAAGAAGCAGCTGGATGAGGCACAGAAAACATTTACGCAATCAATGAACTCCATGCCAAGTGGCTGGGACGTGATTGGGATGAATTTTGTTGAAGGAATCGCAGAAGGTGTTTCATCTGTTTTTGGAGGGATTGGAAGCATATTGTCTGGGAAAATTTTTAAAAACATCGGTAAGTCAGGGAAAGAGAGCAGTGAACAGGAGGATCCAATTGCAACTAACAACATCTGTGCCAAATCAGGCCAACTTCTGTCTTTAGTGCAACAGTTCAAGGTGTTTATCGAAGGAAATGAAATCAAGTGGTCTGAAGTAATTGAACAACAAACTGGGGAGCCAAAAAGCAACTGGCTGAAGAAGCAGGTTGAAAATGTTCAAGCGTCAGTAAACAAGGAAAAAGACTGTGAGCCAAAAAAGCTGGCTCTGGAAATATGCACCAAGGCCATCGCCCTCTGCACTCAATTGGCAGCCGAAGCAGCTAAAGAGAACCATGATGATGCTAAGACCAAAGAGCTCTTGCAAGCTATGAAAGGTCTGACAGAAGCAGCCCAGGCCTTTGACACAAGGAGTAAGGCCACAACTAATACATCAGCCTTCAATGTAAAACCCCCACAAATGTCTCAAACTCAGAGTAGCAGTTCAGGCCCAAAGTCTGCAGGCCAGATAGCTACAGATAATGCCCGCTTCAAAATAGAGCAGAGCAGAGCCCAGCTAGAAAAAGTGAGGGAACTGTATGACAAGACTGTGGAAAATGTGGAGAAGACCGAGAAGGAGCTGACTGACATCCTTGTCACCATGAGAAGCTGCGAAGTCAAGGAGATAGACTTCAAGACCACCATCAAAATTCTGGCCCAGGGTCTCGAAGCCATGGGAAGGGTTAAGGAGCAGTGGCAGAAGTTGGTGCGCTTCTTCCAGATGGTCTCCAACATAATCAAAACCTGCCTGAGCTCATCCCTGGAAAATTTTGTCAAAACAGGCCAGAAGGCAGTAGATGCAAATATGAAGTATTCAACAAGGATGTTTTTAAAAGACATGATCTACCAGCAGGCTTTCTACGCATCCAACATTTCCAGCCTGGTTCATATGATCTCAGAGACCTACACACAGGTCTCCAGTCAGTACCTGATGGACAGGGTTAGCACGCTGAGCAGGCTCATGTCTTTGGATCCCAGCAAACCGGAGTTCGACCAAGAGCGCAGAATGCTGGAAAACGGCTGCGAAGAGGCCCAAAGTGGAATAAAGAGCCTCGTCCAGAAGAACAAAAATGACTTTGATCGGAAGACCAAAGCAAGACTGGAGAAAATCGAGAACGAGCTGAATTCTGTGATGCCGCCAGCATCTGCAGAAGAAAAGAAGCAACTTCAGACAATAGTTGAGACTGCATTCAAAAAGGAAGATGAGGATCAGTATGCTTGATGGCTCTTTTAAAGACCATGTCTGTGGGCAGAAGTAGATGGCAACATCCCAAAAAGTTACCCCAACTAATTAGTCAGTTCTACATTATCATGCTCAAGTAAAAATGGTGCATAAGTGGGTATCATCTCGATTTAACTCATCTTTCAATTGTGTTATTTTGAGTTAAATTGTCTACTACCTCCTCACCTTAATTATCAAAACCTATTTTGCTAATCAAAACCTGCTCCGGAATTTTTCACAGTTAACTCGTGATGGCAATTTTTTGTTTGAAATTTTATCTGTTTCTGTGTCCTGTCCAACAAGGATTCTGCATTACAAGCGGTCCTGGCCTTTCTAGAAACATGATAAGCCAGCCCTTTGGAAACTGAATCATATTTTCCTTATAGACACAGATTTATAAGCAAGGGGTTACTTTCCTGAAGGCATCCTAGAAATATTTTTTTTTTTATGATGAGTGGATATCTGGTGATGTAAAATGGTTAATATAGTCAAATTGTATTAATATTTATTAATACAAATGTTTCCCATTATCTTAAACAGGTGAATCCAAACTTTTGACTGGTACTGTATGTACAGTACATCATACATATTTAATATTGCAATACATCATAAATATTCAATATTGCAATACAGAACATGTGTATGAATAAATCTTTAGCTCCCCCTCGTTCAGTGAAAACAAACAAAGAATACACAGCAAACTGATGAAGGCTTTTATGCATGATTTTAATGGGTTAAATGGCATGATTACATATTTGTTCAGAGTTCTGTTAAAAGATGTGTCTTAATTCAGGATTTCTTGTATTATAAGACAATAAGTATCAATTTTGCAAATGCTGATCATTCTGAAAGGGGACTGACTAGCTGTCAACTGATTATCATTAAGGTCAGGATTTTTATTCCTTTTTTATTTAAGACAGCTCAAAGAAAATTAATTTTGATTGTATAGGGTTATATAATACAAATAATCTATTGTATTTGAAACTCTTGTTCTCTTTTTTCTTTTTTTAAGATCTAGAACAGACACCAATTCAAAAGAAACAAACTGCTTAAAATGAACTGTCTGGAAGAACTAAATCTGTAAAACCATTTGAGAGAGGGTAATGTGTTGATAGGAAACACTGAGACTATTAATCTGAGAACAGTGGAAATTCACATAAAAAGTCCCAAACAGATACTGCCATATAAAATTGAAAATGACCACCCCAGGAACCACCCTATAATATTACATTATAGAAAATAAACAATAATTTTGTTAAGGATAGAAGAGTAACATGCTGATTAATATCTACTGAATTTATGAGATAAATGAAAAAAATGCTTGATGCTTAAGGATACTGAGCTTTATTTGCATATTCATATATAGTTTAGCTGTTCTGATTTAAGTTGTAAAAGTTAAGAATATTAATTATTAATGCCTTTCATTCTCTTTTTGTTGTTTTGTCTTCCTCAGAGATCCTTTTCTTATTCACCCCAGTGCTACCATTGTTCTTTGGCTTCTCTTCTTGGCCCTCCATCAAATCAGCATGATCTATAGATTATCTAAATTCTGCACTTGCTTTGATGAGGGACAACAAACAAAGTGAAGTCATATATGCTTTTATAGGGAAGTAAAAGTTCCCTGTAGAACACCTTTTGTTTTGAGGGACATTGAAGCATGTTCTCAGAGAAATTATTAATTAATCATGCAATAGCTTCTCAAACATATTACTAATTGGTGCTTGAACTTAACCTTTATGCAGATTCAGAAAGTCAGTAAAATTTGGAAATCAACCCCAGAAGGTGATCCCAAACACACACACATGAAAGTGTCTTAAAAAGCTGATTGTATAAATGCCTGGCATTGTACAAATAGAAACCTTCCCTGGGATTTATTGTGTAATAACCACACTTTGGTGCCTTTTAAGGGTGAGTGCGAAAACGAGTGCCAACTTGAAAGTATGTTGAAAATCCCATCTTGAGGAGACATAGGATAAGCAACTCTTTAGTAATGCTATACCATTTTTTTTCATTTTTAGAAATACATTAGTGTAATCATATTTGCATACCATTTTAACATTTTAGATTTTAGATTTTGTGTTTCTTCATGATTTTTAAACACTTCTCTACCTGTGTTGACATATGCCTTATCTTTTCAAAGAAAAATCTTTGGTATATATGCAGTTACCATTGCTTGAATTTATGCTTGATATTTCTTTTTATTCTTTGTGTCCAAATCATATTATTGTGGAAGCTGTTCAAATTATTTGACTTGTTATAATGGAACAAGCCTGACATAATGTGTTTTGAGAATGGACTAAGATTAAAGAAATACTTTGCTTTAAATGAACTAAAGGTCTGTTGTCTTATTCCTAATAACATAACTTTTCCATTCAGTGGTTCAACAGGAATAGTGGGCCACTGTGCATGCACTACTCCTGGTACAAAATTATGTGTCTGTCACAGTTGTATGTAGGACATAAAAGAAAGAAAAGAAAAAACATGCAGTTTTCCAGCCTTAAGGGTGCTAGCACTGAAATCGGGTAGTGCATTTAGAAGGCCTTTTATGGATTTTAAAGAAACTTGCATAACATAACTTGGGCTGTTATATGGTAAAATACCATATTTTTTGTTCGGAGGCAGAAACTCAACAACGAAACAAAGTAAATGATGGTGAAGAGATTCCCTTCTATCATTTGATGACTCTGCTAAAAATGATGGGCATTCAGCTGCTAATCGTGGTTCATAAATACTCCCCTTTCTGCCACCAAGGGTTGCGCCTCTGTAATGAACTGCTGATGAACAGGAGCTTCAGATGCCGCGTTTGTTAGGGACGTAGTGCAGTCCATGGCCCTGAAACTGCTGCCCGCCATGGGGCAGAGCTAGAGAAGTAAATAGGAGGCGGAAGGCCATTCTGTCACTTGATTTGGGGGATAGCAGTGTGGTGTATGGGAACAGCAGTGTGGTGTAGCGGTAAGGAGCAGGGTTTGTAACCAAAAGGTAGCTGGTTCAATCCCTCTGCTGTTGTACCCTTGGGCACAAAGTACTTAATCCACATACCATACTGTATGATAATTGGTCTGGATAGGACTTTCTGCTAAATAAATAGATAGATAGAAAACTTTAATGTCCTCCAAGAGGCAATTTGTGGTACAGCGCAAAACATATAGACACATTAAAAACATCAAATAAACAAAAACAACAATCTAAAATTGTCTATAGCAGCCATCATACATACCATCACAGTCAAGGCAGACATTTAAAGTGCATAAAATGCATCACCTAGTCCATGTTTTGCCCCAGACTCCCATGGCTACCATATCTTGTTTAATTGAGTTATTGCCATGGGAATAAATGAGTTTTTTGCTCGGTTGGTTCTGATATTGGGGTATCTATACCTCCGACCAGAAGGGAGTAGCTGGATCTCTGCTGAAAGTGGATGGGATGTATCCATGCAGACCTTGTCTGCCTTCTCAGTCAGCCTGGTCAGGTACAGATGATACAGGTCAGCCTGCTGTAGCCCCATGATTTTTCCACAGATAACAATTTTCCCAATTTGTTCTTATGAGTGATTTTGGAATGTCCATACCAGCAAACAATACAATAACAAAGGATACTCTCAATAAAAGACTTATAAAATAGAATGAGAATTTTGTTATCAATGTTAAAAAAGTTTAATTTTCTAAGAAAGTACATGCACTGTTGGCCCTTCTTAAAAATAGCATCCGCACATTGATCCCAGGATAATTTGTGATCTATAATAAGACCAAGATATTTATACTCTGTCACCACCTCAAAATGACAATAATGCAATGGTTTTTATAGTTTTACTTACAGACCCCCTTGTCCAGGGAAACATACACAAGCAAATTTACAAAATTAGCCTAAGTTTTTTTTTTTTTTTTTAAATAAAATTAGGTTAGGTTTTTTTCTGTTTTTTGTGGATGTTCAAAGGGGGCAGTTGCTTTCCAACATGAATCTATTTTGAATGCTCAAAAGAGAAGAAATTCTGAAAAAAGGATAGCACTACTAGAGGAATATATGTAAGTGTACAGTTTCATCACCTAATTCTTCCCTTTACATTGGCCTAATCATAACCGCTACATGGACTCAGACTGCTATGGAGCGAAAAGCAAGCTTGCAATGGTTGATATGTAGGACTGTAAAATATTGTTACCTCATCTTTAAAAAAAATCTCCTCCATCCCATCTCCCCCTTTTTCCCTTTTTACAATGTCCAAACAGGGGCCAACAACCCCAGCCCATACCCATACACACCTGCATCAAACGCAAACTTCATGCTTTGATTGTCTGGAAATCAACATATACTGAAAGTTATTTGCCTTTGTAATGTGTTACATACACGTAATGATTTTTTCTGGGCAAATTACAAATTTTAGAAAAAGAAAATGTAAAAAAGAGATTTTAATATATTTTCATATAGTATATATCTTACTGTCTCTTATAGAGTGTGTGAAATGCAGCACATCCAGTTTTAATAAATAATGCATCTGGAAACCAATCCAGACAACAGCCTGCACCACACCGTTCTTTGGCATATGTGGTATATGTGAAATAGCATGTAAATCCACACCCAGATACTGTATACCGCTACACAATCTGACTTCACACAATGTAAATCAACCTAAATTTTAATTGCTTGCTTGCTAGGGTGTGAAATTGATTCAAATTTCAATGCTTTCAGTGACTAGACAGACAACAGAATGGAATTCAACCCCCTTTTGTGTCATGGGAACTTATTGTTTTGACAGTACATTGAGTTTTGCATTCAGCGTGGTTATTGACGGGAGGTAACAGTTTCTGGTTCTGGTTATCTACAAAGCTAGCTAAGACAGCAATAACAAATGATTGAGAAAAGTTTGTTTTGTATTATTCTTATTAAAACATGCCACAGTAAACCAGTGAACCCCATGCTGACACACCGCCAGCATGTAAGCTGCTTAGAGAATCATGCAGGCTCATGCACAGTCTTTGCACCACTCTCCAGTTTGCTATTTCTCATGTAGAGCTGGAACCACCTATTCATGCCATCACCAATTAACTGATCTGTGACTGACTCTGGATACTCTCTGTCCTTTACAACAGATCAAAGATAATCCTAACTCTTGGTATTTAGCATAAAAATTTTGTTTCTGATCCAAGATCATTTCCTAAGAGCAGAAAGTTCCTATGTCAGCACTTCGGCCTTAGCCTCTCGGTTTCTGACTGTCTGTCTGGGTGTATCTTGTTTTTGTTTTTGTCGTGCGGGTGGTTTTGTTTTTGTTTACAGGTCCTTGTGTTTCCTTGTCCTGCCTGCCTCCCCGCCCCCTGTTACTCTGCCACGCCTGTCACCTGAAGCTTATTTCTGCACACCTGTGTCTCGTCCCCTCATCATCTGCCTACCTACAGATACCGTGCTTTTTTCCTTGTTCAATGCCAGATTGTCTCAGTGCCTTATCTGTTTTGTTCCTGCCTTTGTTAGTAAGCCTGTTTTGTACCTGTTTGTTGCTGACTTTGCCTGTCTTGGATTACCCTTTTGCCTGCTGCCCTGGATTTTTGCTGGTCTGTTTGCCTGACTGCTTTTTGCCCGTATATCATACCTGATGCCTGTTGTTTGCCTGTGCTGATTGCCTGTCTGTCTTCCCGGTAACTAAACTCTGCATATAATCAAGATTCTGACTTTTGCCTGCCGTTTTGGATTGTCTGTTTATTACTAGATTTTTTGCTACTGACTTGGACTGTTCTCTGACTTCGATTAAGCTTGTGTTTTCTTTTTTTTTTTTTTTTTTTTTTTGGACTTGTCACTAAAGAGTAGTTGTTTTGTACTGCCTGTATTGTCTGCGCCTGGGTCCTTTCCTCACAAACCCTGGCATCCTACTCATTGGCTAGCTAGTATTCTTGTCTATTTTATAAGCACCAATTACACCTTGAAGAACCAATTTGTCCTTTTTATCCTCACATCTTTCAATGTGTCTATGTACTTGTCTGATGGCAGTTTGGATTTTGAAGCCACAACTTGTGTGATTTCAAGGGATACTATCCAAAGCTGGCTAAAAGATAAAGATGACCAAAGTAACAGCATGTTTTCTGAGCTGTACTGTTTGCTGATTGTAACTGTCAAGATGTCAGATCCCTACCTTGAGCTCAATAAGAGCTCTGCATTCTGCATTTAATTATTATTTGTCATTATCATTGCTGGCAGGGCATTTAACTTGACATACGTCTTTGATTGCATGTTGCTAAGCAAGGGAACTATAACACTAATTAAATATATCAAATATTATGTTATTAAGCTGTATATCAGTTTTATAACTGAGATCACTCTAACATCAGTGTTAACACAAGCTCTTGTGAAAGCTGCCGTTACTGGAACAATTTTGTTCATCATCATGACGATGTTCTTTAACTTCTCAGCTTCCCTTTTCTGAAGCCGCCTTGCACAGTGGATTTTACACTGTCATGGATTAACAGATATGAGAGCAATATTGAAAAACATTTCAAGCTGCATCGCCAGCAGAATGTGTCATGTTTTACATATATATATATATATATATATATATATATATATATCTTATGTATGATTCTTTTTAAATGATTAAATCTTATTTATAAATGCACATACAGTATAATCAGGCATAGTCCATATGCTTATATTGATTTTGAAGTACATTGTTGCATTGCAAATGTGTATAAACAATTTTTTTGCTTTTAATATTAATCTCAATCCATTCTCAGAGCAAATTAATGTATTTATTTATTATTAGTAGTAATGTTGACAATAATAATGATAACAATAGGTACAAGGTAAATATGTAACAATGCATGTAGTTTTTTACTTTATTATTTGTCCATGATTTCTCAATTTTCAATCTGTTTTACATTTTCTGCTGTAAACTACATCTTGTAAATGAGTAGCATGATTTGCATGTTATTCTCTGTTTCTGTTTCTAAGATGCCACACAGTGCACTTCAGAATACCGAATATTTATACTGTACTTCATACATGTAAGTAAACGTAGATGCACAAATATTGGAAAGTATTCATATCTCATGTCTTACTTAATCCCATATCTATGTTTTTTGTGAAAAATTCTGCATGGGGTTATTCAATTATTTGGTCCTGCAGCTAGCTAGACTGTGAAAAGTTAATGTAATATTGAAACATACCGTGTAGAAGTTTTTAAAGTACTTTGCTGTGTGTTAATGATTGATGCTGCTAGTGATGTATTATATTACATTATTGTCATTTTGCAGATGCTCTTATCCAGAGCAACTTACACACAGTAGGTTACAATTTTATCAGTTTAAACCACTGAATATTTATTGAAGCAATTGTGGGTCAAGTACCTGCCCAAGGGTACAATAGATGTGCCTTCATGACCTTTTGGTTACAAGCCCTGCTCCTCATTACTACAACACACTGCTGTCCCTACAAAAGCTGAAGACAAAAACTGAAGAAGTCTTGCTTTTGCAATATCACCATTTCTGTTTGTTAAATGTGCAGACCCAAAATTTTCCATGAAAAACAATATTGATAACCTCTTGATTGATTGATTGAACTGTTGCTTCAAAAGTTCCATGAAAATTTAAAACTGGTAAAAATCTGCAGTGCTCATTTTTAACAGTTCATCATTTTGTGAATGCCATTTTTGACTCTACTGTAGTGTGGGAAACAGTATAGTGAAAATTACAAAATAATATAATATATCATGAATAATATAATGAATATAAGCATACAGTATTAGACAATAATATACAAGAGCTGTTTAGTTGTTTTGTTCTGAAAGAAATTTATTTTAAAGCACTCTTAGGAAAGCCAAATGGATATACACTGTGAAAAGAAATTAAGACTGACACAATGTAAAAAAAAAAAAAAAAAAAAAAAAAAAAAACACTGACTCAAACAAAGGGATAAAATAAATTTTTCAATAATAACTTAAAGAACTGTGTTGCTGTTTGAGTCCATAGAACCATAGTAAATAAAAAAAGAAATGTGTTTCTCTTTACAGAATGACCAAGCAAAAAAATTTCATCCAAAACATGTTGATAAAATCTTCATCTGTTGGTGCAATAATGGCATGAAGAAATCAAGTTGTTTGTTGTGTAACAGAGAGACATATTTCAAAATCTGTAACATGTATATAAACATCCAGGTTTGAACGCTTCTCACCTCATCTGAGAGGAAGAACAGCACCATTGCATATCACAGAGACCTCTGCTGGTGAGATATTGAATTGAATTTGAAAAGAATAGAAGTTGCACACAAACTTTTGAGGTTTTTTTATATACGTACATATTATATGTATATATTCTTGACTGGTTATATTCTTATATAGTATGTTTCTTTAAATTCATGCCAAAATCAAGAGTCTTTTCTTATTTTATTAGTCATTACATTTTATGCTTATGGTCTAAGTGCATAATCTACATTTCTGCATGAGCCTTTGTTATTGTGTAGTCAGCTATTAAACTGCATACAATAATTTCATAAGGTGGTCCACTTAGTCTGTTAAATTGACACACATGCATTAAAACATGATTTGAGTTTAATTTTAAAATGTTCATATCGATTTACATTTGCACCCATGATTAAATTTAAAAAAAAATAGGCTGCCTGATTGATGAGTGGAATAGTGCTGTAATCATTGTGCCAGTGTTAGCAAGTCAGCTACATTATAGAAGGTAGAGAGTGGATACTGGCTTCTGTAAAGCTTATATGTGTGTTTTGGGTTTTTATTTTTGGCTTTTATATTAACTTAAGCCATTCACAATAAGAATGTTAGCGTATAAGAGGTAAATTGATAATCCTATTAATTTCTCATTATGCACCGATCTGAGCCCTCAGTATGTTGAATGTGGTAGTACAGTTGTTATTGTTCAGTATATAATATGTACTCATATTAGAGTTCAGGTCATTCTGTCAGCTGCTTTGATCCTTTGTCCTTAGTGAAAAATAATCATTTAAAGTAACTGTTTGAATAATCTTTATTTTGAAACATCATTATTAATGACATCCAAAATGATGTATAAGAATTACATGTAATATGATATGTGCTGGACTGTGTAACAGGTGAACTATTCATGGGCAAGGCACAGAAGCTTTTCAGATATCAGGTCATCAGTAAACATGCATAAATACTTCACACAAGGGTTAGAGTAACGGCAAAATCCCTTTTTGAAAAATTTATGCAGCTCTTTGTTAAAATTTTGCATCACTCAGAGATTTTTTACAGATTCAAAATCCCTCAAAATATTCTATAAACCTAGTTTATATGTTCAAAAAGGCAAAATAGGTAATTGAGAAAACTAAGAAATTTTGACTTTTGGGAGAAAGATCTTTAATAAAACAAAGTAGAGAGCTGGCAATTTCCCAGTCGGATGCACAGTGTTGAGTCACATATTGTCTCACTACACCCATGAGTAAAAGGACAAGCTTGGACAAGGACAAACAATGATCGTATCAAACCCACAGCTCCTATGCCAGGCTCCACTCTCATAGTCCCTAGGCCTGCATGCTTGCGGGACATCACTATAAGATCCCCACAGTGAGAAACACAATCAGCTATAAAGATATTGCTCTTAATAAATATGACAGAAACAATTCTCTACATTATTGTATTAGGATGCAATGCTCACATGCAAACATTCTTCCTGTTACCAATACATCATCAAAGTGAAAGAAAAAGCACCACAATCATGAGCTAGAATTCCTCCTGGAGTTTTGTTGCCTACTTTTTGAGTTGTGTAATGCATTGCGGAGTGCATTTGCATATATGCAAATAGTAACTTCTTAAAAAAAAAAAACATTTTAATCAATCAGTTCTTATGAGCCATACTACAGATAAAATTTATCTTTTAAATGTATGTTTTTAATAATAAAATCTAAGGTCTGTTGCAAATGTGTGAAACCATTTTGAGCAGGTGTGCTGCTATACATGATTACAATTATTTATATAATTAATATAATCAATTGAATATTGTATTACTGAATATTATATTAATATTCATTGTATTTATTGTATTAATTATGTAATTGAAGGCAGTTTTCCATGGTCTACAGTTGTCTACAATTACAGTTCCCACAGGTCTGTCTAGTATAATCAGCACTTTGAGTTTGTTTCTCTTAGATGAAAAATGAATTATGCTTTCTGCTTCTCTAGGAAATAAACTATGGACGCCTCAACCCAGATTGTTAAAGTCACCAGCAGCCTCACCAAGGCATCAGATTGCCGTGATGATACCAAAATCTTGATGCAGCCCTACGCTAACTGGGAGGATTACTTGACACCAATACCAATGTCCATAGCTCTTCTTGGGGAGCTTGTTTTCATCTCCTCCAATGTAGATTTTTCCATCCGTCAAGGTGCCCCAGAGGGTGGTTTTAAGCATGTCAAGTATCCAGACTCGTTTCGTGCCTGCCTCATGCAAGTGTGCAATGCTGGGTGGCGTGCATTCAGCGAAGCGCACAAGAACATGGACCAGATTCGTCTCTACACTTCCAGTGTTCCAAACTACATCAAAACAGCTGAAAAGTTGCTCAGTCTGGGGGATGACGCCGCCATTGAAGCTATCCTCCCTCTCCAGCTAGAGGAGATTGACAACATAGCCAACAAATGCCTGAAACTGTCTGAGGCGACAGAGGTAAAATTCACTGATGCTGCGGAGCTGATCCAAGAGCTCCTCGAGTCTTGCACCACTGCCAAAGAAACCTATGGCAAGGAATTGGAGGAAGTCAGGAAGAAAATTGAAGAAGCTAAATTAAGGGAGAAGGCCGCTCGGGAGGCCAACAGATGGGCCGAGGAAGCCTTCAAAAACATGAGTAAGCAGTTGGATGAGGCACATAAATCCTTCACAAAATCAATGGCATCCATGCCAAGTGGCTGGGAAATAATTGGAATGAATTTTGTGGAAGGACTCACAAATACTATTACAACTGTCTTATCAGGGGTCACATCCATAGTGTGTGGGAACCCTTTTGCCCTCATGGGCTCCCCTTTTGCTGCAGTGGCCGGCCTTGCGCTGGGAGGAAAAAATAACCCAGTTGCAGCAAGCAACATTTTTTCCAAATCATCGCAAATCCTGTCTTTGGTACAAGGCTTCAGCTCTTTTATTGACAAAGACCAAATCAAGTGGTCTGAAGTAACTGATCAACACTCTGGGGCCCCACAGAACAATTGGCTGAACGGCATATTGAAAAATGTTCAAGCGTCGATAAGCGCAGAAAATGAATGTGAGCCTAAAAGGCAGGCTTTAGAAATATGCACCAACGCCCTCAACATCAGCTCTGAGCTGGGATCACATGCACCTGGAGCAGAACCTGGTGACGCCAAGACAGAAGAGCTTGTGCAAGCTATGAAAGGTCTGACAGAAGCAGCCCAGGCCTTTGACACAAGGAGTAAGGCTGCAACTAACACATCAGCCTTCAGTATAAAACCCCCTCAACTGTTCAAAGCTCAGAGCGTCAGTTCAGGCTCAAGCTCCAAAGGCCATATAGTCGCAGACAATGCCCGCTTCCGAATAGAGCAGAGCAGAGCCCAGCTGGATAAGGTGAGGGAAATGTATGAGAAGACTGTGGAAAATGTGGAGAGGACCGAGAAGGAGCTGACTGAGATCCTTGTCACCATGAGAAGCTACGAAGTCAAGGAGATAGACTTCACCACCACCTTAAAATTTCTGGCCCAGGGTCTCGAAGCCATGGGAAGGGTTAAGGAGCAGTGGCAGAAGTTGGTGCGCTTCTTCCAGATGGTCTCCGACATAGTCAAAACCTGCCTGACCTCATCCCTGAAAGATTTTGTCAAAACAGGCCAGGGAGAATCAGAGACAAAAATACAATATTCTTCCAAAATGTTTTTGAAAGACGTCATCTACAACCAGGCCTTTCACGTGTCCATCGTCGCAAGCCTGCTACACATGATCTCAGCGACCTACACACAGGTCTCCAGTCAGTACCTGATGGACAGCATCAGCACCCTTAGCAGGCTCATGTCTTTGGATCCCAGCAAACCGGAGTTTCTCCCTGAGCGTAAGCGGATGAATGATGCTTGCGACAATGCCCAAAAAGCAATAAAGCAGCTCGTCCAGAAGAATAAACTTGACTTCGATGAGAAGACCAGAGCAAGATTTAAGAAAATTGAAACTGAACTGAAAGCCGTGCTGCCTCCAGCATCTGAGGAGGACACGAAGCAACTTCAGGGAATAGTTGCGAGCGAGTTCAAGGACACAGCTAAGTAAGAGACAAATTAATATGCAGTGAGTTTCCACACATTATATCCCCATTAATTTACAATTACTAATCAGTCACCTCATATAATAGCATTATATATATCCTATAGCAATTACAGCACTAAGAGGAATTTTTTGGGGATTAAGACAGAAATTTGGATACACCCACACAATAAATGGTTCATTTGAACTTGCTTTTTTCTTTTTCTGTTGCTTCTCAATTGTAACCTTCCTGTCATTTTACATCAATGTAATTTCTCCTGTATCTTTAAGTACATTTCCCATCATTATTTTCCCTCCACGTGCTTAGTGTAGCCAGTTAGTTAAATAAAGCAGTAACAGTGCTCCTGTTGGCCAATGACTTAGCTGGGAAAGTGCTTGTCTTCAGTGCAGGCTGAGCCCTACGGTTCAGGCTTGAACCTTGTTGCATCATCTGCCAACAATGACATTGGAGGATACAGCGGCAGAACCTGGCCAACCTACAAACCTTTATCCATTGGGGATAGGGGTGTGTATGTTGGCCAGTTTCCCTGTCTCACCAGTCTCAGACACCCTGCAATTTGTGATTGCAGAAAGGATTGTATGAAGGGGACAAATGTTTGAAAAACATTGCTCCTTTTACTTTATTTCCTTGACAACTGATTGACCACCAGGGCCCATTCTCATCAAGCCTCTCAATGTAGGAAAAGGTCATAAGTGCTTCAAAATTCTGATAGTGACATCCATTTAGTTCTAGTCTGACTCCAAAGAGTAAAAGCTGTTCATGAAGATTCTTTATACTCAGTATACTTAAATGTACTCCTACCTTGGGTGGTATGTAGGAGTCCTTGCATAAATTATCCTTCCAATAATCTGTGGGGGAAATTAGGAATTAAGGCAACATAAAAAAACAATATAGTCTTGACACACATTTTATTAATGTGATTTCAAATAATTATATTTGTTGCTTTCAAGCTGGCATTTGTTCACATTTATTAAACATTTTATCCTGTTCACAAATGGCAACGCTGTGACAGCAGCACAACACTGCTTTTTATGAGTCTGTGTGTTTGGCATTTTCTCAACATATGGGATGAACTGTGGAAAATGGCATCACCATTGGTTTGTGGCACTTCACGTTGTAAAAATCAACTTAGATCTCAACTGAGGAAAGGTCTTACTCCTAGCTGAGACTAAAAGTAGGAATTTTCATGAATAACTCCTATTGCCTACTCTGAGGTAAGACTTCTTTACTGCTAAAAACTGCTTCTAGCAGGACTCTTCACAGACAGCTGATGAATACAAGCCCAGAAATATTAACCTAAACAGTGTAAAATTGTAATTCTGATCCAGGATCAGAGTAGAATGTATCTACATGATTAACAGCTGTAAAAATAGCGAGCTGAGAACTCTTGTTTATCTGCATAATATAATGGCAGTTTGGAAAAATACAGCGGATGTGCCTCATAACCTACAGAATTGATTATTTAACCACATTTACGCCTTGTCTAGCTATTCATGATGCATGCAAATGCATGTCTGAATATATTCATAATCTGAATATAACTTCACTAAATGCACATGTTAAACATTGCACATTTTTGATCAGACACAGCTGGTATTCACTTCACTGTGTAAATGTTTAACTTCTTAAGATGATTCTTGCAAGTTGCAGTTAATTCTTTTATTTAAAAAAATTGACTACAATTAAACAGATTTTGATCTAAATAAAGCAATGGTCTGTTGTTTCATTCCTTTGTGATGTCTGTTTAATATATGCATTTACTGTTAAACTGTTACCTGGGGATGTCAGTTACAGAAGCCTGACATACAGTTTGGTGTTCTTCATCAGATGTAGGTAGTTTCATTTTACTGCTAATATTTTAATATCTGATGCAGTGATTAATTCTGATCATTGATTGGCTGATTCTTCTACAAACACATTGTTCTACTGAATAAGCAGGTGAAAGTGAATAGTCAGACATGAGTACTGCTTTACTGTGTACTTGCAGACTGGCTGATGACCACAGAGGTAAGTCCTATTTTACATGCCTTTTTTTACATGTTTCAGCAGTTGAGCTTTTGTACTTTTCTTGCACTTTATCAAGCTCATGTTTTTAGGCCAAACACTACTTATACGTCCTCACTTAAAAATTTAACTCATGGTATTTTCATGGTATTTCTTTTGCATTGCTATAGCTTTGAGCATTTCCCTTTTGGTTTCAAAACTCACATGAATCAGTTAATCGAGTTGCATATGATTTTGCATACTTTGTGCAGTACTGTTTCTGTCAGGGCTGATATTGTATTGCACTATGCATTTTATGCATTGGATGCATATCTTTAGATGATTTTCATTCTTAAATGATTGTTTAAACTTCTGATTTCAATCAGGATATCTCCAAATTTCATTCATAATTTCATTCACAGCCTTCTTTGTAAATTCTCTTAGGTTCAAAGTCTAGATCCATGCTGCATCATAAAGCAAGACAAATAAATGATAAAATCAAAATAAGGAAAAAAGAATGTTACTTTTGATCAAAACAGAATTTATTTGAAAATATATAATGTATATATGAGGCATTTAAAAGAAAACTGTAAATACATATATATATGCAGTAAATATAGAAAATAGTGGTATTTTAAACAAAAAAAACAAAGCAAAGCTAACAATCAATATACTGACAACATTTTAGAAAATATTAATAGTTTACAACAGACCTTGACAGCCTGTTAAAAAAATTCCCTGACCAGTTCTTGATTTTTAGGAGAGAAATTAGGTTGCCCACAGTACATTCTCTTGTCTGAATATGGCAGATAAGTCAGCAAACCAGCAATGCTATGAAATATACCTGTTATTAGCTAGCTGTAAAATAGTAACAAAAGGCAATATACAAGCCAGACAATCAGTCATTATCTGAGAGTTCACACATAAGACACTAGTTCTCTTCACTAGTCACATGATTTAGGCCAGACCTGTCCTCATCTGCTCCAGCACTTCAGAGACCTCAGCAGACAGAACTGTCACTCCTGAAAGGCCCCGCCTCCATTAAGAGGCTCCTCCCCAGCATCGTCATACCCCATCTCGTCCGTCTCTAGAGCTCCTTCCATGGTCTTGACTTTCTCCACTACAGGGACAGACACAGGTGAGCAACGTAGTCAGGGACAGAGTAGAGACCAGGACACAGAGACACAGAGAAGAGAAGGCTAAAATACATAATCATGCAGCAAACATGAACCACCTGAACCTGGACTTTGTTCCGTGGCAATGACATCATCATAGTACTCTGGTGTTTCCCCCTTCAAAAGCTCTCCTTAAACAGAAAGAAACAAAGATTGTACTAGAATGATTGACTGAAACTCAGTTCTGCCTTCATGTCTAGATCTCCCATCCCTGGATACAACAGATGCTTTATGTGACCAAGTGATTTCAGACATATAAAAGTTGTGTCTTTTTAAAAGTGACATTTTTTGAAAGAGTCTTAAGACTTGTACTGGTTGTTCAATGTCGAAAGACACAATGAAGCATACCCAGTTTCACCACCTCAAAATACTCACTACAACCTTTGGAGAAAAGCAACAGCATATCTCCTAAACATTTACAACAGAATGTCATTATCAAATTGAATAAATATCACTTAAAAAACTTTAAAAAAAGCTTTTAAAAATATTGAGTACATACATGTAAATTCATTAAGGAGAATTCACTGATTCATCCAAATAGCTAATTAAAACAGACACTCACCTGCCACACTGCCTGTAATGGGATCTACAGTGATGACATCATCATAGCTCTCTGGTATGTTCTCTGACACAAGATCCCCTGAACCACACACAGAAAAGCAAAGAGACCTAAGGGTAATGTCTGTCCTTCATAACAGAGTGCAAAAAGAGCACACTTACATAGCTTGTATCATTTGCTTTAAAACATGAACTTTTTTCCTTTATATATTAAATATAAACACCTTTAAATGTATACAACATGCAGAGATTAATTCAGAGACAGTGATTCAGAACTGTGATTTGTCAAAACACATCACATGTCCACCTGACAGACTACCTGTGCTTTCCTCCGTGATGACATCATCATAGTCCTCTCCTGTCTCTTCTCTCGCAGACTCCCCTGAACCAAAAACAGCCTTAAGCCCAGGACACTTAAACAGTGGAACAACCCGCTGCTTCAAAACAACACTGATCAACACTTTAACTGTATTCTCACTGTACCCACTGCTGACTGGAAGAACAGTGTTTCATTTAGACCTGATAATGCTGAGACGCATTTCACAATCTTAACGATCTCATATTAAACCTTAATATGTGGGTGTCAGAGAATCCACATCAGTGTGTCAAACAGAAACCCAACCAACTCAGTTCAATCCCCTGTATTGGATCATTAAGTAAAAGGCAAAAACCGACTGGGACAATGTTCCCATGTTTACTGTGGCACAGATAGGGTACAAACCCATAGAAAGAGTGGACTCACTCCCTATATGCCTTACTATTAGAAGGGCTATTATTGTGTCTAATCGATAATACCCTCAAATATGATCAAAGGACATGACCCACTATGACACAGAGGAGCAGAGGACCACAGAGTTTCACCCCCTCCACTGTAACCACAGCAACTCCCCCTCCCCAACACACACACACACACACACACACACACACACACACACACACACACACACCCGCTTACCCAAGTGCGATTGTCCCTCGCCATTCCCCACGTCATCATACCCAGGGGCAGGTCCTCAGAAAGAACACTCCCTGTGAACAGGAGAGAAGGTCAGTCCTGTCCCTGCTCACAGCACACATGAGTCCTTCTGCTGATGTCTCTCAGAGTCAGAGAGGACAAGAGGAGTGCAGTTTAGGAGTGCATGCTTACACGCACAAGCACACAAACACAAACACACACACACACACACACACACACACACACACACACACACACACACACACCAGGCAGGAAGCTATAACTGCTTATCATGTACACATCTTCCACTGCACTGCACAGCCATGTTTCTCTCTGCTCTCTTTGAGTAGGTCACATAGCTGAATGACACTTGTGTGGTTTCTATGCTGTAGTTACATGCAGGATGCTTATTAGGCGGAGTGCCATTATACTGATCTGCAGGAGAAACTCCGATACTTGGTGTACTTGGTTTTGACTGGGTTTGCTGAGTGTGTGATATGTAAACAGCATTGCATTCTGTCTTTTTCTCTGTCTGTAGAATGTGTGGGCATGTGTGTGTGTGTGTGTGTGTGTGTGTGTGTGTGTGTGTGTGTGTGTGTGTGTGTGTGTGTGTGTATGGGAGGCCATGTCTGCACAAACAATCTGTACCACAGTAGGTATTGTGACTGTGTATGACAGTGTAGAGTATTTGTGTGAGGTGCTGTGTGACACTGTGTTCTGTGGCAGCCTGAGAGAGTGTGTAGAAGTGGGGGTGAAACTAGAGGGTGGTTTAACAGGGACCCTAACATGTGGAGGAACAATCAGGTTCACTCACCCCTTCGGGGGGCACCGTAGGTTCTTTCTCCAGCCAATTTATACTCAATCTCCTCATAGACGGCCTCATACTGAGGGGCGTGGTCCCCTTGATACAGGGCTGTGGGATTGGAGACACAGAGAGACAGAGAGTCACAGAGTCACCTCTCAGAGTCCAGATTTATACTTGCATGATGAACAAACCACACAATAGTATTCAGAGAGTGAATCTGATATATTAGTTTTCAGTTCCATCCAAAGTTCTTGATTAATACATTGAGTCAATCATGGGGCTTCAATCAGTCATCATAAAGTCGTGATCAGTATTCTCTCTGGGTCCATTCCTACCTCTCTTAAGGTCTCTGTTACGGAACAGCAGGACAACCAGCGCTGCCAGCAGCAGGAAGAACAGCGCCCCCAGCACCAGGAAGGCCACTGCAGGGATGGACAGAGGCTGAGGTGGAAGGGGAGGTCTCCTCTCAACTGGTTGAGGGGCAGCTGCAAGCAGTGAGTGGTTAGATCTGACTTTTACTTTAGCTCAAGTGGCAGACATTTATTAAGCCCTATTGCCTAACTGCCATATTGTGTCTTGGGCCCAAAAGGTGGTTTCATCCACAGGTGAACATTAGGACACTGTACACTTTTACAATTTAACAGTCAAATTATATTGTTCTCAGTGCTCTACCAGTCTATGCATTTCTCATTGTCTCACCTGCACAGGTGACCCCTGCGTCCTCCTTGTGAGAGCAGTCACTCTGGTTCAGTGGGGAACGACAGCAGTCCCACAGGTGGAGCTCATCTCCTGTGCAGTTCACCTCATCCAGCCAGATGGTGCCATTTCCCCTCCCAAATGTGGCATTGCCCTCCGCCTTCATGGCCCGCCCCACAGCCCAGCTGTCTGCAGACCACCTGGGCCTCCTTCATGTCCCAGGAGTCATCACAGACTGTCCCCCAGGAACCCTCAATCCGCACCTCCACCCTCCCAGAGCATTTACTGGGACCAACCAGCCGCAGCTCTGGGGGCTCTGGAAGAGAAGAGGATAGTGGTGGTCAAAGGTTCTTGTTGGTTTACGACAAGGCTGAGACACTAAACTTACCTGGGCACTCGCTCTCCTCCTGATGAAGTGATGAATCATTTGGGGAAACTTCCTTCCTGGGACCTTCCAAAATAAACCAATCATGTTCATGGCTGCTACTTTTTGTCAAAACACCATTTGTTATTGTATGTTACTTTTATTGCACTTTACTTTTTGGGGGAAAAGACGTATGTGTTTGGTAAGGTATTCAACAGAGTTTAGAGGTCTTTACCTTTACAGCTGATTAGAGCAGCCTCTGTGAATGTACAGTCATTGTCACCCCATGCAGAGGAGGGACACTGCCATAGGGACTCATCATGATGTCTGCACTGAATGTTGTCGATCCACCGAGGAACTCCATCAGAAATTGTTGCTGTATCGAACGTCTCACTGTCCCCACAGCCTAACTGGCGGCAGATCACGGTGGCAGTGGCTTCCGTCATGTCATTAACACACACACTCCCCCAGGTGCCTTTGTAGAAAACCTCTGCCAGTCCTGAGCAGACTTTGGTGTCTGTCCCCATTCTCATTCTCAACTGTTTGAACTCTGCCACACACACAGGAAACAGTTTGAGGAAATTCAGTCTCACACGCTTCTGTAACACAGCTGGACTGGAAACTTCTTCAATGGTAAAGATGAACTGACTAAGGAGGAAAGACCATGTGAGGAACACTAATTCCTTCCAAATGGGAGGAATGGAGAGTAGTCAAGAAAAATGTTTATACCATTAAAGTGCCTGGAATCTGTGTAAACATGTATGTCAGTTTTCATACATTTAGTTGAAATCATCAAAGCTCTGTTCCGATCTGATGTTTTTAATATTAATGAAACTGTCATACTAAAACAAACGAAGAAGAAAGAAAAGAAACAGATCATATGGGGTTTTACTAAAATTATGATAACAAATTCCAACTCTAAATTGGGACTTAAACATAATAAGTTCTTACTCAGCACTTTACCCATTAATGTTCTGATGTTATGCACTAAAAATATTGCTGTAATAAGTTGTGTCTTGTTAATAACATGTTGCAGTATTGAAATCCTGTCAGTAAAAAATTTATATATTTTCCTTTGTATTTCATGCGCATGCAGGCTTGGTGTCACATCAGTTCTCTATGTTGATTCCCTTCGTCACAGCTCAACAAAAAGTGAGATAATTTCTGATCAGGAAAGGTTGTGTAAAAGAAATTAATTTTCAAAAAGTATACTATACTATTTACTGTACAGCTACCGTACAATTTCTAAGTCTTTAGAAAGTGAGACCTGCTGACAACTTCACTGTTCTGATGTCGTCTGTTTGCCATTCATTCTCAGGGAGTGACACTGAGCAAAGTTTTCTGTACCTGAACACATGATCCCCACGTCCTCCTTGTGTCCACAGTTTGTCTGTCCCCACTCTGCTTTGGGACACTCCCACAGGGATGTCTCATTCCCTACACAGTCCACCTCAGCCAGCCAGATGGGTCCAGTTCCAGGTCCGAATTTGGAGGTCTCCACTACACTGAGGGCCGTCCCACACTGGAGCTGTCTGCACACCACCTGAGCATCCTGCAGGTCCCAGGAGTCATCACACACTGTCCCCCAGGAGCCCCTGTGGAACACCTCCAGCCTTCCTGCACAGTCCCCCCCTTCCCCCACCAGCCTGAGGAACCTGTGGTCTGAGATGGGGGGAGAGAGAGAGAGAGAGAGAAAGGGAGAACGAGAGAATGAGAGAACATTAAAATATAAAAAGTATTGTTCATATCTGGGTTAATACATTCCATTTGGATTAGAGTTACACGAATATATGATATTATTCTAAAAGTGTTTTAGGTGATGTATGAAATATTAAAGCAAAAGGCAGGAAGTAAGAAAAGACCTAAACTCTGACTGGAGGCATTCTGTGTACTCCTTTACCAGTAATGTTAATGTATTCCATGACATTCCAGTGATAAACTAAAAGCAAAAAGATTGCAGCGAGAATTCATGAGTAATATGTACTCACTGGAACAGATGATGGACACCTGCTCTTTGGAGCCACAGCTGAGATTGTGTGGAGCACTGCAGTTCCCCAGGTGAGACTCTCTCCCAGAGCACTGAAAACCTGTCAGACACACATCACTGTCCCCTGTCCCAGATGGAGAGGAGCCGTAGACCTTCACTGCAGAGCCACATCCCAGCTGTCTGCAGACCACAGAGGCATCCCTGAAGCTCCAGGAGTCCTGGAGAACTCTACTCCAGGTCTGCTGGTAGTAAACCTCCACCTGGCCTTCACACTCACTCTGTCCAGACAACTGCACCATCCCATCAAGAGCAGAGAGAGAAGAACCTGCAGATGTCACAAACATCCACTCTCAGTTTCCCACTGACATGCGTCTAAGCAGGCTATCAGTGCTCATTTTCAAAACCCAAGGTTTAGTGACACTGACTATGGACATCCTATTTACAGCTATGGATATCCTATTTACATACTGCTGTTTTGACACTTTATATAGCCAGAAATAGTAAATGTATTTAAATAATCCATCACTTTGTATGTATTTGCAGTGTGTGGAAAGATATTCACAGTGGCTTTTAAACCCCTCAGGCAATTTGTTCATAAGTAAAACTTTCTGTAGCAAAAAACATCTGGCACCTGGAGGAGAGGCAAACCTGGAGGAGAGAGCACACCCCACAATGGAGCTAACATATACCAAATAATATAACATATATACAGTATGGAGAAAATACACAAAAGATATCAGTCCTCACCAGAACAGATGACTCCAACATCCTGTCCATGTGAGCATGCAGCTCGAATCCAAGCAGAAACAGCACACTGTGAGACACGTGTCTCATTCCCCTGGCACTCAAACACATCAGCCCAAAATGAGCCATTCCCCTCCCCAAACCAGGCCTGCCCCAGCACTGCCACTGCTCTCCCACAATTCAGCTGCTGACAGAGGACATTGGAGGCTCTCATATCCCAGCATGCATCACACACTGTGCCCCAGGTACTGAGGTACCTCAGCTCCACTCGACCAGAGCATCTGTCAGGACCATTAACCAGTCTGGACTCTGTGTAACCTACAGACAGGACAGTGGAGTTAGCTCACGACCAAAGCTGAAATACAATCACCTGCCCACAACATTTTAACTTGAATATCATAATGACATCAAAGTAACTGAAATAGATGAAGTCATCATAATTTTATTTATTTGCAATAACTGCATTATCATTAAGAGAACAGTGGGGAGCTGTATTTAAATATAGCAGGTGCAGGGGACAGGACAATACCACACCCAGGATGGGACACCAGTCTATCACATACAGATGCTCAGTAAACTTGTAGACAGTGAATATCTGGATACACAACATGCAAGCTTCAGAGATTTGAATATAGCATCTAAGAGCTATGAAGTGACATTACCACCTACTGCTGCACCATGCTGCTGCCCAGAACCCCCTGTGTGAATTCCTGATAGATGTGTGTCCATCCTGCTCATGCATGTCTGTAGTGTGCTATGTGAGGATTACCTGATCCAGGGCTATAGACTGTTAAATCTACTGTTCCCAATGAGAAACCACTGTGACAAACATTTCATCATACCTAAAGCTGTTACATGCACTACAATATTATAATGTTATCACAAGAATTCAGTGACAGTTAGAAGGGAAATCAGACAATGTTTCATTGATTTCACTGAAACTCAAACAACAGAACAAGACTCTTACCAGAGCACACCAGTCCCACGTCGTTCTCATGGGTGCAGTTCTGTTTCTGGGTGGGTGATGTTGGACACAAGTAAATCTGAGATTCTTTACCTCTGCACTGAATCTCCTCCAGCCACACCTGGCCCTCCCCTTGTCCAAATGCAGCTGCCCCCGCACTCTACAGGAACCCCACAGCCCAGCTCCCGACACACAACCTCTGCATCCTGCTGGTCCGAAGTCAGCATCACACACCGTGCCCCAGGAGTCCCCATGATGCACCTCTACTCTCCCAGAGCACAGGTGAGTTCCTCCCACCAGCCTGACCTTTCGATGGGCTGGAGACAGACATAGAATAAACAGTGAAAAAGCAACAACAACAAAGGGCACTACTAAACCAAGTTCACTCACAAGTAATGTTCAAGTAATTTTTTTTTTTTTTTCAGTTTAGGTTTGCTTAGTTTTATAGGAAAATACATGAGCTCATATGCAATCAATAAGGTTTTTTATTTATTCAGTTCACTGCTGCTTCATAAAGACCAGTATTCTACCAGTTTCAAATTGCAACTAACATTCTATAGTATATTTAGTTTTTTACTACCATTTTAATTTATTGTAAATACTTAACAATAAGCTGTGTTGCTATAAGACCATGGATAACAGCTGAGTAACTGAGTTGCTGTCTCCTACCTGAACAGATCACTCCAGCATCCCATTCATGATAACAGTTAGTGTTACCCCATTGTCTTATATTACAGCTCTTCAGTGTGGATGCTGATTCATGGCAGGACACTTCACTCAGCCAGATTGTCCCTGTTCCGGCTCCAAAGTGAGCATATGTTGGTGCTTCCACAGCAGCCCCACAGCCCAACTGTCTGCACACCACTGCAGCATCTGTCATATCCCAGCCATCACTACACACTGTCCCCCACTGTTCCTCATGATGAACCTCCACTCTCCCAGCACAGGGACTGCCTCCATTCACCAGCCTCACATCAGTACTGCCTGGAGACACAAAAGGGAGAGAGGACATTTGGTTAGAGACATTTCCCATAGAATCTCATTCAATTCTTTCATAGTAGATTATTGGATGAGATTTAAATAATATAACACATAAATTATGGAAAATCAGTAAAAACAAAATACTCATCCACTTGCCAATGGGTAGGTGCCAATGGGTGAGTATTAAATTTGCTCCTCTGGCACTGAGACTTTTGTCATTCTCATGAAGACCATCCTTCCACAGTGTATGTATACACAGTGCTGTGCATGAACGTGTTAAAAGAGTGTGTGAACTGAACTTTGAGCTAGCTCTTGTGAAGTGTGAACTTGCACACACTGTGTATATGTGTCTGCTGTGGTCAGGAAAGGACCTTGTTTTATGCCTGACAACTGCAGGTGGGATAATGTTGACCAGTAAGCATTAAAAGTGCAGCAACAGCACACCGACCGCACTCAAACACTAATATTCCTGCTCAAAACCAGCGTTCTAATGGCGATTTCAGTTTTACTTTTGGGTAGTCGTGGTGACATTTGGGTGCACACTTTATTCTTGCATGTTTTCTCCATATTTTTGTGCTCAGGGTCTAGTCGTCGTCATCATTTTTTTTATCTTTAATGAGTAGCTTTATGGGGAGAAACATTACTTCTTGCAGATCATTAGTGAATACGTTCAGTGAATATGAGCACGGTTTGAGCCCATATGGGTACCCATACGATTATTGAAGTAGCTGGACAATATGGTCAATCTTATCATTCCATCCAATCTAAAAAAATCTGTTTTATTATTGCATATGTTGTGCTAATTTTACAAAAATATATTCCTTTGTGCATAGGATGAATCTTTGAAACATTATTATTATTATTATTATTATTATTATTATTATTAATAATAATAGATGTTTTGTGTTGTTTTTATCGAATTTCTTTCTTGCATCTTGTAATACATCTATAGAACTAGGAGGATTATCTTCTGTACTTCTTGGATGTTGATGTTGATGTTGATGCATTAAAATGGTGATGTTGTGATGTCTTAACCTGTCTGTCTCACATTTCTACAACTTGGTCACAACATAACACACAATGAGTTTTTAAACGTATTGAAAACATACATTTCACAATCTTTTCTTACCAGAGCACACCAGTCCCACGTCGTTGTCATGGCTGCAGTTCTGTTTCTGGGTGGGTGATGTTGGACACAAGTAAATCTGAGATTCGTTACCTCTGCACTGAATCTCCTCTGACCACACCTGGCCCTCCCCCTTGCCAAATGCAGCTGCCCCCCGCACCTCTACAGGAACCCCACAGCCCAGCTCCCGACACACAACCTCTGCATCCTGCTGGTCGAAGTCAGCATCACACACCGTGCCCCAGGTGTTCCCATGATGCACCTCTACTCTCCCAGAGCACAGGTGAGTTCCTCCTACCAGCCTCACTTTCCCTGGGTTTCAACATAGAATAAGCAACGAAAATCAGAATTTTTCCATTTAGTGCAACTTGCACAAAGGATTAAGTGGTAACAAAACGATGCTATCTACTCATGTAAAATTTAAATACTTTTTGTAAAAATGCACATTTATTAACTGGTAAGCAATGCACAGTAATGATGGCATTTTTTAAAATGTTCTTCATCCAATAATGCCATTCAACTTGCAGTCTGAAATAACAATGTTCTTTTGGATGACAAAGTGGTGCATGAGCCCTTTTTGTGAATCCCACCAAGTAACTTTATATGTAAAGTGGGAATCAGTGGATTGGATTAGGTTACTATTCAAGGCCAATGGACTAGAATATTAAAGTATAAATTCTGGTATTGTATATATAGACAAACAAATATTGTTACTGGATAAGTGAGGAATATTATTCTTATATGAAATAATATTCATATACATATCCACATAATATACATGCATGAATCCATGGTCAAGGACAAGAGGTAGTGCACAAACAAATCTTTCAATGGATTAATTAATAATCATTTAACATTTTTATGGTTTTAGTGGGGTATACATTAAAGCAATTAAATTATAATCCAGTCCATGTGGTTCCTAAGGAAATTTGTCTGTGAGAAAAGATACTTCACATTGTCATACAAAGTGGTCGAAGTATTTCAAAAAGAATTACATGATGAAGCAATGCCTTGCCCAACCCAACATGGAATACGTTAGTTGACCTATAAAACTGAATTATGACATACATATCAAATACTGTTACCCATGCTATAAGGTGTACCTCAACCAGTTCAAGTAGACATTCCAAATGCAAATGCAAAATACTGTTCTGAGAGACAACGTAGAGGGCTTAATTAAAATAATAAATAAGTCTCAGCATGTAATTAAAATGTTTTAGAATGTAAAATCTGTCAATGATATTTCTAGTACAAATTGTGTCATTAGTATATTTTTCATATGATGATTGTACAGCCATCTTTTAGTTGTAAAAGTAATGCTTGTAGTTCTAGAATTCCCTCTGTTATGAAATTATGAAAATTTATGAAAAACAACATTTAAAATCATTTT
This sequence comes from Megalops atlanticus, assembly GCA_019176425.1. NCBI lineage: Eukaryota > Metazoa > Chordata > Actinopteri > Elopiformes > Megalopidae > Megalops > Megalops atlanticus. The sequence goes on along the minus strand of CM032897.1, from coordinate 6,374,534 downwards.
TTAATTGTAGTTAGCATGTGGATAACAGGTGAATAACTGAATTGGTGTGTCCTACCTGAACAGATGACTCCAGCATCATTTTCATGATTACAATTATTTTCACCCCATTGCCGTGATCTACATTTCTTCAGTGTGGACTCTGTCCCACTGCAGAACACATCACTCATCCAGATTGGTCCTTTTCCTTCTATTTTCCCTGATGTGGGTGACTGGGCTCCACGCAGTGCTACTGCAGCAGCCCCACAGCCCAGCTGCTTACACACCACCTCAGCATCAGTCTCATCCCAGTCCACGTCACACACTGTCCCCCACTGTCCTTCATGATGAACCTCCACCCTCCCAGCACAGGGACTGCCACCATCCACCAGCCTCACGTCATCACTGCCTGTACACACAAGAGGGAGAGAGAGAGAGAGACGCTATTGGGTTGTAATCATTTTTGAAAACATAGAATTTAGGTTCCTGCTCAAACTTAACAATAGCCTGCCCTGGTTGTGTGGGGACCGGATCAGGGCGCCTTATTCCCACCCTGTTCCATGACCACTTATCCAACCCTACAGACCTTCATTAGTCACAATTTTTTTTCATTTGCACCTATTTCTGTTTGCTGTTTCTGTCTGTGTTCTGGAGTAGAATGCAGCCAGCAATGGCTTGCCTCCTGGACACTGCAGCAATGTAGGTCCAAGGCCTAAGCTGCTTACATCTGCACTGAAAACAATAAGTTTGCTCAGGTCGCGTTATGCCAGGAATGGACCTGAATTTGTTGTATATCCACTCCAGGCCATTAACCCATATCCACTCAGTGTTATTTTTCACCATCTCAGAGATATAGCAGATATTTACCTAAATACTGGATAGATCTGTTACAGCCTAACCTTTGCTGCCATCTTTTACTATCACCGATGACGTGGCTAAACTATCGAGTTTCCGTCTTTCTAACATGGCATTTAGCTTTGTCGAGATTTAGACCTGATCTTCTCTTTAACACTGCAAAGAAATTTATCATACACTGCTGTGTGCTTTTCAGACAGTAAAATTTGACACACTACTCACACTGTGCCATCTTGCATTTTCAAAAGTGTGTTCATCTCTGCAGGAGAAGGAACCAGCCCCCACACAGACACTGGCTAGGATAGCACTGTGTTGTGTGTGTCTGTTGTATTGGTGTGACGTGAACAAGTCTTGTATGGACAAGAGGTCCAATTTTAAGACATCATTAGCATAAAAGAAGGCTCCACAGCTTGAAGATAAATACATGCCTTTGCTATGGCATTTTTCATAACTATATGTCAGTTTAAACAAACATTGTTCCTGTTGTGTTATGCATAATTTTTGTATGTACACTTCAGTCTGTAGCCTTATTATATGCACTAATCTGTAAGGTGCTCTGGATAAGAACAGCTACTAAATTCATAAAAAATAAATGTAGACATTAAACCAAAACAATGAAAGTGAAAGTGAAAGTGCATGAAATGAATTATGTGCACAGGGAAATTTACGGTCAATGAGGTGATTTCAACCAAATAAATAAATCCTCTATATATATTGGACAAAAGGAAAATTAGAGAAAAAACATAGGGTACCCTTAGCACACAGTCAAAAAATATAAGGACATTGTGAGGACCATTGACCACCTGGAAATTACTGGGATGGAAAGTATGGCATCAGCCGAGCTGTACCTTGGTAGGGCTGACCATACACTTGTACAGCACAGAGTGTTTGGTCCTTGTTAGTATTTCCTACAGAAACAGCCAAAGTAGCCCCTGGGGTGTCAGCCCTACAGATGCTTAGTTGTATGCCATATTAGCTCATTGGAACTAATTTCTGCTTTATTCTTTGTCTTATCCATTTTAATTTCTCTGTCCATTATATCATTGCAAATCCTCCAGTATGCCTGATGATGCTTCTCATTTCTCTGACCTGTTAGGATGGCCAAAACATTAAAGAAACACTTGTCCATTGTAGTGAAGTGCAAGTCAACACACAAAAAATTATATGTAATATTACAAGTCCAGGTAATTGTGGATCTGACAGGAATGCTACAACATTGGGTCAAAGTTGTCTTAACAGGAAATCCAGTCCTTCTAAGTCCTCTGACACTGAGCATTATTATAATTACCCAATTCGAGACTGCTCCTGATTTCAAGCCACAGTTAAAGTCAAATGGGGGAAAAAATCAATAACCATGAACGCAAGCCAGCGCAGGATATGAAAATATCTAACATCCAATTATATCACCAATTGTCACACTTTTAAAATTTAGCACAATGACCATACGATACAACAATGAATTCAAAGACACTACCTAAACAGGTGAAAACTGAAAGCATGGCATTTAGGTTCCTGCTCGAACTTAGCAATAGCCTGCCCTGGGTTTGTGGGGACCAGAAGAGGATGTTGCCTTCCCACCCTGTTCCATGACCACTTAGCCAACTCCTACAGACCTTCATTTAGCCTAGCAGCAGATCGCATGAGGTACATCAGCAGCCATTTGCTGGTGCTTTGCTAAATGTGTTGATAGGAGGCACAAGAGATTTGTGATCCCCCTGGAGACAAAATCTATTCTTTGTGCATGGAAAACAAACTGACTTTCAGTTTTTGTGTACCTATCTCTGATTTCTGTTTCTGTCTGTCTTCTGGAGTAGAATGCAGTAATGTCCTGTCTCCAGGACACTGCAGAAATGTTGCTCCAAGGTCTATGCTGCTTGCATCTACACTGACAACTATAGGTTTGCTTTGATCATGATACCCTGAGAATGGAACTGACATGGATTTGACTTTGTTGCAGACTCACTCCAGGCCATCAGCCCATATCCACTCAGCATCTTTTTTTCACCAGCACAGAGACATAGCAGATATTTATCTAAATATTGGTTAGATCTGTTACAGCCATATCTTTGTTGCCACCTTTTATCATCACTGATGATCACATTACTGGCATCAATAGTGTTTCAGGGGTTGACATATATTCCAGTGCGGTCAGTGGAATCATGTATGTACAGTCCTTTACACTATTTTTAATATCTGCAGTTTCTACTCACTCTTTGTAAGCTGCTCTAGATAAGAGTATCTGCAACATGACAAAATATGAGATGGAAATATCAGAGGAATTCTATGAAAGCCTCTAAAATTTTAATTATCTAGTTGCATCTTCATATATGCCCATATCATATGGAGATTGCAATTAAATACCCCCTTGCAACAAACAGTGCATTTTTTGCAGTGTAGTCTATATCCATTGCAATGTTACATTTTTACAGTAACCACTACCAAAAAAAGTCTAAACAAAGTCTGAAAAAATCTTAGAGACTTTTAGAATGTGAATGGAAACACCTTCAAATGATTTAGTTTCAAGATTATTAATTACCAGAAGACTCTTACCAGAACACACCAGTCCCACATCGTTCTCATGGGGGCACTTCTGTTTCTGGGTGGGTGATGTTGGACAGAAGTAGATCAGAGATTCGTTGCCTCTGCACTGAATCTCCTCTGACCACACCTGGCCCTCCCCCTTGCCAAATGCAGCTGCTCCCCGCACCTCAACAGGAACCCCGCAGCCCAGCTCCCGACACACAACCTCTGCATCCTGCTGGTCAAAGTCAGCATCACACACCGTGCCCCAGGTGTTCCCATGATGCACCTCTACTCTCCCAGAGCACAGGTGAGTTCCTCCTACCAGCCTCACTTTCCCTGGGTTTCAACATAGAATAAGCAACGAAAATCAGAATTTTTACATTTAGTGAAACTTGCACAAAGGATTAAGTGGTACAAAACGATGCAAGCACGCTAATTTAAACTAACAAGTTTTTAATATACCTAAAATTATCGTAATACAATAATTATGTGATCTGTGGAATACTTATGTTTGTATAGGGCTTGACAACAAGATAATGTTTTTCAATGGTCCACATCTAGTTAAGACAGGGAAGATGGGATTTTTTTAGGTTATTGATGGTTATCTACCCATGTAGACTTCAAATACTTTTTGTAAAAATGCACATTTATTAACTGATAAGCAATACGCAATAATGATGGCATTTTTGTCAATGTTCTTGATCCAGTTGTGTCATTTAACTTGCAGTCTGAAATAACAATGTTCTTTTGGATGCCAAAGTGGTGCATGGACCCTCTTTGTGAATCCCACCAGGTGATTTTGTATGTAAAGTGGGAATCAGTGGATCGGATTAGATTACTATTCAAGACCGATGGAACAGGACATTTAAGTATGAATTCTGGTATTGTATATGTAGACAAACAAATATTGATAATGGACAAGTGAGGAATATTATTCATGTATGAAGTAATATTCATATACAAATTTACATAATATACATGTACATATTTCAGAATTAGTAAAACCTCTGAATCCATGGTCATGGACAAGAGGTAGTGAACAAACAAATCTTTCAAAGGAAATGTCACCAATTTTAACAGTTAGATAATTAATTAATTAGCCTTAAACATTTTTATGGTTTTAGTGGGGTATACTTTAAAGCAATTAAATTATAATCCAGCTCATGTGGTTTTTAAGGAAATTTGTCTGTGAGAAAAGATACTTCACATTGTCACACAAGGTGGTCAAAATATTTCAAAAAGAATTACATGATGAAGCAATGCCTTGCCCAACCCAACATGGAATACATTAGTTGACCTATAAGACTAAATTATGACATACATATCAAATACTGTTATCCATGCCATAAGCTGTACCTCAACCAGTTCAGGTAGACATTGCAAATGCAAATGCAAAACAATGGACTGAGAGACGACATAAAGGGCTTAATTGAAAGATTAAATCAGTGACAGCAGGTACTTAAAATGTTCTAGAATGTAAATACCGTCAATGATATTTCTAGTACAAATTGCGTCATCAGTATATTTTCCATATGATGATTGTACAGTTATCCTTTAATTATAAAGGTAATGCTTTTAGTTCTAGAATTCTCTCTGTTGTGAAATACTTAAAATAACATTTAAAATCAATTTTTTAATTGTAGTTAGCATGTAGATAACAGATAAATAACTGAATTTGTGTGTCCTACCTGTACAGATGACTCCAGCATCATTTTCATGATTACAATTATTTTCCCCCCATTGCCGTGACCCACATTTCTTCAGTGTGGACTCTGTCCCACTGCAGAACACATCACTCATCCAGATTGGTCCTTTTCCTTCTATTTTCCCTGATGTGGGTGACTGGGCTCCACGCAGTGCTACTGCAGCAGCCCCACAGCCCAGCTGCTTACACACCACCTCAGCATCAGTCTTATCCCAGTACCGGTCACACACTGTCCCCCACTGTCCTTCATGACGAACCTCCACCCTCCCAGCACAGGGACTGCCACCATCCACCAGCCTCACGTCATCACTGCCTGCACACACAGGAGAGAGAGAGAGAGAGAGAGACGCTATTGGGTTGTAATCATTTTGGAAAACATGGAATTTATGTTCCTGCTTAAACAATAACTTGACCTGGTTGTGTGGGGACCGGATCAGGGTGCCTTATTCCCACCCTGTTCCATGACCACCTAGCCAACCCTACAGACCTTCATTAGTCAAAATTTTTTTCATTTGCACCTATTTCTGTTTGCTGTTTCTGTCTGTGTTCTGGAGTAGAGTGCAGCCAGCAATGGCTTGCCTCCTGGACACTGCAGCAATGTAGGTCCAAGGCCTAAGCTGCTTACATCTGCACTGAAAACAATAAGTTTGCTCAGGTCGCGTTATGCCAGGAATGGACCTGAATTTGTTGTATATCCACTCCAGGCCATTAACCCATATCCACTCAGTGTTATTTTTCACCATCTCAGAGATATAGCAGATATTTACCTAAATACAGGACAGATCTGTTAAAGCCTAACCTTTTTCTATCACTGATGATGTGGCTAAACTATCGAGTTTCCGTCTTTCTAACATGGCATTTAGCTTTGTCGAGATTTAGACCTGATCTTCTCTGTAGCACTGCAAAGAAATTTATCATACACTGCTGTGTGCTTTTCAGACAGTAAAATTTGACTCACTACTCACACTGTGCCATCTTGCATTTTCAAAAGTGTGTTCATCTCTGCAGGAGAAGGAACCAGCCCCCACACAGACACTGGCTAGGATAGCACTGTGTTGTGTGTGTCTGTTGTATTGGTGTGACGTGAACAGGCCTTGTATGGACAAGAGGTCCAATTTTAAGAGATCGTTAGCATAAAAGAAGGTTCCACAGTTTGAAGATAAATCCATGCCTTCGCTATGGCATTTTTCATATCTATATGTCAGTTTAAACAAACATTGTTCCTGTTGTGTTATGCATAATTTTTGTATGTACACTTCAGTCTGTAGCCTTATTATATGCACTAATCTGTAAGGTTCTCTGGATAAGAACAGCTACTAAATTCATAAAAAATAAATGTAGACATTAAACCAAAACAATGAAAGTGAAAGTGAAAGTGCATGAAATGAATTATGTGCACATGAAATTTATGGTCAATGAGGTGATTTCAACCAAATAAATAAATCCTCTACATATATTGGACAAAAGGAAAATTAGAGAAAAAACATAGGGTACCCTTAGCACACAGTCAAAAAATATCAGGACATTGTGAGGACCATTGACCACTTGGAAATTACTGGGATGGAAAGTATGGCATCAGCCGAGCTGTACCTTGGTAGGGCTGACCATACACTTGTACAGCACAGAGTGTTTGGTCCTTGTTAGTATTTCCTACAGAAACAGCCAAAGTAGCCCCTGGGGTGTCAGCCCTACAGATGTTTAGTTGTATGCCATATTAGCTCATTGGAACTAATTTCTGCTTTATTCTTTGTCTTATCCATTTTAATTTCTCTGTCCATTATATCATTGCAAATCCTCCAGTATGCCTGATGATGCTTCTCATTTCTCTGACCTGTTAGGATGGCCAAAACATTAAAGAAACACTTGTCCATTGTAGTGAAGTGCAAGTCAACACACAAAAAATTATATGTAATATTACAAGTCCAGGTAATTGTGGATCTGACAGGAATGCTACAACATTGGGTCAAAGTTGTCTTAACAGGAAATCCAGTCCTTCTAAGTCCTCTGACACTGAGCATTATTATAATTACCCAATTCGAGACTGCTCCTGATTTCAAGCCACAGTTAAAGTCAAATGGGGGAAAAAATCAATAACCATGAACGCAAGCCAGCGCAGGATATGAAAATATCTAACATCCAATTATATCACCAATTGTCACACTTTTAAAATTTAGCACAATGACCATACGATACAACAATGAATTCAAAGACACTACCTAAACAGGTGAAAACTGAAAGCATGGCATTTAGGTTCCTGCTCGAACTTAGCAATAGCCTGCCCTGGGTTTGTGGGGACCAGAAGAGGGTACTTAGCCAACTCCTACAAACCTTCATTAATCCTAGCAGCAGATCACATGAGGTACATCAGCAGCCATTTGCTGGTGCTTTGCTAAATGTGTTGATAGGAGGCACAAGAGATTTGTGATCCCCCTGGAGACAAAATCTATTCTTTGCGCATGGAAAACAAACTGACTTTCAGTTTTTGTGTACCTATCTCTGATTTCTGTTTCTGTCTGTGTTCTGGAGTAGAATGTAGAAATGTCCTGTCTCCAGGACACTGCAGAAATGTAGCTCCAAGGTCTATGCTGCTTGCATCTACACTGACAACTATAGGTTTGCTTTGGTCACGATACCCTGAGAATGGAGCTGACATGAATTCGACTTTGTTGCAGACTCACTCCAGGCCATCAGCCCATATCCACTCAGCATCTTTTTTTTCACCACCTCAGAGACATAGCAGATATTTATCTAAACATTGGTTAGATCTGTTACAGCCTTATCTTTGTTGCCACCTTTTATCATCACTGATGATCACATTACTGGCATCAATAGTGTTTCAGGGGTTGACATATATTCCAGTGCGGTCAGTGGAATCATGTATGTACAGTCCTTTATACCATTTTTAATATCTGCAGTTTCTACTCACTCTTTGTAAGCTGCTCTAGATAAGAGTATCTGCAACATGACAAAATATGAGATGGAAATTTCAGAGGAATTCTATGAAAGCCTCTAAAATTTTAATTATCTAGTTGCATCTTCATATATGCCCATATCATATGGAGATTGCAATTAAATACCCCCTTCCAACAAACAGTGCATTTTTAGCAGTTAAGTCTATATCCATTGCAATGTTACATTTTTACAGGAGCCACTACCAAAAAAAAGTCTAAACAAAGTCTGAAAAAATAACAGAGAGACTTTTAGAATGTGAATGGAAACACCATTGATGATTTAGTTTCAAGATTATTAATTACCAGAAGACTCTTACCAGAGCACACCAGTCCCACGCTGTTCTCATGGGAGCACTTCTGTTTCTGGGTGGGTGATGTTGGACAGAAGTAAATCAGAGATTCGTTGCCTCTGCACTGAATCTCCTCTGACCACACCTGGCCCTCCCCCTTGCCAAACGCAGCTGCCCCCCGCACCTCAACAGGAACCCCACAGCCCAGCTCCCGACACACAACCTCTGCATCCTGCTGGTCAAAGTCAGCATCACACACCGTGCTCCAGGTGTTCCCATGATGCACCTCTACTCTCCCAGAGCACAGGTGAGTTCCTCCCACCAGCCTGACCTTTCGATGGCCTGGAGACCAACATGGAATAAACATTGATAAAGCAGCAATAAGTAAGGGCACTATCAAACCAAGTTCATTCACAAGTGAGAAAAACTGGGTGAAGTGTCAAGCATTTGTTTTTTTTTTCCAATTTAGGCTTGCTTAGTTTAAGATAAGGAAAACATATGAGCTCATATGCAAACAAATTCATTTGTTTTGTTTGTTTGTTTGTTTAGTACACTGCTGTTTCATAAAGAAGTTTGCTACCTTTCTCAAATTGCAACTGGTGTTTGGTTCACTTGGCATTTAACTGCAGTATACTGGAGATTACAGACAGCTTAAACACTTTGCCCTTTTTCTATGAGTTATTTGATGCTTTCACCATTTTGCTTTTGCTTTCTGGATTAATTATCCATATGGCTACAAATTACACATAAGAAATCACATCATTACATTTTTTAAGTTTAACATCATATTTTAGAAATATTCTGTTTATTGTAAATACTTAATACGAAGCTGTGTTATTGTAAGAACATGGATAATAGCTGAATAACCGAGTTGGTATCTCCTACCTGAACAGATCACTCCGGCATCTTTCTCATGACTACAGCTATGTCCACCCCATCCTCCTGAATCACAGCTCTTCAGTGTGGACTCTGACCCATTGCAGGACACATCACTCAGCCAGATTCTCCCTGACCCGGGAGAAAAGTGAGCTCCACTCGGTGTTTCTACAGCAGCCCCACAGCCCAACTGTCTACACACCACCTCAGCACCTCTCATATCCCAGCCATCACTACACACTGTCCCCCACAGTCCTCCGTGGCGAACCTCCACTCTCCCAGCACAGGGACTGCCTCCATCCACCAGCCTAATATCAGTGCTGCCTGGACACAGAGAAAGAGAGGACATTAGTTTTGCAGAGACCATCATGCAAGTCAGACACTACTTTGGACCCATGATCACATGGAAAATGCATTAATACAACAGCATACCATTCTATCCTGCAGTGAAACTAACCAAAAACTGCAGTCAATTTAAATATTGTGCAAGATTGCCCTATATATTTTCCAATCGTTGCATTGCAGATTATGAAATTTTCTGATTTTTTTTTGGCTTTGTAATATTTTGTAGATTAAAAAAATAAATAAATACATTATCAAAATTCAAATCCATTATATATTTTTATTTTATTTTTACATTTTTATACAGCAAATAGCAGGGGTGGACATTAAACTCATACACTTGCCTGAGGCAAGTGTCCATGGGTAAGAATCAAATTTTCTCATCTTTCAGTGTGACTTTTGCCAGCAATGAAAAATGTTTTTATGCGGCGTACAGTATACCTACCTATACACGTTTGCTGTGGATTTCATTTCTACTTTGGGGTAGTCATGGCACTTGGGGGCAGTCATAGTGCATGTTTTCTCCAGATTTTTATACTCGGGGTCTAGCGATCAAAGTTTTTATTTTCCACACTTTAAAAATAAGCAATGCACAAAAAACTATTCCTGTGGCTGATTTCAATAAAATTTATATGACAGTCAACAATAAATTACATCAATACCGTTAAAAATGCCCTGCTGATAACGCGGGAGTACATACTGATTGGATGCGATGGTCGGTGTTTCGTGCTCCGCTGCATCGGCAATGCTATTCATTATCTTCGGAGTACAAAGCAATGAGTTCTAGTCATTGTCATATATTTTCACTGAACGCTACCAGTAGTACTATCTTAATAGCTCCAAATCGGGAAAACACGGTCATGTTCATCTACACCTGATAATCAAATGTTCTTAATTTCCCACCTGCTTAAGGCAAGACATGGCCAGGTGTTAAATTTGAACAGTATCACCAAAGCAATGTCCTTGCTGACCAAAGCAATGACGACAGAAAATTAGAAATAGACATGTTTTCCTTGACGTCATCGTCAACGGTTGTCAAAGCAATCAGAAAATATCCCGTATAGATTTATCCTCCACTAAACCATACTATCTGTGGTTTCATCAGCCGTGTTTGACATCGCAATATATTTTTGTACATAGATAGTATGCTAAAATACACAAACATCCAACATGCCTTTTTCTAAACTTTAATGAGTGGATTTTGGGGGGCTAAAGTTATTTCTTCTACATAGTTTGTGAAAATAAGTATAAGTAAGCCAATATAAGCAATAGGCCTACCTAAAAAAAGACGGTGTCACATCAGCCAATTTAAAAATGTTTTAGAATTGCATACATTCTGATGCTTTTACAAAAACACATTCCCTAATGCACAGAATTATATATTAATTATATATTTAACTGAGTGAAAAATAACTGTGCAGAGAACTGAAGGCTGGAGGGCTGGAATGGTTTTATGCTCACATCCATTGTTAGCCTGGTCCTACACTGTTGCTCATTTAACTTGAATGGATACACTTATGTTCTGTTGTGCTGGAAGTTACTCTGGATAAGAGAGCAACAATGCATGTAATGTAATGCATACAAGTATAAAATTGAGCGCTATCTCGTTTCATTTAGCAGCTGAAATCTAATCGTGCCATCTTGCTTATAGTGAGCGACGCATCCGCGAACATAGCATCAGCTATAACACAAGCTATAAAATGTTATATTTTACATTTACATGTACAAAAAAAGCATCAGTGGATAAACGTCTGGATGCGTAACAAAATAAGCAGCAGTGTTGTTCGCTACTCTGCTCCCCGAATTGCTAAGCATTCAACAAGATAAGATAAGGCTTCATTATGATTGTTTTATTGATCCCATTTTTGACACAACCAATTCGCTATTGCCTAGTCTAATGCTATTGCAGTGCTAAGTCAACAGATCCGTCTGTCATAATAAATCAATAACATGAGACAGCTGCTTAATTGCGATTATTCGCTTGAATGTGATGCGGTCGCTAGGACGAGTACCGTCGGCTTCAGCCAGTGCAAATGATCGCATTAACGCACAACTCCTTATTTCAATCATTTTTGAAGAATGACACAACATATAATAGGAGGTCCTAATCATTTTGCTGTGAAATCCATATACATTAGCCTTTAGATTTATGCTCACAGAATATCAGATCTAAACACAGCAGGCTCATTCAGGGCATACGTACACATGGTTTAGGAGCTACAAATGAACTTGCACACAGCATGTCCTTAGAGTGCAAGAGCAATCTGAGATATCATGAAAAAGCTCATGTTTTTCATCCTCTTAATGTATTTCTACTAGATGTAATCTGAGGACTCCCTGATCAGAAGGTCAAAGCCTGTCTGCCCCACATTTACCATAATATACATCCTTATAAGGAGTATCATTTTGACTACAACTTGGTTACAATATAAAGACACATTTTTTAAAATGTTTTGAAAACATACATTTCACAGTCTTTTCCTCTGCATTATTATGTAGACATAACTTTTAGTAGATTCTTACCAGAGCACACCAGTCCCACGTCATTCTCATGGGAGCAGTTCTGTTTCTGGGTAGGTGATGTTAGACAGGAGTAGATCAGAGATTCGTTGTCTCTGCACTGAATCTCCTCTGACCACACCTGGCCCTCCCCCTTGCCAAATGCAGCTGCCCCCCGCACCTCAACAGGAACCCCACAGCCCAGCTCCCGACACACAACCTCTGCATCCTGCTGGTCGAAGTCAGCATCACACACCGTGCCCCAGGTGTTCCCATGATGCACCTCTACTCTACCAGAGCACAGACTAGTACCTCCCACCAGTCGAACTCCTCCTGGGGAATAAACAGTGAAATTCAATTCAATGACTGGTACTTTATAACAGAAACAACATTGTAGGAAAATTTATAAATCTACTTCTGGGATAAAGTAGTATGAAATTAGTCAAGTTCATTTCACTTCAGCTTGACAGTTTGCTACATCATTGCTACATATTTGTCTTAATTGTGTACACTCTGTCTTATTTTTGTTTATGGATACAACATATATGTTAGCATTGAATTATATCTATTTTTTCATGTTTTCTAATGTATTGGCCTTAGGGAGTTTACAGAGCGCATCATGATACATGTGAGTAAACAGATATGACCTCTGAATGCAAAAATGATGTTGCATGTTGCTCCAGCCACCATTTCTTACATTTGCACAGAAAGGTGAAAGAGGACATGAGAGGAAGATTATCTGTGCATTACAGACGCCAGTTTCTGCAAAGTCTATCAGCCCAAACTGTCCATAAATGCCATTAATTAGAATAAAGACAAAGGTATGCATTTGCTTATTTGATGGAGGGGTAATATCCAATCAATCATGTAAAGTCAAATGTAAAAAGTTGCTCCATGGTATTCATGGAAAACTATGAGGTCAGGATGGGGACGACGTCTTTATTTGCAGGTCATGTGACTCTTCATCTCATTTTTTTCTATATAAACTTTAGAAATATTCAGATAATTTTTGTAACATTTGAATGTATTGTGTATTTAAAAGTACATTTTACATCAGTAAGAGATGAACATGTGAATCCTACCTGAACATCTCACTCCAACATGAATGCAGTTACCTGCATCTGGTTCTGGCAAGTCACAGTGCATTAGAGCAGACTCTGTCCCATTGCAGGACCCAAAACCCTCCCACACAATTCCTTCCCCCTGTCCAAGGTGAGTTTCATTCAGGAGTGCTACAGCAGCCCCACAACCCAACTGCCTGCACATCACCATGGCATCTCTTATATCCCCATCCTTAAGACACACCGTCCCCCACTCTCCGTTATAATGAAACTCCGCTCTCCCAGCACAGGGACTGCCCCCATCCACCAGCCTTATGTCTCCATCATCTGAACACACAGGAGAAAGAAAGGCCACAACACTCGGTTAGAACACTTCAGCATGGGCACAAAGTTCCTTTGTCATAAAAATAAGCCCAATTAGGGGCAGCACTGTTGCATAGTGGTAAGGAACAGGACTTGTAAGTGAGGCACTGCTGCTGTACCCTTGGGCAAGGTATTTAACCCACAATTGCCTCAGTAAATGTTCAGCTGTATAAATGGGTAACATGTAAAAAAAATATATAACCTATGTAAGTTGATCTAGATAAAATCGTCTACTCAATGCCAATAATGTACTGTAATAATGGATTAGACATTACTTTTGAGGATCAGTGATCATGTGGAAACTGTTTTAATATAATTTTCCGATTCTGTTGTGCTGTTCAGATCTATGTGTTTATTAATCACTTTAGAAAATATTTATCCTTGATAATATAAAAAGGTATATGGAATATGAAATGTCAACAATGTAATGCAAGTTACTCAAAAACATCAATCACACACAGCTTGAAGCAGCTACTGAAATATATTCATTATATTACAATATTGACATTTAGCAGATGCTCTTATCTAGAGCAACGTATATCAGGGTTTTTTTTTTTTACATTGCTATCCATTTATGCAGCTGGATAGTTGCTGGGGCAATCATACACAGCTTGAGGAAACTACTGAGATAAAATTATTTGGAACACTAATATTCTGAATAAAAGTATTGCTATTCTAAATTCTAAAAAAAAATAAATGAAGACATCAACTATGCCTCACAGGTGTTTTTAGATGTTTTCACTTTGGCTGTTGTTGCCGGAGGCAGAGGATTTTATCTCTAAACGCAGCCTCGGTTTGGCTTTTTATTTTAAGATTTACGCAGGAACTTCAGCCCTGCGCTTGGGGCTGAGGTTGACGCAGGTGTCCACACTAACTCGCTGATATATCTAAAAAAGAACGTAATTTTGGTCTGAAGTGGAAAATACAGGCAACTTTAAAATAGGACAGATATAAACTGAAAAAATACATCAAACTATGTAAACATTTCTCTAAATGACAGTCAGCAAAAAACACTGCAAAGATCCCATATACCATAATACTCCAATTGAAACATATATGATGGTAATTATTTACTGCCATGATTTCTCCAATAATTGTCAATGACAAAATATTAATAATAATAAAGTATTCACTAAAGTTTGCCAAAAGTGCAAGTAAAGGTGATGGCTATGCAGAGTACATCACATTTCCTGTCTCTGAAAACTGATCATAGACTGAAATGTCAAAATTAAGACTCAAAATGAATATTCCTCTCATAAATATGAAAAATTATACATCATTTCTGCAGATACAGACAGCCTAGAGGATGAAATCATACAGCCTAACTGTAGTTCAGCTCCAAGCTCCACAATATTTTACAATAATAGTTATTATTGCAAATGAAAAAATACATAGAAATATAAACAATTTTCAAATTAATAAAAAATAATAAAAATATTTCTTAAGTGTGTGTTAAAGTTTCAACCAACAATGCTTTTGAATCCATTTTAACAAGACTATCTCTCTGCTGCATAAATCTTGCCTGCATCCATATCCTGACTGGAAAGCGCCCTTTGACCACTTGAACCTCTAACCTAACTCCCGTTGACCTGCCTGAGTGTGGACTAGATAGAGAGAAGGATGACCATGGTACTTACGAGCTGTGGAGAACAGGAGCAGGGAAGACAGAGAGAGAAAAAACAGACAGCTCTCCATCTTCAACAGTATAGAGGAACCCTCCTCAGAGCAGAGCAGAGCAGAGCAGAGACTCAAACCTTCCCCTCTGAGCTCTCAAAGCAACTGAGCCCCTGTGCATCATTCCACCCCCCTCAGAGAGGGAGAGAGCTCACCCCACCCACCAATCACACTCACTGCTGCCTTATTAGAGAGAGTACAGGAAAACTTCAAACAAGCGCTGTAACAAATCAGAGGACATTATTTACATTTTCTCCATATATTCCAATATTGCGTCAGTGTTGTCTGTCAGGACTCCTCCTGCCGGCAGAAGACCCCACCCAGATGTCAAACAGTGCCTGTGACAGGCTGTGTGTGACAGGGAAGCGCTTAGCAAAAGAAAGTTTTTCGTACAATGATTGGGTCTGTCAACAAGCATTAAAATCTCATC